>JANBXA010000031.1:20932500-22132500 GCA_030556225.1 Cricetiscus sungorus | reverse complement strand
TAGTATAAATATATATATTTTCTATATATAAGATGTATAATATAAGGCTCCACTATATCTGTGAGTGTGTGTGTGTGTGTGTGTGCGCGCGCGCGCGTGCGTGTGTGCGGTGAAGGGTGGCCCCCAACTTGGGCCCTGCTCTATTCCCTCCCCCTCCTGGTTAAGCCTCTCCAGAGTGGATCCAGTGGCCCTGTGGCATTCTCCTCTATGACATCCATCCATCTGTGGTGAACCAAGTGAAGGTGGTGACTTCTGGTGATATAGTAATAAAGTGAAGATTTCCAACTCAGCAATGGGCTGTGTTACTGTTCCTTTGTCAGTCCTGAGTGTGGCTTCAGCTTGTATCCTCTATCTCTCCTGACATGGGCCAAGTGTTAACTTGTTTGGTTAACTTGTTTTTTCCAAGACAAAGTTTCATGTATTCTAGGTTGACCTCACATTTGCTATGTAGCTGTGGATGGCCTTGAAATGTGTGTGTAACACACACGCTGTGGTGTGCATGTGATAATCAGGACAATTTGTCAAATCTGTTCTCCTTTACTTGGGTTCAGGGGATGAAATTCAGATAGCCAAGTGTGTGCAACAAGTGCTTTTCACCCGCTGAGCCATCTCACCAGCCCTCCACCTTAGTGCTTTGAAACAGGGTCTTTCACTGACTCTGGAGTGCACCAATCCAGCACAGACTGGCTGATCAATAGTGGGAGCACTTGAAAGATCCTCTTGTCTACACCTCCCTGTGCCCAGGATTATAGACACACGGCCAAGCCTGAATTTTACATGAATGCTGGGAATCCAAACTCAGGTCCTCATAGTTAGATAATGAGCACTTTGCCAACTGAATAACCATCGGCCTTTCAGATCCTGCTTCCACCTCCTAGGTGCTAGGGTGATAAGCATATACCAGCACTCCTGGTTTATGTGGTACTGGAGAGAGAATCCAGGGCTTTGCATACACTAGAGCGCTGTACGGACTAAGCTGTATTCCTAATCTAAATAGAGCTTTCTAACATTTACATGCTTAATGGAGAGAGGGTGCTGTAGAGCCCATGAGGAGGTCAGAGGTAACTTTTGGGAGCTGGTTCTTTCCTTCCACCATGTGGATCCTAAAGATGAAGCTCAGGCCATCAGCTTGACAGCAAGTGCCTTTACCCATCAATCTAGCTCCTAATAGTACATTCTTTTTTGTTTGAGTTTTGTTTCTTGTGTAAGGTTTGGTTTTTTGTTTTGTTTTGGGTTCCGGATTTTTTGAAACAGGATTTCTCTGTAGCTTTGGAGCCTGTCCTTATACTCACTCTGTAGACCAGGCTGGTCTCAAATTCACAGAGATCCACTGTCTTCCGAGTGCTGGGATCAAAGGCATGTGCCACTGCCACCCTGTAAGTATTGGTTTTTTTGAGACAGGATCATCTCATGATGCATCTTTGGCTGGTTTGACATCTGCTACATAAAGTAGGCTGGCTTTGAGCTCCCAAAGGTCCTCCTGCCTCTACTTCCTGAGTGCTGGGATTAGAGGAGTGTGCCACCACATCTGGCTCATTGTAAATATTTTAATAATTTGTTCATGCAAGTGCAAATGTTTATTCATTTTATACATATGAGTGTTTTGTCTGTACATATGTGTTTCACCTGTGTGAAGTCCCTGTAGAGGTTAGAAGAGAGCACTGGACCCCCTGGAACTGGAGTTCTCTGGTGTGAGCCACTATGTGGGTCTGGAAATGGGAACTGGGTCCTCTGCTGAGCCATCTGTCCAGCCTCAAGTTTGTTTATGCAATTTGATTTCCTCAGTTGCAAGAAAAGAGTATTGTAAAATTGCCTTTGTTAACAATGAAGCTTCTTGAGAACACATAGTTATTTTCTATTGAGTGTACTGAACTTTTAGTTTGATTTCTTTGTCTGATGTTTGCTTTGTGATGTTATAAATTCTTTTAGGAAGTCTTTCTTGGTGCTGAAGAGATGGTTCAGTGGTTAAGAGCACTGGCTGCTCTTTCCTAGGACCCAAAAGTTCAATTTCCAGGACCCGCATGGCAGTTCACAACTGTAACTTCAGTTCCAGGAGATTCAATACCTCTTTCTGGCTTCCTTGGGTACCAAGCATGTGACAGGCTGGGCAAGCATGAGCTTAAGTTTCTGATTCTCTGCTAGCACCTCCCAGGTGCTGGGATTACAGGTGCATGGTTTATGCAGGGCTAGGTGCATGTCAGGCAAATGCTGCCAGCTGAGTCATGTCACTAGCTTTGCCCCTAAAAGCCCCACGATGTGAAATCCCACCTCTATCCCAGCCCAGACCCCTTAGGGATCAAGCCTTAACCGCTGGCTCCTTTCCTTCCTGGTCCTGTCCTTTGTTAAAATATTATAAAACAGCCCTCTTGTGCTGGGAACTGTGATGTGGCACCTCTTTAATTCCAGCACTGGGGAGGCAGAGGCAGGAGAATCTCCATGAGTTTGAGGCCACCCTGGTCTACAGAAAAATTTCCAGGGCAGGCTCCAAAGCTACACAGAGAAACCCTGTCTCAAAAAGCCAAAACAAACAAATGAATAAAGCAGTCCCCTTGTAGTAGTTCAATTTGCTGTTGTTCGGCAGGTTATAGTGAAAGACCCGCAGAGCGTGGACCTTCATGCTCCGACTCAGGAAAGGCGACACCCCAAATCACTCACGAGAAGTGGTCTTGATGCAAACTGCATGGGTAATTTTTTATTCCAAGTGCACTGGGGTCCACAGTTATACACCACATAGGAGAAGAGGTCTGAGGACCCTGAGGGCAGAATTGAGACAGTTTTTATAGGGTTTATAACAAAGCCCACACACCAAACCAATCATCCCAAAGTGTCAAGATCCCATGTGGTGTGGGCCAATCGATTTAACCAATTTTTGTTTTTCTATTGGTGTGGGCTCCTTGGTGGAGTGATAATTGGCAGTTAGGATTTGGGGTGGGGGTTCCGAAAGCAGTTTACTAAAGTTAGATATGCAGCTGGTCAACTCATCTCCTGTTACCCTTATTCAGCCAGAAACCAAGGCGTTGGGACAGTTCAAAACTTGGGTGGTTATGTCTTTTTGAACAAGTGACCCATTAACAGTTTCCAGAAACCAGACTGTTGTTGAGAGTAACAACATTCCTCAGAAACTAGGTGGTTATGAATAATAACAATTTCCAGAAACTGGTCATTGTGACTAGGCTATTTCATGTGTTCTTTTTTTCCTGAGCTTTGGATGTAGTTAGGGTGATTTTTAAATACATGCTGGTGGATATTTTTAAACTTCTAACTTCTAGTGGTCATTGGAGAGTTAGGCTGTATTTTTATCCTTTCAATAGTACTGGAAGCAAGTTTGCTAGTCGACCTTCTCCAATAATAAAAGGAATAGGTGTATCTACTCAAGTGGCCAGTTCTGGCTGGGTTGGTGTTGAGGGGAAAAATTAAAAAGGAATGGCATCCTGTTATTGGTGCTTGCCCTCTTGCTGTGCAGCAAGACTACAATACCTGCTTGGGGTCCTAGACAAAAATGGAGAAATCAAAGGGGAAAAGGGAGGATGAGGGTGGAAATGGCATGTCTTTCCTCAGTGTTCTTTAGGGTCTCTGTATCATCTGCTCAAGCCAACCTCTGCCTGCAGTGTGCCAGCATCACCGGAACACCAGGTCAGGGATTGACTAGATCCTGCAGGTGGGGCAGGGAGGGCTCCAGGAGCACAGAGGGCCTCAGTGCAGACTTCTGACCTGAGGGGTTGCTAGCCTTCCTGCAAAAGGGCCCCCTCCAATCCCAGGAAGTCAGAGTTACTGCAAGGCTGCCTGCTTTGTATGCTGTCAGGGGTGGCAAGGTCATTTTGCAGTTCTTGAATGTTCCAGAAAATGTGTGCACCCAAAGGCAGCCTGCCCGTCTGAAGACCCAAGATAAAGCCTCGAGCCAGCCTTAAATGGTTATCAGGACCAGCAGATGCAGTAGAAGCATATCTTGAACTGATCGGAGAGAACCCAGTGTGAAATGTCTGTCCTGGGAAGACAAAACCCATTTTAGAGCTTGTTTTTTAAGCACACAGAGGAGCTGCAGTCCTTTTAAATGAACCAGCCAGTCCTTGGAAGCTCAGAACCTGGTAAACAGAAGGTGCTGACTTAATGCTCATTCTCTCAAGTGCCATGCTGAGCCCTGGGTTCTCTTCTCCATCTCCACAAAAACCAGAGTTTGATGTGAAAAGACAATTATGGAGAGCTAGGGAGCCCCAAGCTGTAGTCCTAGCTCCCCACTTATTCACTTGGGGACCATGAGATTGTCATGCCTCTGTTACCTTAATTTATTAGCATATTGATTCCTTCCTGCTTGGGCCTTTAATCAATTTGATGTTGCAAACATTTGCTAAGCCTTCAGAAAACCTAGGCTGGGCAGTGGTGGCACACAGCTTTATTTCCAGCACTTGGGAGGCAGAGGCAGTCAGGATGTCTGTAAATGCAAGGCCAGCCTGGCCTACAAAGCAAGATCCAGGAAAGCTAGGACTACATAATGAAACCCTGTCTCAAAAAGCAAAAACAAACAAAAAAGGCAAACAAAAAACCCCTAGGATCAAAACCAAACAAACAACTAAAAAAAGCTGGGTGTAGTGATGCTCACATTTAATCCCAGCACTTGAAAGGTAGAGGCAGGCAGATCTCTGAGTTCAAGGCCAATCCAGTCTACAGAGACAGATCCAAGACAGCCAAGGCCACACAGAGAAACTCTGTCTTGAAAGAAAAAAAGGGGGAAAAAAAAGTTTCCCTTCAATTCCATGATCCCTTCTCTGTCTCCATTCACCATCCACAAACTCTGAAGAACCATCTCTACTCTAAGGTCTCCGTGTGTCTACTTGCAGCTAGTCCTCAATTCACTGCACTCATACTGTTCCACCTGAATGACCTCAGCTCAGGACTTCTAAATTGAATCCAGTTATCTGCCAATCAGATCTTTCCAAAAGATCTCACGTCCTCCTTGCACATTCCTTGGACACTGCCCCTTCAGCTGTGTGATCTGTGGTGTTTTTGCAGGCTTGGCGTCTGTTATGAGCTCTAGCCTCCTATTGACTTGATTTCTTACCTCAAAACACATCAAACTGAGCATGCTGGAATGGAACTTACTCTCTTCTCTCTCCCTGTAACCCTGCCTGTCTGTGCAAAAAAATCTGCAGGGGTCTCTGTTATCTCTTTTTCTTTCTAGTTTTGTAATTTTATGTGCATAGGTGTTTTGCTTTCATGTGTGTCTGTTTGAGGGTGTGGAATTCTCTGGAATGGGACGTATGGTTGTTAACTGCCATGTGGGTACTGGGAATTGAACCCAGATCCTGTGGAAGAGCAGCCAGTGCTCTTAACCACTGAGCCATATGTCCAGTCCCCTGCTATCCATTTTCATCACCATTGCCTTAGGCCATATATTTATTTATTTTGCTTTACAAAATACTCGATACTGGATTGTTTATTCATTTATTTGACCTATTTATTTATTATGCATAGTGTTCTGCCTGCATGTATGACTGCAGCAGAAGAGGGCACCAGATCTCATTACAGATAGCGGTGAGGCACCATTGCTGGGAATTGAACTCAGGACTTCTGGAAGAGCAGCTAGTGCTCTTAAACTCTGAGCCATCTCTCCAGCTCATGAATTATTTATTTACTGAAACACGGTATCATGTAGTCCAGGCTGCTTGCTACTGAACTTCTGATCCTTCTGTCTCCTCTTCTCAAAGGATGGGGTCACAAGCAAGTGTTCACCATGCCTGATGAGACTGGATAATACACAAAGGATAGAACTTGTTTGGCTCAAAACTCTAGAGACTGGGGATCCCAAGAGCACTGCACCTGTCTCCAATGCATCCTGCTTCATCATAGCATGGCAGAGCATCACCTGAAGAAGGAGCCAGTGCATCATCTGGTCTCTGCTGATTTCATCATGGGGCCCTGATCTCATTTAATCCTATTGCAGCCATCTCCCAAAGGCCCTATATCAATTACCATGACCAACTACTATGTGAGTTTTAGGTTTGCATTTTCAAGATCTGAACTTTAAGAGGACACAATTCTACCCCAAACCAATAATTCTGAAGCCCCAGTGATTTTATATCTTAAATAAAACCTGCTCTCTACTACCAGCCAAGTTAACCACTGTCATTATTTTCCTACAATAGTCCTTTTTACTTGACCTTTCTGCTGTCCCCATTCAACTTCCATAAAACTTTACTCAGTTCTCAGTAGCCAGAGAACCAATGAGCCTAAGTCAAGAGGTTGCTTAGCAACTAATAACTGCTTTTTCTTGTCTTTTTCTTTTCTTTTTTTTTTTTTTTTGAGACGGTCTCTCTCTCTCTCTCTCTCTCTCTCTCTCTCTCTCTCTCTCTCTCTCTCTCTCTTGTCTCTCTGTCTCTCCCCTCCCCCCCCCATAGCTATGGCTGTCCTGACATGGCCTGGGATTATTGGCATGCCCTTCGAAGCCCAATAAATTTCCATTCCACCTCCCAGTGAGCATACCAACTCCAGCTTAAAGCCACATCATTCTCATTTCTCTTCATTCCTCCTCCACGTCTGTTTTAGGCTTTGGGCCTTCTGTGACTGGCATGCTTCTGTTGTAACTGGTTTTTTGTTTGTTTTGTTTTGTTGTTTTTTGGTGGCAGGGTTTCTCTGTGTAGCCCTGGCTGTTCTGGAACTCTGTAGATCAACCAGGCTGGCCTTGAACTCACAGAGACCCACGTGCCTCTGTTGCTCAAGTGCAGTGCTGGGATTAAAGGCCGGCAACAGCACCATCCAGCTATGTTGTAACTGAGACAGGATCTTGCTATGACGTTGTTACAGGGAGGTCTCTGGTTTCCTTGGTTGTCTATCCCAGCTGCAGTCTTGATTCTTGTGCTTTTGGGGAAGAGAACTTCAGGCATAGTAATCAAGTTTAATTAGAGCAAGCAAGGGAGAATACAAGAAAAAGAACAAGTGAACCCAAGCATCAAGTGCCCGATTTTATTGGGCAAGATGCTTATATACTTCTCCCTTCTCCCTTCCTCTAGGGTGGGCATTTCCAAGAAAGGAGCCCATTTCCCCAGAATTCAGTCGGGTTTCATGTATGAGATGCAAGAGTATGTATGAGGCTTAAAGTACCCCTAAAATTGAAAGTTCACTAGGAGAGACCTCTGCCCTCCTGGAGAGGAAGTCCCCCTAAGGCTGCTTTTGGGTCTGACCTGGTTAAGGTCCACCATCTTCTTCACATTCTGTTTATTGGCCTTCTGAGCTGGCCCACCTGGATTCCACCACTGTCACTATCTATATCCTGAGTGTCAGCCCACCATTATCTTTACATCCTGTTTGAGGGCTCTGAGCTGCCCCAGCTGAAGGACCTTATTCTCCAGGTCTTACTTTTGGGAGCCTATTCGTCAGTCCCTTCTAGAACTAACCTGTATTAACATAATTCAGGCCACCATCAAACTTGATATTCTCCTGCCTCAGCATCCTAAATTCAAGGATTACAGGTATGACTTGACTTACCACGCCCAACTTCTGCACTGCTCTTGAACAAACATATTCCTGCTTCGGGCACCAGCAGTTCCTGTCAGTTTGCCAGCTGATGCCACATTATCATGCTCTCCTCTGTTCCCTCCCCCATAAAGCGCCTTAAAAAGGATCTCAGTATCCTCATCGAAAAGAATCATGGAGAAAGCGGATGCACAAAGACCCTGAGGAATAAGAAAATAGATTGCGAAGGTGCTTCACATTCTTTCAGCTGGGAAAGAGGGTAGAAAAACGCGCCTGCGCAACGCTCTCTGCTGCTCCTCCGCTCCGCAGGAGGCGCTATGGAAAAGTGGGGGCGGGGAGGGCAGTCAGGGCCGCTCTAGCCACCCATTTCGCTGCTCGAAGAGACTGGCGCGCCGCGGGGTCCTCCAAGATGGCGGCGCAGAGGAGGAGCCTGCTCCAGAGTGTGAGGAAACCGACCCGCTCTCCGGGCTGGGAGGGTTGGGAGCTCTGGTGTACCCTCGGTGCAAGAGCGGTTGTCTTTAGATGGCAGAATGTGGACCCTTTACCCCAGAGATCAGTGGGTGATTGCAGCGCGCCCGCGACCCGTACGAGGCTGGAGCCTCGCCTGGTGTGCGCGTGCGCGCTGCAGGCCGGGCCTTTGGGGGTCAAGGGCGCCGGGGTCCTGCGGAGTAGGAGCGTCCTGGAGCCGGAAGGGGACGTGGCTCCGCCGAACGGGCTATCCGGAGCGCGGACACGACTAATAAATAGCCCTTGTTGTATAAGGCGCGCTGCATCTCTGGCATTGTGTGGACAGCCTCACAGTCAAACTTCGCAGCAGCACCAGAAGCTAGTTAGGTATAGGAGTTATTTCTGTTTACAGATGAGGAAACCGAGGCCACACAGCTGGTGAGCAGCAGAGGCAGGATTAGCATGTCAGTCTGCATCTGGAAATCTCCCCCTCCCCCCAGCTCTAGGTTACTCAAAGAAGTAATGAGTTGGGGTTTTGGTTCTGCCTCCCCATTCACCAGATTCCCTTTGGCCTCACTCAGGGTCCTTTCTCTAAGGTGGGAGTGAGATGTTTTCTCACACGCATGTAAGCAGCTCGGATCTTTGGTCCTGCCAGGACTATAGGACGCCGATCCCCTGGTCTGCCCTAGTCGTGGCACTCGGTACGAGTTGCCTGTGGATGTCTGTGCCTCCTGAACTAGAATGCCGATTCTTTGAAGACAGGGACTTGTGACTTCTTGCTTGGTGTGTTGACTCCACTATTGACCACCCTTGCGTGCTAGGGGCTTGGTCGCCGTTTGTAACATAATGAGAAAATTGGTCTGGAACTAGGCCTTGGCTTTACAGGGATGAGGGAAAATGGCACTCTTGCCTTTGAGGGTCTGAAGCACGAGGAATGGAGGGAGAGATGACCCTTACTGCTCTATGCCTGTGCAGGCTTTTGTAAAACTCTGGAAGTGGAAAGGTCTGGCTTTTTGCTTTGTTAGGTCCTGGAAGGCTGGGCCCTTGTATAAATGTCACCATTGTAGAACGAATCCCAGGAACACTGCTATGTTGTGGTCCTGAGAGAAACAGGGGCTAGAATTAAAAAAAAAAAAAGCAAATGATGCATACAGAGTTGGCTTGCTAAGGAGAGGAGAGTAGTCACATGGGTAAAATAACTTCTTTGTCTCCTGAATGTGATGGAGCCCAATGAACTCTAGGTAGACTTTCCCAGTGCTAGAGTGTGTTTTCTGTGAGCTGGTGGATTAAAAAAAAAAGAGGGGGGTGGATAGCTTTTAACACATAGTATCTTGGTGCAAGGGAAGGGGTGTGCAAAGATAATTGCCATCTCAGGGTGGCAGGGCATGCCTACTCGGGTATCTTAGTGTCCAGGCCAGGCAGGATGCAGAGCTTGTGGACCTGCCCTCTGTCCTGAGTCTACTGAGAGCATTTCCAACATGGGTGTTCTGCAGATGGCCTTAGGGGTGCCCACCCTCACTGTGTTCTCAGCACAGCTTGGGAAAAGGAGCATATACCATAGCCCAGTGGGTAACGTAATGCATAGTCATTGTGAACTGCCATCAGGAGCCCCAGATAGGCAGCAGAGAACCAAAGAGGCTTTAGAGGATGTTGTCTTTGCAGGACAGGAGAGGAAGGACACCCAAGAGGAATTCAGGTTTAAATAGGTGTGTGAAGTGTCTGTGGGTCAGATACAACTTGGAGCTATAGGTCTATAGCTATAGGTCTGTGTTGACAGGTATTGAGGCTTGTGGGATAGGCTGGTAATGGGCTCATCCTTGGCAGGTTGGTAGAGTGTCCACCAGAAGGGCATGCTAAGGGATTTTACCTACCTTCTTTAGGCAGTTTGCTACTTTAAAAGATTTTTTTGAAAACAGGCTTGTTTTTTGGGATTTTGAATTTGAGGGCTTTGTGTATGTGTGATTTGTCTGTTTTTAATTAATTAATTTTTTGTTTGTTTGTTTCTGTTTTTTAAGATAAGGTTTCTCTTTGTAGCCCTAGCTGTTCTGGAACTTACTTTGTAGATTAGGCTTGCCTTAAACTCATAGAGCTTTGTCTGCCTCTGCCCCCCCCCCCAAGTGCCAGACTTAAAGATGTGTACCATCACTTCCTGGCTAATTTAATTTTTAAAAAATTTTATGTGTATGAGTATTTTGTGTGCATGTAAGTATTCTAGGCGTGTGCTTGGTACCTGTGGAAGCCAGAAGGAGGCACCAGATTCTCTGGAACTGAAGTTAGACAGTTGTAAGTCACCATGTGGGTGCTGGAAACTAAACTTGTGTTTTCTGGAAGAGAAGCAAGTGCTCTTAACTACTAAGCCATCTTTCTGGTATGGAATTTGTTTGTTTGTTTGTTTGTTTGTTTTGAGACACAAAATATTGATGTAGCACTTGCTGGCCTCCAATTCACTATATAGATCAAGCTGGCCTTGAACTCAGATATGCCTGCTTCAGCTTATACATCACCACACCCATCTAAGGAAAGTGGTTTTAAAGAAAACTTTAGACCAGTGGTTCTCAACCTTCCTAATGCTGCCATCCTTTAATATAGTTCCTCATGTTTGTGGTGACCCCCAAACATAAAATTATTTCATTGCTAATTTATAACTGTAGTTTTGCTACTGTTATGAGTCATAATGTAAATATCTGATATACAACCCCATAGCGTATTGAGACCCACAGGTTGAGAAAAGCTGCTTTAGAAGAAGAACCAGCCTGATGGGTGGTGGCACACTCCTTTAATACCAGCACTTGGGAGGCAGAGGCAGGCAGATCTCTGTGAGTGTGAGGCCAGACTGGTCTTACAGAGTTCAAGGACACCTAGGAGAGTTACACAGAGAAACCCTGTCTTAAAAAAAAAAAAAAAAAAAAAAAAAAACAGCCCTTGTGACCTAAAAAAAAATCAAGTCCCTTGTAGCTCAGTTTCCTAAAGCCAGGAGGACTCCCCAGAGAATTAATACTAAATGAACTGTCACAATACTCCCCAAGTTCGGTAACACTCAGTTGTGGGGGCTCTGCAAACTCCAGGGCCAGCAGAGTAACCATTTGAGTGTCTGAGTAAAGCAAGAAGGAAATCTGCTTCAGCACAACTTAGCTGGTGCTGGTTCAAACTTCTAGACTCTGACACTGGGCAGTTTATTTTAGACATACTAAGTTGAGTACAACTTTGAAAAAAAGTTTCCTGGTGACAGTTATCACAATAATGCTCAAGGAGTGACTACATCAGAACTCTTTAAGAGTCCCTAAGAATAAGTTCTTTCTGTTGACTGAGAAACAATGCTCAGGATAGATGTCGAAGGAGGGAGAGTCTGTGATAAACAATAGTCTGGAGAGTCTGCTGTGTCCTGGCCCTACAGACAGCACAGGTCACCAGGTTCTTAACTGCATTCTCAGCTTTTCAGACAGAAACAGGTATACACTCCTGTTGTGGAGACACCTCTGTGAGTTTAACATTCCTGGTTTCCCTAGTGCTCATCTCTGAGTTCAATGACCTTGTGCCCTCTACACTCAACCACAAACTTCTGCCTTCGGTGCTACTAAGTAACCAATCCCTGAAGTGTCTGGGAGTGTTCCTCTGTGGCAGGCGCCGTGCATGTGTTGGGGACACTGCCCTTATGAAGGAGATAGGTGATGAACAGCACATCCAGATTGTGTGTAATAATAAGGTCCAGAAACAGGAGGGCAGGAGCTGTTTCCAACAGGCTAGGAGGGGTAATATCTCAGTATTTGTTGGGATGGAGGTGAGAATGTGGGAGAGGATTTGAGAGCCTGCCATTTTTGGGAGTCCCCAGGGAGGCCAGTGTGACTGGTCTGGAGGCACTATTGCTTAGTGACCGCTTCTCTAGGTGATAGAAGCTTCTGAGAGGTTTCACCAGGGCTCTCATGACTTCTGAGTTTTGGTGAGAGAAAAATTCCTCTTGGGTTTGAGAGGTAAGCTTGGGGCTTGCTGAGCATCTGGCTGGTGTAAGAGGACATTGGTTTCGGCAGGATGAGAGACTGGGTGGGAAATATCAGACTGTAGCTGCTCTTTGGAGACAGCTGTTAGGATTTGCTGGTGGATGGAGTTGCCTGTGAGGTGTGTGGCTGATGGAGAGCCAGGGACTCCAGGTTCTGCTTGAGCATCCAGCATCTGTGTCATGCATGGAGCATGGAGTCCTGGAAAAGATGTGCCTTTGGGGCAGGGAGAACTGCAAGCTTGGTTTGTCACTGTGGCACATGACTGTAATCTGTCTATTCAGGAGCCAAGTTGGAAGGGTCACTTGAAGCCAGCAGTCTGAGGCCAACCTTTGCAACACGGTAAGGTGATGCCTTCAAAAATAAAAGAAATATTAAATAAATAAAAAGTTTAAAAAAGAAAAAAAACATCAACCTGAAATCATTTTTAGTCTTAGATTTGTCCTGAGCAATTATATTTACTGAATCAGAGGTGCTACCTAGGTATTTTTTTTCTGGTGCACCTTAAAATAAATAAGTTCTGTGTTGGTAGGTGTGCATAATTGGTAGAGTGTTTGCCTAGTATGCATGAAGTCCTGGGTTTGACTCCTAGTACCTCTTAAAACTGAGCATGATGGCACAAGTCTATAATCCTAGCACTTGGGAGGCAGAAACTAGAGAGCCAGGTGTTTGCCCACTGAAATTAAAACATTTATGTAGAAAGTCGAAGAAAAAAACCCCAGGGCTGATGATATAGCTCATGGAAAAGTGTTTGCCTAGTGTGCACAAGGCCTTGGGGAAAAAGAAGGAAGTTCGTTAGGCCATCACCTATAGCTGCTCACCCGCCACCAGGAATGAGGTCCAGCTGCTGTGCTGGCCCACAGAGACCATACTGCAGTTATTAGTAGCCCTTTGAGCATGTATCATGGAGTCTGGCAGTAGCATAGAGAACATTTGATGAAGGCTCTCTAGAGGGCAGTGGGAGCCTGGAGTGAGTTGGCCTCAGAGAAGTGGGTCACACAAGAGGTTTTTTTGGAGAGAAGAAACTGCTGTCCCTCACCCTAAGCCATCTTCCCAGGGCTATTGTTCTCCCTTCCAAGCTTCCTTTTGGTCTCTTTAGCAATGGGTTGCTTTCACCACAGAGCACTCAGCCTTTTCATACAATAATTCGATATTCAAGCTGTGGCCTGTACTGGGAATAGGCTTTGTCTACTTGTTTGCCCAGGGTTTTGAGATGAGTCCAGTGGGAACCATTATGCACTCCTTGATTTCCATAAGAGTGCATGAGAATGTGAGGGACTCATGCTTCAATAAACATGCACAGATGTGTGTGAAGCCCCGGAGGCTACACACACAAGGGTCACTTCTCATACCACAGCAGACTGTAGGAGGCTCTCTCAAAAGCAGGCTAGAATTAGGTCTTTTGAAGTGGCCTTCTCTCTTAGCGTGTTTTCTGTTGAATTTTATGAACAGTTCTTTTGAATGTTAGAAGGAGTCATGGTTCCTGTGTGTGTGTGTGTGTGTGTGTGTGTGTGTGTGTGTGTGTGTGTGTGTGTGTATACATGGCTCTGTGCTGAGGCCTTGGCCTTGTGAAACACCCACTTGTCAGCTTCCCCAAGGCTAGCTAGTGCCCCCTGAGCTCACGGCATGTGGGAGAGAGTGTGCATCAGAGTGTGTAGGGGCGGAGGAGTGGGCGGTTTGTGTGAGTAGCAGATATGTGACCTTTCCAAAAATTGTTCAGCAGTGTGGAGGAAGAATGAGACTTGGCAGACGTGCTAATAAAATCACTGGGGATGTTTCTCATGGAGAGTCCCTGGCAGAATTGGAGAGGGATAGCAGAACACCGTAAAAGCTCACTCAGCCACAGCAAAGCAAGAATGCTATTGAGTGGGTCAGTAAAGTCAGGGGGACCCAATATTCCCTGGGTCATTAAAGTCAGGGGGACCTAATATTCCCTGGCTCACATTGGCACAACCTCCTGGCATTCTCTGGCTTCTTGATACTAAATCAGTTGAAGGAGCACCTGTAATACAGGAGAAACTGTCCATTTGTCACAGGGCCTAAAGCCCTATTGTGAGGCTACAGGTGAAAAACTTAACTTGTACTGCTAAGAAAAAGCGCAGTAATTACCTTGTAACACCATCTCCAGGAATGATCGCAGTTACTTCAAGTAATCAACCATTTAACAGTACCAGGCTATAGATAGCATGACAGTGTTCAGAGGCTACATGCTTGGCAACCTGAGAATGGAGTGTCTATGCTGAAGCCACTGGAAGCAGGTTCTGGGCCCTTCTGCAGTGTTCTTCTGGAGCCCGTGTCTCTCTCCATTATGAGGTCTGGTGTTGGAGAAGCAGCAAAGAAGTGGTTACTGATTGGGAAGGTGTTTGATCTTTGGTTTCCTCAGATGCAGGTGTTAGTGAAGACCAGAAGAGGGCAACAGATCCCCTGGAGCTGGAGTTAAAATGTGTGTTCTGGGAACTGAACTTTGAGTCCCCTGGAAGAGCACCACTAAGGCCTCCTTCCCACTCTGAGCATGGGGCAGTTTAAAGACTAGTTCTGGCTAGTCTGTACCAGGTTGACCTTGAAGTTGTGGTGGTGATCTTTCTACTTTTTCCTTCTGAGTGGTATATCTAGCTGCTAATCTCTTTTAAAACCTAGATAATGGGACTAGAGAGGTGGGTGGCTCAGCAGTGAAGAGCACTTGCTTCTCTTCCAGAGTCTGACAGTAGACTGAGTAGATTTTCATTGTTTGTCTTCTACATACCCTTATATAAGATTGGCCTTTCATTTATTATAATACTGGAAAAGCTTGCATTCAAAATGAAGTCATCTGAAAAAGAAACTGATAGTTTAAAGATAAAATTGGAAGTGGATTGATGGTTTCTAGATTGGTCTCAGCCTTTTCGCTAAGGTCAGATGTGAAATTGGAAAGTTATTATTCGGTGACAGCCATGTGTGGAGCAGGGACTTGGGGGTAGATAAGACTGAGACATACAAACAGGTGAACGTTGCCTCCCCATGTTCACTTTCGGTTGTGCTTGTTGGGTAAATTTTGTCTTTATCTCACTAGAAAGCCAAGGCAAGTTGGCCAGGAACTTACTGTTCAAAGATGGCCGACACAAAGTAAGTGGGACTTTGTTTAGCAGGGTGCACTGGCTTTAGTTGGCTTAAGGGTGTGCTCATCTCTGAGACCAGAAGCCTCTTCATTTGAGGCCTCCACTGTTTCCAGCTTTGCTTTTATTCAGCAAGTGAGGGGTGGGATGGTGGGTACACGAATGTTATGTGGGGGTTAGAGGACAACTTATAGTCATTTCTCCCCTTCCACCTCATGGGTGGATTCCAGGGGTCTGACTCAGGTCTTCAAGCTCAAACGCAAGGGCTTTCCTTTCTCCTTGTTGTTTTGATTTTTGTCTTTTGTTTTGTTGAGACAGGATCTCTCTACATAATCCTGGCTGTCCTGGAACTCACTCTGTAGACCAGGCCGGCCTCAAACTCAGATCCACCTGCCTCTGCCTCCCAAGGGCTGAGAATAATGGCGTGCACCAGCACACCTGGCTTTTCAAGGAATGTTAACACCTTGATATGGGTCCTTTCTGCCGGAAGTGAGTTTGCTTCTCATACCTTTTCACTGGGCAGTTTTCTAGAAGTCATTTGAAGTGCTTTGTGGAAGGCTTCAACTGGACAAGCTTGACAAGTTGTTGCTTGTTAGAGGGTGAGGTCAAAAGCTCTGTCAACACTGGAAGACAGGAAGGAGCAGTAAGGTCGCATCTGACCTATGTGAATGTAGGTTTAAAAGCCTTCTCCAGGAGTGTGGTTGGGGAACACCAACCTGCCAGACTTCTCAGGAAGAAGGTGTTTGGGTGTGTGCTTCCCCTGAGAGACTATGCCTCTCCTCTGACTCAGAGCTCTTGTTTCTCATGAGTTGCCTTTTTTTTTTTTTTTTTTTTTTTTTTGAGTCTGGGTGTTTGTAGCCCTGATTACCCTGGAACTCACTGTGTGGACCAGATTTGCCTGGTTAAAGGCAGGGTTAAAAGTGTGTACCACTGCACGTCACATGTGTTGTTTTCTATCTTGCCTCTTGATTTTTGTATTGTATTATTGTATTACTTTTATCATTAACTCCTCAGGGATTTCAGTAGTGCTCTTGTGTCACCTGCAAGGAGAAAAGGCTTTATTTCTTTTCAAATGCTATGCTTTCATTCTTTCTTCTTGCCTAATTATCTGGGCTCACACATCCAGGTGAATGTTAGGTTGCTGCAGAAAGTAGACAGCCTTGCTGTGTTCTAGTGAAAATGGAAGTCTCTCCTCTCTGAGTTAACCACGAAATGAGATGCTGGCATTGACATTATGACAGACTGAAGTATACATTTTTGTTTATGACATGTTAGGAAAATATCAGTTAGGGTGCTATGTGGATAAAGCACTTGCTGTACAAGTGTAAGGACCAGAGTTTGAACCTCCAGTGCCCATGTAAAAGCCAAATAGCTGTGTTGGCCTACCTGTAATTCCAACACTCACCAAGATTGGCTGGAATTGTCGTCTCCAGGTTCAGTGAGAGACCCTGCTTCAATGAATAAACTGGAGAGCAATCAAGAAGACTCAATGTCCATTTTAGTCCCTTTCCACATACACAACCAGACATACATGCTCACCCTATACACACAGAGAAAGAAAAAGAGTGACAGTAAACTTGTTTTATGAGTGCTTTTTTTTTTCCCAAGATAAAAACTGCATAAGGTGAATGTTTTCAATCCCAGCACTTGGGAGGCAGAGGCAACCTCAGTGAGTTCGAGGCCAACCTGGTCTACAAAGTGAGTTCCAGGACAGGCTCCAGAGCTACACAGAGAAACCCTGTCTCAACAAAACTTTAGAAATAGCACTGAAGTCTTGACAAACAATATTGTTTGCCAGCTAGTAAAAGGATAAATCTGCAGATTCTACTGACTCAACATTGTAAAAATCAAATAAAAAAACATTTAGAGTTGCATATGGTGGCTCACACCTTTAATCCTACCACTTGGGAGGTAGAGACAAGTAACTCTTTTGAGTTCAAGGCCAGCTTGGTCTACATAGCAAGGAGTTCAAGGCCTACACAGTGAGGCCCAGTTTCAACCCCTCCCCCATGTTTATTTTTATTTTATATGGATGGGTATTTTGCCTGTAAGAATGTCTGTGCACTGTGTATGCAGTGCCTAATGACACCAGAATAGGGCATCAACAGAGCCTCTGAAACTGGGATTATATAGGGTAGTAGGCCACAATGTAAGTGCCGGGAATCGAACCCTGGTCCTCTGGAAGAGCAGTCAGTGCTTTTAGCTATGGATTCATCTCTTTAGCCCCTGAAAAAGAGTTTTTTTTTTTTTTTTTTTTTTAAATAAAGTGTAGGAGCCCAGACAGTAGTTGTAATTACTGAAGGTCAAGGCACCAGCTGAGTTCATTATCATTGTTATGCTTACAGGTTCTGATTTGGAACCTGTTATTCCCACATCAAGTGAATATGCCTTGGTGGTCAGTATAACATCTGCCTACCCTGTAGCATCTTCCTGGGTTTACACCATGCATTGCCTCCTGAGTAACACCAAGGCCGGTCCTTCAATAGAGTGTGTGCCCTTTATTTGCATGTGGTAACAGCTAGCCTTTTTCTTTAAACTTTTTCGTGTGTGTGTGTGTGTGTGTGTGTGTGTGTGTGTGTGTGTGTGTGTGTGTGTGTGTGTTTGCTGACATGCAGGTGAAGGTTGGAGGACAACTTGTAGGAGTTGATTTTCTCCTTACACTATTTGAGTCCTGGGATCAAATTCAGAAAATTAGGCATGGTGGTAGGTACCTTTACACACTAAGCCATCTCACTGACCCACTGAATATCCCAAACTTGAACTCCAGGCTTCCTGCCTCAGATGCCCCAGTGCAGGTATATGCCATTATGTGCAGCACTAGCATTCTTAATACTGTATCTCTAACACTGAATTAATTGCCAAGGCAATATTTATTTGCTGTAAGTATGGGTGTTAGAAGGATTGTAGGCCCTGGAAGACTAATCTCTCCTTTGTGAGTTAGATGATGGCCAAGGAAGCACATTTGTTAGGATGTGGTCTGCATCACAGATAGTACTTGCTGTTGCCCATCTTATATTGGAGTTGTTCTGTCCATCTTAATCTCAACTTTAATGCAGAAAGGACTCCCAAACCATCATCTACACTTTAAACTGTCTGCAGCCTATAGTGCCTCCTTGCCCATCTTTTCTGGAGGACACAGGATACTCCTGGTGACAAGGTACCCTTGTGCTTATGTGTGTCTTAGGTTTAATTTCATTCCCACCATAGGCATCAGGCAGAGCCTAGAGAAGGAACTTTCTATTCAGGTTGACTGGGCGCTGAGTGAGGATCCTGGCTATAGAGATGTAGTTACCAGATCTAAAGGGCAGGGATGATTGGTAACACATGAGTTCCTGAGGAATAATTCATTCCCTGGCAGTTACCTCCTTACCATGGCCCACAAAGACTGGCACTGTCTTTCCAGGCCCATGTGTGTTTCTGTACAGAACCTTGGATCTCCAGCTGCTTTCCCTCATGCTCACCATGGACACCATACCAGCCTCCCATGTTTCTTTCAGTCGGGTACATTCCTCTTTCACCTCGGGGTCTTTGCACATGCTGTTCCTGCTGCTTGGAAAGCTCCTTCCCAATCTGTAGAAGGACTAATACTTCAGCCACTCAGGTGTGGCTTACCTGTGGGAAGGAGCTTTCCAAGCAGTCAGCTGGTAGGTTTGTTGAATGAGTATGTATGTTAACTGGATATATAGCAGTCACATAATACATGTGGCTACAGTGATATATGTTCCCACTTACACTAGAAGTCAAGAACAGAGCTAGGAAGTATTTCTGTTGCTAGGCAGCAGTTACTTAACCTAATGTCACCAGAGCTGAGCAGAATTTGAGCCATTTCGTTTTCATTAGTAGCTTTTAGATATAGTCCTCAAAAACCACAGGAGACACTGTGGCTCCTTAAAGCCTGTGGTGAAATTATGACTAAAGCAAACATCCCATGAAGAAAACATGAGTAAGTATGGAGACATACCATATTCATGGGTCAGAAGATTGGTGTAGTAGAGATGTCAGTTTTCCCCATATAGATTTAAGTAATTGCAATAAAAGTCCCAATAGACTTTTTTTTTTTTTGTTTATTTGTTTTGTTTTTATTCGAGACAGGGTTTCTCGGTAGCTTTGGAGATGCCCTGGAACTCACTCAGTAGACCAGGCTGGGCCTGAACTAACATAGATCTGACTGCCTGTGCCTCTCAAGTGCTGGGATTGAAGGCACGCACCACCATCGCCCAGCCCCAATAGACTTTTTTTTTTTGGATGTATTTACTTACTTATTTTTGAGACAAGGTCTCACTGTGTAGCCCAGCCTGGTGTCAAGCTTGTAATCCTAATGCCTCAGCTTCCCAAATGCTGTACTTACAGCCTGGATTCCCAACAAGACTTTTGTGCATATGTATATCGACAAAATCATTCTAAAATTTATATGGAAAGGCAGAGAAACTAGACTAGCCAAAGCAGTCTCGGGGGAATATATATATATATATATATATATATATATATATATACACACACACACACACACACACACACACAGAGAGAGAGAGAGAGAGAGAGAGAGAGAGAGTGAAATCACCCTAAGTCAGTGGTTTTCAACCTGTGGATCCTTCATCTCAGATATTTACATTATGATTCAAAAAGACATTATAGCAAAATTACAGCAACCAAAATAATAGTGGTTGAGAATACTACAACATGAGGGATTGTCTTGCATTAGGAAGGTTGAGAACCATGGCTGTAGGGGAATTTAAGAAGTTCTCGTAACAAAGCTGTAGGGATAAAGTGTTCATCATAGAGATGAACAGAACAGAGTCCAGAAACATAGCAAAGGTTTGATGGGAACTCAGTGGAGGAAGCTATCTATTGGACGTCCACATGCAGGGGGTCTTTGACCTAGAGCTGCCTACTATAAAAAGTAATTCAAGTGAGGTCTCAGATGTAGACAGAACTGTAAAATTTATAGTGAATGTGAGGTTCTCATGGCCTGGACTGTCCTAGGAGTTGTTGGATATGACTCTAAAAGCACAAACCATAAAAAGAAGAAATCAATAAAATAGAAATAAAAATTTATGTTTATTCTATCAAAACCAATATGAGGTAAATGGAATGACTTGGGAAAATATAAATCATGTAGTCAACAAAGGACTATACTGCAAAATATGTAAAACAAAAAAACCCTCTCAACTCTGTTTTTTAAACAACTTAATTTAAAAGGAGGCATAAAATAAATTACACCACGAGATCTGGCATTCTTTAGAAGAACAGACAGATGATACCTAGTGATGACCGTGAAGCCGTCACTTGCTGCTGGTAGGAGTACACATGGTACAGCTGCCTTGGAAGATGGTTTGGCAGTTTCTTCTAGAGCTAAACACCCAGAGGCTGGAGAATGTCTTAGCAGTTAAGAACCCTTGTTGCTCCTCCAGAAGATACCCATGTCCAGTGGCTCACCATGCCTCAGGTTCTAGCTCCCTCCTCAGGCTTCCAGGAGCATCAACACAAGGGGTATTTGCTCACATACACAAACACATAATAATAATAAATACCAATCTATCTCTCTGTCCTATTTGAGACAGGGTCACTGTGTAGCTCTGGCTGGCCTACCTCCCAAGTACTGGAACTAAAGGTGTATACCATCACTCTGGCCCAATAAAGAAATTTAAAAGAAAAAGCTAAACATCCATTTACTTGGACCTTTTTTTTTTCTTTTGTATGTATGTATGTGTGTGTACCACATGCATGTCAGCCTTCCAGTAGATGTTTGTGACCCAAGCAGTCCAAACCCTAGGTAGTCAGTCACCAAAAGAAATGAAGTTACACTCAGACAAAAGCTTGCACATAAATGTTGCTCAAATATCCTTCAGGAGATGCTGGGATAAACAGACTTGCTCTTTGTCCAACAATGAGAAAGGAGGGCTACTGGAATGCTGCAGGAATGATGAGCAAGCTGTACATGCACACAAGCAACAGTGGCAGAATCTTAAGGGCAGGGTGTACCAAAGAGGGCAGCCTCACAGGGATATATACCACATGCTTTGACAGATGCCATTCTTAAAAAGGCAAAACCACAGGATGGTGAACAGGCCAGTGTACCAGGCCTAGGGTGGGTGGAGCATCTCCCAAGGGACATTGTTAGCCAGGCACTTGAAGTGTGGGTCATTCTGTGTCCTGGACTGGAGGTAGTAATACAGATGTCTGGTGTGTTAGCATGACTGCATACCCAAGGGTATTGATTTCCCTACATGACTATTTAAAGTAAAACAGACTCCCACACCCTGCAACAGTGGCTCCAGAGCATTAAGTACTGAACAAAAGCTCTGGAATAGATGAATGTGGCATAAAAAACAATTAAAATTGAGGATGTGTATGTCTATAAACACTTCCCTCTATATAAATAAGCAGAAGGTGAAATTTGCCACAAAAGCTAGCCATAAGCTCTTGCCATACCTGGAGCAGCAGGTTGAAGTGGTTTTTCATCTTACCCATTTTCTTTTGTTTGAGACAGGGTTTCTCTGTAGCCTTGGCTGTTTTACATCTTTTTTGAAGATTATTACTAGTAGCATAATAGTGGCCTAGTACCTGGTGGCCATAATTGTTTAATATTTCAATAAAACTTTCCTACTTTTTCAAAGTATTTTATGTGTGTGAGTGTTTTGCCTGCATGTATGTATGTATGTATGTATGTATGTATGTATGTATGTATGTATGTATGTGTACCACATACAGGTCTGATGCCCACCGTGTGGATGCTTGAGATAGTGTTCCAGTGGGTGTTTGTGTCTTTAATCTTATGCTCTCTCAGTCTGAGCTCCAGATACATATGCAAGGAGTGTGGGGCACAGTGGCCATTGTTTGTTTACCTTAGCCAGGTCCTTTCTGTCCATCCTTCCTAACTGCAGGATAAAGTATAATTGGGGCCTCACACAAGACCAAGTTCCCTGGCCGCCAGATGAGGCTTTAGCCAGTTTCATGCATATGAACATGAAGACATGGCTGATTAGCAGCCCATCCCCAGTGGCCATGGTGTCAGATAGTCATGAGTCATGCGCTATGAGGCCTTCCATTGTGCTATTTCCTACCACTGTGTCTTGCTTACTAATAAGTCCTACATCCAAAGTGAAAGGAGAAGAGAGGGAAATGAAAGAAAATACAGGCACTTAGGGGTCACCTCTAGGAACCTTACAAAATTAAGAGTTGGGATGTTTGCCTGGTAGTGGTAAGTGGCACAGGTCTTTAACTATCACTCTGGAGGCAGAGGCAGGCCTGGTCTACAAGACGAGTTCCAGGACAGTCAGGGCTACACAGAGAAACCCTGCATTACATAGGCCAAGACTTGGATTCTGTGTGTGTATAGATCTCTGCAGTGATTGTGCAAAACATCCTGGTTTGAGATCTGGTGGGATAGAATAAAAGTCAGTTGTAGGCATGAGAGATGGAACCAGGGTGCAGTATGAGTACACAAGGCAGTGACCCCTGAGTCAGTGATCCCAGAAGACTTACCTGACAAGAAAAAGGGTGCACACAGCCCTTCAAGCTGCAGCTACTGGAGGAGATGTGTTGGGGGAGATGGCAAGGGACACAGATGGAGGCCTCTCCATACCAGGAAGAAGGGCAGCCTGACTTGCAGGCTGGAGTTTCTGAAGGCCAGGTCCCAGCTACCTTCCTGAGAGCACGTGTGGGAAGCTGTTGATAACACAGGATGCATACAGGTCAGGCGTTGTGGTGGCACTGGTGCCCTTGGGACATGTGTTCTGCAGTTGGATTCCTTTCTGCTGCACAATCAGAACTTCGTGGGAGGAGTGTGACCAAAGAGTTTTCTCTAAGGTGGACTTACGCCTATTTGTTACACTAGCATTTTCTGTTTGGTAGTGCAGCTTGCCCTCTCTGAGAAGCCATGCTGAGCTTTCCACTTGGGAATGCTGCAGTTTTAGGATTTCCATGGGAACCAGTTTGAGGATACACCACCAACACATGACACTTTGTAAGTGTCTCTTCAGAAAAGCATCATCATTTCCCAGACATAACCATCTTGTGGAACGTGGGTCACTCTTTTGTCTTTGTTGGAGAAGCAAGTGCAATGGGATCCCAGGAACATGGTAGGCTTTCACAGTTTCCTGCTGTTTATTTCCCAGGAGCAGCAGCCAAGCTGGACGGATGACCTGCCACTATGTCATCTCTCTGGAGTCGGTTCAGCTTCCAACCGTAGCTATCCTGCTGACGGTGAGGGCACTGAGAGCCACCCTCCTGAGGACAGCTGGCTCAAGTTCAGGTATGTGTGGCATGCTGGACTGCACAGAGGGGTCAGTTCATGAGCAAGGGACGGACGCTGTCTTGCCACTACTGTGTATGAGGCTTGCCTGTGAAGTGGGGCCTGGGGGAAATGACCTTTCCATATCTAATTCAGCCAGTGGTGCTAAGGATAGGGATGGAGTAGGCCGAGAGGGAGGATTCAGCAAGCAGGTCGTTTTCATAGCAAAATGATAGCCAGCATGAAGGGACCCAGATGAGTACCTGAAGCCTTTTCTGTCTCTAGTCCCTCCCCAGTGCCTGTCCTTCTTCCCCATTACCTGTGTGCCTCTGGTCTCAGCCCTCTTCCTGCCCTCCCTCTGCTAGAAGTGAAAACAACTGCTTCCTGTATGGGGTCTTCAATGGCTATGATGGCAACCGGGTGACCAACTTCGTGGCCCAGAGACTCTCTGCAGAGCTCCTGCTGGGCCAGCTCAATACTGAACACACTGAGGCTGATGTGCGGAGGGTTCTGCTGCAGGTGAGGTTGGGCTGGCTGCCAGGGGCCTATCTGACTGTGTGTCCTCTGCTCCCTGGAGTTTCGGCCCTGCAGCTCTAAGTGTGCTTCTTCATCCCCCACCAAGGGTCAGTTCATGGTAGCAGGGGTTCCCTGGGAGTCCAGGGCAGTTGGGAGCAGTGGTTCTTTCACAGGAATGGAGACTGGAGGCCTGTGGGGATATGATCCTCAACAGTGACCTCTTGGCTTGGGGTGAGTTAGGTGCTCCTCTCCAGTGCTGACAGCATCCTGCATGATCTGCAACTCTTCCCACTCCTGTTTTGGCCTGCACCTCCCTGGCCAGGCCTGTGTTTCTCCTGTTGCTGTGCTGGGGTTTCCTTCTCCCCAGGAAGGGTCTTGGTCTTTGAGAAATTGCCCCAGTCTCTTTCTGCTCTCTGTGGCCTCAGGGCTGCTAGACTAGAGCATTGCAGAGGCAATACCAGGGAAAGCTTTCTGCTTCACCAGTGTCCAGCAGGTGAAGGCCTCTTCAGAAGAGGCCACCATGTCACTAAAGACTCGCTCTCACCAGTCGAGCACAGGGCCTGGCTCTTGCTTCTACCTGTCTGATTCCTTTGTAGGCTACCAAAGTAGCACCCTTCTCCCATCTCACAGCTACAGGTCCTTGTTAAACAATGGACAGGAAGGTCCACATATGAGGCAGAAATTATATGTGTCACTCACTGGTCACATGAGACCTGCCATGAATACCATGGATCTGTTACTCTCCATAGGAACATATTAGCAGGAGGTGATGGTATTGTTTGAGCCAGCCCTTGCTTTGCCCTGTGTCCCTTCAGGCCTTTGATGTGGTAGAGAGAAGCTTCCTGGAGTCCATCGATGATGCATTGGCTGAGAAAGCAAGCCTCCAGTCCCAGCTACCAGAGGTAATGGCCTATCTGTACTGTGGTGCCAGCATTAATCTTCCATGTCTCTTGCTACCCATGGGCATAGCAAGGCCTGCAGGCAGAATCATGAGGCAGCATCCTGACGGGAAGCCTGGGGTGGCAGTAGGTGTATCCTGTATCTCTGTGGGGCTCTTGGCCAGCAGTGGGCAGCTTTTCTCTGAGGTTCATCCTTGGATGGCAGCAGTAGGTAGAAGGAAAGGACTTCCTAGGTGCTATGTCTGGTTCAGTCCACCAAAGCCAGGGTCTCCTTCATACTGCCCTTGGTTAAAGCACCAGTGGTCTTCCTGGGCATCCTACAGGCTGGATAGCCTGGTTGTGTCTTTGCTGGTCATCTGTCTGCTGTATCTCAAGGGAAGGAAAGAATGGGTAAGATGGTCCTCAAGCACCTGTGCTACTCTGACCTCTCTTGATGGTGGCTTGCAGGGTGTGCCCCAACACCAGCTGCCACCTCAGTATCAGAAGATCCTTGAGAGACTCAAGGCACTGGAGAGGGAGATTTCAGGAGGGGCCATGGCTGTTGTGGCAGTCCTTCTCAACAACAAGCTCTACGTCGCCAATGTTGGTGAGCCACCCACCCGCCCCACACCAATCTGCCTTCTGTGCATGCATACCCTGAACTTCTCAGGGTATGCTTATGGGCCTGTTTCCCCCTCACTCTGATGTATGTGTCCGTCCTAGATGGAAGGCGAACAGATGAGGCAAGGATAGGTGTCATGGCTTTGGATGAATTGCATCCATTTTGTTTTTGTTTTTAAATTTATGTGTATGAGTGTTTTGTCTTCATGTATGTTCATGTACCACATGTATGCCTGGTGCTTGTGGAGGCTACAAGTAGACATCTGATTTTCTGGAACTAGAATTAAAGATGGTTGTGGGCCACCACTTGAGTCCTAGGAATAGACTTTGGAAGAGCATCCAATGTTCTTAACTGCTGAGCCATCTCTGGATGGGGCAGGAGGAGGGGGTCTCTGCAAACACCAGGGCTAGCAGAGTAATGATCCAGTCCCTGTGAGGCAAGAAGGAAATCCAGTTCAACATGATTCAGTAGCTGTTGTTGGTTCAAACTTCTAAAATAGTGTGTCTCAATCTGGGGGTCAGACAACCTTTCACAGGGGTTGCCCAAGACCATTGGAAAACATAGATATTTACATTATGATTTATAACAGTAGCAAAATCATTTGTGAAGTACAGTACAGTTTGGAAAAAAGTTTCCAAGTACAACACAATCCTGTGTGCACAGTAAGGCATAATTACATTAAAACTCTTTTCTTTTTTGAGATAGGGTCTATCCTGGCTGTCCTGTAACTCCCTTTGTAGACCAGGCTGGTCTTGAACTTACAGAGATTCCCTGCCTCTGCCTCCCAAGTGCTGGGATTAAAAGTGTGCACCACCATGCCCAGTGAAACTCTTTTCCATGTACATGTCAGTTCTTCCATAAGATGTGTTCTACAGAGAGGCTATGTGTATTAAGGACCTAGGGGATAATCTGGTGGGACCTTGGGTAAACAGATAGCACAGAGGTCACCTAGATTATTAACCGCCTTCAGGTCCTATTTGTGGGAGCCTGGGGAAGCCACATGTAGCCTGCCCCTGCAGATAGCACAGAGATCATCTAATGGATGTTAACTATCTCCATTCCCAGTCTTCTGGGCAGAAAATATATATCTTCTTTTGAAGAGACAACCCTGCATGTCCAACATTCCTGGTTTCCCTAGTGCTTACCTGTGAGTGTAAGAACCTCTGTGCTCCCAACACCTCCAGCCCCATGATTCTTCTTTTGAAAGAAGTTATGTGAAGGCTTGCCTTGCACTTTCAAAAAACAGCAGGAAGCTGTGTGACAGGGACATTTGGATTTAAGGATGGACCATCAGGGGACCCAAGTACCTGTGCAGGATGCATGTCACTGTAAGGGCTGTCTCTCTGTTACTGTGAAGGTACACCATGACCACAACAACTTTTAATTGGTTTGGCAGCTTTAAGTTCAGAGGTTTAGTCCATTATCATTTTGGTAGGGAGCATGGCAGCATTCAGAGAGACATGGTGCTGGCTACATCTTGATCAGAAGGCAACAGGAAGTGAACTGTCTGGGTGGTATCTTGAGCATATATGAGACTTCAAAACCCACCCCCACAGTGATACACTTCCTCCAACAAGGCCACACCTACTCCAAAACCAAACCTCCCGTTAGTGCCACTTCCTTTGAGGGTTGAGGGCCATTTTCTTTCAAACTACAAGGGATCATGGTGCCCCTGACTCTCCTCCTCCTTTCCTTAAGATTTCCTTAGGGATCAACTTGCAAAATGTAAAACAGGTGATAAATGTTAGCGAGCCACCATGCCCCATTCCAGCCCTGACAGCTTCCATCTGTGGCCAGTCTTGTTTTATTCAGAGCCCCTCATTTCCCAAATTGTTTGAAAGCAACCACAGACACTGAGCCATGCTAATCTGAAGACTTGTCCTGTGATCACACATAGCATGCAGCCTGCTTCCATACTGACTTAGCTGTCCTTGCCTGGCGATTCTCCCCGATATCTGGGCCCCTTTGTTGTGATACCTGCTTGTCTTCCCTGTTGTGTCAGTGGGTCCTGTTTCTCCCTCTGCTTAATCTTGATCAAATTGTGCTGCAGGTACAAACCGGGCCCTTCTGTGCAAATCTACAGTGGATGGGTTACAGGTGACACAGCTGAACGTGGACCACACCACGGAGAATGAGGATGAGCTCTTTCGTCTGTCACAACTGGGTGAGTAGGGAGGCTGGGCTGGGGGAGCAGGGGCCCAGCTCCTGGACTCCCTCTGTGCCTTTCCTCTGTTAACTGGGAGAGGGAGGTGCATGCTAGAAGGACTGGGCCTGGATCTGCTGCTGGACAGTTTGACGTGGGAATCTCTTCATCCCTGTGGAGAGTTAGTGTGTATAAACTGCTTCCCAGAGGAGTACCTGGCAAGTGGTAGGCACATACCTGTTTCTGAGAGACACCAAGAGAGCAGAGAGGTCTTGCAATCCCAGTGTGGCTGGGGCCTTGCCTTCCTTCCCAGCTCTGCAGACATGGCTGCCTTCTGGGCTCTGGGCAGAGGCAGACAGGACGGCACTAGTTAGCACTGCAGCGCCTGCAGGGAGAGGGCTGTATTAGTTCTTGTCTCATTGCTGTGGCCTGGAACCTGCAGAAGTAGCTTAAGGGAGAAAGGGCTGTTGGCTAATGCTTTCAAGGGATGCTGTCTATTATGGTAAGAAATCATAGTGCTGAGTTTTCACCTGTAGCACCAGGGTTCTTAGCAAACCAGGGAGAGAAGAGAGGGGGCCAGAAGCTGGTTAGGCTATGCCTTCCAAAGCCCATGCTGCAGTCCTCCTTCCAGCTAGACCCAGTATCCAAAGGTTCTATAACCTCCCAGAACAACACCATCAGCTAGGAGCTCAGACTCACAATGCCAAGGGAACATGGCATCTTCAAGGCAGCTGGCCTGAGTGAGGGGTGTTCTGTTAAGGTTGGGTACTGAGAACAGCGGGACTCTGGGTTGTTGTGCTCTGTGGTACCCTGACATTGTTTTCATTTTCTGTTATTTTGTCCTCACTCACCATGTGGTGTAGATGTCGCATCACCATCCCTTTCACTCTTCACTGAGGAGAAATGGGCATGTTGAGTTGTCCTCTCTTTGGTAGGTTTGGATGCAGGAAAGATCAAGCAGGTGGGCATCATCTGTGGACAGGAGAGCACCAGGCGCATTGGGGACTACAAAGTCAAATATGGCTACACTGACATTGACCTGCTCAGGTATGTGGCCATCCCTGCAGCCCCAGCTGTTTGTGAGACCAGAGGACCTAGAATAAAAACAGATCCCAGGCTTCAGTGGCAGGGATGCTATTGAAAGTTTGGGCCCAAGAAGATACTTTCTGCTTCCAGAGACCGAAGTGTGGAGTGGGGCCTAGACCAGCAGTCTGGTCCTGTGAGCTAGGCCTACAAGGGTCAAGGATAGAGCTGACCAAGTCCAGGGCAGCAAAAGTGCCACAGGGCCTAGCAGGAGGATCCAGTGCCAGCACGAACAGGAACTGACTAGACCAAAAGGCTGTTAGTCCCTATCTGTGACTTAGGCCAGGTAGAGCTAGAGGATGAATCATCTGTCTCATTCTAGGGCTGTTGCATCTGAGTGCTACACAAATCTCCATGGCAGTAATAGCCTGGTGAGTCTTTGCTATGCCTAGTATGCTCACTCCTTATGCATGTCCTCTTGTTCACCTCGTACTCAGGCTCTCTCAGCTGGGAGCTGTCTTGACCCCACAGGCAAGTCCATGAGAGGAAACTGAGGCATGGAGACATCCAAGACCCTGGCCAGTCATAGCAGTAGTGATGGACCCAGGCAGCCTGAATTGGGAGCATGTGCCCTTTCACCTCTGGCTAGCTGTAGTGGGGACTTCTCACAAGAGCCTCTGTGGTGCCCGTCCAGCATTGTGTCTCAGCCAGAAAATTTTACCTCAGCAAGGGCCAGGCTCCTTCCCCTCCTGAATCTGAATATCCAGTATTTAAAAGCTTTGTCCCTCGTTTGCAGGGTTCTGTTTACTTTATTGGATAGGAAGTCTATGACTTGAGGAGTCAAACAGCCTTCTATCCTGAACCAGCTCTCTGACATAGAGGCTGCCGGTTCCTTACGTGCCCTGCCTCCAGATGTCCTAGCACACACATGTACTGTGTGCTGGGGGAGGGGGAGGGGAGGGGGCTCTGCTCTCTCTCTCTTCTCTCTGAACCACTTCGTTAGCATCTAACTGCTACAGAAAGGAGCTGTTCAGTGTGGTCAGGGCAGGTCATGTGCCTCTGCTTACGAGACACTTGCACACATGTCTTGAGCTGCTGTCCTGCCTTGTGACAAACACTATGATTCCAGCAGATGGCATGCCAGCATCTACCTAAGCAACCCCAAGTAATGGCATCAAGGATGTTTCTTCTCAGTGTTGTGTCAAGAATGTCCTCACAGGACATGTGTGCTAGAGTATTTTGACACTATAGTGATTGACATATCTGCCATGGTATTATATGGGATCTTAGTTGGAATAGACACTTATCTTGGCAGAGTTAAAATTATAACAAGAGGATGGACTTTTGTTTTTAAATTTATTTTTATTTAAAAAGAGGTTCTTACTAGCAACCCAAACTAATATGACCCATAGGTTGTGCCTCTTGTTTTGACTTTGACATCATCATCCTCCTGTCACATCTGCCCAAGTACTGGGAATACAGGCATTTATCACGTCACACTGACATATGCAGTGGTGGTACAAGTTTGTCATCTAGCACTTGACAGGTATAGAGACAGCAGCATTAGGAACCCAAAGTCATACTTGGTTACATAATTGTAAATCAGTGGAGGCTACAAGAGACCTTATCAAATAATAAGTAAGTAAGCAACAGCCATTTTAAAAAAAAGATATACTTACTTGTTATGCGTGCATGTATCCCTGCAGGCCAGAAGAGGGCAGCAGATCTTATTACAGACAGTTGTGAGCCATCATACGGTTGCTGGGCATTGAACACTGGATATCTAGAAGAGCAGTCCATGTTCTTAAAGACTGAGCCATCTCTCCAGCCCCAGTAACAGCTATTTTGGCCTTATATTCATTCCCACCCTGCCGTGCTGCAGCCCAGGCTGTGGCTGTGGCAGGAAATACCAAGTAGAGCTTGGATCTGGCATCTGACCTTTGTCTTCATGGCCTCTGGCGCTTTCTTTAGTGGCTGCTCAGGAGTCAGACCCCTTCTGCTCTTCTCTTTCCCTCTTATCAAGTCAAATGCTTTCTGTTCTGAGTGTAGATTGTTACCCTCATTAGAGGCAGTGCCCCCAGGGGACCTTTCCACACAAAGCCCTCACTCTACTCTCTCATAGTGCTGCCAAGTCCAAGCCCATCATCGCAGAGCCGGAAATCCATGGCGCCCAGCCTCTGGATGGCGTGACAGGCTTCCTGGTGCTGATGTCTGAGGGCCTCTACAAGGCCCTAGAGGCAGCCCATGGACCAGGGCAAGCCAACCAGGTGAGCTGAGTAGGGCAAGCAGGTCATGGCAAGACAGCTCATGAGCAGTGTGCTGGTGACCCGAAACCCTGCTGCTCAAGTGCTGTCACCAGTTATCTTTTAGGGCTCAAAGCCAGCGCCTGAAACCAAAAGGGAGAGGGGAGGTGGGAACTGTCCTGTCCCAGGGCTGTAGGAAAGGAAGGTAAGGGAGCCAGAAAGAGCCATGACCTGCTATCCAGAACACTGCCAGACTTCAGTCTCATTTCCTCTTCCCACTGGGGCTTCAGGGACTGGCTACCTTTCCCTCCTGTGTGGCAGACTGTGGAGGTCAAGGGTGAGAGGGTAAAATTATTCAGCCAGTGGGAGCCCCCTTGTTTCTCTACATCTTAGAGATACAAGACAGCAGCAACCGTCAGAGTGACTTCCAGGGTCACACAGGATCTACGTGGTCTGTGTGCTGACACAAAGGCCTTGAGGCTGCTTGGCAGGCACTCTACCACTAAGTTACAGTCACAGCCCATTGTTTTGTTTTGAGACAAGCAGTTGCCTAAGCGAGGCTGGACTTACTTTGTAACCCAGGCAGGCCTCAAACAGCATCCTGCGCCTCGCTTGAGATGCCGGGTAGCGTGTTCAGGTGTGCCTCTTTTTTGGTGTGGTTCTTGTCCGTGTAAGAAGGCAATCCTTGTCAGCTTTTCTTTTTGAGATGGAATCTTGCTCTGTGGCCTAGGTTAGCTTGAAACTAGTGATGTAGTCCAGGCTGGCTTTAAATTTGGAATCGTCCTGCCTCTGCCTCCTGAGTGCTGGATTACGTGTGCCCCAGTACTCAGTACTGCTTCCTGCTCTTTAACTAAAGCCTGGCTGTCACCTAATCCCTGTGTTCAAGGGTTCCTGCCCTTTATATTTTATCCTTCAGTCCAACAGCCTGTAGCATAGAGGGCCAGTGGTTACTTCCTCAGAGGGAAGGTCTAGTGTCCTGTCTCAGGTGGTGTGGCTGGTCAGACACAGCCAAACCTCAGCACCAGGTCCAGCCAGGCCTTTCCCCACCCTGTGCTGCTGCTTCCAGGAGGGACAGCCTAATGCTTGGGTAGAGGACCGGAGTTTGTGCTTTTGGCTCTTTTTTTTTTTTTTAGTTTGTTTCTTCTTTGTGTGTGTGTGTGTGTGTGTGTGTGTGTGTGTGTGTGTGTGTGTGTGTGTGTGTGTTTGAGACAGGGTCTCACTATGTATGGTCTGGAACTTACAGTGATCCCCCTGTCTCTGCCTCCTGAGTGCTGGGATACAAGTATACCCCACCACCTCTGCTGAGCTTTTGATCATTCATTGTGATTTTTTTTTTCTTTCTCTTTTGTTTCTTCACAAGAGATGCACTGAGAAGCATCTACTAGATTCTAGAATACACCAGACAGAGGACTTCCTGGAGGGCAGTTCCTGACAAATGCCCTGCATGTGGAAAAGGTGTTTTCTCCAAAGAGGAAGGCATAACTGCAGCCTTTACCCTGTGTTTCTTAGCAGTCCTCAGAGTGCCCTTGCATCCATCCCGTTATGTAATTCCACTGGGGTGGATGTTACCCATTAAGAGGCGGAAGCCAGAGGAGAGATCACAAGCTCCCACACCTTTTCTAATCGGTATGTTCCAGAAGGATTATCTGGAACAGCTTGAAAAGCTCAGGTTACAGTTTAACTGGCAGAGACTTCCTTCACCTGCTAGGCTAGCAATCCCTAAGTCTCCTAAACAGGGCTGTGGAATTTTGGCCCCTTTCTCCTGGGTCACCCTACATTCCTCATCAAGTTTTCCCTCCACACCCCCAGGAGATCGCAGCAATGATTGACACTGAATTTGCTAAGCAGACCTCCCTGGATGCAGTGGCCCAGGCCGTGGTGGACCGTGTAAAGCGTATCCACAGTGATACCTTTGCCAGTGGTGGGGAGCGTGCCAAGTTCTGCCCACGGCATGAAGACATGACCCTGCTGGTGAGGAACTTTGGCTACCCATTGGGTGAGATGAGCCAGTCTACACCGACCCCAACCCCAGGTGTGTATGCCATGTACTATACAAACAGGGGCCCCTAAGAGGAGTCCGGGCTGGAGGCAGCACAGAGTGGCTGATGAGATGAGCTCACTGCTTGGCAGATAGAACCAGTGACCTTGCCTTGCCCAGTACAGGCTGTCTGATGTACAGACTCTGAGCTGCAAATCTGTCTTTAGTCCTTCTGTCTGTACAGTGCAGATGTATCACTGCCCAGGCCACTCCTAAAGTCTTGATGCATGAGCACACTATGTACAATCACAGAGGCAGGTAGCAGAGGGGATAGCTAACCCCATTGATAGTGAAACATCTTCTAGCCTGTGCCCTGCCAGGAACATAGTCACTTCACCCTCATTAGTAGGGTAGGACTAGGAAGGAGAAAGGCTCTAGCATGAAGGGACCTGGAGGAGGTCAGGTTTGGGGCCAGAAGGTCCACCCCAGAACCTGGCATTGTGTTAGACCACTTTGGCTTGAGGAGACATTTCACTGTGCCTTTTTTCCTCTTTAGTCCTTGAATAAAGTTGTTGGCAGAGATGAGACCTGCTGTACTGGTCCCGAGGGCTACATTTTCTTTTTTGTTTTTAAACAAGCAAACCCTGGAGCTCTCGCCTCTGCATGGGTTCGCTCTCCCATGGACACACAGGTTACTGGAGTCCCTCTGGCCTGTTATTGCAACCATATTTTCATTGGGTCAGCCTCAACCAGAAACAAACTGGCCTCTAGATGAAAGCATCCATGCAAAGCCAAGCAGTAACCCTTTCATTGAGGCCATGAAGCATTTCATTCCATTCCTGTCTTGATCCCCAGTGGGCTTCCTTGCTGGAGTGGAAGAGACTCTACCAAGGGACATCCACCCTGGGCCGCCCCAAAGGTGGAGGGCCATGCTGGGACTTTAGATGCCTCATAATAGCCCTTGTCTCTCAAGAGCAGCCTTGAACTCATTTCCATTCTCCCTGCTCTCTCTCCTATTGCAGGGGGACGTGTGTACCCTGTTTCTGTGCCCTACTCAAGTGCCCAGAACACCAGCAAGACCAGTGTGACACTCTCCCTCGTCATGCCTTCTCAGGGCCAGATGGTCAACGGTGCCCACAGTGCCTCCACCCTGGACGAAGCCACTCCTACCCTCACTAAGTAAGATGTCACACTCTAGAGACATCCCGGGCACCTGGAGAAAAACAGCTGCACAGCCAAGCCCCAGGGCTCCGTAGGGTGGAACGAGAGGCCCTGAGGTCTGCGGACCCTGGGGTCTTGGGCCTCACCAGTGCCCACCCCCGCCTTTGGGGTAGGGAGTCTCCTTAGACACAGGCAGGAAGGAGCAGTACCGTTAGCCCTGGCAGGTGTTAAAACAGGGCTTGGGCAGGTGGAGGGTCAGGGCAGGCTGGACAAGGAGGCCTGAGAAAAGAGGGAGGCAGCTGACTGATGGTGTTTTGGGCCAGCAGTTGTCCATGGGCAGCTTCTCTGGATTTTTGTCCTGTTTTGGAGCTTGTAACACAGGGTCACTGGTTTCATGCATCTGTAGTTGGGGAACATTGCCTGCACTGTCCTGGCTCCTCAGAGCTGCCGCTCTCTCACTATGCTTTGCCATCGCTGTCAGCTGTCTTGTTTAAAGGGCACTGGGGATGGAGGTCATGACCTGAAAGGAGGGGCACAGTGCAGACCTTCCTGACAGGTCTATTGTCCACCGCCCCTTCTTTTCTATGACTGTGCACCCTGTTCCCACCCTCCCCTCCAGGGGGATCTGGTTTCCACATTCCAGCCCCGCAACGATGGAATAATACAGCTGCCACACCCAGCCCTTCTACATGGATAGAGCTAGGCCGGATGTGGCCAATTAGAAGGGCTGGTAGGGAGGGAGTGTCCTTGTTTCCCTCTGCCTCTGCGTCTTCCTCTTGAGAGGGACTCCCTTCTCCTGCCCCCAAGTCTTTGCTGCTGCTGTTCCTACAACCACTTCTGTGGATGGTAGGGGCTAGTGGACGTCTGAGCACCATGGGTAGCTATGTGTTGTCCCAGCACAGTCAGAGTAGCCTCTCCTCCTCACAGGCTTCCCCAGCAAACCATCAGCAGCTCAGAGCTGTCAGATAGCAAGCTAATGGATAGCTCTGTGAAGAAAGATGGGCCACTGGTGAATGTATTTTAGTGATCAAGCAGTGGACGAGCATGAATGAACTTCTAGGTTCAATCCTCAATAGCATGGCCTTCTACTACGGTGTTAAGGGTGCGTGGCAGCACTTTATGAGCTGGAGAGATTGCTCAGTGGTGAAGAGCACTTGCTGCTCTTACAGAGGACCTGAGTGGTTCCCAGCACCCTCATCAGATGGTTCACAACCACCTGTGACTCCAATTCCAAGGGGTCTGATGCTTCATGGGCACTCCGCCACACATATAGAAAAGGAAAAAAAAAAATTAAGACTGCATGACAGATACTAGTGATCCCATGCGTGGGAGAGTTAGGCAAGAGGACTAAGAGTTCTGGCTACATAGCAAGACTCTCTCAAAAAACAAAATAACACACTTGCCATTTTATCTATCTCTAAGATCAACTGACCCAGCTGCCTTTTATGGGACCTTTGTCAGAGAGGCCTGTGACTACAGGGCCACTCTTGTCACTAGGTTGAAAGTTGAGGTCCCTGTTGCATTTACCTCAGAGTGATTCCTTCCCTTCTTCTTCTGCAGCCAGAGCCCCACTCTGACCCTGCAGTCCACCAACACACACACGCAGAGCAGCAGCTCCAGCTCCGATGGGGGCCTCTTCCGCTCCAGACCTGCTCACTCACTTCCACCTGGTGAGGACGGCCGTGTGGAGCCCTATGTGGACTTTGCTGAATTTTACCGTCTCTGGAGTGTAGACCACGGCGAGCAGAGCGTGATGGCGGCACCTTAGTCTGGCCTCAGAGTGCGGCCTTGGCAGAACTTTGTGTAGGCACAGAAGGCTAATGCTAAGGCAGGACAAACTTCTTGACCTTTGCAGGTGCCGTGGAACCAGTGGGCAGCGAGTCATTGGTGCTGTAGGTTCTGTCCCACAGCTCTGGGTGGTAGCCCGAGCGCAGACTGCATTGCTGGTCCACAAGGAGGCTGGAGGCCAAACCACAGGCATCCTTAGACAGGGCCAAGTGTGGAAGCTGCAGGTGGCTGGCAACCCATCATGAGTGCCTCCTGACATGTTCAAAGATTAGCAAGAAGCTGGCCTGTGGACCCCAGTTACCACAGGTCTGACAGAGACTGCTCCCTCAAGACTGCTCTCCCTGCCTCAACCTCCCCTGGAATAGCCTGTGACCTCTGCTAGTGCCCCTTGCCTCTGGATGGCTACCCCCTTTCCATCTTTCAGGCTAAACTCCTAGATCCAGAGTGGAGGTCAATTGGAGTGTGTGCCTGTCCCTAGGTTTCACTGGAAAAGCCAGGGAAACAGTGGGGCCTATAGCAGCCACAGGGGAGCAGGACAGGGAAGGACCCGAGAGAGCTGGCCAAAGGATGGCAGTCCCAGGCTGCAGGACAGCCAGGTGGCAGCTGAGCTAACAGGAAGCCAGCTTCCCATAGGGGTGCAAATGGTGAGGGCAGGCCAAGTCTGAGAATAAAATGCCCACTAGCCTCCCACCCAGCTGGTGCTGAGGAGACTGTAATGGGGAGTACTGAGTGCGAGAGCCTTCTCGATGAAGCTGGTAGGCTCTGGGCTCTGCTGAAAGGAGAGGATGTGACCATGTTTGTGGACATAAAGAGGAAAGATGGAGCTGGTCAGGCCCTGAGTTGGACCAGTTCACACAAGTTTCCTGCCTTCAGTCAGGAGAGCTACCACATGGATGCCTACAGCATGGCTGCCCCATGCTCAGAGGAGGAAGCAGGCCATGGTGTTCCCTTGCCTGAGCCCTGCCATCAAGATTAGAGTCTCAAGTCTGCTCAAGTCTGCAGCCGTGTAACTGGTGCTCTGTAACTCCTTCTCCAGTGTGTGCAGCCGCTAAGCGGAGTGTCCAATGTCTCCTGTTGGCGAAGACCAGTTCAGAGTACTGCTCAGTCAGACTCCATTTCCCTAAAGCGAGGCTGCACGCTCGGTGCCAAGGAGAAACCGGGACTCCTAGGGAGGGGGTGGGGGGAGAGGCAGAGGGGAAGAAGCCGCCTTTGCCGCTCTCCACTAGGAAGTCACCTGCCCTGCAGGTGAGCAAGACTCAGCTGAGGCACAGAGACTTGGACAAAGGAGATCCTCTCCCAGGAAAGTGGTGCTGTTTGTTCTCCAGAAATAGAACCGTGTTCCTAATGCAGTAAACCAAAGACGTGCATCCTCTTGTCTGTCTTGAACCTGAGCACCAAGGAGGTGACTCCCCTGTTCTGCTGAGGAGGTTTAAGAATCAAGCCTGCCAGACTGATAAGTGGCAGTGCTGGGATTTGAACTCAGGTTCCTGGCTCTCCACCACTGCCCTCATCCACTGAGCATGGGTTTGGCCACAGACCTGCTGTCTGAATTAAAGAGGGCAATGCTGTTGTTCTCCCCAGGGAGTGAGCCCAGAGATAGCCCAGGGTAGGGTAGGCTTGGGTCACAGGTCAGGGGCCTTGTCCCCCTCACTAGTTTCCTCTTTATTTGGCTGAAGAATATCTTCAGAATGCCTCTTTCTCATCTGAGGACTTTACCCATTCCTCTTAGGATTGCCTGCCTACAGGCTAAAACGCCATGTCTGCTCAGGAACAAAGCTGGGCTCTGTCCACTGTGGTCTCTGGACCCCACACCCTCCCCTCTGCTGGCCAGTGGGCTCCACTCGCAAACCACCCTGTCAGGATCTGCTACTCTCCTACCCACCCCTGCCCTCAGGGGCCCTCAACACACCGAAACATGCTGTATTCTGGGCTGGCTTTGTCTCACAGGGCTGAGGCAGTGTGCTCTCAGCTTTGTGCCTTCTGACCCTGGCTTTGGTACCACTATTCCATGTTTTCATGGGGGAAGTGTGTTCTTCCAACCCCCAGGCTTCCTTTGCTGTGTGATGGCTTGGGGTCAGCTGGAAGAGTCAGGGAACTTCAGGAGGAGTCCAATGTTAAGACCAGAAAAACCTCTCAGCAGCTAGACAGAGCAGTGTCACGGCCTGGTAGGCAAGTGGCCTGTGCTGGGGTAAAGCCCTCTCCACCCTTAGTCTCACCTTTCTTGAGGCTAGATCAGACAGAGACACTCACACGGAGTCCTTTATATCTTATCCCCTCCCAAAATTCAGTCCCAAGTAGCTGCTTGGATCAGACCAGTTGGAGTCAGGACCTCAGAGTCAGTATCCTTGGCCTAGTCAGTGCCTTTGGGCTTCTCATGGCTTCTGGCTCTCCCACCAGGCTGCAGACTCTGATGCTGGTGTTGACAAGGGTGACAGGCTGCTTGGAGGAAAGACCACCCAGAGGGTCCGTCCCATCCACTGACTTCAAAAGGAAAACAATTACATTCTTAGCACTGTGGATCTTGTCACACCAGGTTCCACATACATGCCAACTCCTGGGAGAGGCCTGCTCCACCCTGCTCTGCTACCTGCTCAGCTTTCTTGTAGAACGTCACTGCTGTGCCCAGCCCTAAGGTCCATGAGCCTAGCATGTAGTAGTTCCTTACAAGTTTAAACAACTAGGACAATTGAAGGGCCAGTTGTATGACCTTGGGCAGGGCACTAGAAACCCCAGTCCTGCCATGCCACATGGACCAGGGACTGGGACAGGTGACAAGGTCAGATACATCTACTATGTGCCAAACTCAGATACAATGTCTAGTGGTAACTTAGCCAGAGCCATCACAGCACAGGTGCTGGGCCAGTACACCTACAGTTTCACTAGGGGCCCAGACACAGGGCAGTAGCTTCTAAGCTGAAGTCCAGATGGACGCCTTTGGCCTGGCTCCCAAATCTTTCCTATGACACAGGAATCTCACGATTCTTCCTTCTGGGTCCCTATTTGGAAACCAAACAAGAACACATCACTGCCAGTCAGCCTCCCCACCCCACCAGACTCAGCGTGAGCATGCACTTTGTTCCCACGCAAAGGTGATGCCAGCTCAGAATACAGACAAGCTCTTGATATTTCCACAAGCCTAGGGGCCTCATCTAGGACAGACTGCCTGGCAGCCAGCTTAAGCACTATTGACCCCACTGGCTGGGTCCATTTCTGCCCTTTGAAACTGCCTGAGCTAGCTTTCTCTCTCACTGTCTTAGTCTGAAGGTGCCTGGAGCTGGAATGGGACTTAACAACCTGTGTCTGTTTGCCCTACCCACCATGATGAAGCTCCTGCATGTGTCACTCAGTGGTCCAAATAGTGCTAAGCTCAAGAACCATCCATGGCTCCATCCCCCTGCTTCCCAGCACCTGGTACATGAGTCATTTGTCAGCCTGCTGGTCCCTCCCAGCCCCAAGTTCTGCTCCACACATCTCAGTTGCCTAGGACCAAGTGGGAAGCATTTAAGAAATGTCAGATGATGGGGCTGGAGAGAGGCTCAGTGGGGAAGAACACTGGCTGCCCTTGTAGAAGACAGAGATCACAACCATCTGAAAATCCAGTCCCAGGGAATCCACCCTTTCCTGGCTTCCTTGGCCAGGCTTGGTCGAGCATGCCTTTTAATTCCAGAACTCAGGAAACAGGCAATGAATCTCTTAGTTCAAGGCCAGCTGGGTGTAGATAATAAGTTTCAAGACACCAAGGGCTACATAAGAGAGACCCTGTCTCAACCACCAAATTTCAGGTGAGGACTGGAGAGCTAGCTCAACATTTAGTGCTTGCAGCTCTTGCAGAAAAATCAGTTTAATTCCCAGCAGCTACGTCAAACAGCTCACAACTGCCTGTAACTCCAGTTTTGGAGAATCCAAAACTCGTCTGGCTTCTCAAGGGCTACCCTCCCCCACATATAAGTAAACATGTTAAAATAAATAAGAAAAACAAATGTCAGTTAACAAGGTGTGGTAGTCCCATGACTTTAACTCCAGCACTCAGGAGACTGAAGCAGGTGCATCTCATGAGTTCAAGGCCAGCCTGATCTACACAGTGAGCTGCAGGCCAACCGAGGCTACATAGTGCCATCCTGGTTTGTTTGTTTGTTTTTAAATAATAAATAAAGTGACAGTTATAGTCAAAAGTATAAACTATTCAGCACCAACCACCCAAAACATGGCTACCGGAAATATCTAAAGAAAGCTGTCCCATCCTGACCTGTTTTGGGCTTGGTGATAAATTAGATGTTTTGCGACTTATTCTGATTAGTTTCACATTTGTCTATTGGTTTGTGTATATGTATGGATGCGTATGTGCCACAGTACACATGTGGAGGTCAGAGGTCAGGCTTGTCCCAGTCCTCGCCTTCTACCATGTGGGCCCTGGGGGTTAGACTCAGGTTGTCAGGCTTGGCAGCAAGTGCCCTACCTCCAGAGCCATCTCTCTGACCTCTCAAGAAATCTAGAGGTCACTCAGGCTGATATCAGAAGACTACCTACAGTTGTCTGGGAGGTGGAGGCAGGAGCAGGTGCATACCAGCTAGTATTAACTGGGAAGAGGCTTACACTGTTGGCCCCAGCCTGGCTGTACACAACCAAGTCCTTTGGCAACCAAGAGGGGGTGGCTGTTAAAAATATGTTTTCCTGGCTCTACTTTGGATCTGCAAAACAAGCACGAAAAGGGGACACATTGGAGGCCAACAAGACCCAGGCACATAGGAAGGCTGGTAAGACAGACCTGCCTTCCTGTCTACCATCTTGGTTTGGTGCTCAAGATTTCTTCACCTAGATGCCCCTGGGTGATCTTGGATAATGTCCATGAACCTCACAGATCACCATCTTATCTCTAAAGGCAAGTTTAGAGCCAGACATAGGTATGGCAATATACCCCAGGCATCTAGCTGAAGCACAGCCTAAGTTATATAGTGAAACCCTGAGTGAAATGAAAATAGGGATGCAGCTTAGTCGATGTGTATTTGCCTAGCATGTACAAAGTCCCAGGTACAAACCTCACTCAGTACCTCATACAAAAGCTTTGGAGAGGTGGATCTAGGAGGATTAGAATGTCAAGATTGCCCTTGGCTGTACTTCAAATTCAAGGCTAGCCTGGCCTTAAATAAGAGACTCACTAAATAGGACCAATGAGATTGGCTCAGAAAGTACAGGTGACTGCTGCCAAGTCTGATGACCTAAGGTTGATCCCTGGGACCCACACAGTGAAGGTAAGAACCAACCCTGGCCAGGTTGTCCCCAGATCTCCACATGCCTCCCCACACACAAAAGATATTATAAATAAATAAATAAATGGACTGGGGATAGACTTCAATGGTAGAGTGTTTGTCTACTGTCTCTACTGTGTGCAAGGCCCTGGGTTCAGTCCCAGATGCCACTAAATATATAAACAAACAAATAGCATGCTTGTTGAGTGAGGTATGGTGGCATATACCTTTAATCCCAGGGAGTTCCAGGACAGGCAGGAGTGCTTCAGAGAAACCCTGTCTGGGAAAACAAACAAAACCAGATGCTTGCCGAGCATTCTTCCTCACTGAACCCCTTCTCTGTACAAATCAGGGTTTACAGTTCTCAGCAAAAATGTTTCAGTATGGTGAGATATTATTTATGATTTATTAAAACTTGCCTGAGGATTCAGGAAACAAAAGTCAGCCACAAGCTATAGTACCCAGGGGGTGGTGGTACACACCTTTAATCCCACTATGTAGGAGGTAGAAGTAGACAGATCTCTGTTAGTTCAAGTCCACACTGAGCTATGTGAAACTGATCCAATCCTACCTAAAGAGAAACAGCTCACATAAGGATGATCTCAGCACTTGGGATTACATGCCCTTAATCCCAGCATTAGGGAGGTATAAAAGACAGGTGCAGGGTCTCAGAGCTGGCATTTAGTCTGAGAATTAATCTCTAGCCACACTGAGGAGAGCATAGCATCTGAGAGAATCGCCCCTTTGGTCTGAGCTGAGGTAGAGGTAAGAGATAGTGGTTTGACTGCTTTGCTTTTCTGATCTTCAGCTTGAAGCTTGAACTCCAATATCTGTCTCTGGGTCTTTTATTTACATGCTACACTTCAGAGTTCTTCAAACAGGAGAGCCTGATGAGGGGTTTGAAGACAGGAAAGAAATGGGGTCACTCCTTGCTGCATAGTGCCCATTTCTCTGGGCTCTGCAGACTCCTGCTCTTCTCATGGGTGCTGGTGTCTAGGGAAGGTGTCATCTCTCCTGCTCTCTCTGAACTCTTAGTAGTTGTCTTCTAGGATTGGTCCTCTAGGTGGGTAGGCAGCATTAGGGACAGTCTGAGGAGAGGAGAGCCTCGGAAGGTCCAGTGTCGGGAGTGGTCTTTGTGGGGCTGCAATCGGAGCCAGCCGAGCGGCCTCAAGTCCGTACCTGAGTCGGGGAGTGTGAGTGAGGGAAAGGCTAGCTACAGAAGATGAAGAAAAGACAGAGAAACAATAAAGGTCAGGAGGGCAGATGAGTCAAAACTGAAATGCCCCAAGTTTATTTTTCACGATTCTTATTTACATTCTCCAAAAAGGGGAACACAGTATCATGCATACAGAACAAACACACTTTTCTTCCTCACTTATTCTAAGGGTTCAGTAACCATACCTTAGCTCCAACTTCTTGTTCCCTAGTCTTGAGGTCAGGAGTAGCCATACCTCAGATTCAGGTCTGTTGTTATTTAGACTAAGATAGCCAAAACATCCTTCTGTACCCACACCTTTGACCTTTAAGTCTTATGACTTGCTGACAGCTTTGGACTCCCTGTCCTTGTGCCAAGATGGAATGCAGACACCTTTATGGCACCCACAGTCCAGAAGTAATGTCTTTGTTTATGTTTAGGCTTGGCATACAGTAGCATCCTGTCCCTGGCACTGTAGACCTCGCTGCAACTCAGGCTGAACTCCTTGGGATATGTACACCCAGTTCAGTCCTAGGGAGGTTTGTTTGTTTTCTTGAAAGAGTCTCAATATGTTGTATAAGCTTTGCCTTACACCTCTCAAGAGCTGGGATGAAAAATGTGAAACCCCCTGGCCTGATTTTATCATTTCTCAATGTTTGGCTTGGGACTTACTGTGTAGACCTCACCTCACAGAGGTCGGCCTGCCTCTGCCTCCCGAGTGCTGGGAATAAAGATATGAGCCACCTTGCAGGGTGTTTGTCTCTGCCCACTCCCATCTCTGGTAGTCCATGTTGGCCTTGAATTCAGTATGTAGCCTAGGCTAGCCTTCAACTCCTGATCTCTCTGTCTCTGTCTCTCTCTCCCCCCCCCAGTATTGTGATTCCATACCATTGCCACCTGCCACCATGTCCAGATTTTCATTTTTATTTGGTTTTTCTTTTTGAGATAGTACCACACTGTGTAGACTGGGGTAGCCTAGAATACTTTGTTGATTCTCCTGCCTTAGCCTCCAAAGTGCTGGGATCATAATGGATTCTATAGTGTCTGACTTTTCCCTCTGCAGCTGCACTGTCCTCAATGTACTGTCATCAGTCAGTGGAAGGGAACGTAGCCAGTATCTGCCATGTGTAGTAGAGTAGTGACAGGAAGGAGCCATCAGTTTGTGGGATAGGACTCCATGGAACAGCAAGTGGGCACATGTCTGATAGAGATGGCTCCTATGTCTAGAGCTCAGCTCAGCCCTCTGATCCTCAGTGCCCTCAACCATCTGCCCCGTGGGTATCAGGCTGCCCTGATATCTCCTCATCATCTCTCCCTGGATGTAGCAGGATGACCACGTGCCTTCATTTCCCCCTGGAGAAAACAGTCACCTGAAGCCTGGAGGTTCAGACCTGGGAATGTTGTGATTGTTCTCACCTCATTACTAGAGATCAGATCAAGTCACAGCCAGCCCTGGTTCTGGGAGGAACTGTGGGAGGTGTGGCCCATGGGAGGAACTGATGGGCTCACTTTGCAGACCCCCTTCTGCTGCTGACTGCTTCCCTGTGGCAGATATGGCAGCAGGCTGCACCTTGCTGGATGGGACAAGCAAGTTAAGCTGTCCAGGCCTTGGCAAATGAAAGGTTCTAGACCCCTTCAAGCTTCACCCTTCTCCGTGATCCTAGCTACCCTGCTTGCTGTCACCTTTGAAAGACCCAATAAGGAATGAGGCCTGGCTTGCTCCTGTTCATAATTTCTAGCTGAGGTCCCCCCCCCTTAAACCACAATTGTGGCTGGGCATGACAGTTCATGCCTGCAATTCCCAGGAGAATTAAAACTCCAAGGTCATCCCGGACTCCATAGCAATACAGAAATCCTGTCTCAAAACAAAAACAGAAAAATCAGAATTATTTGTGAGTCCTTTAAGTCTTTCTAGGTGCCAAGCCATACAATGTCACAGCAGCAAGTGCCTATCCAGAAATGCCCAGCAGGGCAGTGTCTGTCAACCAGGGACAGGCCAATCGTGTGTGTGTGCCATCAGGCTACACTGGTGGAGTGGCTGGGGTGGAAAGGTCTAGAAAACTTATCACAGGAGTTGCTGGAGAATCTCAGAGAGAAAAGAAAGACTTTGCCAAACCACCAAGGAAAGAATCAGATCTGCTTTAACCAGTCCAGGTAACTGATTCTAGAAATTTTAGTGTTCAGAACCACTTCATACACACCATGATAATTAGAGCTGTCTTTTAAAAGAGTGAGCACCACATGACAGAAGATGTAACAAGCAAAGCTATACATGCTGGGACCCAAGGACGGTGACCCCAAGGTCCCTCACCAAGTTCACAGGTGTGAGGCCACTCTATAGTCAGACTATGAATGTCTTAAAGGTCATTCTGTCAGCCACCCCAGGAAGACAGTAGGCTCTGTGGCCTTTTTGTAGCCAATCTGGGATTTAATAGATGAATTCTGCTGTGTTTCCTCTATCCTGGCTCCAGGTACAAGACCCGGACCCTTGACCGGGACAGAGGCAGCACTTGACATATTATATTTGTGCTCATCAAAAGGGCCAGGGAAGTTTCTGAGCCATGTAAGCCACCTCTGAGGCCATCCATAGTTTTCAGATTCAGATAAGAAAAGGCAGGGTGGATTTTTCTGAGGTTGCTTTCAGGCCCAGCACAGTCATCCTCCCTGGAGACACTAGGCTACTGGTGAGGTTCAGCATATGACCAAAGGAATGGACACTGAACATCACTGACCAGCCCGGTGGCTGAAGCTGAAAGCAGGTGGCCAGGCCCCAAGTTGGCATCCTGGGTCTGTGTCCCTACTCTGAGTCATGGGGCCCCTTCTGTGAAGTAGGCATTGATGTGCATACGAGAAGGACAAAGAGCTGGATGTAGTGGCACAGCACTTGGGAGGCAGAAGCAGGTGGATCTCTGTGAGTGAGTTCGAGGCCAGCCTGGTCTTCCAAGTGAGTTCCAGGATAGCCAGAGCTGCAACACAGAAACCCTGTCTCGATAAGCCAAAACTGGGAAAAAAAAAAAAAAAAAAAAAAAAAAAAGACACTGGAGACTCTGGTTAACTCTGTGCCACCCTATTAGGACCTCATGCTTGGTTCCCAGCCCCTCCCTCTCTGTGGTGACTGTGGAATGCTGTGGTATGGGTTTTTGGGGAGTGCCCAGCAGGGGTTTGTGGACTTAAGGGTATGTCCTGGGTGTGTACTTGTGGTATTTGTGTATACAAGGTTATGTAACTATGAGACTGAGTGACTGTGTGACACTAGTCGGGAGATACCCAGTGGGTACAGCTTGGGACAGGTGGGGACTGGGTGTCTGGGTGTCTATGGTTGTGTACCCATAGCAGTGGGTGTGCCTGCTTCTCTCCAAGGGTGTTGGGGCAAGAAGCAGATAGGTGGGGACATTGGTGTGACTCAGTCCACTCCCCACAGTCATCTAGCCTCCTTTTGATAAGGCCACCCTCAGGGGCCAGTGGGAGATGTCATACTGAATTGTGGTTTAACAAGGATTGGGAAAAACAGGCTGAATGGATATTTATTCAGGGAGAAATAACTTACAACAGAGACAGATGAACACCAGCAGGTTTCTGGCCCCAAGGATGCCTCCAGATGCTCTCTGTCCCTGTCCTGCAAGCAAGAGAGCGCTCTGTTCTGGGGCCCCTTCCCCAGACCTAGTTCCCCCAGGTCACATCCACTCCTGTCCCCACCCCCAGTGGGCATGGTCAGTGCCACAGGTGTGGACAAAGTGAATATCTCACTACAACACTGCTCAGTGATTTCCTGAAGACACTCCAGCATCTGGGGCTTTCCCAGAATTTCACAGGTCTTCAACCTGAGTTTCCTTTCCCCGCTCCCCCACCCTTCCCCGCTCCTCCACCCCCACTCCCCACCTCCCACCCTCCCTCCCCCCCACCCCCAGCTCCTGCTCCTGGCTGTGGCTTGTAGTGCACTGTGAACCTCCTGCCTTTGCTTATGCTGTTCCTCAGCCTTGATGCTGTTCCCTTCTTCCAATGCTATGTTTCCACTCTAAGGCCTGGCTGAGCTGCTGCTCAGCATCCCTTACTTTTCTGCTTTCCCATGTCTCCTCTGCTCTTGGGGACCCAGGTCTTCCTATTGACAGGAGGCTCACTCATCTGTCCCTTGATAGCCTGGGAGTCCAAGGCTGTCCTGTAGTGTTCTCTGTGGAATTGACCTGGCTATGATCTGGGATCTGTGTGGGGGATGCTGACTCTGTTACTCAGACACCACACTAGTCTCTTGGTGCCTCACTCATTTTCAAATGGGGGTCTTGGGCTGCCAGGAATGTCCAGGGCTAGGGTGCCCTAGATAGGACTGGAGATAGAGCAGAGGCCCGAGTTTTGCAGGGTAAGAAGGATACTGCCATCCTAGGTCACATGCTGGCAGCATGTTAACAACCCTGGCCCACTGGGAGTACTTTCTAGCACAGATGTCTCCTTCACCAAGGGGCTTTTCTCTGGTTTCTTAACTGCTACTAGCTCCCTGCAGACCGTTCTGTGGAGAGGCAGGCCTCAAAAAGCAGACACACAGGCCAGGGAGGGTGCCTGGGGCTCCTGGCCATTTGGCAGTGTCTGTGGAGTTCCTGCTGTATATGTGCCAGGCTGTGCTGGGTGCAAGCAAAGTCAGCAAAGATCCCTGCCCTCCCAGCAGGGAGACAAGCAAGGCCACAGTGAACACAGTGAATTATCTGCTATGCTTGCAGGTGAAAAGTCCATGGAGGGGGAGGAGAAGTGGGAGGGGAGGAGGCAGAGGGAGACAAGGAGAAGGGCAGACAAGGGGCTCAGTGAGGCTATGCTTGGCAGAATGATGGAAACCTGGGGAATCAGCAGAGGCTGAATAGGAGCTCTGAGCACTAAAGGGAGGATGAGCCTAGGATGGATGGTCCCTGGGATGCTGAAGAGCCCAGGATCCCTAAATCTGGGTCCTGACTCTTAAGAAGTTGGCAGTACTGAGCAGGTCCATGTCCACATACCTATTTATTTGTGTGTGTGTGTGTGTGTGTGTGTGTGTGTGTGTGTGTGTGTGTGTGTGCGCCTAAGCCACACCCATGTCTACAAACGCTTATAGGCACATGTTTCTGAGAATTCTGGAATATTCCTTAACATCTTGTAACAATGATACCTATCTATCTATTGCCCTATCTTGACCAGAGTGGAAACTGAGGCTTGCAGAGATGAGACTTGTTCAAGATCACCAGGTGGAAGCTCTCTCTTCAGGGCCTTCAGAGAGATGGGATATCTGGCTTGCAGAAGAATGAGTAGGAAACCCTCACCTGTACACCTGGAGGCCAGGTCGATGACCCAGGGAGGTGAATGCAGCTGCCTAGCAGGACTAGCCAATTCTGGGCTAACAGACCCAGCAATTGTTCCCAGAGCCAAATCAGCTCCAGAAAGAGGAGGCCCAAGCTGTAAGGTGACACCGAACAACATCCTGGGGGCAGGATAATCTTGTAACTGGGCGTCTCCTAACTGCAGTTCCTACAGCCTCTAAGTCTACCAGCCAGTCCTCAGAGGAGGGGGCAGGGAGGAGGACCACCTACCAAGCCCCTCCCTGCCCACTCACAGGAAGTGACTGGAGGGGCCGCCAGATGCTGATGTCAGTGGCGTGATGGATGCAAACATCCTACAGATGAAGAAACTCATGTGTAGGTCAAGGGTGCAGGGTGGGGCAGGACTGGAACCCGAGCTTTAACAAGTCCACATTCCCTGCCTCAAGCTGAGTGGGACTGCTTCGCTGGAGGGAAGAGAGTGAAAGGTGCCTGGGGAAGGAGAACCAGAGGCTGTGTGTCTCATCCCACCAGCTCTGAAGGAGGTGGGCTCCTCCCACCCAGCCTTGGCTGAGAGGGGGAGGAGCGTGTGCTGTCCTGGGCTGTACCAGGCCCTGGTTGATTGTGGTCAAGGAAGTCACTTGCTGTCTCTGAAGGTCTGGGCAAGTCCGTACTCACCACACTGTTCCAACAGACTGTGAGAGAAATGCTGAGAAACGGAGGTGGACTTTGGTATGACCCTAACCAAGGCAGCGCCCCCTCCCTCTCAGAGGCCTCCCAAGAAGCTTGAGAATCTGGAAGAAGCAGGAAAACAAGGGGGGGGGGCAAAGAGCAAACATCAGGTCCCCAGAAGCTTCCAGAAGTGGCCAGCTCTGGGCAGGGCAAGGCAGAGCCATCCCACTCTTGTCATCCTAGTGTCTGGGGGGGGGAGGTGTGCTAGGAGGAGAGCATACTTTGCACTGGAAGGCTCAGGACAGGCAAACGTGAGTGTTTTCTATCGTATTGAAATCAAAGGCCATGGGAGCTGTGTGTGGAATGTAGCTTAGTGATAGGGAGCCTGCCTGACATATGGAAGGCCTGGGTTCCGTCCATAGCACCACAATAATACATAAACAGGCAGACAATCTAACCAGGCAGTGGTGGCACACACCTTTAATCCCAGCACTTGGGAGGCAGAGGCAGGCAGATCTCTGAGTTCAAGTCTAGCCTGGTCCACAGAGTGAGTTCCAGGACAGCCAGGACCACAGCCCTGTCTTTTTTTTTTTTTTTTTTTTTTTTTTTTTTTGCTTTTTAAAGATTTATTTATAATATATACAGTGTTCTGCCTGCATGTATGCCTGCTTGCCAGAAGATGGCACCAAATATCATTATAGGTGGTTGTGAGCTGCCGTTTGGTTGCTGGGAATTGAACTCAGGACCTCTGGAAGAACAGCCAGTGCTCTTAACCTCTGAGCCATCTCTCCAGCCCCAAGAAACTCTTATCTTCAAAACAAAAAAACAAAAAAAATCACTTTACAGTGGGGTGGTGGTGGCACATGCCTTTAGTCCCAGAGGCAGAGGCAGACATATCTCTGTGGGTTTGAGACCAGCCTAGTCTACAAGAGCTACTTCCAGGACAGCCTCCAAAGCCACAGAGAAACCCTGTCTGAAAAGACAAAACAAAACAAAAAGTCACTTTACATAATAATAATAAGAAAATTGAGGGTGAAGAGATGACTTAGCAGTTAAGAGCACTTGTTGCTCTTGGGGAGTACCCACCTGGGTTCAGTTCCCTGCACCCAAATGACAGCTTACAACCATGCATAACTTCAATTTTCAGGGTATGTTACACCATTCCTGAACTCCATGGGCACCAGTCATATATGCAGACAAAACACTCATACAAAATAAATAAATCTTTTTAAAGGTTATGAATAAGATAACTAATTAGGGTTTAAACTGAAATAGCTTAGCAGTTAAGAGTGCTGGTTGTTCTTCCAGAGGACCTGGGTTTGATTTCCAGAACCCATACTGTATCCCACAACTGTCTGTAACTGCAGTTCTAGGGGATCCAGTAGGCGCTACATGCAGGCAAAACACCCACACACGCAACATAATTGTTAAAAATGCAAAGGCATAAAGAAAGAAAAGAATGGGAGACTTAGGCAGGATGGTTACAAATTAGAAGCCAACATTGGCTACACAGTGATACCTGTCAAAATAAACTAAATGAACTCTAAAAAGAGAACATAGTTTTGGGGAACAGGGCTTGTCTTTGGAAGAAAGTCTACCACAAGCTAGGTGTGGTGGTTCATGATTTTGTCCTAGTATTTAGAGGGTGGGCAACAGAAGCAGGTGGGTCTCTGAGTTTAAGGCTAGCCTGATCTATAAGACAGGACTACATAGAGTCTTAAAAAACCTAAATAAGTAAATAGGTAATAGTCTACCACAGGTGACGTGAGTGCTAGAGACTGCCTATCATGAGCATCCTAGGAAAGGAAAGGAAGAAGAGTAGGGAAACCTCCAAGCCTGGGGGTGAATTCCAGATCCAGCACACTGCCATTGCCCTCTGGGCCTCACCTGGAGAGGATATCATAGGTGGCTTTGTGAACATTGTTGATGAAGCGGGGACAGAAGGATGGAGTCCAGTACACAGAAGCCAGAGCAAGACACAAACCAGCATGGACTCTGTGACCACCCTGTGTCTTGTACCCTTCCCACCACCAGGCCTCTGCATAGGGCCATGGCGGTTTGCACACTTAATTGCAGTGGTCAGGATCATGTATTTGCACACCACAAGGGAGTCCTCTGCCCCCAACCACTGTGCTTGCTCACAATCACACCACAGCACTGATCTCTCTACAGGTCCGTGCACACACGGGCCGACCTGCCACATGCTGCAGAACACAGACACACACGCGCGCGCGCGCGCGCACACACACACACACACACACACACACACACACACACACACACACACACAGCCGGACACGGGCTTTGGGCAGCCCCACCTCACACATCACACACACCAGCACAGGACGCCAGGGCTGTGGGCCGGCGCACGCACGGTCACAGGCAGGGCACGCGCACATTCGTGCATCCGAACGCTGCACACACGCAAGGCGCGGGGAGGCGGCGGGAGCCCGCGGTCCAGGCGCCCCCAACCCGGAGCGCGCGGAATCCGCTGGAGGGGGAGGGGACGGGGCCGCGCGGGGGCGGGGCGGGGGCCAGCGGGAGTGGGCACCTCCAGCGCAGCGCTCGGCCTCGTCGCCGCGCCCCCGTCGCCGCCCCGGGGTGCAGTCAAGCGGCCGCGCGGGGCCCGCGGGACCGGGTGGAGGTGGGGTGGGGGGCGGGGATCGGGCCGGGCCGGAGCCGTGCTGCCTGCGATGCCGGGCAGCCGCCGCCGCCGCCGCCGGAGCCCGGGATGGGGCGAGGAGAGGCTGCAGCGGACGCAAGCATCTCCCCGCCGGGGGCCGCAGAGCCGCCGCTGTCGCTGCTGCTGCTGCCGCCGCTGCTAAAACCCAGCGGGAGATGGGTAAGTTGACCCTTGGATTCAGGGACCCGCATCACAGCCCTGCATCTCCTGCGCCCCAGGCCTCGCATCCAGGTCCTCACCACCGACCCCTGCGAGGGACCCGCAGCCCCGGGGCAGGGGGCCTGGAGCCGAGGAGGAGCGATATGTGGGGGTCTGCTTCGCCGGCGTCCCCTGCCCCCACTCGCTTGCTCTCCGCAGCTTTCCTGGCCTCTGGGTAGAGCCTGGCGCGGCGACCCCTCCCCTGACTGGACTGGGGGTGGGGGCGTCCCATGGCGCGGGGCTCCAGCCATGCTTTGTGCGCCGCGCTCTCCCTTCCACCTCCGGCGAGGCTTGGGGCTGGGGGCGCGAGGCTCAGCTCTTGCCTTCCCCACCCCCGACCCCGGGCTGCTGCGGTGGCTGGCCCAGGCGCGGCCCGGGTGCTGGGCGGGTGCGGGGGCTGTGGCTGGAGCTGTAACTACAGCTACCTCAGTGGGGAGCGGGCAAAAGCGAACGGTGAGAGAGCCCCTCTCCGTGGAGGGGGCTCCCTCTCTTTGCACTGCACTGCCCAGGGCCGAGGAGGGCTTCTGGCTGGGGGAGGGCGCTATAAATATCTACAAATAGTTCTGGAACAGGGGGGTGGGGAGGGGAACTTGCTTGGTTGTGCTGTGTGTGTGTGTGTGTGTGTGTGTGTGTGTGTGTGTGTGTGTGTGTGTGTTGGGGTGCCAGAGCTGGGGCTCAGTAAGCAGAGGGCTGCTCCCCAGTCTGCTCGATGGCTTGAGATCTGATGATGCTCCCTACCCTACAGAACACCCCAGAAGAGAAATGAAGGCAGGAACATTTCCCAGTTGGGATTCTTCTGTGGCCCTCTTATCATCCCTGGGACATGGGTCTAGATATATGCCTTGATAGGCACTGGCATGTCACCTGGAGGGACACAGTTATTATAGGTCCAGGCACTGCGCCAAGCCTGAGGGTGGCATGGAGAGCAAGAAAAGGTGCTCTTCCTCCAGAAGCTGGCAACTCCAGGGTTAGTGCTGCCCAATGCTAAGGAGATAGGCAGGAGTCCTGGGAAAGTTACAAGGAGGGCCTTGCTGCCCTAGGAAGAAAGAACCTACTGGAATAGATGACAGGAATGTGGAAGATTCCCAGGACCGAAGAAATAGCAAGGGCAAGGGCCTAGAGGTGAATCCCTGGTGTAATGAGAGATGGGATGCAGGATATTGGGAGACTGGACCACCATGAGGAATGGGCTGGAGAGTGGGAGGGGCTGGAGAGGGATGCCAACACTTTGGGACAGTAGGACCAGATGGAGAAGAGGTCACACCAGGAAGCTGGTACTGGCTACTGAGGACAGCAGGGAGCTGGGTAGGGATTGAGCAAGCTGCCTCAACTGCCACTTCAGAGGATCTGTGTGTGTCCCGTGATCAGGGCTACTCACTGCCCATCAGTTATCCCTTCTGCTGTAGTAGTTGTCTCACCTCATGAAGTCAGAGTTCTGAACTTCAGTTTCCACCTTTGTCGAGTGGAGAGAATTCCCCGACCCCCCTCGCGCCCCCCCCCCCAGGATTTTGGAGAGGATTGAAAGTGATGAGGTATGTAGAATGCCTGGCACCTGAACCTTGTTGGGAAATTGCTGGCTGCTGTGTTAGTATTATTACCTGTAAAATGAGGCCATCTCATGCCAGCTGGCTGAGAGGCCAGTTTCATGGGGAGGGCAGGCTGTGCTGAGCATCATGGGAGGACCAATGTGGAAGGGAGAGCTGAGGGCACTTGGGGAACTGCACAGGAATTTCTTTGGGATTCTGGGAGGAGGCAAGTGGTGAGGAATGGCTGGCAGGAGCATGGTCTGTAGATAGTCAGCCGGTCCCTCTGGGTACCCACCAGTATGCTTCTCTCCCAGCAAGAGACTTGAGATATACCTCCATGCTCCTGGAGTACACATGATCTTTGTTCCCCATACTGTACAATACTTCCCTCTTCCTCAAGCCAGGTCTAACTTTCCCATGGAGACCCAGGCATCCTTCTACAAGTTTCTCCAGATATTTAGGTCAAGACACATGCTGTGTTCAGGAGAGGGAAATAGAGAGGAGATGAACCTTCTTAGATTAACATCTAGCTGGGCAGTGGGTCCCACTGGCCACCCAGCCCTGTGTTGGCAGCCTGCAACCCAGGCAGAATCACTTAAAGCAGACTCTTGATCCAGTGGCTAGGTTCAGATTCTGTCTCTGCCACTTCTTGATTTCTGACTCTTTCTCTGACCTCAGTTTCCTGTCTCTAAGATGGGGACCGTGTATATGTTATCACGTAAGCAGCTTAGAATGATTTCTGCTGGGCATGACTGTGCCCTCTTAGAGTAGTCTTAGAAGCTCTGCAGTCTCTTCCAGCACAGGGTTGTACATGTTCTTGTGGTCAGGGGCCTGCCTTTCTGTTTTATCACTCAGGCAGGGGTGATGGGTATATTGACATCTGGCTATCTGGTGAAATAAGACCCCTGGTGATGAGTGCTGGTGCCTAAGGGCCAGATGTTTCCTATATGTGTACACTGTGACAGCAGTCATAACGCACGAGTGTTATTCCCATGGGGTAGTGTGGGATGCCTGGAATGGAGGCTCACAGCCAGGATTGGGGTGGCATTCCATTTGTAGGGACCATTTGTCCCACTCATTGAGTCCTCTTGTTCTTCCAGACCTGTCCCTTCTCTCTGTGTGTTCCAAAGACCTACGTGAACCTTTCCCAAAGCAGTGAGCCACAGAGCCTCCAGGCTACTCTCCTTTCCGAGCTTGGCTTTTCTTACAGCTGTCTGATGTCTGTCTTGGGCCTCTCCTGCCGGTGTGGGGGACATACTTCCTAGCTCCTACCTGGTAGTTTATTAGAGCCCATTTATGGTAGAGCTAGGAATCCACAAAAAAAAGTAATGGTGTGGCATGGTGGTGAGGGTGTAATCCCATCACTCAGAAGATAGAGGCAGGTGGATCTCAGTGAGCTTTAGGCCAGAATGGTCTACATAGCAAGTTTCAAGCTAGCCAAGGTTGCATAGTAAGACTCTCAAAAACAAACAAAAGTTTGATTACATATTCTCTCTCTCTCTCTCTCTCTCTCTCTCTCTCTCTCTCTCTCTCTCTCTCTCTCTATCTATCTCTCTCGTGTGTGTGTGTGTGTGTGTGTGTGTGTGTGTGTGTGTGTGTGTACGTACAGCTTGGGGTCAGTTCTCTTCTACTATGTGGGTTCTGGGGAGTGAATTCGGGTCACTAGACTCAACACCAGGTACCTTTATTGAGCTGTCTTGCTGGCCCTATTTAAATATTTTGTTTTGGGGGTAGAAATCAGGGCCCTGGGCTTGCTAGGCAAGTGCCCTACCATCAAGCAACCTTACTGGCCCACACAGCTTTAAAAATGTGAAGATTGCAGGGCCCTTGGATTCCTAAAAACCATTGCTTGGCCCCATGAAGTCCAGGTTACCTTGTGATATCTCTGACCCTTTTGCTTGTTCTTGGCCTCTGTTCCCAGTCACCTAGAGCTTCATTCACCATTGCTATTCCTGGATCTTCTTACTTCTTCTGGAGGCTGATTCTGGCCTGGGCTGATCCCCGAGTTTGCCTATACTGCAGGCAGAGTGTTGTGGCAATTGAATGGCGATAGGGCCCACAAGGAAAACCGGATGATGGGAGGGGCTGGCACTGGGCCTCAAAGGTGGAAGGCATTCAATAAGTATCCCTTAAACTTACTGGATGTGATTCCAAGGATAGCAAGTGAGGGCCATTTCTGGAAAGGAGGCACCATGGCTGGCACAGGTAAAATGTTTAGAAGGTGTCTCTGACCGCAACTCAGTGAGGTGGTTTGTAGAGTTGTCTCCTGTCTCCAGCAAGGACCTAGTCCCATCCTCCTCAAACAATAGGGTGGGCAATGATATTGCAACAAGGATTGAAATGAAACAGGTTTTATTCTCAGTGGGATGCCAGCCAGAGTGGATACAGTTCTGAGAGTATACAGCTCAAAGCTCTCAAAGGCCTCAGGATGCCAACCAAGAAATAGCTCTGAGAGTTGCTACAGTTTTGGAAGACACCCAGAAGAGCAGGTCTTTGAGGCGATGGGTAGTCTTGACACCTGGAAGCTGGAAACTGCCTCTTGTTGGCAACAGATTAGTCTCAGGGGCTGTGTGGCTTGAATAAGAATGGCCCCAGCCGGGTGTCTGTGGGAGCATGCCTTAAATCCCAGTACTTGGGAGGCAGAGGCAGGTGGATCTCTGTGAGTTTAAGTCCAGCCTGGTCTACAGAGTTCCAGGACAGGATTCGAAGCTACACGGAGAAACCCTGTCTTGAAAAACAAACAAGCAAAACCTCCCCAAAAAACAAACAGAATACCCCCCGTAGGCTCATATATTGGGATGCTTAATCATCAAGGAGTGGCAGTATTTGAGAATGATTAGGAGGTGTGTGGCCTTGTTGGAAGAAGTGTGTCACTGAGGGGGTGAGGTTTGAAATTTTGATGTTTCAAAAGCCTATGCCAGGCTGGAGAGATGGCTCAGAAGTTAAGAGCACTGGCTGCTCTTCCAGAGGTCCTAAGTTCAATTCCCAGCAACCACATGGTGGTTAACAACCATCTATAAGGAGATCTGGTTCCCTCTTCTGGCAGAACACTGCATGTATAATAATTTTTTTTTTTTTTTTTTTTTTTTTTAAGCCTTTGCCAGGCCCATCGTGCTTTCTCTTTTCCTGCTGCCTATGGATCAGGATGTAGAACTCTCAGCTCTTTTTTCAGCACCATGTCTACCTGTGTGCCACCATTCTCCCTGCCATGATGATAAAGGATGAAACCTCTGAAACTGTAAGCAAATCTCCAATTACATGCTTTTGGGGCATGGGTAGTTTGGGGCAGAGTTGCTCTGTGTAGCCCTGGCTGTCCTGGAACTTGCTATGTGGAGCAGGCTGGCCTCAAACTCAGATCTGCCTGCCTCTGCCTCTCCAGTGCTGGGGTTAAAGGTGTGCCCAGCTTTAATGCTTTCTTTTATAAGAGTTGGCTTGGTCACAATGTCTCTTCGCAATGTCTCTGTCACAGAAGAGTGACAGAAGGCCTTCAAGATAGCAGAATCTCTGTCTGTAGTAGCCTCAGGCTAAGTCTGAAGGCTGACTAGAGCAAACTCCCTGCCTGAGGTTTAAAAATAATTCTTTCTTCCTCCTCTGTGAATTGCTACTGCATCCTTCAGGAAGCCCAAACTAACAGGTCACCATCAGAGTTCCATTGGTTGAATGTGTGGCATGCAAATAGGTTGAAAAATAGGCCGGGTGGTGGTGGTGGTGGTGCATGCCTTTCAACCCAGCCCTCCGGATGCAGAGGCAGGTAGATCTCTGTGAGTTCCAGGCCAACCTGGTTTACAGAACAAGAGAAACTCTGTCTCGGAAAAACAATAAAACAAAACAAAAAAAGAACCAATCATGGTGGAGTAACTAAACTTTTTGGCGGAAGCGTAAAACAGTGAGTCTACCAAAAGTAGTTAAAAGTTTACAAGTAACTTGTTACAATGTTTCCATTGGTTCTTCTGACGGTTGCCTGTGGGCTGTTGCTTTGGTCAGGTTTCCCAAGAGTTCCTGTGGTTTCTGCTGGTGGGCTGAACAATAAGTTACCAGCGTTAAGACTTCTGAGAAGAGCAGGTCTTTGAGGCCATGGGTAGTCTTGACACCTGGACGCTGGAAACTGCCTCTTGTTGGCAACAGAAAGCTGGAGTTTCAGGGGCTGTGGGTGTTTTGAATAACAATGGCCCCACATCCGGGAGGAAAGGGGAGGTTGTAGCACACATCTTCCAGTTCAGCAGAGAAAGGCAGTTGTCTCTGTGAGATCTAGGCCAGCCTGGTCCAGGACAGCTGGGTGTACACAGAGAAACCCTGTCTAGAAAACAACAAAACCTAAACCAAAATCAAACCAAACCAACCAACCAAACAAACAAACAAAAAGATTTCCGGGCTTGAGCCTGGTCTCAGACTCCTCAACAAAACTCCCTCTGGGTTAGGGACTTACCACTAACTTAAAGTATTGTGAACCCGAATGGTTATAACTTGTATTTATAGTGCCAATAGGACCAAGATGTTAGAGTTTTATTTTTTTTTTACTGAATAATTAATTTATTTATACAGTCTTATACTGTAGCCAGGCTGGTCTGGAAATTACTCTGTAGCTCAGGTTGGCTTCAAACAGATTCCAGTCCTCCTGCCTCAGCTTCCTCATTCTGGAATTTACAGGTGTGAGCTACCATGCCCATCTCTGGGCTTTTCTTTCTTTTTCTTTTGTAGTACTGGATGTGGAACTCAGGGGCTTGTTTGAGACAAGTCAAAAAAAGTACTATATTTCCTTATTTTTATTATTTGTTTATTTAAGGTTTATTTTTGAAAGTTTTTAATTTTTATATTTAGTTCATATGTATGAGTGTTTTGTTTGCATGTATGTATGTGCATCATGTGTGTGCCTCGTGCCCATGGATATCAGAAGAGGATACCTGATCCCCTGGAACTGGAGTTATATAGATATTTGTGAGCTGCTATGCGGGTGCTGGGAGCCAAACCTATTGAGCCATCATCTCTCCAGCCTTTATATGTATCTGGCTTTTTTGTTTGTTTGCTTTGTTTTGTTTTTTGAGACAAGATTGCTCTACATTGTTTTGGAGCCTGTCCTGGAACTCTGTAGACCAGGCTGGCCTTGAACTCACAGAGCCTGCCTCTGCCTCTGCCTGCCTCCCAAGTGCTAGGATTAAAGTACTAAACGTATGCATCACTATACCTGCCTTTTTTTTTTTTTTTTTTTTTTTTTTTTTTTTGTATGCATGGATGTCTGTATCTGAGGCCAGAAAAGGGTGCTGGATTCCTAGGTGATTATGAGCTGTTTGATGTGGGTGCTGGGAACAACTCCAGTCCTCTGCAAGAACAGTATGGGTTCTCAACTACAGAGCTATGTCTTAGGCCCACTGCATGTCTTTCTTGAGTGGTGTCACTCTTGAGTGGTGTCACTCATTGCTTGAGTCCCAGGCAGTGGTGCCAGGATAATTCTCAGTTTACTGTGTAGAAACTGAGTCTCAATCTGGAGCAGTCACACAGGCGGTGTGGGTGGGTGGGGGCATAGGAAGAGCCTGCATAGTGGGCTGTGGCCACGGTATTCTTTTTGCTGCTTTCAAAGCAGTCAATAGTGGGTAGGAAGGGACAGCCCTGCTTCTTCGCTTGTCATAGCTTGTGTTCAGAAACCATTTAACCAGTAGTCTACTGTCCTACTGTATGCTCTCTGAGTAGGAACTAGAGTGTGGCTGGCTTGGAAGAGGTCACAGGAGCTGAACATTATAAAATGGAGTGGTAGAATGACTTTGTGATTGGGTCCAGCTTTGGGCAGACAGTGCACTCCAGAGGTCACCAGGCACACAGGGGACTCTAGAAACCATGCATCCAAGGGCCAATTAGGGACTTACATGTCACCACAGTACTGGAGCATAGGCTGGTGACCTGTGCCCACTACTGGGGAGAACATGATAGAAACCATGTCCCCAGGCACATGTATCAAGAGGAATGGTGTGCCTCATGTTCTTTGGGTGAGGGCAACAGCACCCTCACTTTAGAAATCTAGGAACTGAGGCCGGGTGGTGGTGGTGCATGCCTTTAGTCTCAGCACACAGCGGGCAGAGGCAGGGGCATTTTTTCAGTTCAAGGCCAACCTGGTCTACCTAGACAGTTCCAGGACAGCTAGAGCTACACAGACAGAAACCGTATCTCAGAAAATGAACCGAGGAGCTGGTTTTCCCTGCTGGCTTTTGTCCCGAGCCCTGTCCCACCTCTTTTCTGAATCCTTTGTCCCTTTGTCATTGAGGCTCTTATACAAAGCTGCAAGGATGGGCTCATGTTGCCCAAGGCTTTTGTCGTCTGCCCCATGGGATAGGAAAGGCGTATGTGCCGAGGGCATTGTGTTGTAAAGAGCCTGGTAGGAATGCTGTTGGAGCGAAGTAAGAGGACTGGAGGTTGGAGGACCATCGAGACTCACCTCATGGTTCCTTGTGTCGCCATGACAAAGGAGAGAGTGATGGGACAGACTTTCTGTCTCAGCTTCTGAATATATCGGAAAAGTGAAGCTGAGTCCAGGTGTTCGTCACCTCAGCTAAGAGAGGGGTTTGAGCTGGGAAGCTCCAGACTTCACGGCCACATAAAACCACCCATCATTGCAGGAACACTGAGGTCTGTGGCACTCAAGACTTAGTGCTCCACAGGAAGTGGTTAAGGGTCCTGGTGCTGTGTGTGAGATTGCCCAGGACTCTCTGTACCATTACTCCTCACACTGTCCCCATCCCCAGCCCCGGTAGTTTCTCCACAGGATTTGTGTCATGTCTGGCATTGATGAGGCGTGAGGAAGATGGGTTCCTCCCCAGGGCCCTGAGCTCCTGTCCTCACATGCCATAGAAGGACAGAGTCTGTTGAGAAAAATGCATGTTGCTCCAAAGTTGCAGCAAATCCATGGAGATGATTTATTCCGGGGCCGGGGGGGGGGGTGCAGGGGGAAAAGGAGTGTATCTGTGAACAGAGGCCTGGAGGAACCAGAGTGGCAGGAGAGTGGATATGCTGCCCTGTTTCCTTGATTTTCTAAAATGTATAAGGAACTGTCAGAACAGAAAATGAAGTTTTGTGTTCTAAATGCAAAAGGGAAGAAAAGGTCTCTAGTTACAGCTGCATCTAGTTCTGGTGCCATCATGTGCCTGCCGCTTTCCTGTGTCTCTGTCACAGGTAGATTTCCTGTGGCTGGCTGTGGGAACCCCTAATAGGATACTGGCTCAAATGTATGTGGTGCAAGGAACAGAGTCTCATGTAGCCCAGGTTGGCTTGAATTTGAGATAAGACTTGGAACTCCTGGTCCTCCTGCCTCCACCTCTCAAGAGTTACTGGGGTATGTAAGCACTTAGATGCCTGCCTTTTAGCGCTGACTGGGTCTCCCAGGTGAGAAAGTTAAGTAATTGATGAGGTAAGCATTAGCTGGATGGTGGTCTCATGGAAGTCATGAGTAGTGGGCTCAGCCCCTAAAGCTCTTGTTTGGAAGCCCTGATTTTTATAAAAATAAATAAATATCAAAATATTTATTTATTTGTAATTATGCGTATGTAGGTGAGGCTAGAAGAGGGTGTGAGATCCCCCAGGAGAGGGAGTTACAGGCCACTGTGAGGTACCCAGCATGGATTCTGGGAAGCAAACCTGGCTCCTCTGCAATATGTGCTGTCAACTGCTGAGACATCTCTTTAGCTCCATTCGTGCCCTTTGGTGATGGATGGCTTCCCATGTCCCCAAGGGAGACAGTTAGACCCTGTCCCAAGGCTTCCTGTTGCAGAAGGGTCTGGTTGACCTCTGCTGTGGTGTGAACTGCCCCCTTAGTCTTTGCCCACACTCAGAAATACCCTGGTCCTGCCCGGACACCCTTGGAGGCTCTGATCGCATGGGAAAGTGTTTAGCTACAGTTTCATTCTTTGGGCTAGAAAGTGTGTGTGGGACTGGCACTATTCCTGCAAGAACATCCCGTTAGGATCTACACAGCTGACTACCAGACAGACCTGCCACTCAGGAGAGCCCCAGGCAGAGAGCAGCAGGCTTCAGGAAGGACAGGACACAGTGAGGCCCCAAGCCAGCAGCTTACCCATGCTCTACAGGGACCGTGTTCATGGTGATGCACAGGTCCCTAGACATAGGGGAGCACTGTCACCTGCTGCACCCTTCCAGTTTGAGACCGTTCTTTCACACAGTGTGTACAGCAGTGTAGACACAGTAAGGAGGATTCGAAGGCTCTTGTTCCAGCCATTTCTCCTGACTTCCCACATTCTTCATCCCCATGTGTAGGGGTCCCTGAAAACACTACAGAGGGCAGAATAATAATCCACAAGAGGCAAGAAGGAAATTTAGTTCAACACCACTTAGTTAACTAGGTTGCTTAAAACTTCTAGAGTCTGACACCAGGCAGTTTATTATAATCATATTTAAGTATAATACAGTTTGAAAAAAAAAAAAAAAACTTTCCTGGTGTCATAGTTTCCCTCAAGGAGGCACAATTACATTGAAACTTAAGTACATGTCACTTCTTCCAAGATGGGTTCTAGAGCCAGGCTACATGTATTAACTTAAGGGCCTAGGGAAGAATCTAGTGTGGTCTTGGTCATACAGGTGTATAGAGGTCATTTGGGCGATTAGTCATCCCCAGTCCTGCTTGTGGGAGTTTGATATAGCCTGGTCCTACAGATGTTATAAATCACCTTCAGATGTTATAGATCACCAGGTTATTAGTCACCTCCATTCGCAGCCTTCTAGGTGGAAAAGCAGATTGTATCTATCCCATTAAAAGTTCCTGTTTTCTTTAGTGCTAGTCTGCAGGCAAGGGGTTTTGTGTCCCCACATCTGTGGCTCCTCCCAGCCTTTTGTGGCTCACTCTGAAGCCATTCCTTTTGTCTCCCCTCTTCACCACTGCCACTCTTCTTGGGAGAGAGCCATAGGGAAGCCAGGGGCTCAGGCGCCTGAGGAAACATGTCAGGCAGCCCTAGGACCTTGATCATTTTTCTGCAAACTAGACGTGAGAGCCCAGCAGTACTGCCAAGAGCTTCTGGTGTGTGGCTTTGGAGAGTGTCATTTGTCCACTGTTCTTTACTTCCTCGGTGTCGTGAGACAGCAGAGCAGGGTAGGTGCCCCAGGTCTAGCAGGCAGTCCAAGATATGGGCCAGTGTGAGAGGAAGGTTACTTGCAAGTTTTCAGGCCTCTAGCATGCTTGAACTTTATCCAAAGGGCACTGGGTCCAAGCAGAAGAAGAGCGGGCAGGTTCCTGTGAACCTGACCGGAGCTCTGTCAGAAAAGCTGCACTGCTGTTGTCCAGGTGTCTGGTTGCTGATCATGGGGTCTGAGACTAGTACCAGCCTGGCTGGTTCCTGGAGATCTGGTTAGAAGAGAGGCTGTGCCATCACCTTGGTGAGTGCCTGAATGAAAAAAGGAAGTACAGGAGGACATGGCTGCTCCTAGGTCCAGTAGAGGAGAAGTCTATTGTGGATAGAGGAAGACCACAGCCAGAGGCATCTGGGAGGGCCTGGACTGAGCTGGACCAGCAAGCCTGAGCCAGTCTATGTGAGGAGAGTGAGGGAGGGGAGAGGAAGAGAGGAACCTGGAGCCGTGGCCAAAAAAGGGCTTGTAACCAAAATGGTTGGGTTAATAGAGAAGACCTGCTATGGGAAATGCAGCCGAGCCCCTGAGCTGGAGAAGTTTAGGGTGACCCTGAAACAGGTAGGGACTGAGAGATGCTGGAAGATTTAGCAGCCAGAATCAGGTGGAAGGTTTTATTTTTTTGGGTGTGGGGGGAGGGGGTTCAAGACAGGGTTTCTCTACAGCTTTGGAGCCTGTCCTGGAACTTGCTCTGTAGACCAGGCTGGCTTTGAACTCACAGAGATCCTCCTGCTTCTGTCTCCCAAGTGCTAGGATTAAAGGTGTGCACCACCAGCCACTGCCTGGTTTAGGTGGAAAGTGTGCTTTTTTTTTTTCTTTCTTTCTTTTTGTTTTTTTTTTAATTCCCTGTGGGCCATGAGACAGAGGAGAGATGATAATCAAGGAGGTTGGTTGTTGAATGGAGGACGGAGGAGGCTCCTGGGACTTGGTGTGTGTGGCTGCGTAGCTAGTCATATCGCTGAGTGGCCCCAGAAGAAAAGATAACAAGCATAAAGAAGTTGCCAAAGCCTCCTCGGTGCCAGGTCATAGGTTATCAGCTTGTTTGTCAAAATAGCTCTTCCAGAGTACTTTGCAGCTTGCTTGCAGAGGTTAACCCACCTCCTTGAGCACGGCCATGCTCACTTCCTTCTTGCTGCTGGTCCCAGCTCACTCTGTCAGCTCTGCAGCGTGATCCCCCATAGCCCAACTGACAGTCAGGCTCCTACCATTTGCCTGCCATACAGATAGGCCTGTGCCCGTGGGGGAATGTCTACTATGACACCTGTCCCTCACCCTGTGCATTGATTGCCCCACCTCTGCATCACAAGGACAATGTTAGGAACAAAGCTGCCTTGCAAGGGGCTTGACTCCTTTAACAGAGAGGTCCTAAGAGGACAGTGGAGGGGTAGGGAGCACCCCCTCCCTCCTCCCTCTGGGCTAGAGATGGAGCTAAAGTGGCCTTTTGTACATTGTTCTTGGAGGTCTGGAGCCTGGTGGGTGGGGCTGGCACTGCTGGGACCAGACTGCCACATCAGCAGTGGGGGCTGGGGGACTTTCTGGGGAGGGGGGAGGCGATGGGATTTTCTTGGCACTGAAGTCAGGTCTCAGCATTTAGTGTCTGGGCCCATCCCCTGAGCACCCTGAGCCAGACAGCATTTGTCACTCTGTCTGTGAGCCCTTCCTCCAGGGTTCCTTGGGTCTTTTGAACTGTTTAGTTCCAGTTCTGAGTAGCTGTTTACTGCTCAGCCAAGCTGGGTCATGGAGGTAGGGAGCAAAAGTGACCCTTCTCTCCTGTGGTTGACATTCCTGAAGGCAGGGAGACATAAACAAGGGCTAGCACCTCCCTTAAGGATGAACTGTGGGGTTGAGAGGGGGGGGAGGGAGAGGGAGAGGGAGAGGGAGGGATGTTAGGGTCAGGGGTTCAGCAAGGCTTTGGCCAGTAACAAAAGAAAGATCTGAGGGAGGGGTGTCCTTGATGGCAGCAGCAGCCAGTGTGGGGACTATGGTCGGGGCTTATCTTGGGGAGGCAGGATAGGGAAGAGGAAGGTGAACTTAGTAAAGACTTGGGAGCCAGTCTGGAAGGGTCTGCGGATAGCCAGAGCAGACTGGGCTTCATTCTGGGTGTGCCGTGAGCAATGGGGATAGAGTGAAGGTGGCCAGATAGGGACATTGTAGTGACCCTTGGCTGCTAGAGAGGCAGAGGGAAGTCGGTGAGCAGGGCTTTGGGGTTGCAGAAGAGGGGTCAAGTATCTGATAAGGTGTGGGGTGAGGTTACATATAGAAGGAGTACTGAGCCCATATCAGAACTAGTGAGGCAGGCTTTGTCAAGGCTCCCTCCCATTCAGTCCTTGTGACGTGACAGGGTGGCTGGTTTTACTGTGCAGACAGGAACCCTGAGGCTCAATGTATTAGGTGAGCTGCCTAGGCTCACTTGGTGGTGGGGGAGAAAGGCCAGGCTTTGAATCCAGGCTCTTTCAGTGCAGACTCCAGGATGTACTGGACAGCTGGACTTTTCCCCCAGCAGTTTCTTGTCCCTTTTATCCTCCATCCCCTCTGACGTGGGCTTCAGTAAACTGAGAGGCACCCGTTTCTTTTCCTTTCTCTCTCTCTCTCTCTCTCTCTCTCTCTCTCTCTCTCTCTCTCTCTCTCTCTTTCTTTTCAAGATAGGGTTTCTCTGGGTAACAGTCCTGGCTGTCCTGGAACTCGCATTGTAGAGCAGGCTGGCCTTGAACTCACCACAGCCCAGCAAGGCACCCATTCTTATACCACTGTCCAACTTCAACTTCAAGCAGCTCCCCTCCCCCATGCTGTGCTGGGCGGCATTGCTAGGTCAGGGAGCAAGCACCCTGCTGTTCATCCCACAGCTGTGGAAACCAGTTTCTGACCGAGCTGGCCTCAGCATGGACTCTTAAATTAGCCGCTCTCATTTCCTCTCTCTCATTTCCTACTGCTGATGAGACAGGGCCACCTTTTTGGGTGTGGGAGGCTGTGTGACTGGCAAGTAGCAGGGAGTTGAGGGGCAGGAGCCCCTGTCAGATTCATCCTCTACTGGCTGCTGGGTTCCTGAAGATGCCTGTGATGAGGTAGAGTGGGATGTGGGTCGGTGAGTGCTGGAGGTCACAAGCTTCCACAGACTCTCCAAGGAGCCAGGACCATCCTCCTCTAATTGAAGCTCTTAGTCATTAATTGCTTGCTCTCACCAATGCCCCGTCCTTCTCTGGCCTCTTCTGTTTTGAATGCCCAACCCTGCCCCTCTCCTCAGCTCCATTAAGCCTCTTATCTACTGGGTCCTTCTTGGCTCCATGCCCCTTCCCACTCGGGGCTCTGGGCAGTTGAGCCAGTACGCCATGTCATTTGGCAGATGGAGATGCTGACATACAGAGGGCAGGGTAGCTAGTCAGTGGGCACCCTGTTTGTTCATTGTTTGCAGGATGTTTATTGCACTGATGTTCATGTGTCAGCTGTTTTTTGGGGAAGGGCAGAACTTCATGGTTACAGTCTGCTGGGAGGGTCAAGGGTTAGGTCATTAAGCCATCTATCTAACTGGAAATCTGGGCTTGGGGTCTACCTCAGAGAGGCGGAAGCAAAGCTTGGCTAAAGCATGGTGGCCCCCTTACCTACAGTGAGTGCTTTTCTTTTTCTGCTTTTCAATACAGGGTTTCTCTGTGTAGCCCTGGCTGTCCTGGAGCTCACTCAGTAGACCAAGCTGGCCTCAAACTCAGAGATCTGCCTGTTTCTGCCTCCTGGGTGCTGGGATTAAAGGTGTGATCCACCACTGTCCAGTTCATCAAGTGCTCTTAAACACTGAGCCATCTCCCAGTGAACTCTTCAGAGCTTTCTGTCCTGTGTCTCTTTCTGCCTCTGAAATGTTAGTTTCTCTCCTTATAACCATGTCAGGGTTCATACACTCAGCTGGTGCTGGATCTGCCAGCTAGTTCCCAACACTTTAATAAATGTGTGGGGCTAAAGAGATGTAGAGTACTTGACTAGCACATGCCAGTTAGGTTCAATTTCCAGTGCTGTGACAATAAAAATAAAACTCCTGAAGTTCCTTCTGTGGCATGGACCTTGTTATTGTTTCTATTTGATGGCTAAGGGACTGCTAAGGCCCTGGGATATGGAGAACCCTGGCAGTCTGGTGGCAGGGTCTGAGCACAGCCTCTGGCCGCCTCTGGGCCCAGGGCCACTTCCCACCCCACATCTGCCCTCTTCTGAGCCCGTGGCCAGGCCTCTCACTGTTCTTCCGACCTGTGTATTGGGTACTGCTTAGCATCCCACATCCATCTCCCTGTGGCTCTACTCCCCTCTTTTGCCCTCCCAGATGTTCCCCAGCTCCAGACTACAGTTCTGTAGCCCTCCCAAGGTGGGGAGCACCCCCTCCAGACTCTTGCCTAATACTCCAACGTTGCATGTATGTTTTTCACCAGTCCGCCCGATGCTGGTCTGGCGTGCCAGCCCCAAATAACACTCAGAGACTCTGTATTTGATACAATCCTGTTGGCCTAGTTACCGTTATTGTTTATGGGCTAGCTCTGTCTTAATTATTAACCCATTTCTACTTATCTAAGTATTTCCACGTGTTCATCTTATCGGAGAGCTGCCGCCAGCATCTTCTTTTTCCATGCTCTACATCCTGACTCCTCCTTACTCCTTCCTCTTTCCTCCTTGTCTCCTAGCCCCGCTTATCTTGCTTTCTCATTGGCCCAACAGTGCTTTATTAATTAACCAGTATGAGAAACATATTTACAGAATAACATCTCCCATCACTACAACTTGCCAAGCTGTTTCTGTGCCTGCTAGAGTTGCCTAGAGTGTATAGGATACCACTCTGCTAGGACCTTAGTAGCCCACAACCATCCTACACCCAGGTCTTTCTCTTCATCCTGGTTGGCTGTCCCCTTATCTGCTCTATCATTCCAGTAGGGCTGGTGCAGTTGGCCTCCCTGCCTCTCTATTCTCCCTTAGACCAATCTATTGCAAGCTTCAGTACAGTAGTCCCTTAATGCATGTAGCTACAAGAATTAAAGTTTGTCCCCACTTGCTGAAATTAGGTTCAAGTACTCAGTAACCACATGTGGTTGGTAGATATTGTATTGGACAGTGTAGGCCAGGCACATTACCATTATCACAGGATGTGCTGTTGAACAGTGCTAAGCCAGGCCATGTGGGCCATCCTCAGGTACAAGTTGAGTAGGTTCACCCTGCTTTCAGCCTCCTGGAGCCTGTGGCCCAGACCTGCCACTTTCCAAACCACTTAGGTGGGAGCCATTTAGGTCTCAAGCCCTGGAGAGCAGTGAGTCTGCACAGTTGAGTCCTGCTGCCTTACCCCTCCGAGCCTGTTTCCTCGTGTGTAAAAGGGGAGGGTAGTCTCTATCTCTGATGATAATCATGAGGGGAAATCATGTAGAAAGCCCCTGGCTGATGCCTGACATACATTTTAAGGCTGTAGTGAGTAGTAACTGTCACTTTTAGCAGGAGTAGGTCATGGACATTCAACCTCTTACCAGTCACTGCTCGTAGTGGAAGCCATGAAAGCTGCCGAGCATCCCCCAGCCTCTGAAGATAACAAATCTGTGTGGCCTCCAGTACTGATAGAATTGTCATATATTTCCACTGCCCATCGCTTCTGCAGGACTAGAAGCTGATGTGCTGGATAGGGAATATGGGGAGGGGCAGACAGCTGGCAGGGCCACCCTTCCAAGTACTTGCCAGCCCCTCTGTGTGAGAGTCCTGAGGCGTTTTGCAGGATGCCGAGTCAGGCTGAATGAGGAGGGTTTGTAGGAAGGAGACAGTCAGGGTGAAGATGGTCTCGGGGTAGCAAGCAGCAATGGGACTTGCCTGAGGGTAGGTATCGGATTGATTGAGAGCTGCCAAATGGCTTCCATCCTGGAAATGAGGCAGCCAACGGAGCTGAGTACCTCTGTGGGATCTGGGTACCATCTCTCCAGCGCACTGGTTGGAGCAAAAACTGCCCTCTGCAGCTTTCTTCACCTCCCTGGACTTTGATGTCTTTACCCACGTAGAGGCACAGTGGCCGCTATCCCATGGTGAACAGGGTTTGCAAAGGTCCTGCCAGGAGGCTTGATACCCTTGACTACAACTTTTCCCTTGGTGCACACTCTCCCTCTGGGTAAGCCAGGGAATAATTTGGGGAGTTAGACCTGATAGCCATGGCTTTCCTTAGCCAGGACATTTGTGTTTATCCTGGGGCAGAACCCCAGCCTACAACCCCAGCAATGAGTGCTCAGATTTGCCTATTAGCTGTTGAAGGATGCCTGGCTAGTCTTGGCTTCCATTGGATTCATTCTCTTGCATGACATGTGGCTTGGACCTGGAGCCAGTCCCTCCCTACTTTGTCTTTGGCATTTGAAGTAGCAGAGCTTGGCAATACAAAGACTTAGGAACCTGGATGATGCCCGAGCCATAGTATGACCATTGAATTGTTAGTCATTCAGGTACCATGGCTGCGCCACTCCAAATCCCACCCTACTGCTTCCGTGTCTCTCTATCTCTCCTGGATGCTCTCTGATGCTTTATGATTACTTTCTGTCAAATCATTACTAACACAGCCTTCTGCCCAAGGTTAATTTTATTTAATTAATGTGAATGCAAACTCGGGGTTTACAATGTGATCAAATATCCCCCAACATTTCCCCTTTTTTGTCTAAGAGGAACAATTAACAGGTATTGTCTAAATAAAAATGAAAGGTTTTAACTTTAACACAAGAAAACTATATACAGTAAGAACAATTATCAAATAGGATTATATTCACAATTTCCAGTCTATTTGTATTTGGCAAATTCAGAGAAACTCCTTTATTATCTGTCTTCATTGTAATTGGTGATCAACTTCCAATACTGCTCGAACTAACTCTTTCCAGTCTTGTGGAATAGTTCTGTTCCTAGTAGCCCATGAATTTAACATCTGTTTCACAAAGGTGAATGCATACCATATGAAACAATCTCTTCAAATCTAACATTTCTACACATTTCAGTTAACCTTGGGGGGTGCATATCATCTGGTGATGGGACAGGTTAAGGTTGTTGTTCAAATAATCTTAGGCTGCTCCATTTTAGTTTCATAATGTCATGGTGCAGTGGGTTCTGCTGTAAATTCTTCTGTTTGTATCTGAGTATTTTTCTTATTTTTATTAGTAGGTCTTTCTAAAGCTTTCATTTTTTTTTTAAACGATTTTATTTATTATGTATACAGTGTTCAGGCATGTATTCCTACATGCCAGAAGAGGGCACCAAATCTCATTATAGATGATTTTGAGCTACCATGTGGTTGCTGAGAATTGAACTCAGGACCTCTGGAAGAACAGTCATTGCTCTTAGCCTCTGAGCCCTAAGTTATATCTTGTATCAGTCAAATTATCATACTTGGCAGTTATCAAACCATCACTTTTTTTTTTTTCTTTTGGTTTTTTTGAGACAGGGTTTCTCTGTGTAGCCTTGTCTGTCCTGGAACTCACGCTGTAGACCAGGCTGGCCTTGACCTCATAGAGATCCACCTGTCTCTGCCTCCCCAGTGCTGGGATTAAAGGTGTGCCCCCAGTGCTGGGATTAAAGGTGTGCGCCACCACTGACCAGCAGATTTTTCTTTTTTAATATTATTTAAGTCTCTAAGAAAGAACTTCCTAGATATCTCACCAAATCTGCTGACTTCAAAGTAGTTTGTCCAGGGTGTCGGTGGGGAACTCAAGCCCCTCCCATAATTTCCAAGTGCACGCTTGCTTGAGCTTGCCTCCTGGGAGCTCCTTCAAGTAAGTGGCAACCACTTGCTGTGAGTGCTTCTGTGCTAACTGCAACTGTGGCAGAGGCAGGATGGGGTGACTCCATTGTCTGTATGGTCATGCCCCACATTGGGTGACAAATGTTGTTTCAACTTCGGCACAGTGGCTATGCCACTCCAACCCCCACCCTACTACTTCCTGTCTCTCTATGTCTCCTGGATATCCTCTGATGCTCTTTGATTACTTTCTGTCAACCAGTTGCTAATGCAGCCTCCTGAGGTTAACTAAGGTTAACTTTATTTAATTAACACAAATGCAAATTGGGGTTCACAGTGTGATCAAATATTCCCCAACATTGTATCACTGTATATAGCTACGACCTATGTGGAGCCCAGCCCGATGCATACTTATCAAGGGAGTGGTTAACAGATGAGAAGTGAAAGGATAAACCCAATGTCAGTCTTTCCTCAAATCCCACAAACTTCAGGAGACTACTGTGTTCTGCTACGACCTACTCTGCCTCTTGTTACACATGGGATCATTAAAAAGTTTCAAGTCAGGGGATCCCTGTGTATTCTCAGAGATCAGGGAAGGTGTGCACTTTCTTCTGAGCCCTGAGACAGTGACTTCCTCTGCTTAAATCCTAAGAACAGAAATTAGTCATAGTATCTCCAGGGAGGCTGATTTCCATGAATCAGGAAGAATTTTCAGGAACACAAAGGGCTTTCAAGGCTGTGCTACCAATCAGATGAGTGAAGACCAAGGCACACCAGCAGGGCACTAGCCTAGGCTCAAAGCTTGGGCAGCACCCACCCTTATTTATTTGTATTATTATGTGTGGGGTGTGTATGTGTTATATGCGTGAGTATGTGTGCATGTACCTATGTGAGTACATATAGAGGCCAGAGGTCAATCTCTCCAGTCACTCTCCACCTTATCTTTTGAGTTACAATCTCACATTAAACCTGGAGTTTGCTGATTGGCTATGCTGGCTTGCTTGGAGAGCCACCCAACTCTCCCCTAACAGTTCTGGAGTCACACACACATATAGCTGTGTCCACCTTTTTACATAGATGCTAGGGATCAAAGTTGCATCCTCATGCTCATGCAGCAAACACTACCCACTGAATCATCTTCCCACACTTTGGGCAGCATTCCTACTTGAGGGCCTTTTAGAGCTGAGAGGGGAGACCAGAGATGCCTAAAGGTCTGGGCCCAGGTCCTGAAGCTCACAAGTCACTCAAATGACTTTGCAGGGTGATGGTGTCAGTCTCCCGTGTTAAGCAGCCCCCATTTGGCCTAGTCATTTACCAAAGCCTACCAAAACAAGGCATGCTCAGTGGGACATTTGTGCCTCATTGTCTGTCAGGAGATACAACAAAGTGAGCATTTACAGAGCAGCCTCCAGCTCCTGGGAGAAGGTTCGAAACCAGGGCTTTTTCAGGTCGCCGCCAGAACTGCAGGGAAGGACAGCCTCTTCTCATGCAAGAAGACAGGCTCAGAAAAGCAAAGAAAACTTGCCTGAGAGCACACAGCTAACTCACAGCACTAAATTTCCAGACTTACGGTAACTGTGAAAGCCAGTACTCACTGAGCGTCTCCTGCGAGCCTGGGCAGACTTCCTAAGACCAACAAAAGGAGAAACCAAGACACAAGGAGGTGGAGAAGCTCCTTGAGGTCACAGGTGATGTGTGGATCTTTGTGCCTTGTACCACAGAAACAGCTGGACTGGACATGCAGGTTGGTTGTAGATATCCCTGTTCTACTCCCAGAACTGGGCAGAATGCTAGGGGACTTTGTGCAAGCATAGAATAGAATGAAAGGTAACCACAAAGGCAGACCTCAGCTTAAAGTCAAGATATTCTTTAGATCAGATGGACCAAGCTGATGGAGGTGTTGGGTGTTCACTCCTGACGGTATCTCCGAGCTGGGTTTTGCAGATGAGATCTGAGGTAACCTGGGGTACCTCCATTTCCCACTTCATGCACACCTGTAATACTGCCCGTGGCTGTTGGCCTGCTCATTTCTCTGCTATGGTGGAATCTGGCCTCTTCTCCCAGTTGGAAAAACTGGAGACCTCATTGCTAGCCCAGAGCTGAGAACATCAGAGACCAGGCATCAAGAGGGAGAAGGAGACAGAGCCATTGGGTATCATACAGGGGAATGCCTGTTAGGTCATGAACCAGCTGAACGATAGCAGAGGCTAGTTGGCCAGCCAGGAGCCAGGACAAGGCCAACCAGGAGCCAGGACAAGGCCAACTAGGCCTTGATCAAGGCATCCAAGGGCATCCCAGGTCCCAACTAGGACCTTGATCAGCTCAAGCCAGCTCAGGACCACGGAGAGCTCCATAGGCACCTCAGTCACCCCAATGACATCTGTCAAGTGTTTAGCTGTGCCCTAGAGCATGAATCTGCTCACAACCTCCAGATGGTACTAGCTAGACTCAAGCTGAGCCTGACTCTGAGGTCATGGCTGGATCATTGTGATGGCTAATTTTGGGTGTTACCCTAACAGGAATAAGAAACACCTGGCCATGCATGATTTCCAACTGTCTAAAGCTATCTCTGGAAGAAACAGGTGAAGGGAAAGGTCTGCCACCAGCATGGAGAAGACACGATCCAATAGAATGGGGTCCTGGAGCAAGCAAAAAGGCAGAGTGAGAATTCCTCTCTCCCAGGATTGGGGCACTACTGCCCTTGGGCACCAGAGCTCTAGACTCTGACTTAGGGATTGCAGCGCTTGCTCCAGCAGCTCTTAAACTCCCCGGCTTTCAGCTTTGGACTTGGAATCATACCGGGTTCCCCTTGTCCTGAGGTCCTTAGGCTTGGGATTGACTGCACAGCTGCCCACTGGAGTGTGCGTGGCAGAGGTCCGTCATTGCACTGATGAACCTCCAAAATCACGTGAGCCAATTCTCCCAATAAATCCCCGGTCTCTCTCCCTCTTATTGATCTATCCATCCGTCTGAAGAACCCTGACTCACAGACACGAGCTCTGGCCTATCAGATTTCTTCTTCCAATAAGAGCCCAGGGAAAGGCTGTAGGAGGGAAGGGGGCGGTAGAGGGAGAGAGACTTTCCACTCTTATTGACAGCTTGGCTTGACTTCAGTCTCCTAAGCCCAGGAAGTAGCTCATCTCCACCTTTTTACCCACTGCCAGGATGCCCAGTCCCAGGGACAGGATGCAGCTGGTAGGGTGGCTTTCTTGGGGCATAGTACCATTCCCCAGCTCACACCTGTCTCTGCAGGCTAAGGCTTTGCCTGGCTTCCACAGCAGAGCCCCAGACTCTGCTTCTTGTTGCTTTAAGATAGGATAGCACCTGCTGGGGCTGGAGTTCTATTTCTGCTATCCCCCCAAAGGCAGTCAGTCTGTCTGCCAGGTTGGGACGAATCACAGGTTAAGAAGAGCTAGGATGGATAGAGCAATTACACTGTGCTAGGCCCTTTGTGTGGATTTCTATCCAACTCCAATGAGACAGTAAAGCTACAGAGAAGCAGATGAACATGCCCCAGGCTAATCACATTATCAAACAGCTGGGGTTTGGATGGGTCATCTACACCTGTGTGAGTGACAGTGAACACCTGAATGACCCTAGAAGCCCCTAAAGAATAGTTGGTGAATTTCCCTGGCTTGAGGAGGACTTAAGTGTAGCCTCTGAGCTGTGGGATCAGTCTTGGCAGAAGGGCCCAAAGGGCTTTGTCCTCAGAGCCACTTGCCTGGACCTCAAGGGCTCAGCTCTCAGGAGGTCAGGTCCTTCAGCAGTAGAAATTGGTTCTCAGGCCGTTCCGCGGATCCCGCATTCTCAAAGGGGCTCAAGCCAGGTGCACCCTGGGAAACAGGGTAGGAGTGGGGCAGTGTCCACCAACAACTCCTAGAACCTCCCCTTCTGGCAGTCATGTGACAGTGGCCTGCCTTCCCCATATCTGGAGCTCTTATCTGAGAAAAGTGAGAGCACGGAGCTTTCAGATATGCTACTGGGAGCTCCAGCCCAGGTCACTTTCCAGCCTCCTGTGGACAATGACGCAGAGTGACTGCTACCCAAAGCTGGTCCGTTTCCCAATCTTACCACCTTTGTCAGAGCCACCCATCTGTCCACAGCGCTCCCTACACCACCTTAGAAATCAGTTTTTGGCATCACATCATACCACATGTGATGGTCAGAGGACAACTTGCGGAGGTGGGTTCTCCTACCAGTGGGTCCAGTGATTAAACCCAGCTTATCAGGCTTGGTGGCAAGCTCCTTCACCTTCTGAACCATCTTGCCGGCCTGATCTACACTCCTGACTATGGCCTCGAGCGAGCCCTGCATGATCTGGCTAGGTCCTGCTTTAATTTTTCCTCAGTTCACTGACCCCAGGGAGCCCAAAGGCAGTGGTGTGATTCTCAGTCTGAAGCCAAAAGGTGGCAGGAAGCCCAAGGTCAGCAAGAGGAAAAGGGAGGCTCTGACATTTTGTCCCCCTAGACCCCCTTCCCATCGGATAGTGTCCTCCCCAACAAGGGAGGCACCCCTTCTCCCTCAGCCTTCCCTCTCCCTTTCCATCACCTCCAGAAATACTCTAGATGTTTAGAGGCAGTGCATGGCCAGCTCTCCAAGTGTTTCCTAATCCAGTGATTCAGTCATTTGACCTGTCAGGTCCCTTCTCAGGGAGCCGGTCTGGCCACCCAGTGAATCTGTGCCTATACCCGTCTGTCCTTCTGCTTTGTTACTTCTCTGGTCAGAACTCTATCCTGCACAACTTTGTTTGAATCACCCCAGACCGGCAGGGTTTGTCCCTGAGAGTTCTCAGAGCTCAGTCAAGTGTCAGCACACAGAGATACAGGCTAAGGTGACTTTGGCTGGCTGTCCACTGTGTGTTCTCTGGGTGGACTGTGTCATCCTACTTGGGTTCAGTTTGGCAGATGGAAAGGGCTCAAGAGAACTTCGGAATTGAGTATGGTGTGGACCCGTTGTATTTGACAGTGTAAGTTAGTGTATCCCTCTGGCTACAGCTTCCTCTTGTACACAATGAGGAGACACTGGTACCTGCTTTGCGTTGAGATTGTGTGAGGCTGTGTACATATAGCATGCTCAGAGCAGTAGCTGGTGTGAGACATCACGCCTCAGTGAAGCTTGGTAACAGGCAGAAACATCGGGCAGGGCCCAGTGTTACCTGGTCTACCTGTGCTGTTGAGGCAGGTTGGCCTGCGGATCTGTAGTCATTTCTAGCCATGACTCACTGTCGTGGTGTTTTGGGGAAAGTCTTGTCATCCTTCCAAGTCTGATTCTCCATCTGTACAAACCGTGGTCATGGTGACCTCTTGAAAAGCAGAGAGACTTAACTGAGGCCTGGAGGGCAAATGCTTGTTTGTACATTGTACATACATGCTTCTTTAGTCCAAAAAAATGTATTTGAGGCAGCAAAGATTTAAAAAAAAAAAAAAAAAGAGTTGGACCATGCAACACATGAAGCTGTGAATGTAAAAATCCAACAAAGTATGGTCTTGAATATTCTCTGGGTAGACTGTCATCCCACTTGGGTTCAGCTTGGTAAATGGAAGGGACTCCATGTTCAGTCCTATAATTCCCAGCAGCAAACTTGACTTCTATTAAGTGGACTCATGGGGTCAAACTGACCTGGCTACTCTGGGACTCTCAGGTCAAGCTGGCTGCCTCAAGGTGCAAGAGTGTCCAGGTCACCCTGGAGAGCCCACACCTACCCAAGAAACCCTGTGTAAAGCTCGTCTCCTGCTCAGTTCTTTGCTGTTTCTTGGCCCCAGCAGAGGCAGCCACCCTCTGTGTCTTTCCTAATAAAGCTATGTGAGGTTTGTGTGCAGTGTGACTTGGTGGCATTCCTAGACTCCTTCCTGTCAGGATATCTTTCCCCTCAAAGCTGTGACACTCACATTGATGCCCAGACTTGGATAGGCTCTGCTGGTGTCTGTACTTCCCTTTGAGGTGTGAGCCACACTGGGACCTTACCCCTCAACTCTGGTGCACCCTCAACAGACTTGACTTCCAGCTCACTGATCTCTCAGACCCCATCCACCAGTGGCAATTAGGTAAGCCTCCCTGAGTCCAAGGAAATGATCCTTGAGCATCTAGCCCCCTGTCTGGTACTCTTGAAGACATAGGTACTCCCAGTCACTGTCTTTAGGCCATAGCTGGCCCTCTTTACCTGACCTTATTTCCCTACCCTTGGAGCTGCAATCATGCAGTTTCCTTAGGCCCAAGTGGATCATTGCGCCCCTTCCTGCCCTCTTTTTCCACCTTCCCTTTGGAGCTGCCCTTAATCCCACAGCTCCTCTAAGTCCTTATGGATTTTGTGACTTTGTTCTTCAAGCCTTTCCTGTGGATAAGACCCCCTCCCAGAGCTTGGTTTTCATCCTCGCCTTCTGGCTTCCATGAAATCCCTGGTACCAAGCATTGAGTCTGTCTCTGACTCCTTTTGAGTACAGTGATGAACAGTGAATGTGGCAGGCAGATTTCTGTGAGTTCAAGGCCACCCTGAATCTGTCTACAAGAGACTGAATTTGTCTAAAAGAGAAACAGAACTCACGCCTTTAATCCCAGCACTTGGGATCAGATGCCTTTAATCACAGCACTAAGGAGGTGGAGACAGGAGTGATATGGCTGGGCAGAGAGAGGAATATAAAGTGGCAAGAGGCATTCAATCTGAAGATTCCTAGAGACAGAATGGCCCTTTGGTCTGAGGATTCAATAGAGCTGAGAACTAGTGTCTGGCTGCTCTGCTTCTCTGATCTTTCAGCATTAACCCCTATATTTGACTCTGGGTTTTTTTGTTTGTTGTTTGTTTATTTTGTTTGATTTGTTTTTTTGTTTTGAGACAGGGTTTCTCTGTAATAGTCTTGATTGTTCTGGCCTCAAACTCACTGAGATCCACCTGCCTCAGCCTCTCGAGTGCTGGAATTAAAGGTGTGCACCACCACCACCACCTGGCTGGGGTTTTTATTTTTAAGACCAATTAGAATTCAGCTTCACCACTGAACCACTTGTGTCTCCCTCTGGTCCCAGTACTCAGGGAGGACCAGAGTATAGCCTAGGACTACGCTAGGCTATAGTGACATTTTGTCTCCCCCTCCTCATCCATGGGAATGGTGTCTTTCATATCTTCTCATTACCCCTTGGGATGCCTTTTAGAAAACCCCCAGCCTTTCCACAGGGCACCCGACCTCATATTTATTCATTTTTGCAATAAAATTTGGCCTCAATATCCTTTAGATAACCAATCCAAATGAATGTCTAATGCATCCTAGATCCCAATATTATCTGGGACCTTGACAAATATGCAAGCCATAGGGAAATGGAAAGAGATTTCCCCATTCCCAATGTTGAAACTTTCCCTTTTATACTCCCCCACCACCACCACTGTGTAAAGGTCCTGTCTTTAAGTTACTGTTGATGGATCTGTAAGTTTGTTCCAGAGTGGGAGCAGGAAGCAGGTCTTAGTAGGAGGGAGAGAAAGTGAGTGGCATGCACACACTCCCCGTGGCTGGTGCATCTCTCAGCTCGCTCCCATAGCCAGGGGTCAGAAATTTCCTGTCTCTAAAGCTTCTTTGTTCTCAGCTTACTGGATTCAGTTTTACAGGGATTCAGGTGTCTTTTAAGTGTGACATTGGACTGTTTTGTGTTGTCCCACTTCAATTAAAAGTTGTCTTTGGAGTTGGGAGTGTGACTTCCCCTCCCTTTAGACCCAAGCATGGTTGTTTAAAGGTTTTCTCCATAATCTCTGTCTGTGTCAGACAAGCCACCTCATTATGTGACAGAGAAAGGAGAGCAAAACAAAATAAAGGGACAGATTCTTTCCAGTGGGTGCTTTTGCTACTCATCTTGTAAGCTTTTTGCTTCTCCAGACTGGGTCATGAATGTTCTGTGCAGAAATGAGCTCCCCCCTTTAGGATGTGAACCCCCCCCATCAAACCAGTGAGGATGAACCTATCCCTGCTCAGGCATAGCTAATTTAGCTGAGGTCAGGCTCCGCCCTGTCTTTCCTGCCTGTGCATGTCCCACTTTTGTACCTGAGGGTGCAAGCATTTCCACTGGAGACAGAAGCACACCTTGTGTCTCTAGTACAGGCCTTGCCCTGCCTCTCAGGTCTAGCAGCTGGACTATTCCTTGCTTCTTTGCTCAGGAACCCTCCTAAGGTGATGCCTCTGAGGCCGGCTCCCACTATCCTGCCACCATGTAACCCTGAGCAGGTATCCTGGTCATAGAGATGGGTCTTGGACTCTAGATTGAACATGCTGTGCCTTATGACCACACAGCTAAAAGAAGACCCTGCTAGAGCTTCCAGCCTCGAGCATTTGAACATCTGGAAGCTTACTGCACACCCACTGTGTGCTGGAGACTCCATGCCCAGGTCCCAGATATGAAGACAGGGTCAGAATGTTGAGGAGCTTGCTAAGGACCAAGAGTGTATCTTTCTGTTCCATCCTGCTGCCTTCAGGAAATGCGAGGACAGTAGAGTGGGGGAGATGATCTGGGAAAAGAACCAAAACCATGAGAACAAGCTGCAGAAAGGAATGTTTTGCTTTTCCTGAGTTACTGGAATTTGGTCACAGGCCTTGCATGCTCAAGCAACTACTAATGAGCTACATTCACTGCCCTGACAGGAATGTTTTTAAGGAAAGACCCAAGATGCTGAAGGCCAGGTTTGTGTCCCAGCCCCTCCTTGTGGGACCTTATCCACAGTTTAATGCTTTGGAAGAAAGCATTTGGCTCTGTTAGGGGTATGGGAAGCATGTGTGCTTAACATGCTGGAGACCATGGGTTGCACTCCCAGCACCAAACCCCACCAAAATAACATCAAATCCAAATAAAATGTGGAGTTCAGTTAATAGTGGCATGTTGATGTCTGTTTCCTCTTTGCAGCAAATCTACCATCACAAATTGTGGAATAATAGTAGAGAGATAGTGTGGTGGTGGTGGTACACACTTGGGAGGCAGGAGCAGGTGAATCTCTGTGATTTAGAGGACAGCATGATCTTCCAGGACAGACAAAGCAACACAATGAAACCCTGTCTTGAAAAAAACAAAAATATATACACACATATACATACACATGTACATATATATATGTGTGTGTGTATGTGTGTGTGTGTGTGTATACACATGAGACATGCAAGGGGCCATTTGTCCTGTCTTTGAAATGTATATAGTAAAATACAGATATTCCAATATTAAAGGTTTATTTGAATTGTGGGGAAGAGAGATAGACAAATATCTCTATCCACAGCCAGAAGCTAATTGAGAAATTAAATGGTATCAATGAATAGCAAGTGGTTAGGTCCCATATCATTTGTGAGTACAGTGATTCATTTAGCAAAACAAAGGAAACAGAAAGGCTAGCAGTGTTTTGTGGAATTTAAAAGGAAATGGGAGACCTATTTCTATAAACATGAAAATCTTTTAAATTCATCATTGATTGAAGACAACACTGGTTTGGACTTGGTGTGTGCCGTGGTAGGATTTGTGAGTGGTACTAAACCAGGAGCGAAGGAATTGACTCTAATTGTTCATGCCTAGAAACCAGTCTGTTTATTTTTGGTTTTCTAGAATGATGTGTGTTAAGTTTCATCCTTTGCTTTGTTTTGTTTTTGAGACAAAATCTCAATACTGACTGGCCTGGGACTCAAAGACATCTGTCCACTTATGCTTCCTGAGTGCAGGCCTGGCTGTTTGCTTGTTTGTTTGAGACAGAGTCTTACCGTGTAGCTCTGCCTGTCCTGAAACTCACAATGCTGATCAGCTGGCCTCAGATTTACAGAGAACTACCTGCCTCTGACTCCTGAGGAATTTAAGGCACCATACCTGGTTATTGGTTTGTTTTTTGAGTCAGGGTCCAGTAGCCTTGGCTTTCCTATACTGGTTTTAAAGGTGTGCACTACCACACCTAGCATGATTTCACTTTAAAAATGTTAAGATTGCTGGCATCTGGTGGCTCACTTCTGTACTAGAGGAGGCTGAAGAAGAGGATTGCCTTATTCAAAGCTGGGCCAGGCAGTGGTGGCACACTTTAATCCGGCACTTGGGAGGCAGAGGCAGGTGGGTCTCAGTGAGTTTGAGGGCCACCTGCTCTCTGCTCTACAGAGTGAGTTCCAGGCAGTCAGGATAGTTACACAGAGAAACCCTGCCTTGAAAAACCAATTAAAAAAAAAAAAAAAAAAAAAAAAAAAAAGCCAAACTGGCCTACAGTGTGTGACCCTATTTCAAAACCAAATAAAATATATTTCTTTGAGATTTGTGGCATTGATACAGTCTATGAGTTTTCTCTGCTAGTTAAAGAATTAAAAAGTGAACTGAGGTTGGAATGTAAAATGAAACTTAAAAGAATAAGTGTTAAAAAGAATTAAAAAGCAGGGAAAGTGAGTGCAACATAGCAGCAGAGGACTTCCCAGGCCTCCTCCATAGGGCTGGCTTCCCTCCCGCTATTTTAACAGATCAAGGTTAGGACAACTGCATTCTGAATAGAGGGGTTTCCTGACCCATCTAAACAAGGACCTGTTTTTCCCCCACTCCCTGCTTCCCCTCCCCCTTCCACCCTCCCCCTGCCCCCCATGCTCCCACTTTACTCAGGAGATCTTGTCTTTTTCCCCTTCCTAGGAGGATCCGTGTGTGTCTTCCTTAGGTCCTTTTTGTTGCCTAAGTTCTCTGGGGTTGTGGTCTGGTTGTCCTTTGCTTTATGTCTCATATCCACTTATGAGTGAGTGCAAATTACAGCTGTCTTTCTGCGTCTGGGTTACCTCAGGATGGCTTTTTCTAGTTCCATCCAGGGCCTGTCTTGTGTGACCTCTAACTCCGAAGAAGGGAGTGGGACCTCAGAATGTCTCAAATAGTATGAAAAACACTCATGACTTTTTGTTTTTATTTATTTAAATCAGTGGTTCTCAACCTTCCTAATGTTTTGACCCTTTAATACAGTTTAATACATAAAATTATTTTTGTTACTACTTCATAACTGTAATTTTGATACTGATATGAATTGTAATGTGAATATGTGTTTTCCAATGGTGTTAGGTGACCCTTGTGAAGTGGGTTGTGACCCACAGGTTGAGAATCTCTTATTTAAACAATACTAACTAAATTAGGAGAGCCCTTGTGATATTTTGTTTATATTAACATATAAATCTTGCTTGAAGATCAGAACACAGAGCTAAGCCACTAGTCAGCCATAAAGGTCAGGCCACACCTTTAATCCCAGCACAGATGGATCTCTGAGTTCAAGGCCAGCCACCCTGGGCTACAGGAGAGAGAATTGGTCTAATCATACTTTTAATTCCAGCATTTGGGATGACACCCCTTTAATCCCAGCAGGAGCTCAGTGCTGTCTGAGTGCAGTCTGAAGTTTGGTGGAGAGCATTGCAGTCTATAGTCACACTGAGGACAGGGTCACCTCCCTTCCATCTTAGCATTGGTAGAGGCGAGAACTCTCTAGTGGCTTGGTTGCTTTGTTTTTCTGATCTTCAGCTTGAACCCCCATATCTGTCTCTAGGTTATTATTTGTGCTACAAGCCCTCTCATAATTTATTATATAGAAATTGGGGGTTAAGTCCCTGAAATCTAGGATAGAAAACAACAGAACAAGAAAATTTAAAAGAACTCAGCAGGTGATTGAGTTGGGTTGTTTCCACTTATGTTAACCGCTGTTACCATGAATGAGGGGCTTAAAGCATAAAACGAAGCAGAACATTAAAGAAAATAAACCATCTTAGAGGCCTGGAAAAATAAATAAATAAATAAATGAATGAATGAATGAATGAATGAATGAATAAATAAATAATAAAGGATTGCCAGGTGGTGGTGGTATGGCCTTATTTCTTACCTTGATGAGGTGGTCCTCAATTCCCAAAATGAAATCCCCTAAAGTCCTAGTCTCTCAGTATTTTTCTGTGAAAATGTCCTGAAAGGGTTTGTTGGTTCCTGCACACACTCTACCTCACACACACCAAAAAATAAAAATAAAAAAAGAAGGACAAAATAAAAGGGACAGTAGCCTAGGGCAGTGTGTCACCAAGCCTTGAGTGACACACTGGGCAGCTGCTCCATACCCACCCTCTCCCCTTGGAGCCTGCCACCTTCTAGGACAGCATTTTCCCCCTGGCTGCAGTTTGCTCCAGGATCCCAGCCTAGCCTTGGTGAGCAGTGTGTGGCTTTGGTGGAGGAGCCATCTATAGAGAGATGTGATAGGGTCTTGGTAAAGACAGTCAACATTGTGTGTGTGTTTGTGTGTGACAGGGTTTCTCTACATAGCACTGGCAGTCCTGAAACTTACTATGTAGACCAGGCTGGCCTCCAGCTCACAGAGATCTACCTGCTTCTGCTTCCCGAGTATTGGGATTAAAGGTGTGGTCACCATGCCCGAGGCAGGGAACTTTTGAGGGTAGAAGGTGGGGTGACAGTGCAAGTGCAGGACATTCTCACAGTGACTACAACTAGGACTCCCCTTCAAGTTCCCTTCCTGGGACAAGAGCCTCGGTCTGCCCAACTTTGAGTTGGGTTGTTTCCACTTCTGTTAACCGCTGTTACCATGAATGAGAGCCTTAAAGCATAAAACGAAGCAGAACATTAAAGAAAATAATTTTGCTATTTCCTTTTTCTATAGGATGAAGATGAGACGCTACAAGCTCTTTCTCATGTTCTGTATGGCTGGCCTGTGCCTCATCTCCTTCCTGCACTTCTTTAAGACCTTATCCTATGTCACCTTCCCCAGAGAACTGGCCTCCCTCAGTCCTAACCTTGTATCCAGCTTCTTCTGGAACAATGCCCCTGTCACTCCTCAGGCCAGTCCGGAGCCAGGTGGCCCCGACCTGTTGCGCACCCCACTCTACTCCCACTCTCCCTTGCTCCAGCCCCTGTCCCCCAGCAAAGCCACTGAGGAATTGCACCGGATGGACTTCGTATTGTCTGAAGACACCACCGAGTACTTTGTGCGCACCAAAGCCGGTGGTGTTTGCTTCAAACCAGGTACCAAAATGCTGGAGAAACCTTCAGGGCGCAGAGAAGAGAAGCCGGAAGTGGCTGAGGGCTCCTCAGCCCGGGGCCCCGCTCGAAGGCCCATGCGGCATGTGTTGAGTACACCAGAGCGCTTGGGTAGCCGGGGTACTAGGCGCAAGTGGGTTGAGTGTGTATGCTTGCCCGGCTGGCACGGACCCAGCTGCGGGGTGCCCACCGTGGTGCAGTATTCCAACCTGCCCACCAAGGAGCGCCTGGTGCCCAGGGAGGTACCGAGGCGGGTTATCAATGCCATCAACATCAACCATGAGTTTGACCTGCTGGACGTACGTTTCCACGAGCTGGGTGATGTAGTGGATGCTTTCGTGGTGTGCGAGTCGAACTTCACCGCCTACGGGGAGCCCCGGCCTCTCAAGTTCCGAGAGATGCTGACCAATGGCACCTTCGAGTACATCCGCCACAAGGTGCTCTACGTCTTCCTGGACCACTTCCCACCTGGTGGCCGGCAGGATGGCTGGATTGCAGACGACTACTTGCGCACCTTCCTCACCCAGGATGGTGTCTCCCGCCTGCGCAACCTGCGGCCTGATGACGTCTTCATCATTGACGATGCAGATGAGATCCCTGCGCGTGATGGTGTGCTGTTTCTCAAGCTCTATGACGGCTGGACGGAGCCCTTTGCCTTCCATATGCGTAAGTCCCTGTACGGATTCTTCTGGAAGCAACCGGGCACACTGGAGGTAGTGTCGGGCTGCACCGTGGACATGTTGCAGGCTGTGTATGGACTGGATGGCATCCGCCTGCGCCGTCGCCAATACTACACCATGCCCAACTTTCGACAGTATGAGAACCGCACAGGCCACATCCTAGTGCAGTGGTCCCTCGGCAGCCCCCTGCACTTTGCGGGCTGGCATTGCTCCTGGTGCTTCACACCCGAGGGCATCTACTTCAAGCTTGTGTCGGCTCAGAATGGCGACTTCCCACGCTGGGGTGACTATGAGGACAAGAGAGACCTCAATTACATCCGCAGTTTGATTCGCACTGGGGGCTGGTTCGACGGCACGCAGCAGGAGTACCCTCCTGCAGACCCCAGTGAGCACATGTATGCTCCTAAATACCTGCTCAAGAACTATAACCAATTCCGCTACCTGTTGGACAACCCCTACCGGGAGCCAAAGAGCACTGCGGAGGGTGGTCCCCAGACCCTGGGCTCTGAGGGAAGGTCAGCTTCTGCCAGGGGCAGGTTGGATACCATGGAGGGCTAGGGCTGGGCAGGCTGGGGTGATGGACACCCCAGTGTTATCTTTGGCCTCCTTAAGTCCCTGGAGGCTCTTGAGAGAGCCAGGAGTCCTTGTAAGTGGTTCTCTCTGCTCAAACCCTCAGGCCTTTTAGCCCAAAACAGAAAAGAAAAAGTAATCTTTTCCAGTGGAGAAGAGCAAGGCCAGACATCTGAGCAGCATTTTGTCTGTGTTCTGTGGGCAAGGGGTGTCCTTGGAGAGCATAAGGTAGTTTTCTGGGATTGTGAGGGCTGTGGAATTTCAGTCTAGTTGAGAGAAGCCGGCTTTTGACTTTCTGAATTATTGACCTGCATTGGAAAAGGAGATATGCCATGCCAGGAGTTCCCAGACTACTGTAAATAAATGCATTTGGGTCCAGAAACAAGAAGAGCAGCTTAGAAGGGAGGAAAAAAAAAAGTCTATCTACTCTTAATCTTGGCCAAAAAGCTAGGGAAGCGATAGGAATGGCACCCAGGAGAAAGCACTTTGGAGCTTCCTCAGAGGTACTGGGCCTAAGGAGTGAGGTCACTGCTGGCTAGGAGGGTGGAGCCAGTGGCTGTCAGGGTCAGAGCCATGCCTCTGTAAGCAGACATTGGGGGGGGGGCTGAGGAACTTCCCTCTGGGTTTCAAATCCAGCCTTGACGGCTTTTTCACTTTTCCTATTGCTGTCTCATGGGATGCCAGCTCAGCTACTTGCAAAGGATTCTCAGAGTCCAGTTCTCAGGGTGAGACAGGAGCTGGAGACTGTGTGGACAGCCAGTATACTATGTGGGACAGGGAAGGGATGCTAACATAAGGCCTCTGTGTCTCTCCCCATCTCTGCTGGCATCCGTTCCCATTCTACTACCATCTGAGGTGTAATCGTTCCTGTCCTCCTCTCCCCACCCTGCAAGGGCAGGATAGGGCCAGGAAAGGGCCACAAGGTTTTCTGGGATCCAAGGAAGGACTTTAAAGTTCAGTGGTATGTCAACCCATTTCTGTTAATTTGCCTTGTGGGGACACAGGGTGTATTTGTTGAAGATTCTGAGATGTAAAAGCCCCTCAGCAAACAGCAGTCCGGTAAGACCAGCTTGTTTCTAATTAAGTAGTCTAGGGGCAGATGGTCCAGAGCTTGTAAGACAGTGTGCTCAGCCTCACACACAGCTTCCAGGTCTGGATAGAGTGGCTGTACCCACTCACATGGTAAGATGAGGAAGCATGAATTCTTTCCTATGAAGGGCAGGAGTCAGACATGTTGCTTTTGGTAGTATCTTATTGGTCAGGACTTAGCTGCATGGCTACAAGTAGTTGCAAGGATAACTGGGAAATATAGTTTTGAGTAGGGCTGCTATGTGCCTGCCTCAGTTTGAAAGTTCTGTATTACCAGCATCACCTTTGTGGGAGGGGTGCAAGTGATTGTTCAACATGGAACCCTGCTCTCTCCCTGCCTGCCCCATGGTTGAGGTACAGTAGGGACTTACAGGCATATGGGAAGAGTGGGGGCCTCTTCCTGAGGCCCCTGATGTTCCCTTGATGCAATACACAGGACTATCTGTGGAATGGTCCGTGTTTGTGCGTGTGTGTATATTTATGGGATGGGTGCATGCTTGGTGTGTATTGTACATGTCTGTATCCATGTGACCCTGTACTGAGATGATGCTCACATGTGCGTGTGGGAGCATAGGCTTGGCTGCCCTCTTCCTAGGACCTGGAGCCTGTAGTCTTGTCCTCTGGGGCTCCACAAGATGGCCTGAGGCAGGAAGTCCTTGGGGGACCTTGAAAGCAAGGCTAAAGGGAATACAGGGTCTGTCTGTCTGTCTGTCTGTCTGTTTTTTTCAGACTGAGGAATGGAATCTTGCTAGCTAGAGGGCTATGCTGCTGAGAGCCCAGCGCTCCCTCAGCCTCTCTTGGCCACCACATCCTCACTGGAGGCTTCCTGAGAGGTTTTCCTTTGAGGCAGCTCTGTCTGGAGCAAGTTACAAGGCAGTGGGCATGGTATGGGGGCAGCTCTAGTGAGCAGGCAGGAAGCAGGCTGAGGGGCTCCTCTCCTCCCATTGAGGGACACCCCAAGATATCTCCCCTTCAAAGAGCTTCCCTCCATGGTTCCTCTTGGGACTGAGAGATAGCCCCAGAGATAGCCCCAGAAGTCAGGGTGTCCCAGAATACCAGGGCATTCTTCTGAGATACCCATGGGTGCCCCTCTGTAATGCCTCCCCCTCAAATGGAGTCTTCACTCCACAGCCCCGGTAACTTCAGCTGATTCATAGACACCCCCATTTCAGGCATTTCAGGGGTCCTGCCCACAGGTGACCAGTTCAGGGACACTGGGAAAGCACAGATCTGCTGGGCTGGCCTCTCTCAGACCAGTAGGGGGAAAATAATATAACAGTTTCAACCAGGCAGGAAGAGGCCTGGTCATGGGTTAGAGACTAACTCTAAGAGTTGAGGGCTAAGGCCTTTCACATCTAACCCCAGCACACACTGGGAATTTAGGGGCATGGGACCCAGGACCATACCCCCAATACGAAGGGAAACTGAACCGAATGTGGGCACATTCTCCAGGAACTACAGGCCTGTGGCCGGTAGACCCAAGGAGACCTGTTCATTCCGGGCAACCCGCTGACCTTGTTCACCCAGAGGTCACAGTGGTTATAGGGACCAGTATGATGACGTTTTGGAGGCAAAGGTGAGATTCAGGGTGAGAAGACAGAACTCATCCAAGCAGAAGGTAGGGCCCTGGGGAATGTGTGATTTAAGGGCACCAATAATAATAATAATAGTATTATTTTTTTTGTAAAGGAAAATCAATATGTACATTCTGAAATCATTTTCTCTGTAAATGGTTGAATTTCATTTCACCCTTAAAGGGATGCTTAAAGGAGAAGATAATATTAATAATAAAAACAGCTGCGAAGTCTGGAGGGTATGTGTGTATGGCCAGTTTGTGGGTGCTCCAGGACAGAGATGGTGTGAGCAGACAGCTCTGGTCTTGATGTCAAGTCAGAACCTGTGGGGCATGAGGCTCTCACAAGGACTGGATATGGGGGATAAGGAAACTATCCAGTGCCTTCACTTAGGGATGTGATCATCCCCAACTTGGCTTGTGTGTCCTATCTGTGGATGGAATTATAGATACTAGGCCTCTGTTCAGTGGGGGGAAGGGGGGGGAAGAAGGAAGCCTGTGTTCTAAAACTGGGGCACCTTCTTCTGGGGTCAGGAGGGTCCTCTCGGGACCTAGGTAAGGGCATTGGTGGTTACTCCCACAGTTCTGCTTGGAGCATCAGTACCTTTGGGTACCTCTCACACCCATTGCCTGTCGGGTTCTAAATGCCTCAGCCATGATCACATGGCTGCTTAAGTTCTGGACCTGGGGGATGGCCATCTCTGTTTTTGGGTGCTACAACAGTCCCTGCGGCCTTGGAGCACAAAGCCTCTTGTCCCTAGCTGGGTCCTAAGGAAAGTCTCAGAGATGGTGGATCAGACTCTTAAGTGCTGCCTGGGTCCTTCGTGGGGCAACTGTGTAAACGCCACATCAGACTAAATCTCCAGAAGCCAGAGAATGACAGTGGTGCTAGTGGCATTATCTGAGACCAGAACTGACCAGAGTGTGGCCTCTGGCCCACACTCCCAAAAGTCCAAAAGGAGCTGAGTAGGTGCTTGGGGTAGGGTGGAGAGTGAATTTTGTAGAATCCAATAAATGAAGATGAAGACACCCTAGGCTGGCCAGAAGAGGGCGACAGCGATCCACTCGCCATTAAGTTTTACAATCCTAGTTTGTATCATCAATATTTACAAATAGTACATATATTTGCAGGCATTAATTCTTAAATAATTAAGCATTTTCAGCCAAATTCTAGACTGAAAAATCAGCTCCATTGTGCCCATTTGAGGAAAGTGTAACGTGAAGCTTAGACATCCCATCTGGGCCTCAAACATCAGTGAGGCCATGGCAAGTTCAAGTTCACCAGTGGTCAGAGGCTGACCACATCCGCAGGTTGAGGAGGAAGACTGGAAGAGACACAGGAGAGGATGGGTACCATGATCCAGATAAAGCTGCTAGTCAAGCCAGACATAGGCTCAGGTCAGGGGATGCAGGACAGTCTCTGCTGTTCAGAGGCTGTCAGTCATTCAGGGACACAAAGGGGAGTACAAACCCTGGATGGTGAGGTGAGGGCTGGGGTGCAGGTATCACATGCCAGCAAATACAGTGTGTCTTCCTCCATGGCTGTCTGGGTAGGTTTGTGTACCAGCAGGCTCCATGACTCCAGCTCAGGGTGCTCTTTGTTCTAAACATGAGGCATACAGTGCTTTAGTGCAGAAAGAGAAATAATGATATCTGCAAACCTTCATCTAAAGGGGCCAGCTGAGAGCCACTTGATAACAACTGTCAGATTTACAATTAAAACCCCACTGCCAACCAGGGTGGCAGTAGTGCACGCCTTTAATCCCAGCACTTGGGAGGCAGAGACAAGCAGATGTTTTCGAGTTCGAGGCCAGCCTGGTCTACAGAGCTAGTTCCAGGACAGGCTCCAAAGCTACAGAGAAACTGTCTTGGAAAACAAACGAAGGAACAACAACAAAAAACACCACTTTTAAGGAACTGAGAGGTGGCTCATTGATAAATAAGTATTGTTCTTTCAGGGGACCCAAGTTTGGTTCCCAGCATCCACATCCAATGGTTGTGACCAGCTCTATGGGATCCAAGGCTACTGGCATCCTAAGGTATCCATGCATGTGCATAAACCCCTACACAGACACACATATACATAATTAAGCATAAAAATAATACATTCTGGGGCTGGAGAGATAGCTCAGGGATTAAGAACTCTTGGTCGTGATAATGGACCAGAGTTTGGTTCCAGTACCCATATCAGGCACCTCACAAACACTTGTAGCTCCAGCTCCAGGGGATCCCATATCCACTTCTGGTCTGTGAATACACAGAAACACACCCCCACACATAAATAAAAATAAGATTGTTTTGTTTTGAGACTGGATCTTACTTTTTAGTTCAGGCTGTCCTAGGACACTTTGTAGAACTTTGTAGAACTTCAACTCACAGAGATCCACCTGCCCCTGTCTCCCAAGTGCTGGAATCAAAGATGTCAACCACCATACCAGGATAAAAAAATCTTAAACAGCAAGCTGGGCAGTGATGATGCACGCCTTTAATCCCAGCACTCAGGAGGCAAAGGCTGGCAGATCTCTGTGAGTTTCAGGACAGGCTCCAAAGCTACACGGAGAAACCCTGCCTTGAAAAATCAAACAACCAAACAACAAAATAAGCCATTTTTAGCCAGGTCTGAGTTCAAAGTAGCAGAAACCTGAGACCTTGAAAGCCTGTCATCCCCAGAGCTCTTCGGGAGCCCCTCCCTGCTCCTACAAATGTATAATCAAAGCACAAGTTGGTAAAAGGCCCTGTCTACTCTGGCCCTCTTGCCAGAATCTTTAGTGTCAGTTACTTTGATAAATTCCAAGAGATTCATTTATATTAAGGAGTTGATTCCTTTCTATTATAAAATGTAGGGGCTGGCTGTGGCACCACACACCTTTAATCTCAGCACTTGAGAGGCCAAAGTTGGTGGGTATCTTCCACGATGCTAGCCTGGTGTACAAAGTAAATCATGCCAATCCTCCCCATCAACAAAGCAAAACAAAACCGAAACAACAAAAACAAAAAACGACTGCACAGGCAAGCCCAAGCTGTACCCAATCCAGCCTCCTGAGCTCAATCACTTTAAGCCACTGAGCTTTGAGGTACTTTAATTGGACTAAGTTCAATTAGACTTGTAAGCGATGGATACACTTTGTTTTTAACGAATGGAAGAAAAGCCAACCCAAACTACAAAGGCAGCAAAGGAATTTGCTGGCTTGCTGATGTCTGTATCCATGCCACTTGAGTACAGGGTCATTGTCACAGTGTCCTCTGGCTCTCTACCTCACTGAACTCTACTTCCTGGCTTCCGGGTGTCTGCAGGGTTGGTCCTCAGGCTTCTGAGATGGTGACAAGCACATCCAATCTTCACCTTCTCTCTTCTTCAGACTCAGCACAGAAGAAACAGGCCTTTCCTTTAGAACCTGGCAACTCAGGAGATGGTTTAGTTGGTAAGATGCTTGAAACACAGGGATAGGACCCAAGATCAGATCAACATTAAAAAATAAAAATGGGCACAATAGCATATACCTCTAATTCCAGCACTGGGGAAGCAGAGACAGGAAGGTGCCTGGAACTTGCTGGCTCATTGAAAGATTCAGTGAAAGATCCTGTCTCGGATGTAAGGTGGAGAGTGATTAAGGAAGACACTGGGTTTTAACCTTAGCTTGCATACACAGATGTGAACCAATTACTTGAGTGTACACGAACACAGCCTTGGGCTTGAGCTGGGACTGGTGGTACATTCCAATAATCCCAGCATTTGGGAGGCAGAGGTAGGAAAACCATCCAAGTTTGAGGCTGTCCTGCTCTACATACTGAGTTCTAGACAGGCCAAGTCTACATCATTAGATCCTTCTAAAAATAAACAAGTCGGGTGCTGGAGAAATAGCTCATGGGTGAAGAGCACTGGCTTCTTTTCCTGATACCTGGCACCCATAAATTACCACAACTGTTCATAAACTCTAGTTTCAGGGGACCTAGTGCTCTCTTTTGGCCTTTATGTGTATTAGTACAAATGTGCAGTGTCCTTACTTATATTCAGGCAAAACACTCATACACATAAGATTATTTCTTAAAAAAAAAAAGCCCTAAAATTTTTTAATTAAAAAATATAGAGCCAGGAGGTAGTGGTGCTTGCCTGTAATCCCAGCTCTTGGGAGGCAAAGGAAGGTGGATTTCTGAGTTGGAAACCAGCCTGGTCTACAGAGCAAGTTCTAGGGCTACACAGAGAAACCCTGTCTTGGAAAAATCAAAAAACCAAAACCAAACAAAAACAAAAAGGAATAAACAAACCCTTGAGCCTGGACCTCGCTGGCTTCCATTAAGTATGATGAACATCCTCAAACAGATCTGGGAGGTTTGGGTGGAATTCAGATCAGTTTAGATGCTTAGGTCAGTCAGCGTTCAGTTTATACCAGCCAAGGAAGAGAAAGGATAGTTTCCTGAAAGAAATTGGGACAAGATGTCACCCTTGGCACCTCAGCTGTCCTGGTCCAGCCTCTCAGCACCCACTAGCCCTTCTCAAACCCTTCTCCTGGATCCTCTACTTTTAAATGAGATTTTTGTATTGCAACTCTCCAGCAGTGGTGGGCGGTGTGTGGAGATGCTAGCAGTCTGAGCTTGCTGGGAGTCTGTAAACACCCTGACCCTCTCTACTCACTCTTCTTCCCCTTTGATGTGGGATGGGTCATGCTTCTCTTCCTGCAGCTTTTTCCCTTAACCTCCCTGACTCATCTGTCTCATCTCATCTCCTCTGCTTCTTCCCTCTTCCTCACTGTCCTCCTGGCCTACTTTTCTCCTCAGAGATCTGTCTGCTCTGCCTGTGGAGGTGCCTGGTTGCACCCTCTAGAGTGTTCCGTCTGCCTAGCACTAGGTCACTGTCCAGCTGCCTGTTGGAAGGGTCCCTGTGGCATCTGAGGGCCACTGTAGAACTTAGCCTCCCTTTGAGATTACTTTCCTGTCCTCTCCATCCTGCTCCTGACCCCTCGTCTATCCAGTGGCATCAGCTGGAGATCTGGACGGTGTCCTGGGGTACCCCTGGCTCTCATGTGCCTGTGACAGGTATGAATTGACAACTCAGGAGTGTAGGCTAGTTTGGACTTCCTGCCTAAAAAAAAAAAAAAAAAAAAGTAAAAATAAAGCAAGCAAACAGAAATCCATAAGTAAAGAAAAGAGGAAAAGACAAATATCTGTGAGTTCAAGTTTGGCCCACACATCGAGTTCCAAAACAACCAGAGCTACAAGTAGTGATATATTTATAATTTACTAAAGCTTGCCTGTGGATTCAGAAAGCAAAGTCAGCCACAAGCCATAGAAGCCAGGCACACACCTTTAATCCCAGCATTCAGAAGGTAGGAGGTGGTAGCTTGAATGTGTTGAGCTGAATTGCAGATCTAAGAGGATGCTGGCTATTAAGAGATGCAAGCATTTTGAACTGAGAGGCAATAAGAAGAGAAAGGGCCAAGTGATCCAGTTCTAAGCTAATCTTGTTATGAAGACAATAAAATCACAATAAGAGGAAAAACAAAAAACAAAAACCAGTAGAACAAATCAGGAGGAGCAAGCCAGTAAATAGCACCCTTCCAGGGCCTCTGCACCAGTAAATAGCACCCTTCCAGGGCCTCTGCACCAGTAAATAGCACCCCTCCACGGCCTCTGCATCAGCTTCTGTCTCCAGGTTCCTGTCTTGTTTGAGTTCCTGTCCCAACTGTTCTCAAGAATGGACTATGAGATATGGAAATGTAAGCCAAATAAACTCTTGCTTCCCCAACTGTTGGTCATGGTATTTCATCACTGCAATAGTACTCTGACTAAGGCATCTCTATGATGGATCTTTGGATGCAACATCAGTTGGCAGGTTAGGGCAGAAGAAAGGGCCCCAGGCTTGAGCAGTGGAGACCAGCTCCTCAGTGGGTTGATGTGGTGGGCACCAGACTCTCTGACATTCTCAAAGGGTTGTGGGGTCCCTTGTATGTGGGGCACCTCCCTTAGAAAGTTCTCACCCCATTACAGTTGGGCACAGCACCCTTACCTCATGGCAGTGTGTCCTTTTGGTCTGACATCCATGAATTCCATTTAACCTCCTTTACTCAATGTCTTTTTTTCAACTCATGCCTGTGTTCAGCTCTGGCTGCTGACTCCAAGACCAGCCCTGAAAGCTGGTCATGGTGGCACATACTTGGAATCTCAGCCTTGGAGAGTCTGAAGCAGGAGAATAATCTCGTGTTCAATGCCAGCGTGGGCTACTTAGTGAGATTCTGTCTCAAAAGGAAGGGAGGGAGGGAGCAAAGGAAAATGGAGCTGGAGCAAAGGCACAGTCTGCAGAGCGCTTGCCTAGCAAGCAGGAAGCCTTGGGCTTGATATCCCAGCAATGCAATCCCAGCCCTCAGGAGATGGAAGCTGAAGGAAAAGGGATCCAAGATCATCCTCAGCAAGTTTGAGGCCAGCCGGGAACTAGTGGTTAAACTCAGCCTGCAGAGCCTGAGTTCTCGACCTTGGCACTGCTGTCATAATGGGCCAAGTTCACTCTTTGTCATGGAGCTGTCACACAGGTGGCAAGTTATTAGCAGTGTCCTAGCCTCTGACTGTTGGATGCCAGTGCAGGACAGCCCCCTGACCTCCCAGCATGACAACCAGCTCTGTCTCTAGACATTGCAAAATAACCTGTCCAGTTTAGAGTTGGGTAGAGTGTTAAGCGTTAGGGAAGTGGTTCTCAACTGTGGTTTGTGACCCCTTGGCTGGGGAGGGGGGATGGGGTGAGGGTGGGGTGGGATGTGTCTAAGAAAACAAGATATTTACATTATGATCCATAATAGTAGCAAACTTACAGCAACAAAAATAATTTCATGGTTTGGGGTCACCACAACATGACCTGTATTAAAGGATCGCAGCATTAGGAAGGGTGAAAACTATTGCACTAAAGGGAATCAATATAGGCAGGATGAGGCTGAGGCAGGAGGGGCCAGTTCAAGGCGATCCCTGGCTACAGAGTGTGTCACTGTCCTCAAAACAAAACAAACAAACAAACAAAAAACCCCAGCAGGGTGTGGTGGTGTCTACCATTAATCCCAGCACCCAGAAGGCAGAGACAGGTAAATCTCTAGGCCCGACAGGGCTACATAGAAAGACCCTGTCTCAAAAACAGAAACAAAATAAAACAAAAACCAAACCAGAAAGGGGAGGTGATCTTCCAGTTGCTTCGCGCCAATGAGCTAACTTATCCCTGAGGGAGCCTGGGAGCTGAGTGGGATGAAGCAGGTTCCTCCATTTTTCCAGCACACACTAACATTCCGTCCCTTCCCGCTGCGCTGCCCTGCCTCCTGGTGGGGACTGAGGCCTCAGGCGCATGCCTGCTTCTGCCAGCTGCTTCTTCCTCCTTCCTCCTTGTACCAGAAGGACTTGAAACAGTTCATACAAATGTGTAGCCATTGTACCGATGAGATCGTTCAGTGAGTAAACATACTTGCTGCCAAGCTGGACAGCCTGAGGTCCATCCCTGGTACCCAAATGCTGGATGGAAAGAACTTACTCTTGCAAGTTGTTCTTTAACCACATGCACATGCAAGCAATAACTAAACAAACATAGTATAAAAACAAACAGTAGCTGGGTGCGGGCAGATCTCTGATCTCTGTATCTACAGAGCAACTTCCAGGACAGGTTCCAAAGCTACACAGAGAAACAAATCCTATCTCAAAACAAACAAACAAACAAACAAACAAACAAACCCCCAAAAAACCCAAACAGGACTGGAGAGGTGGCTCTGTGGTTGGGCTGTAAGTGGAAATTCAGAACTGTCTGAAAGCCAATAAGATAAAATAGCAACAAAGTAAAATTGTGTATAGGTATACCAGCATCTCAGTTGTAACCACCTTACGGCTTTAAGAAAGCACTTATATATGTACGAATATTTAACTGTATTTAAAAGAAAGATTCATCTCTTTTTATTTTATGTGTATCAGTGTTTTGCCTGTGTGTATGTCTGTGTACCATTTTCATGCAGTACATGTATGTAATGGCCAAAAGAGGGCGGGACTGGAGTTGCAGATGGTTGTAAAACTCCATGCAGGTGGGTGCTGGGAATTGAACTCCAGTTCTCTGCAAGAACAGCCTAGAGGAACAGCCAGTGCTCTTAACCATCTAGCCATTTCTCCAACCACTTTGGTTTTTGGTTTTGTTTTGTTTTTTTTTTTTTTTTGTTTTTGTTTTTGTTTTGTCTTGTTTTTTTTTTTTTTTTTTTTTGCTTTGCTTTGCTTTGCTTTGCTTTTTCAAGACAGGGTTTCTTTGTATAACAGCCCTGGCTGTCTGGGAGCTTGCTTGGTAAATTTGGCTGGCCTTGAGTTCACAGAGATCCGCCTGCCTCTGCCTCTGCCTCTTGAGTGCTGGAATTAAAGGTATGCACCACATCTGGCTATATATAATTTATTTTTATGTTTATTAGTGTTTTGCTTGCTTGTATGTCTGTGCAAGGGTATCAGAAGCTTTGGAATTGGAGTTACAGATGGGTCTGAGCTGCCATGTGGGTGCTGGGAATTGAACCCAGGTTCTCTGGAAGAACAGCCAGTGCTCTTAACCAATGAGCCATCTCTGCAGCTCCTTTTAATTATATTCACTTTAGTGGCCAACCCAGATTATTCATTTTTTAAAACATGTATCCTTTATTTCACCTCCTTTGACTGAAATAGAATTAAACCTAGATTTTCAAATACAAAGTGGATACTAATGAGAAAAAAACAATGTAAGTAAATGCTATTAATACATAATTGTATTTTCTATAATTTGTTAACTATCACTGTTAATATTTCCAAACTTTTTGCTCATTGATGTTTATATTTGACAAAGAAGGGTAGTACTGAAGTATCATTTAGACATTAAAGTTGATGGGAAATTTAATTTATAAATAACAGTGGGAGTCAGACAGTGGTGGTGCATGTCTTTAATCCCAGCTCTTAGGAGACAGAGGCAGGTGAATCTGAGGCCGGCCTGGTCTACAGAGAGGTTCTAGGTTAGCCAGGGCTACATAGAGAAAGCCTGTCTCAAACAACAACAACAACAAAAAAAAACAAAAAACAAAAAACAAAGAGAGACAGACATAGTGAGAGAGAGAGGAGAGAGAGAGAGAGAGAGAGAGAGAGAGAGAGAGAGAGAGAGAGAGAATGTACTGCTCTCCTAGAGGACCTAAGGTTGGTTCTCAGCACCCATGTGAGATACGCCATAACTGGTTATCATTCCAAACCAAGGGGATCAGATGCCTCTGCCCTCATAGCCACCTGCACTCCTATGTACACTGTCTCCCCATATACATACAATTTAAAAATAATAAAAATAGGGGGCTGGAGAGATGGCTCAGAGGTTAAGAGCACTGACTGTTCTTCCAAAGAACCTGAGTTCAATTCCCAGCAACCACATGGTGGCTCACAGCCATCTATAATGATATCTGGCACACTCTACCGGTGTGAGAGAATGCTGTATACATAACTAGGAAATAAATAAATCTTTAAAAATAATAATAATAAAAATAAATATGGTCAGGTATAGTGGTGCATGCCTTTAATCCAAACATGATAGGGGGTGGTGTGCAGAGGCAGGTGGAGCTCTGTGTGTCTATAAAGCAGACAGCCAGGGCTGCTACACAGAGAAATCCTGTCTAAAAAAAAAAAAAAAAAAAAAAAAGCTATAAAAAAATCTATGCCCCTTCCCAAACATCAAATAGGTAGAGAATATACATATACAAATATTTGAATCATGGAACTCTAGAAAGCTCAAAACAAACAAACAAACACACAAACAAAAAAGTCTAGGAAATAATTTAGAATGAAGAGGTGGAAAGAAAGGATATGTATTTGTATCTTCTTTCATAGATACAAAAGTTTCAGAACACTTTAGGAGAGGAGATGACCAGTCTTTGAACATAGTCAGCAATGGCGGTATCCATCCATTCGGGTGTGTTCTTTCCTTGGTGGGACTGAGTTCTGGTGGCAGGAAGCGCCCAGGGCTAGGTATTGTCCCTTGGAGGACCTATCTCCAGGATCTGGAGCTTGAATGTTAGCAGCCTTGCATGTTGACTTCTACCTTTCCCAGGTGCTTGTCCCTAAAGAGTCCCTAAGGGCCCTGCTCTCTGGCAAGGCCACTCTTCTGAAGTGGGAGGGTCCCCAGAGTTTGAGCTCAGCTGGGCAAAGGGCAGTACAGGTTACAAAGCGAAATCCTTGGAGGAAGGGATGGAGAGAGGGAGGAAGAGAGAGGGACAGAAGGAGGAAGGGAAGGAAGGAGGGAGGGAGAGGGAGGGAAGGAGAGAGGGAAGGAAAGAGAGAGAGAGAGTTTGAGACAAGGTCACATGTAGCCAGGCTGCTGCTCTTGTCTGTTGTATATGTTAACTAGCTACTTCAAGTGCTTGTCTTGACTTTCCTGCAACAATGGAATGTAACCTGGAATTGTGAGAGGGAATAACCCTTTACCCTCTAGGTTGCTTTTTATAAACATTTTATCACATCACCAGACATGAAACTAAGACATAAGGAGAGGACAGGGAGCATGTGCAAACCTCACAGTTGATTACATCTGCTTTACATTCTGGGATCCCCACATTTTGTCCATTCTCTGCAGTATCTGCACCTCAGTTCCAGGATCAAATCCCTTCAGTCCATGCCCTTTCCTCTCTCCCTTCTCAGTCTTCCTGTCCCTCTTTCTTACTTCCATTTGTTTATTTATTTTAGGTCGAGTCTGTCCTCATAGCTCTAGCTGGTATAGAACGCACTCTAGCCTATGCTGGTCTCACAGTGATCCTCTCGCTCCTGTCCCTCACATATTGGGAGGGTAGGTGTGTGCCTCTGTGCCTATTCTTGTCTTCTAGTCTTGACTGACTCACAGGACAGCCACCAGTTCACAAGAGCTTCTGTGCAGATTAGGAAAGGCTATCTCCTCCAAACATTTGATTTCTGTCTATTGGAATGTTGGCACAGTGCTGTCCTTAGAATAGCAAACCCCCTTCTGCTAAACAAATACCCTAAGACACAAGACTACCACAGACTGACCCAGTCAGGGGTCTCCTCTGTGGGAGAACAAGGGCTCCAGTAATCAGGTCGGTAAGGATTTGGCGAGTGACAGACAGACACAACGCAAAGAGATGTGGTTGGAATCTGCTGCAAGTTTACTTCAGTGATTTAGGAACTAAGATTTGACCCCATGACAGGTTACATAGTCACATCTGATGAGTGATTATATGTTGACAACTTATCTTGAAACTAAAAGAACAGAACAGGAAGTACCCTCTGAGTACCATCTGGCCTCCAGATAGTGATTAAGAGTCTCAGACCTGAGGTCAATTTTATTCTTAGAATTCTGCCGAGCTGACTCCTATGTAAAAATGTAGAAGTTTGCAAAGCTTAATATATTTATGGCCAATCAAGCCAATTTGGCTGTTTTTTTGACATCCCCTCTATCCAACTTTTGGGGGAGGCAAACATATAATTTTTGCAATTGCCTTGTTAAACTAATTTGGCCCCTTTTTGGTCAATAAGCACCAAGGAGGCCTTGCTCCAGCTAATCTCTCCACAAAGTTAAGTGTGTCTCCAGCTAATCTCTCCACAAAGTTAAGTGTGTCTCCAGCTAATCTCTCCACAAAGTTAAGTGTGTCTCCAGCTAATCTCTCCACAAAGTTAAGTGTGTCTCCAGCTAATCTCTCCACAAAGTTAAGTGTGTAGTACACTTCGTCTTTATATTTACCCATCTATTTCCCTAATCATCATACACTCCTGTATATGGCATAGGAAGGGTTGTATTCCTGTGTTTCTGTGGAGTTTCCCTGTTTACTGGAGGACCCCACCATCTTCCTCTGAGTAGATAATGCCTTCTACCATAAATCATAGTAGTAGGAATTCCTAGACTGTTCTTCCTAGCTCCTGGGTCTTTTCCCTACTAGTCTCTGAACTTTTACCTTTTCACTATCCACTATCTACCAAGACTTGGCCAGGACCTGTTGTATTAATTAAAGCCATAAAAATCAAGAAAGAAAAGGTACTGAACCAAAACGCACAGTATTTGACCAGTGCACTGGAACAAAGCATAGGGGTGGGATGCCAGGGACCTCCGGGAGACTGAGTTCCGTGGAACCCACACAGGCCTCTGGTCCAAAAAGCATGGTTTTCACCATGTCACACAGACTTCACCAGAGTTGGTGTGGCACAAGAGCACATGGTCAAAGTTGTAAAAGGGGTCCCTTGGGTGTGAAGCCCTTGTGTAATATGTAACATGAGTAACATACTCAGCGACTCTGCATCTCCACTCTACCACACAGACTCTCCTTAAAGTAGCCAGTGTTCTCCTTCACGACGGTGCCAAGCCAAAGTCATTGGCACAGCCTCAGGGAGTCCCTGCTGTCCCATGGTGATGTCAGGCTGCCCTCTTAGGTTGAGATGAGCTACTGACTTCAAGGCAGGCAGAGGGACACTGGCTGGGAAATGGAGCCATGTTGGGGGCAGAGAACTGAGCCCATCAGAGGCGGAGAGGGATAGAAAGCTGTAAAGAAACCAGGCTCTGGCAGCTGGTTCGGGAGGGTCCCTGTGACAAACCCAACCCAAGAAGCCTAAAGCTCTCTGGTCATGAACTTTGGCAGTTCTGCCAGTGTGTGACTTTGCAAGTCCAAGAATCAGCAAAGTTTAATTTTGCACCATATTCTCAAGATACAGGAGGAAAGTTTTTGCTTTTCCCTGATTTGCTTCTGTCAGGGGTATGTGATGGTCTCATTGTTTTTTTTTTTTTTTTTTAAGACAGGATTTCTCTGTGTAGCCCTGGCTGTCCTGGAACTTGCTCTATAGACCAGGCTGGTTTTGAACTTCAAGATCTGTCTGCCTCTGCCTCAGAAGTGCTGGGACTAAAGGCATGTGCTACCACTAGCCACCTTTTCATTTTCTTTTCATACATGTAGTCCTGGCTAGCTTGTAATTCAGTGCATAGACTAGTGTAGTCTAAAATGTACACTTCTGCCTCCTGAGTGCTGGGATTATAGGAATACGCCACCAAGCCTGGCACTGAAAAACCAGAAGGCTAATCTGTGAATTGGGTTTGTCAAAAGTAGTAGCTGATTGACTTTAAAATATTGTGAAGTAACCGTATTAGTATTGTGTTGGTAATGCTGTATGGGACTGAACCCAGGAATCCCTTCCTTCCTCCCTCCCTTCCTCCCTTCCTTCCTCCCTTCCTCCCTTCCTCCCTCCCTCCCTTCCTCCCTTCCTCCCTCCCTTCTTCCCTCCCTTCCTCCCTCCCTTCCTTCCTCCCTTCCTCCCTCCCTCCCTCCCTCCCTCCCTTCCTTCTTCCCTCCCTTCCTTCCTTCTTCCTTCCTTCCTCCCTCCCTCCCTCCCTTCCTTCCTTCTTCCTTCCTTCCTCCCTCCCTCCCTTCCTTCCTTTCTTCTTTCCCTTCCCTTCCTTCTCTTTCTCCTCCCTTCTTTCCTCCCTTCCTCCCTCCTTTCTTTCTTTCTTTCTTTCTTTCTTTCTTTCTTTCTTTCTTTCTTTCTTTCCTCAGGGAAGATCTATGAAACCTGGGTTGGCCTTGAACCTGCCATCCTCCTGCCTCAGCTTCCTGAATGCTGGGATTGCATGCATGTATCTCTACACTTGGCAGTAATTCTTCCAGTCCTTAAGAGAGGGTCCAGTGCTTTGTGGCAGACACTGGTGGCCATCACTCTTCCAGGGAGAAATCCTGCAAAGTCTTGGATGATTATAAGAGTTCCATGGGCTACATTAAAGAGTAAGCATCAGTTGGGGAATGGTGGTGCATGCCTTTGATCCTAGCACTCGAGGCAGAGGCAGAGGCAGAGGCAGAGGCAGGTAAATTTCCAAGTTCAAGGCCACCCTGGTTTGTACATAGTGAGTTCCAGGACAGTCAGGGCTACATTGAGAGACCATGTCTTGAGAGAAAAGGAAAAAAAAAAAAAAAAAAAGAGTGAGCGTCCCCTGAGGGGAGCATAGAAGAACAAGATGTTTCCAGTGAGCCAGGAGTCAAAGGTGTAGGGAGCCCAAGGATAACAGACCCTCTAACGCAGCACTTCTCATCCTGTGGGGTGACCTCTTTGGGGGTCATATATCAGATATTCTGCATATTAGATATTTACATTATGATTCATAACAGCAGCAAAATTACAGTTATGAAGTAGCAATGAAATAGTCTAGTCTTATGGTTGGGGTCACCAGAACGTGAGGAACTGTATTAGAGGGTCGCAGCATTAGGAAGCACTGCTGTAGTGATTTTAATGAATCTGGAACACTGTCTCGGTGATTACTCTGTGTCTAACTAATCTGCCTGCATTACCAGTGGCAGTCTTGGAGCATTCCAGCATATAGGTGTTTTACTGGCTGGTTTTGTGTCAACTTGACACAAACTGGCATCATCAGAGAGGAAGCAGCCTTGGTTGAAGAGATGCCTCCATGAGATCCAGCTGTAAGGCAATGAGTGTTCAGTGGGGGGGTAGGGGGGGGCTCAGCCCATGGTGGGTGATGCCATCCCTGGGCTGCTGGTCCTGGCTTCTATAAGAAAGTAGGCTGAGCAAGCCAGGGGAAGCAAGCCAGTAAGCAGCATTATTTCTATGGCTTCTGCATCAGCTCCTGCCTCTAGGTTTCAGCTCTGCTTGAGTTCCTGTCCTGACTTCCTCCAACAATGGACTAGAAGTGTAAGCCATTTCTTCCCCAACTTGCTTTTTGGTCATGGTGTCTCTTTGCAATAATAAAAATCAACTAAGACAGGTGTCCAGTTTGCCCTCTGAGGAGGCAACACAGTAAGGTCGTCTATAAAATATATATATTGGCACCTGGTCCTCTCAGGGCTACAGTGGGGACAGAGGGGATGGAGAAGGGATAAGGAAACCATCGTCATTCATGCAGCAACTAGTGTGGTCCCTGCACTGTACAGCCTTTCAATCCTCTCTTTGGCCCTGAATCTCACAGGAGTTACACAGGTAGGACCTGGGGGGATGGGGTCTGGGTCCAGAGCCTGCAGCTGTGCCCATACCAGATCCTCCATTGCTGCAAGCACAGTTTATCTTTCATCTGTTTGTCCTAACATGGCTGGGCACAGTGTAGGCAACAGAGGTTTCTCTCTCCTATTGGTGGACACTGGATCTAGAGACTACAGAATTGATACCCTCTAGTGACAGCAAGCAGATGGCTCTCTCTGAGACAGTGATGACTCCCTCTCTGAAGCACCACTGCTTTGGTTAAAGCTATTTCCTCTATTGCTCTGCCCGCCTGGGTCATTTCCTGAGAGGAGTGGGGCAGCAGGCTGGACCGAGTGGTCTGTCTTGTCATTCACTCATATTTCCCAATTTCTCACTGTTTCAGGTCAGCAGGCATTTCCTGGGCAGCTCAGTTTCATAAGACAACCTACTGGGCACTGGGAAGGGATGTGATACTTAAACCACAGACTTCTGTCCCCAACCTACTGGGCACTGTAAAGGGATGTGATGTTTAAACCACAGACTTCTGTCCCCATGGGAGCAGGGCTGCTCTTCCAGGAAGGGAACCTGGTTGTTGTTTCTCTCACCCCTGTTCCCTATGTGCCACAGAAGTTCCCCCTCATTCTAGCTTATTCGAGCTTCCTTCCCAACTGGCTTCTGTGCCCCTCCCTGCAGCAGGCTAGGACAAGGGCCACCAACCCCAAGCAAAAGTCAGCTGGGCACGGCACACACAGTTGGCTCTTGTCTCCCTCCATCTGTCCTTTCATCCTGTTCTTCCCAACAAAATCTCCAACCCCCTGGCCTTCCTATTCATTCTGCAGCCTCCAGGCTTCTGCCCCATTTCTCTCTGAATCAGCTAGCCACAGATAGTTTGTAAGTGGGAGGATGACAATATCCAGCTCCCAGAGACACCTGTCTTTGTGACCATATTCTCCCCTCCCCTGGAGACCATGTCTCCCTTTGTGACTATGCCTCCCTATCTCCTCCAGCTTTTGACATCCAGTCTTCTGATTGTCCCTTCTCAGTTCGTCTCTTCAGTGTTAGTTCAGTCTCTCCTTGTCCTTCCCTGTCCTGAGTGACTTCATCTGACCTGTGGATAGTTCAGAGCTCCAGATCTGAGTTTGGATCTCACTCCTACTGTTCAGAGCTCCTTAATGCCAGCATTGTTCTTCCAGCACTGGGGAGGCTGAGACGGGAAGAGCAGGAGTTTGAGGCTGGAGCTGGGGGGATGGTTCAGTTGGTGAAGTGTTTGACACACGGAGGACCTGCCTTTGGATCTCCAGTACCCATGTAGAGCCCAGGACACTGGAGCACTCTTGTAATCCCAGTGCTGTGGAGGCAGAAAGAAGGACTTGGGGGAGGGGCTTGCTGGCAGCCAATCAAGAGGAATAGCTAAGCTTCAGATTTAGTGAGGAACCCTTTCCTAAAACAGAGAACAACTGACATTGACCTCTGGCTTCTTCTCTATACATATGTGCATTTGCAACTGAACACAACCCCTTCCCACCCCAACATGCACATATAAACACGAGGCTTCATAACAAGACATTGCCTTACATAAATTTAAAGGTCCTATTTCCTGGATGTCTTTGGGGGTGATCAGAGTACTGCTTGCAGATCTGTGTTGATGAGTAGACAAACTGGTGCATCTGAGTGCCAATCCCAGGTACAGTGTGCTGTTGTCACTCAAGTCCTAGGGACTGATCTCCTTCAGGTCTCAGCCCACCTATCCAGTCCTCACAAAGCAGCCAAGGCTGGTCTTTTCCAGACACAAGTCTGGTCATGGCAGGAACTCCACTGTTGTTCGGATCAGGACCAAGACTGGGGCTATGATCTAGCAAGGTCATGCAAGGCTCATGCCAGCACTGCACCTTCACCTAGCACTGGAACCCTCAGCCACAGGTGTAATCCTCTTTGCAGATAGTCCCCATTGACCTGCTCACCTTTCCTTTAGTGAGTCAGTTTCAAGTTCTGATGGTGTGTTTTGTCGTTTTAAGACAGGGTCTGATGAAGCTCAGACTGCTTTGGGGAGAGTGGACCCAGGGCCATGGGCATACTGGGGAACTGCTTGATTGATGAGCGACACTCACCCCTGGCTCGAGGTTGTACTTTATTTTTTTTTAATTTTTTTATTTTCTTTTTTCAGTCACATATTTATTTTACATTCTGGCTGCAGCTCCCCCACCATCCTCCCCTCCCCTCCCCCTCTCCCTTATTTCCTTCCACCCCTCAATCCCCTCCTCTTCTATTTCCCATCCAGGAAAGGGCAGGTCGCCTGTGATTATCAATAAAACATTGCATATCAAGCTTCAGTAAGACTAAGCACCTTCCCTTGTGTTAAGGCTGGGCAAGGCAACTCAGTATGAGAAGTAAGGTCCCAGAAGCCAGCAAGAGTTGGAGACAGCCCCTGTTCCCACCGTTAGGAGTCCCATAAGAGGACCAAGCTGCACAGCTGTAACATATATGTAGAGTGCTGAGGTCAGTACCATGCAGGTTCCCTGGTTGCCCAGGTTAGTTGATTATGTGAGCCTTCCTATTGTGTCCTTGACCCCTCTGACTCCTTCACTTTCTCCTTCTCCTCCTCTTCCTTCTCTGCAGGATTCCAAAACTCCACCTAATGTTTGGCGGTGGGTCTCTGAATCTGCCTCCAGAAGTTGCTGGATGATGTTTTTCTGATGACAATTGGGTCAGGCACCAATCTAGTCACAGGAGACAGCCAGTTCAGGGTACTTATCCACTATTGCTAGGAGTCTAAGCTGGGGTCCTCCCCATAGAGTCCTGGGAAATTCCCCTGTACTAGCCCCCTCCCCCCCAGCACTCTGCCCCTCTGAGTCCTCCTAACCTGGTCATTCATGTCCTTATTCCCATCTGTCCTCAGTCCACTCACAAAATGTCTTCTATTTTCCCTTCCCAGGGAGATCCGGGTGTCCCCCCCAAAGACCTCTCTTTGTTACCTAGGCTCTCTTGATCTGTGGATTTTAGCACAGTTATCCTTTACTTATAGCTAATATCCACTTATGAGTGAGTACATACCATGTTTGTATTTTTCAGTCTGGGTTACTTCATTCAGAGGTTGTACTTTTCTCACCTTCTAGAATTCATAGATGAGTAAAATAAGGCTCAAGAGACTTAACTCTTTGCTAGGTATGCCACCAGTCCAAAGGTCCCTTCTAAGTCTGACAGACTTCATTACACTGGCCCAGGACATGTACATTCTGGAACATGTCCATTCATTCATTCTCCAGTGAAATGCCACCTTGGGTAAATGACTGTTCCTCTGGAGCCACAATCCCTATAAAAACTGGTTACCCTCCTTATTGATGATTTTGTCAATCCTGTACTATGTCCAGGGGATCCCAGAGTGCCCATGTTCTGTGAAACCCAGAACTCTGAGGTTTGCCTCAGTGTCTTTGCTGTGGGTCTCTGGCCTACAAAATGCCATAGATACATGTGGGTGCTGCATGACACTTTAATGCCCATCCCCCATCACAGTGGGAGAGTAGATGAGGGGTGGGGTAGGTGTAGGAAGGCTGGTGAACGTAGAAAAGAAGATCCTGACATCCAAGATGACTCAGTGTGTGTCTGGGTAGTCCTAAGGTCTCTCTGCAAAGTGTCTCCTTGTCCTTTGCTATTAGAAAACTATTCGACTAATGAATCATTTGGAGGCTATGAATGTTACTTGGTCTTCCAGATAGAAATGCCACCAATTAGATTTATCTGGGTCACAAAATTATTTCTTTAAAAGGCAAAGTAGGGCAGCCTACAACGGAAAGACACTTGGAGGAACACTGAATTTGGGATCTGCCCTGAGCTTCTGTATGGCTCAGCCCTCAGTACCGACGATTTCCCCATCTGTAAAACTGGAATAATGATGCCTAACAAACAGGAAGCTGGGTCGGACTAAATGCAGTGTGAAGTATCCAGTCCAGTGTCTGGAACACAGGTGTTTCATGAAGGCATCTCTGGGTGTTGATCCAGTTTGAGTTTGGTAATTGATGAACTGTCATCTCACCAGTCAAGCTGGAGCGGGGGCAGATTCCTAAATCCCCGAACTCCACATCCACATCTGGTCAGAGTCCCTAGCAGAATTGAGGATGGCGGCAGGTGGAGGGCAAGGACTCGCAGGTCCCTTCCTCAGCCCGCGCCTACCCAGCCCGGAGCCTAGACAGACTGCACAGCGAGGCTTTAGGAGGCGGGGCCTACAGGGTTAGGTGACGTCACTCAAGGAGGCGGGGCTGCGTCTATGGGTGGAGCCCCGAGATGGTCAGGGCCGGACTAAGTCCCCGGCTCCGCCTCCGGAGTGAGGCTGCGGAGGGGCCGACCGGAAGTTCTTCCGCCTCCGCCCGCCTCCGTGCTCACTACTTCGTCTCTGTCGGCCTCGCGAGCGAGGTCGTGCCCCGGAAGTAAAGGGGGCCATGTTGATGGGTGACCCCGAGAGAGGTACTGGGCGAGTGCAGAGTCCTGAGGAGAGGTAGCGCGTGGCCCGCGGGTGAGTGAGGGAGCGAATCAGGGCGGCCGGGGATCGCTCTCTTGCGCTCGGGCCGGTAGGGGCTACCGGCTCCCTCCGGAGCCTCCAAGCCTCGCCCCGCCCCAGACCGGGTTCATCAAGCCTGCCTGGCCCCGGGTCCCCGTCCCCGCCCTCCGGGAGTTGTACCCCGGCCGGGCCTATAGACAGTCACTCAGCGATCTTGTTCCAGCCGCTGCGTGACGCTCTCCTTCCAGCCCTCTGTTGTTTTTCTGCATCTCTTGCATCACCAGAGACCCTTAGGGCCGAGGGGAGCTGTTCTGCAGTTAAGGGAAAAGAGTGACGGTAGCTTGCTCAGGTTCGCGCTGGAAGTTGAGTCGGAGGCTATTGCTCCTGTCTCGGGGCCCAAAGTCCAGATCATTTTTTCTTTTCTAGCCAAATACTTTCTTCACTCCTCAAACGCATTTAAGTTCACAGATCGATCGTTCCTCCCACGTAGGGGTTTCGGGAAGATTCCTCCTTCCATTCCAGCATAGTTATGAGCCCGGTGTGCATTGGGCCCTGGTTGGGAAAGTTTGCCGAACACCGGAAGTGCAGCACACATGCAAGGCTCCCTCATTCCAGAGAGTTAGGGTCTGGATTGTTGTGGTAGGTGGGCAAATTACTTTCTTCTGGGAACGTTGTAAGTTACCCGTCGAACACCTTTAATTTCAGCTCTCAGGAGGCCGAGGCAGGTGGATCTCAGTTCAAGGCCAGCTTAGTCTCCATAGTGAGTTCCAGGACAGCCAGAGCTCAGTAGAGGGACCCTGTGTCAAAAAAAAACCCAAAAAAAAACAAAAACCCAAACTAGCAAAAGCAAAAACAAAACAAAACAAAACCTCAAAGGGGTGGAGGGATGGCTCTGTGATTAAGAGCACTGGCTGCCTTTTCAGAGAACCCGATTTCAATTCTCAGCACCTGCATGTTGGCTCACAACTACCTATAACTCAGTGTCAGGGGATCTGAAACCGTTAGAGTCTGAAGGCATCAGGTATACATACAGTGGTGTGCAGACAAGCATTCAGGCCAATACCATACACATAAAGTAAAAAATAAAAACTAATTAAAACAACAACAATGAAGAAAGCCTTTCAGGTAATGGTCTTCATATGGTGGTGTCAGGATGCAGATATGGCTGAGTCCTTGTCTTTAACCCTTCTAGGTCATACCTTCTGGTAGAGTTCCATTGCAGGAGCTTTGCAGGATTACTTCTCAAAATAATCTTATATAGTAGGTATTTTCATGATGAGGAAGCTGATATTCTGTGGTGTTATATACTTTGTACTAAGTGCCATGGCAGTGGGATGGCACATCCAAGTCTCAGGCAGCCTACTTCTTCAGCCCTGGTGAGCCATAAGCTGAGCTTCCCCAGGAGGGGCTGTTAAGAGATAGGAGGAGTCTGATCCTATCTCTACCATGAAGTCCTTGGAAGTCACTGAATCTGGCATTAAGAACCCCTGACCCACACAGTGCTCCTGTGTTTTCTCTTTTGTTTAGAGTGTTACGCTTAGTACTTGTCAGTCCCCCATGGCCCCGTGGAGTCGAGAGGCGGTTCTGAGTCTATACCGGGCTCTGCTGCGCCAAGGCCGAGAGCTTCGCTACACTGATCGAGACTTCTACTTTGCTTCCATCCGCCGCGAATTCAGGAAAAATCAGAAACTTGAGGATTTAGAGGCTCGGGAGAAGCAACTGGAGAAGGGCCTGGCCTTCCTCCAAAGCAAACTTGGAGGCCTTATTTAGGATCCTCCTTTTCTCTTCCTACACTAATTCCAAGAAGAGGACAAAGGTGCCTTCAGTAGACAGTTGTGGCTCCCCTACCCCACCTCACAGATGCATTAGGAAGCCTCAGGTAGGTAGACCCTTGTTCCTGGGGGTTTCTCTTTTTTCTGATGCAAGAAGCTAGGGAAGGGGCGACCTTCCCTTTCTCATCAAAGTGTGTCCTTTACTCTCTAAAACTCACTAGATGAAATAGACATGTCAATAGAAGTGGGTCCTATTATTGAGAAACATGGGCCTTGGATTACAAGCCACACACCAAAACAGAATTGGCATCATTTTATTTCATGAACTATTTTGTATATGAGAATATTAGACAAGATAGTGGTTGAAGTCATTAGAGTTCAGTTCCAAGCCACCTTGTCTACTCATTTTATATTGTATTGTATTATACCATGTTTCTTGAGACAGTAATTTATCACTACTGCATAATTAGTATAGCAATCATGATATGCAGTGTCTGTTTTTCAAATCCTGATACTGCTAACTAGTAACTGTGGGATACAAGACAATCTGAGCCTTCCCAGGCCTTCATTTCATCATTTGAAATGGAAGTAATAGTACTTAATCTCTTTAGGTTTGGTGAGAATTGACCTAGATAGTGTACACACAGCACTAAAAAATGGTACGTGGCTGGTGGAATGTTAGCCCTTTATTTTCTTAAATTTAAAGTTAGATTCGTTTATTATGAGTATGGGAACATGTGCCATAGTATGTATGTTGAGGTCATGAGACTTAGGAGAGTTGGTTCTCTCTATTTTGGGGGTCTTGGGGATGAAATTCTGGTCTTCAGGCTTGTCAGCAAATGTGTTTATCCATTGAGTCATCTCACTTGCCCTAGTTCTATTTACTCTTGGAGACATTGACTATAGGAAGTCCCACTGCAGCATAATAGCCATGTTTAATTCAGGAACCTTTTAGAGTTCCCTTTATATGCCTAGGCTCTGGGAATAGAGAAGAAAGATAGGGCCCATTAAGACTAGGGCTGGAGACATGGTTCAGTGATTATGAGCACTTGTTGTTTTTGTAGAAGATCCAGATTTAATTCCCAGCACCCAGAAGATGGCTAATAACCATTCATAACACCAGTTCCAAGGGATCCAATGACTTCTGCCCTCCATAGGCACCAGGCATATACATGGGCCAGAGACATTATATTGCAAAGCAAATACACATACATAAAGTAAGCCTTAACAACAACAACAAACCAATCTAAGGAGGAATTCAGTGGGAAATCTAGTATAAACAGTGCCATACTAGGTACTGTATAAAAAGCTTTAGAAGCCAGGTGGTAGTGGCATACGCCTTTAGACCCAGCACTCGGGAGGCAGAATCATTTGGATCTTTGAGTTCAAGGTCAGCCAGAGCTATTGTTACACAGAGAAACCTTGTCTCAAAAAAGCTAGGAGACAGGAATGAAGACAGCTTGCTCTTGGTTTGGGTATGGTAAGAGAAAATTGTGTTGGTTACAGAAGAGACTTTTGAGGTCTGCCCCAAATGGGAAGCAGACACTTGCTGCAGTGGGAAGGGAACTGTACTTTGTGGCTGGGAAACAAGTCTGGTGTGGTTAGAACGGTGTAGGGAGTGGGCCAGGGATGGAAGGACAGAGAATTTCCTGTTATGGAGCCAATAGCTGACTGGGGGACTGTCCCAGCTTTCTAAGAAGGGAGTGATGGGAACATTTGTGTCTTGGAATGTGCCAGGGTAGTGAGGAAAATAATTGAGTGAGAGACATTAGAGGCAATGAATTTGGTCAGACTTGCAAACCTAGTTAGTACTCAGGAAGTTGAGGCCAAAGTTAGCCAGGTCAGCTTAGGCTAGACAACAGATTATGTCTGGAAAAGCCTGGGACAGGTAGTAAAATTTTCAGCATGGGCTAAAAAACTGCCTGTGTCTGGAAGAAATGACCAAACAAAACTCACAAATGCCCTAGGGTTAGTTCATCTATTACAGTAGACACTTAATGTGTCAGACATTACATTCTTGTGTAAGCAGTGAATGTGTCAGAATGCTCCCATGAAGCTATAATGGTTAGAAGTTTAGTGGGTAGAGATGAGCTATGATGTAGTGGTGCATGCAGGCTGCTTGGGATTCATGGATTGGTTCTCCCAGCAGCATAAGCTCTGGATTCAAACTCTGGCTGCAAACTTCGCTAATGAGTAAGTTACTCTGGGCTAGTTACTGGACATGGTCTTCAGTTTTATCATCTTTAAATTAGAGATAAGAGCCAGGTATGATCACCCATGCCTATAATCACAGGAGGCAGGAGGATTAGGAGTTCAAGGCCATTGTTGGCTACATAGGGAGTTTGAGGCCAGCTTGAGTGACATGGCTCTAGGGAGGGACTCATGGTTGATACCCTGTAAGAAATAGTTTAAATAAAACTTGCTTGAAGGTTCACAGAGTGTTATTCTTCCCAGTCTTCAGCCAGGTCTGTGTTCTCTCTTTCTCTCTCTCTCTCTCTCTCTCTCTCTCTCTCTCTCTCTCTCTCTCTCTCTCTCTCTTTCTCTCTCTCTTTTTCTTCCTTCCTTCCTTTCTTTTCCTCTCTCTCTCTCTCTCTCTCTCTCTTTCTTTCTCTTTTTAAACCATATTAGGGGCTGGAGACATGGCTTAGCAGTTAAGAGTACTGGCTGCTCCTCCAAAGGACCTGGGCTCAATTCATATTACCCACATGGCAGTTCACAACTGTCTTTAACTTCCCTTCCAGGTGAACTCATATAGACATACATATTATGTGCACTTTCCTGCCAGCCTGGTTCCAGAACCACATCCCAAAATAACACACAGAGACTCTATTAGTTATAAAGCTGTTGGGTGGTTACTAGCGTTTTTTATTGGCTAGCTCTGTCTTAAATATTAACCCATAATCAGTAATATATGTATTTCTACATGGTCTTATCTTACTGAGAATGCTAGTCTCAAGTCCTCTTCCTGAGATCACATCAAAACCCCACAACATTACACAGAATCCTCCACCTCTCCTAGTCCCATCTATCTTACTTTCCTATAGATCAACATTGCTTTATTCATTAACCAATAACAGAAACATATTTACAGAATGACATCTCCCTTCACATTCATGCAGGCAAACCCCCAATGTACATTAAATAAATAAATAAGTCTTTAAAAACAAAACAAAACAAAACAAAACTCCCAGACATCTTAAGTGGTTTAAGTGCGCAGATCAGTTGTATTATACAGGAGGTTTCCAGAACTTTTTGGCTAATCTGAAACTGGACCTGTTAGACATAGTGCTCCTCCTTGATGTCTTGCTCATGTCTTCTGGAGGTAGAAGGCAGCAGAGTTGGTAGATGCTGGAGGGAGAGTAACCTGAATAAGGGAGGTTTAGAATAAGGACCCGACTCTCTGTTGGAGCTTGTGAATGCTCTCTTCCAGGTCATCAAGTCTATGATGCCGCTTGGTCCTGGGGTAGGGATGAGAGTATTGAACTAGATTACCAGGGAAGCCTTCAGCAAGCCTGCTCTGCTTACCAATTCTGATCTCAGGTTAAGGAGAGTTTCAGTGTGTTTTTGAGGCTGTTTGAACTTTGTCTTAATTAAGACATGCAGTGTAATTGGACAGTCTGTTGCAGCCCTTCTGTCTGGTGGATGGAAATCTTGACGTAATGACAGCTAGTTTTGCAGTGGATGAAGTACTTGCATTCAGTGTTACAACCAATGTTCTTCCTCACTGTAGCCCTGTGATTTGGGCCATGAAATGATCATTATCCTCCTTTTATAGCTGAGGGGTTAGCTCAGGCCCAAGGAAGGTACACAGCTCTCAGAATTTCTGACCCTAAGACCCATGTTGTACTATTATTATGTTCCCACCTTGATCCTTCAGTCATCAGCAGGGTCAAGGACTGACAGGTTCAGTGAGGCCTCTGCTGGTTTCAACTTGGAAGGAAGAGTTATCCTCTGGTCCTGCTGTTTGTTTAAAGAATGGTTTAGAAGGCCCTGCATCTAGTGCTTCTCCCTGTCATAAATCTAGTTGTCTGTCTGACTGTCTGTCTGTATCTGTCATCTGTCTATTCTATCTAACTACCCATCTGTTTTTTCTTTCCTTCTCCTTTTTTTTTTCCTTTTTCTTTTTCTTTTTCTTTTTTTTTTTTTTTTTTTTTTTTTTTGTGGTTTTTTCTGAGACAGGGTTTTTCTGTATTGTTTTGGAACTCTTTCTGTAGACCAGGCTAGCCTCTCACTCACAGAGATCTGCCTGCCTCTGCCTCTGCCTCTGCCTCCTGAGTGCTGGGTTTAAAGGCGTGTGCCACCAACAGCCGGCTCCATCTGTTTTTTATTTTTTGAGACAGGGTTTTTCTGTGTAGACCAGATTGGCCTCCAACTCAGAGATCTCTTCCCCCAAGTGCTGGGATTAAAGGTGTGCACCACCACTGGGCCTTGTAAATCTCTTGTAAAGGTTTTTCTTAGAACAGAGGTCATTGTAAGTTTGTGGAAATGTGAGTGAGTGTCCTGTCTTTCCTGATCAGAATCCTCTGCCTTCACTGGGTTTCTGAAACCCATCTTTTTCAGTGGCAGCTGGAAGAGTGGTGAAGAGCTGTCTTACTTGATTCCACATGGACATATTTGACTTGTTTAACCCTTGTTTGGCTTGCTTGCCCTGTGCATTGGAAGTAGGAATATATTTTAATTGACCAGGTAGTTTCTCATTATATCCTTGAACCTGCAGCTTTAATAGAAAAGGAAAATGCCACAGTGTGAGTACAGTGAGGGAAAGAGTAGTTTTGTATCTGACAGTGAGACTTTTTTTTTTTCAGTGTGGCTTCTGTTGTGCTAGGATTATAAACTTGTGTCACTATGCCTGTTTCTTAATCCTAACATTCTAAAGCAGTGGCTAAAGAGGGAAGACCCTATCTTCCTATCAACACCACATTGTAAAGGAGTAGGAAGGCTTGTATTGTATGGTGGGATACTTTACTCCAGTACAAAAATTGGATTGGTAGAGAACTTAATGTTTGTTATAGTCTTAGGTCTGCTGAAAGATTTTTCTACAGTATACACTAGCATTTTTTTCCCTATATATCCAGGTGAGTCATGGGACATGGTACCTCCCCTTTGGACCCTAGAGTATGCAGTCCTAGATTTTGCATGCAATAACCTTGATTGTGGTGCAGAGGTATAGAAAGGAATGGTTCTTATGGTCCTAGTTGGTGATGGCTGTGTTGTCTTCATTCTCAGGTGAGCAATGGCAGGCGCTGGTGAGCGCAAAGGCAAGAAGGATGACAATGGCATTGGCACTGCCATTGATTTTGTGCTCTCCAATGCCCGGCTGGTGCTGGGTGTGGGAGGAGCAGCCATGTTGGGCATTGCCACCCTGGCGGTTAAGCGGGTAAGTTTGTGCAGCCTGGTCCCATCCTGGTGAGTTTCCTCTACAAAGTGGGGCTCTCGTGAGGGAGACTCTGATTCTCTAGTGGGAGGATAACTTGCTGATCTGGCAGTTTGCTTCTAGGCTTCAGCCATAAAGAGTTCACTGGAGAGTAAGAAATGTATCCCAGCAAGTAAAGTGCAGCAACTAAACCAACTACCCTCCTTCCCCGGTGACCTGATTTAAAATACTAACCACACATACATTCTGTTTCCTTTTCTTACTCTTGAAACACTTATCTCTGTCTGCATGCTTTGTGTTGAACTTCACCATCTGGGTAGACTGGACACACCTAGAAACTTAGAACAGTGCTTAGTGTGTTCTCTGACGCACACACAGCCCTCTTAGTTTGTGAGTCCATATCAAGCTTCAGCCAACCAGATTCAAAATACTATTTTAAAAATTGCATTTGCAGGCTGCAGAGATGGCTCAGAAAAGCAGCCAGTGCTCTTAACCTCTGAGCCATCTCTCCAGCCCGATAATAAATCTTAAAACAAAATAAAACAAAAACAAGAAATACAAACCAAAAAAAACCCAGATAGTATAAATTTTAAAAAATTGCATTTGCATGTCTAGGTGGGGTAGTGCACACCTTTAATCCCAGTGCTCAGGAGGCAGAGTAAGGCTGGTTTCTGAGTTCTAGGACAGCCAGGGCTACACAGAGAAACCCTTCCTTGAAAAACAAACAAAAAAATTGTATTTACATTGAATAGGTACAGAATTTTTTTAGGTCATTCCTTAAACAATCAGGATAATTATATACTATTTACATTGTATTGGATTAAATTTAAATTTTATATTTAAAGTACATATAAAGCTGTGAATAGATTATATGCAAGTACAATGACTTTTTAAAAAGTATTTTATTGGTGTGTAATACTTGTGTGCAGGTGTATAGTGGAGATCACAGGACAACTTTGTGGAGTGGGTTTTTAACTGTCTACCTTGCATTATTGGGGAGCAAGTGCCTTTACCCACTGGGTCTGTCTGTCTATGTGTCCTGTACTCCCCTGACTCCCCAACCCCTATTGTTTGTTTTGACATAAGTTCTCATACTTATAGCCTGCCTATATGGGAACTCACTATGTAGTCTTGAACTTCAAAGCTTCCTGCCTTTGCCTTTTGACCACTGAGAGTTTAGGCATGGATCGCTATACTTAGCTACAGTGCCATATCATGTAGGGACCTGAGACATCTAAGGATTTTGGTATGCTTGGAGTGTCTTGGGACTAACCCTCTGGCGATACTGAGGAACAGCTGGTAACTACTTGTGGACTGAATAAACCAGTGTTAGGTAAGCACTCTGCTGCTGAACGACATTCCCAGCCCTTTCACGTGGACTATGCTTAAGAAAAATGTTGTATAGCCAGAAAAATACTGAAGCATCTTTGGTGATTGGAAGAAATGACCAAAAAGGGAAAATGGTTTCAGGAGTCTGTAGAGTCTAGCCTCTCTGGGTAAAGGTACTTGCTCTAAGCCAGAAAACCAGAGTTTGATCCTGGGGACCCACATGGTAGAAGGAAAGAATTGACTCCCGAAAATTATCCTCTGACATTCACACACATGTATAATATAAAAAGTGTCAGATCTAGGAAAAAATTGTCTAATCTTGATGGCATAAATATCTCCAGAAAGAAATACAACACATACTAACAGTTTTCTGTGCGTTTTAGCACTGTGGGTAAATTATTTCTTGTAGCATTTAGTATTTCCCGAGCTTTTCTGCATGGATCAGAATATTCCATAGTTTAGATTAAAACAAAATTATTTTTTAAAAGAAGTTTGGCTGAGGAGAGAGTGGGATGCCTGTCTTCGGATCGTACCATTCGTGGTATTGAATGGCCAGGATCAAATAACAAATGGTGGTTTGACCCTACACAGGGAAATCCTATCTTAGAAAAAAAAAGGGGGGTTTGTTTATTATTTATTTATTTATTTGTTTTGTTTTTGAGATGGTTTCTCTGTGTAGCCTTGGCTGTCCTGGAACTCACTCTGTAGACCAGGCTGGCTTTGAACTCAGAGATCTGCCGCCTCTGCCTCCCAAGTGCTGGAGTTAAAGGTGAGCACCACCACTGCCTGGCATGTATACCATAATTTAATTCATACACCAGAATTCAGATCATGAATGGCTAACAGTAATTTTGTTAGACAGTCCTGATTTAAGTAAAATTGAATTGTAGTAAAGTGGGAAAAAATTGTCTGGGGATATAATTCATTGGTAGAGTGTTTACCCAGCATGCACAAGGACCTGGGTTCCATTCTCAGTACCACCATCAGCTAAAACAACAAAAAACTTGTTGGACTTAATAGGGCAGAGAATTTGGAGGGCGAGGAGTGTCAGCAAGGAGGCAGAAGGAGAAGGGCTAGTATATGTCTTGGATCCTTTCTGGTATTGCAGATGTATGATCGAGCAATCAGTGCCCCTACCAGCCCCACCCGCCTGAGCCATTCTGGGAAGAGGAGCTGGGAAGAGCCAAACTGGATGGGCTCCCCTCGACTGTTGAACAAGGACATGAAGACAGGCCTGAGTCGGTCTTTGCAGACTCTTCCCACAGACTCCTCTGCCTTTGACACAGGTGAGAAACTCCTTGGACTTTCTGGGCTGTTTCTGGACTTAGATGTGGCGGGGAGACACTTCTCAGCATGGAATGTCAGTCAACTTCCCTTTGTGCCAAGTCCTTTCCTTCCTGGGACTAGGACTTCTGTGAACTAAGCAAGCTTGGGCAGAGCTCACATGCCTCTCTCTCTTGCCTTGGCAGATACTTTCTGCCCACCCCGGCCCAAACCATTGGCCAGGAGGGGCCAGGTAGACTTGAAGAAGTCACGACTCCGCATGTCCCTGCAGGAGAAACTTCTCTCTTACTACCGGAACCGGGCAGCCATCCCTGCTGGAGAGCAGGCTCGGGCCAAGCAAGCTGCGGTGGACATATGTGCAGAACTGCGGAGCTTCCTGCGGGCCAAGCTGCCTGATATGCCACTTCGGGACATGTACTTGAGTGGCAGCCTCTATGATGATCTGCAGGTAACACAGTCCTTATGAAGGGCGGGGCTGGGCACAGAAGACACTTCACAGTATTATGTTTGTTCAAGAAAGTCACTGTAGGGGGGCTGGACAGATGGCTCAGTGTTTAAGAACACAGACTGCTCTTTCAGAAGTCCTGAGTTCAATTCCCAGCAACCACATGATGGCTCACAACCATCTGTAATGAGATCTGGTGCCCTGCAGGCATACATACAGGCAGAACACTGCATACATAATAAATAAATCTTTATAACAAAAAGAAAGAAAAGAAAGTATTTGTGTCTGGGGCTCAACTGGAAAGTCCCTTGCTTGTAAATCCTGTTCCACAGCAATATTTATTTCTCTGCTCCATCCTTTTTCACTTTTTTAAGTTATACCTTTTATGAAGCTATAGGGGTTGGGAATGTGGCTCAGTTGATATAGCCTAGTTGTATTATGCCCTGGGTTTAATACCCAGCATTGCATAAAATAGGCATAGGGACACAGACCTGTCATTTCAGCACTCAGGAGGCATAAAGATCAGAAGTTTAGTAGTTTGAGGCCAGCCTGGGTTATATGATATCCCACCAGATAATAATAAATAAATAAGTAAATAAAGTCCCAAGGCATGGTACCTAAGAAGAAACCTTATCTTTTATTGTATTCTTGTCCTATTTCCCATGTGGTAATTGAATCATTGGTTTCTATTACTGTTGGCAAGTGCAAGATGTTAGGACCTATGTTGTAGATAGCATATATTTAAAACCTTTTTAAATTGTTGGGCTACTGAAGTGACTCAGCAGATAAAGATGCTTGCCACCAAATCTGATGACCTGAGTTCAGTCCCTGAATCCTACATGGTGGAAGGAGAGAACTGACTCCTGTGAGTTATTTCTGACCTTGTGCCATGATACATCACATGTGTGCCCATGTGCACACAAACAACTGTAATAAAAACTTGAAAACAAAACCAACCCTTTTTAATTCTGTTTTGACAGGTGGTGACAGCTGACCACATCCAACTCATTGTCCCCCTTGTGCTGGAGCAGAACCTGTGGTCGTGCATACCTGGCGAGGACACCATCATGAATGTCCCTGGATTCTTCCTGGTCCGTCGTGAGAACCCAGAGTACTTTCCTCGTGGTAGCAGTTATTGGGACCGCTGTGTTGTAGGTGGCTACCTCTCCCCAAAGGCAGTGGCAGACACATTTGAGAAGGTAGTGGCAGGCTCTATCAACTGGCCAGCCATAGGGTCCCTCTTGGACTATGTGATCAGACCGGCACCTCCCCCAGAGGCACTGACACTAGAAGTGCAGTATGAGAGGGACAAACATCTTGTCATTGACTTCCTGCCATCAGTGACTCTTGGTGACACTGTCTTGGTGGCCAGACCACACCGGTTAGCTCAGTATGACAACATGTGGCGGCTGAGCTTGCGTCCTGCTGAGACGGCACGCTTACGGGCTTTGGACCAGGCTGACTCGGGGTGCCGATCTCTGTGCCTCAAAATCCTCAAGGCCATATGCAAGTCCACTCCAGCTCTGGGCCACCTCACTGCCAGTCAGCTAACCAATGTCATACTCCACTTGGCCCAGGAGGAGGCTGACTGGTCTCCAGACATGCTGGCTGACCGCTTCCTGCAAGCCCTGAGGGGACTCATCAGCTACTTGGAGGCTGGAGTCTTGCCCAGTGCCCTAAACCCCAAGGTGAACCTATTTGCAGAGCTCACTCCTCAAGAAATAGATGAATTGGGATATACTCTCTACTCCTCGTTGTCTGAACCGGAGGTGCTGCTGCAGACGTAGGGCAAGTGAAGGCCGGAGTGGGCGTTGGGTGATCAGACCCAGAGTCTCCGTTAGAAACACTTGGCTACATGGTTGGTGCCTCACAGGGTCCCTAGGTGCCTCCTGTTTGCTGGCCATTGTCCTGTTCACTTCATGCTAATTAGAATGACATCCCTTTGGTTTTCCTACCCATCCCTATTTTTGTTACCAAACACTGTGCTCCCTATTGCCGCCTTGCTCTAGGCTGATTTTTCTGGAATGAACAGAGAAGGTGGAGTGTTGGCCTCAGCTGTTGGGTGTTTTGTTTTTTGCCCCACATTTCTTACTCTTCTGTCTCCTCTGCACTGTTCTGCCCTTTAGCCTCTTATTCTTTATCTTCTCTGTCTTTCCCATTCTTGGTCACACCTGTTTGCTCATGCCCCTGGAGCACATTTGCCTAATGAAGATGTCGCCTGTGGTCTGTCACAGAAGAACTGATTGCATGTTTTCAAGCAGCGCTCTGCAGAGTGATGTGTCAGTATTTAGATTCCTGGGGGGAGGTTGGCAAAGAGTCTCTGCCCTGGCAAATCAGCCTTTGACTCTGGTTCCTGGAAAGCCAGCTCCCTTCTCCATTCCCCCCCCCCACGCCTCCCCCATGCAACTCCTGTGCTAAGACTTTTTCACCTGGGACTGGTGCAGTTTTTATTGGACATTGTGCTTCTTTATGGCTGTCAGTGAGAGCACAGGGGGAGGGGGGGAGGTTCTGTGTTCCCACTGTCTGTTTCTGTCTGAAGTTACTAAAGTCACTGACAGGGAAGGCTTGAGGGCTTCACAGGTATCACCTCCAAGGATGCTGCTTTCCTTTATTGCCAACAGAAGAAGGCCTTGCTTTAGCAGTAGAGGTCAAGGAAAGATACTAGGTGGCTGAGTGCCAGTAAAACCCAGTAACCATGTTTTCTTCTTGACAGGCTCTACCTTTCTTAAATGTTGCCTTAGAGCAAGAATACACCCAGGGCCCATACCTCCTACCCAGCCCTGTCCTCAACGACCTGAGAGTGTTTGCTGAATACTATAGGTACCTACACAGGCCAGTGGGGACATGAACATGTCAGCCCTTGTCTCTTGCCTGTCTCCTGGTGAGACTGGTGCTACCTAAGAAGAGAATACATAGATAAGACACACAGGAAAGAGTTGGGGCTTCCCACATTGCTGCTAAGACTGATATTTATGGCCATGTAATTATATCCTCTGGGTTGGGGAAGGGAGGTATTTAGTAAGTCATGTCAGTGTGTCTTTTTCTTCTGTCAGCCTGGTTCAAAACCTGTAACTCTGGTTCTGATTTGCTCATCTAGCATTTTATTCTCCCATCAAGTCTTTCTGTTTTATCTATTCTTGCTACCTCTCCATCAGTGTGATTCTGGTGACACATTCTGCAGCTGTGTTGGCCCTTCCTAATGAGGGTGACATGAAGTGATTATAAATAGCACTGACCCTGAAGCAACCCACTTGAAATTAGAGTAGCAATAGATACCTGCCTTCCCCCCCCCCTCCTCCCTTAGGTTAGGAGGTTGAGCCAGGCTATATTTCTGCCTTTCTGCCTCTACTCCCATATTTATGTAAAGACTCATTCAGGAATTTCTTTTTGATTTGTGTAAGATAGTATGAGAAACTTCAAAGAGATAAAGTCATGAATCTTAACTGAAACATGACCCCCTGGCTGTTTATAATAATGAGATGGGAGTTGAAGACATGTGTTGCCTAGGTTGGACTGAGTAGATATAGAAGGGCTGTCTTGAGGGGTCCAGGGTTCTAGCTGGTATCTGTTGGAGGAGGTGGTTGGTAGACTGCTGCAAGACCAGATTTTGTTTAGATAGATTTGGATTTCCTGTCATAAGTATTATAAGGCTTTTCCAAACTGTCATCTCTGAACTGATTCCATTTAAGATACTGGAGAGAGTGCAAATGAAACACTAAAACTTGAAGATGCTCCAGCTTCTAAATGTCCCAAGTAATCACAGCCATATATCATTATGAATTTAGGAAAAAGAATGAATTTATCTCCTGTCTTTAGGAGCACCTCTGACTTTGGACTGTGCTTTGCAAAACCAAAATCTTGTTTTGACCATCTTACAAGCAAGAGCCTCTCAGAAGTCCTTATAACAAGGAGAAGTGGTTTTGTTGTCTGTCCTGTGGGTTTGTTGATTAGCTGGGTAGGCCTTCCTCTTTGCTGTCATTTTCTTTGTCATAAAGAATGGGAGGTGGCCAAATGCTCTGGGATGTTTGGATGGAAGAAACTATTCTGTCCTTCCTCTCTAACACTTGTTGAAAAAGCCAGTGGCTATGCCACCATTCTGCTTTTCTCTTGAGTAGCTCCCAAACTACATACTCAACTTCATACCCAAAACTGTATTCATTACCCTAATAACCAAGCAAGTCCCAAGTTTATTTTGGTTCTCTGTTGCCCTTTCTCAAAAACAGAATTCAGGATAGCAGTATTTTTCTTCATATTAACAGTTGAGACTTTTTTAAAAAATAAAGATGGAAAAACTGTTGGCCCTGGGTGATTTTACTCCACTGCATTCCTCCAAAGAGCTCAGGTGGTTAAGGTGAATCAGCTTCAGGAACAAGGGCCCTGAGGAACCCTGAGAGCAGGGGTGTTCCATGTATTCAGAGCCTTCTGCCAAGGTATACTTCCTTAGGATTATAACTTGATAGGACTGAGAGGATCTGCTACAATTCTAGCTTGTTTTATTTAAAGCTCAAGGTTAAGGTAAATGATGAAGCAGTGGGGACTAGAGGTTGTAAGCCTCTTAGACTTAATAAATGGCCAAAATACCAAGGTTGTAGGTTCAGTATTTAACTGTAGACTTGGGGGTGAGATGGTTGTTAACTTTTATTTTGATCACCTTCTAGTCTTTAAACTCTTGGTCTCTGAGGCCAAGTCCACAACTTGCCTTCTTCCCTGCCCTTCCAGGGTGGCCAGTGTGTTAAGCTGGTAGAAGGGAATCAGTCACCAACCTTTGTGTCTTGTCTTGGCTGGGTCCATATAGGAGCAGCTTAGCTTTGAGGCCCAGAGAACTTTATTCGTTTTTCTCCTTGAAGGAGGAAACTCAACTGGGGAAAACATTATCTTCTGCAGCACGGGAAGAAGAAAATAAAAATCTCCTTTCCAACAACTGATGTGTGTATGTGGTATGAAGTATTTTCTTTACATGGGTGAAGGTCTGTTTTCAGTTTAAAGCAAGTGCCTTAGATCTCTGTGGTAGAATGGGAGAAAAGAAGCCACCAGACATTTTCCTGTGACCTCTGTAGTGTCAAATCAGGGTTAGTGTTTCTTAACCTTTTGCATGACTTTGTCAGGAGCCTTCCTAGCGCAAAGCAAGACATAGATAACCCTTTTGGTGCCTTTTTATGTAAGGAAAACACAATTTCTGTGTGTCTTCATATGTACTGGAGATTTCTTTGGGGATAAGAAACACCCCATTATGTAGGGCTTGTGCATTCTCATTATATTTTTTGTTTTGTTTATTGAGACAGTGTTTTACTTTATAGCCTTGGCTGTCTTGAAACTCCCTCTGGACCAGGCTATCCTTGAACTCATAGAGATCCTCCTGCCTCTGCCTCTACCTCCTGAGTGCTGGGATTAAAGATGGGGCACCACCACCATCTGGCTTTTTAATAAGTTAAAATTCTTTTTCTTCTAATTTTTAAAAGAATTTTATGTGTATGGGTGCTTTGCCTGAATGTATGCAAGTGTAGCACATGCATGTGCGTAGTGACTACAGAGGTTTGTCTCAGTTAATAGTAAAACATCCTCTGAGGAAGCAGGATGAATCATGGACTAGGGACTTGGGATTTAGGTCAGGGTCAGAGTTCTGAGTTTTAATAACAATAGCAATCAAAATGACTCCCCCCCCCCCCAAGTATCTCAGGTTGGTCTCAACCATGATGTAGTCAAGGATGACCTTGAACTATGGTACCCTGGAGGCCTTTTGAATGCTAAGATTGTAGTGCTAGAGTACAAGGCTTGCAAGTAATTATTGAGCAGTTAAGTGGTAGGCCCTGTACCAGTTGTTTTACTTAGTACTAGACACAACTTCCTATTGCAGATAAGGAAACAGTCTCAGTGGATGTCACTTAGCCAAATGCCCCAAATGACTGAGCCCTAGTAGAAGAGCTAATCGTATGAGTCACTTCAACAGAAGTGGAAACTCAAGGGGCTAGAGTGTGGAAGAGGGACTCTCAGCACTCACAAAACAGCACCTTTATGGAGGGTTGGTTTCATAACATCACTTGTCAGGTGGCTGCTCACACATCTGGTTGACTTCTTGGGAAGGTTATGCTTGGAAGTTAAGACTTAGGAGTTACTCAGAACTACCCTGGGGTTTGAGAGCCAGTTGAAAACATGATCTTAAAGGCAACTGACCCTATATAAACCAGCACCAAGCACCCCTATGATGGCAGAACGGAAATGTTTAGACTAGAACTGAGGTTAGGCATTTTTTTTTTTTTTTCCAGTACAGGGTTCAGAGGAAAGATGTAGGGCTAGAGGAGCCGGAATATCCTCCCAATGAGGGTCCAACTTGCGCCCCTGCTCTGTCCCTTCCCCCACGGGCGGTCCCTGGATTTATCAGGAGGCTGAAGGCTGAAGATTCGGACCAGGTAACGCCGAAGGGTCTCTACAGGCTGGAAACCTGCCCTTTCGGTCCTGAGAACACTAAATACTGGGAAGGAGGGTTTCCAGAGCAAGGGTCAAGTCTGGGGAACTGTTTGCTGCGTGCTAGACCAGAGCTGCTCAGGAGGGATGCATAAGACAGACACACACGATAGCAGGGTCACCCCTGGCAAGAGCCGGAAGAGGACAGTTCGGCGGCGGGAATCTGTGGTGGCTCCACCCTTCCCGCTCAGACAGACCTAGAGCGCCTATAGACTCACGTTCGGAGCCAATAGGGACTTGAGGTTTACATGACTCGCCACTTGGGCCAATTACTTGGGCCAATCAGCTCGACGCGGCCCCATCGGCGTCTCGCGTGATAACCAGGAAGCTTAGGCTTTGACCACAATAGCTTTGGCGAAATGCTTCTCCCCGCCCTGTGAGCTAACACCGGAAGTTCGGCGTGGAGAGATCCCTCCGCGGCGACACGTGACTTTGGTTAACCGTAAACCTGTAAAATAGTGTACATTTCTCCTTTCCTGAGGCCTTCAAAACAATCTCTTAACTTCACAGCTATTCCCCGAGCAGTGGAGAGAGGTTGGGGAGGGCCAAAACGTCGGTGGGACGCGGCTGGGTGGGACTGCGGCAGGGTCACGTGATCACGGCGGGAGGATGCGCGGGGTGCTGCGTCTCTCGCACGCATATAAGAGGCGTGTGCAGGGCGTGCCGCCGCCATTTCTGCTTGCTTTCCAATAGATGAGGATCTGTATGCTGTCGCTCCTGTCTTCCCCTCCCGCAGGGTTTGCGGCCACCATGGCGTATTAAAGGCAGTAGTGCCTGCGGCAGCGTTGGCCTTTGCAGCGGCGGCAGCAGCACCAGGCTCTGCAGCGGCAGCCCCCACCGGCTTAAGCCATGGCGTGAGTACTGGGGTTGCTTAGGGCGTGTGCTTTGCTGGGGCTGGGCGCGGTTGTGCCGCAGTGACCATACGCGGCTTTACGAGCGACTGGACGCGTCGGCCTTGTTTGTGTGGCCCCGACGCCGACGCTCGCAGGCGGCAGGGTAGGGTGGAGTGGAGAGGCACTGTCTTCAACGCTATTGCTTCCCTTTAGTAGTCTGGCAGCTCAACAACTGCGAGCTCGCCAGGGTCCCGGTGACAAAACTGCGAACGTGGCGCGGCCAAGATGGCGGCGGGGCGGGGGTGTGAGTCACAGGGGCGGGGCACGACGGTCATGGCCGTATTAGGCGACGACAAGCTGCTTCCTGAGTGGCCGGTGAAGTAAGGCTGAGCCTCCATCTTGTGCAACCTGAGCCGGTGGCTGGGAAGACTTACACAATGGCCTTGGGTCCACGTGCTCCTCATTCACAGGCTTCTGGGCTTTGGTCATCCCACATTTTAGATAGGAAGATGATGGGACTTGCATTTGGATTCTTATGCAGGCTCTTCACGGAATCCAGCAGCAGCGTTGCTGTAACGGACAAAGACATCTTCGATTTAAGCACATTCCTCGATTCCAGCAAAACCCTACAACATGACCGAGATGAGCTTCCTGAACAGCGAAGTGTTGGCGGGGGACTTGATGTCCCCCTTCGACCAGTCGGGTTTGGGGGCTGAAGAAAGCCTAGGTCTCTTAGATGACTACCTGGAGGTGGCCAAGCACTTCAAACCTCATGGGTTCTCCAGCGACAAGGCTAAGGCAGGCTCCTCCGAATGGCTGGCTGTGGATGGGTTGGTCAGTGCCTCAGACACCGGCAAGGGTGAGTGTCCCACTTGTTCCAGAATGCCGTTTTCATGTGGGTCTGTTAAGAGCCATTCACTCTTGATTTCATTTTTTATTTTTTTTTTTTTGCAGAGGATGCATTCTCCGGGACAGATTGGATGTTGGAGAAAATGGATCTTAAAGAGTTTGACTTTGATGCTCTGTTTCGAATGGATGACCTGGATACCATGCCAGATGAGCTTTTGGCCACGTTGGATAACACATGTGATCTTTTTGCCCCTCTAGTCCAAGAGACTAATAAGGAGCCCATGACAGTGAACCCAATTGGCCATCTCCCAGAAAGTGCAACAAAAATCGACCAGGTTGCCCCCTTTGCATTCTTGCAACCTTTTCCCTGTTCCCCAGGGGTCCTGTCTTCCACTCCAGATCATTCCTTCAGTTTAGAGCTAGGCAGTGAAGTTGATATCTCTGAAGGAGATAGGAAGCCTGACTCTGCTTCTTATATTACTCTAATCCCTCAGTGTGTAAAGGATGAAGACACCCCCTCAGATAATGACAGTGGCATCTGTATGAGCCCTGAGTCCTACCTGGGCTCTCCCCAGCATAGCCCCTCCACCTCCAGGGGATCACCAAGCAGACTGCCCTCTCCAGGTGTTCCCCGTGGGTCACCAAGACCCAAACCTTATGACCCCCCTGGAGTTACTTTAACGGCTAAAGTAAAAATAGAAAAGTTGGATAAGAAGCTTAAAAAAATGGAGCAAAACAAGACAGCAGCCACTAGATACCGCCAGAAGAAGCGGGCGGAGCAGGAAGCCCTCACAGGCGAGTGTAAAGAGCTAGAGAAGAAGAATGAAGCTCTTAAAGAGAAGGCAGATTCTCTTGCGAAGGAGATCCAGTATCTAAAAGATTTGATAGAGGAGGTCCGTAAGGCAAGGGGGAAGAAGAGAATTCCCTAGTTAGGGTAGTGCTTTGTGCTTGTACATTGACTTGTGACGAAGCTGTGTTTGCTGTAATAAATTATTTTGTAGTAAAGTACCAGTGCAGGTTTGCTGTGTTCTTTCTGACTTCTGTTGAGTGGCAGTTGTGTAGTTGACTGGATACTTCAACACAGGTCTGAGCTGTTTAGGTAATGAGGAAAGGTGTAATATAGCAACTAGCTAGATGTTGTGTTACTGAGGAAAACCACCTGAACTCCCATCTGTTCATAACTGGCTTTGTGCCAGACAACTGCCATGTAGGCACCCAGATAAGGTGGTGTACTTAAGTACACAAGCCGATTAGATTTCTGCCCTGTTGAGGGCAGAAAAGCCAATTACTGAGGACTAGACTGAGAAGCTAAACAGTTTTCACCTGGGGCTGTGTGGTGTGATTAAGCAATGGATGGGCACAATGCATCCATCCAGCACTTGGGAAGCAGAGGCAGGTGCATCTGAGGACAGCAAAACTACACCTAGAAACCATGTTGCCAGGGTGGTGGAGGGAAGAATTGGGGCAGAACGCTGAGATGGGACACCTGGCACTCCAGCTTCAGGGTAAAGGATCCACCTGTGTTATGTTTCCTAAACCTGTAAAGTGGGTTAAGGCCTTCAGGGTTACTGGTTTCCCTAACCAGCCTTCCCAGTGCCAACAGGTTCACCTGAGTTCTGTTGGAATTCCTAAACATGGGCCTCCCAGCCTCACTAAGGGCCCACCCACATGTAGTCTTTGGCCAAGAGTGGAGGAAGTTATAGAAACACTGGCTGTGACCTTGAGTCTTTCTCTGTATTTCTGTTCCATGGCCATTATATTAGGCTTCTTTAAAGATCCAGCCTGATCCCCACTCCCATCTTAACAGCTAAACTCAACAGCTACATAAGATTTTTCAGAGTGGTATGAACTTGGCCATGTGTATTTGTACTGATAAATCTATATTGAGTTATTTAAACTTGTCACAAACATCCTGGTTATTTGATTTTCATTTACTTGGTATCTTGTTTTTGGATGAAGGAAGACTGAGCAGCAGGCAGGCCTTTTTGGCTCACCCATTTTATGCTGGCAGAAGCCAGTGAGGTGGATGTAGGGTTTGGAGAGAGTAAAGCCCAGGAGGAGTAAGTCTGCAGTGAGATCCAAGTGCTGAGCACCTCCCCAGGTACTTTTGGCCATAGTGGATGGCAAGTAAATGCTCAAAAGGGGATTCAAAGACCGGCCAGCTTAGGTTGGGGGAATCTCCCCAGTGCAGACTGCTGGCTCTCCAGACTAGGCCTTTAAGAATGGGGAAACTGAAAAGGGAGAATACCCCAGCCCACCTATCCTGAACCTGATCAGCTCCAGTTGGGCCTTGGGCTCAGGTCTCCCCAACCAAGTCAGACCACTCTAGGAAGCTAGTGTCCTGGTGGCTGATCCTGAGTCCCAAAAAACTGCATAGCAGTCCTGATGTATCCAGCAGTGTGGATGGATGGCCCAGGCCACAGCAGGAGTCACAGGAAGCATGAGCAGATGAGGGTAGAGTAGATCACCAAACTTAAACTGGCCCAAATGTTCCTGGTAGTGTTTACAGCCTTAGCTGGGGTAGGCTCCTTTGGCTTGAATGTAACAACCGGTATCCTCTTATTGGGCCACTGGTTGGTAGGGCTAAAGATAATGGTCATGACTCCATCCTTGGCAGCAGGTCAAGGACTTACACCAGGAAAAGGTACAGAATCCTGCTGGCATCCTTGTCTTGACCATGTGACCAAGGTGTGTGCACCCCAGGAAGGGGCTTTAGAGCCCTCTACAAGAGAGAGTACTGAATTGTTGGTTAAGTGGCTGATTTAAGGTGGAGGAAATGAGTCCCCAAGGCCACCTAAATTTGTAAAACCCAGCAAGCTGGAAGGGGTGGAGGGTTTGAAGACCAGCAGCCGTGTCCCTTTGAACAGCCCATATAGAGGTCCCAGAGCTCCCAATCACTAGCTTATAGTCACATCACCCACCCTCTCTCCTGTTCCTGCTTGCGCTGACCTCCTGGATGAATGGCCATGCTTCCCATCAGGCAGAGGCCACAAACAGGCAGGGTCCACTCTTTACTTGCTATAGGTAGTTCTGTGTCCCCAAGCTAAGATGCAACACTGTTTAAAGGCAAAGGAGAGATACCTGTAGTGTGTGTGTGTGTGTGTGTGTGTGTGTACCCTGTTCTCTTACTGAGGATGAAGTCCAACCACTGTCTTGCAGGGGCTCATCAATACCCTTCTATTAGAAGCTCTGGGATGTGCCCGGGTTCGGGAGTCCCATGACCTGAGGAACCCTTGGGCTGAAAATGGACAGACAGGCTCTGGGGAGAAGATGGCTGTTTGAAGGCCATCAGTTTTCTCCTTAGGGTTCTATCTAACTCCATTGAAGGGTGCCCTGGTTTCTGTGAAAGGTCATCTCTTCTCCACTGGAGAGTAGCCATTTGTGCCCTTCTTTCCATAGTGTTATTATTCCGTGTGACCTTTGCTACCATTGTCTGGCACTGTTTCCTAGAAAGGGTCCAGTTTGCCCTGAGGTGGCACAACCATGGCTTTCACTGCTGTCCTTGGCTGGGGAACAGACTTAAATGTCAATGTTTGCTTAGGATGACTCCTGAAACCCTGACCTATGCCCCTATCCCATGTGCCATAAGCTCCCAGCTGGCTTTTCGCTCTCTACTGATATCATAGTAGACCCCAAGCTACAGGAGGGCTGAGGCAGCTCCACTTCTACACTCCCTAGACCTACTGTCCACTTCCTATGCAACACTAGCAGCTAGTAGCCGTGCCCAGAGAGGAGGGCTTTGCTGCTTGAAAGCTTCCTGTGGCTCCTATGGGGTCCGAACTCGGGGACCAGACATGGTGCACCTGTATCCACGTTGAGATGGGAGATGTAAGTCACATCAACATCACACATGCACACACACAACCTGAACTAAACACACATTTGCTCAGATCCACATTTACTTGAACCCAACAGCTGACATGTAGTTCTTGGAGGTATGGTCTGAGAGGGTCATGTACCTGGCCCTGTTTCACAGCAAAGAGCCCTAGGGTCTTGTCCTGGTCAAAGGCCACAGGTCAGAATTTTTTCTGGCAGGGCATGGATGGCTCCAACCAAACCAACACAAGTCCATTTCAATTTGTGGGCAAATTTGCCCCAGGGCTTGCAGCTCTAGGGCTTCCTGAGCCAGGCTAGATTGCACTGTCACATGCTGGTCACCCATGGCACGAGACAGCAGAGATATGGCGATCAAGGGAGGGTAGTGCCTTTTGTCCCCACTATTCCTCCAGGAAGCTTAGCTGCCAAAATATTCCCTCTGGAATTTCTGGAAGTCTTCTTCAGTGAACACAGTGCCCTCAGTCGTCTTCTTCTTCTTTGTCGTCTTGGCCACTACCCGATCACAAGCTTTGCGGCCCTGGTTCTGCTGCAGAATCTGGAAAGGTTCTGGAGTGAGAGTACAGAACTCCCATTTTTGGACGCATAGGTGGAAACCCTTCAGATCACATGGCTCAGGGCAGGGCTGGATCAGCTCCACACTATTCAGAGCTGAGACAGATTCACACAGATCCTCAAAGACAGCCTCAGCTATCACCCCATGTCCCTTCCTGTAACTTGCACCCCCAGACAAACCTGCTGGGTCACAGACTCTGGCACGGTGCTTCTCACGCTGGTCATAAACTTCAGATTTGCCTTGAGGTGGTCCTGACACTGTCGTTTCTGGTACTCAGCTGTGGGTGATAGGCAGGGCATGTCATTTCAGACTGATCATACTATATAGAAGGCTTCTGGGTTCCTGTCCCTGGCAAAGGCCCCACCATCCCTTTTCTAGATTACTTCAATAGTCTGAGCTCTTTTCAGCCAAACTACTTGGTCTGCTGAAAGTCCTTGCCTATTGGATGGTTTTCTGTTAGTCATAACTCAATCACTTAACAGCTATTTCTTAAGCCAGGCATGCTGGTATACATACACCTGTAATTCTAGCACTTGGGAGGCTGAGAAAGAAAGAATGCTCCCAGCTGCATAGCAAGTACCAGATCAGATCACACAGCGTCATGTAGCAAGACTGTTCAAAAACAACAAAAGCCCATCACCAACAATAAAAACAGGTATGCCCTGAGCACAACTGTGTACCAGGCTCCTAAGTATTGTAAGAAGCAGGACACACACAGGACTCCTGGTCTCATTTCTACAGAAGGACTGAGAAGTATGATAATGAGCATTTTAGAGGGTTATCTATTTTTTTTTCTTGGGAGTGGGGGCAGTCTCACTTGTATACTCTGCAGACCAGGTTGGCTTCAAATTCAGAGATTCTCCTGCCGTGTTCTCCTGAATGCAGTCTAGTCAGGGTTATCTACCATACAAAGAAAAACTGAGCAGGAAGAGAATAGGTGAGTGCCAGAAGTGGAGGTTTGTAATCTGAACAAAGTCTTAAGATGGCCTCACTGAAAAGACTGGACAATCAAGAGTTGTCAAACATTTAGAGCAGTGTTTTCAACCTTCCTAATGCTGCAATCCTTTAATACAATTCCTCATGTTGTGGTGACCGACCCCAACCATAAAATTATTTTAGTTGCTATTTCATAACTGTGATTTTGCTACTGTTACGGACTGTAAATATCTGTTTTCTTAGGTAAGACCAAATGTCTGTTGGTCTTAGGTAACCCCTGTAAAAGGGTGATTTGACCCCCAGGAGTTCTGATTGACAGGATGAGGACCACTCATCTAAAGAAAAGTAAAGAAAAGGGCATATAGGGACAGATGGGAAACAATGCTAAAACCCTGAAGTGTTAAGATGGGTGGTGGTGGAGGACACCAATCCCAGCACTTGGGAGGTAAAGGTGGGTGGATCTCTGTGAGTTTAAGGCCAGTCTGGTCTACAAAACAAGTTCCAGGATAGCCAGAGCTGATGCACAGAGAAAATCTGTCTTGGGAGAAAGAGAGGGAAAAAAAAAAAAAAAAAAAAAAGGAAAGAAGGAAGGAAGGAAAATGAAGAAGCTGAAATCAGAATGATGTACTTCAGGACCCTGAGGGAAAGTGAGGCTTGGCTCATGATGGTTATCTTGGCTGCTGCTGAGATGAAGATCATTGGGAGAGCAGAATGTGTATGTGTACAAACATGCTCGAGAGTATATGGGGGTGGATGGGATGGCAGGGGGAGGAGGTGGCTGTGGCTGTGCACACCTTTAGTCTCAGTGCTTGGGAGGCAGAGACAGACAGATCTCTGAGTTCCAGGCCAGCCTGGTCTACAGAGTGAGTTCCAGGACAGGCTCCAAAGCTACACAGAGAAACTGTCACAGAAACCAAAAAGATCACTGGGAGAGGTGAGCATGTGAGAGACAGGGACTAGCCACAAGCTTCTGTACCATTCAGGTTGAGATAGCTTAAACCACTGAGCTATCTCCAGACTGGCTGCTTTTCTGTCCTTTCCTTTCCTTTTTAAAAATGGAATGCTTCACAAATTTGTGTGTCATCCTTGTGTAGGGGCCACCATGCTAATCTCTGTATACATGCTGCTGAAGTGAGCACTGCCTGCTTTCTTTATTTTTTGAAATAGGGAGGGACTATGTAGACCAGGTTGGCCTCTTTCCGACCCCAGAACACTGGGATTAAAGGCATGTGCCTCCACCGCTGGACTCTTATCCTGCCATTCTTACCCACCCATTATGAACCAGCCAGTGGTCTGGTCACCAGGACCACAGAAAATCCAGAGTCAGTGGTGGGAGGTTAGTCCTGTGTCTTGATTGAGGAGCTCCCACTTAGGACAGGAGTGAAGAAAATCCCAATAACTAGGCAGCGAGGCACCGCCACAGCGGAGCTCTGCAAACCACAGGTATCCAAACACACATTCCAGCCCCACCTTTGCTCACAGTGCTTCCTCTTGGACTTCATCTTTCTTTTCACAAATTCTTAAAGGCTTAATGCCTGTGATCCCAACATTTAATATGCTGAAGCAGGAGATTGCTTTGAGTTCCAGGCCACTCTGAACCACAGAGTGAGATCTTGTCAAAACAAACCATGCCCAAAACAAAATAAAACAAACAAACAAACAACAAAACTCAAAGTAGGAGAAATAAACAATAAAACCCAAGTACCTTAACACCTTTTATTCAGCAGGGCCCAAGGACTCAAAGAAAGCAGCTCACCACTGCATGCCCCATTCTCCTGAAATCCATAGGCCTTACTGTGCCACACCCTAAGATGTTCTATTAGAAACAAGGTTCCTGCTTTGCAGACAGTTAATTTGTAAGGCCCATCAACTCACTTCTTGCTATCTCTGTTGTGATGGAGGAAGAGACCCTGGTCACTTGCAGAGCACATTCAGAGTCAGACCATAGGGACACACAGCCTGTTCCCACTTGCACCACCTAGGTGCCTGTTTCTATATCTGTAAAATGGGGTGACAGAACTGCTAACCTCACAGGGTTGCTGTGAGTGTCAAGTAAATTAGCACTTTTTCAGGGTTTAGGAGGGCATCTGCACATAGAGATGTAAACTGTTGGGTTAACATACCATTTCTTAAAAAGAGAGAGTCTATGTGTTCCTGTGTGTTCCCAAGTGAGCAGGTGCCTATGGAGCCAGAAAAGGGCATCTAATTTCCTGGAGGATGGGTGGATGTGAGTCACCACGTGGGTTGCTGGGAACTCAATCCAGGTCCTCTGCAACAGCAAGTACTCTTAACCACTGAGCCAGTCCACTTGCCCTGATGTGTACCCCATCTTGACTCTTGTTCACGACAGCTTTACCTTTAGCCTTCTTTCTTGTAAATTCTCAAGCCTTTCTGGATAGTGACCCCCCCCCCTTCTTTTTTCACCTGGCAGCTCTCACATTTCCTCATGTGCTCAGTCTTAATTTGGCTTATTACTTTGACTCTCCCTTGAAGCACTGTAGAGCCTTTTATTTCACAAGCCTCACACACTTAGCGAAAACTTACATGCTAGTTTTGAGCCTCTCTGATGCTTCTCTTCTCACTAAGACTATATAGTTGATAAGCACCTGGATCTTGCGTTTCATTTACCTTCACGGGCAGATCTTGCCTTGAGTTCAACCACGCAGCCAGGGATGACGACACTGAACTTCTGGCCCTCCTACCTCCGCCTCCAAAGTGCTGGGAGTACCGGTGTGTTACCATTCCCGGCTTTCACTCTTTCTCTCATTCTGTTAACAGCTACATAGTAGATAAGACTCGCAGCTGAGAGCCCAGCCTCCCACCATTTCAACAGTCTTGCCTTTTCCCGGTTGAGTCTCGGATGTTTGGAACCCCTCCTCGAAGGCGCTGCTCCCTAACCCTGCGAAGCACTCGCAGACTCTTCCCCACTCACCTAGCGCGGACTTAGGCACCTTTCCCTTCGCTGAGTTCCGTAGTTTCAGGGCCTGGGAGGCCTTTGCCCTCGCCCTCCGGGTCCGCTTCACCGGAGCTCCGCTCGCTTTGGCCTGGCCGCGGACGGCACGAGGGGCTGTAGGGAAAGGCAGCGAAGGACCGAGTCGGAGGGCATCCACCACCCCGTTCCCACCCTCCCAGTCACTTCCCTCTGGGCCTCCTGCACAGCGCAACGTCCCAGGGCCAGCCACCCTCACCCTCTGATGCTGCCAGAAGCTCCAGGCCGCGCCGCAGCAACGCCGCCGACATGTTGCCAGGCCCCGCCCACACGCCAAGCCTCACTTCCGCTCTGGCAGTGTTCGCTCCTAGGCGGAAACCGGAGCCAGAACCCAAGGTTCCGCAGCGGGCGGAAGTGCCCCTTTAGGGCGCTGGCTGAACTGGGTTCTTCTAACCTCCGAGGAACGGGAACTGGACCTGTGTACAAAGCACAGAAGCCACATTTGTTGTCTAATTCCTACCCAAGAGGCCTTTTGTGAGCGAGGCTATGCCTTCTTTGACAGCCTCGGCTTCCAGTCTCACTGGTCAATTTTGTTCAGGGCCAAGTATTGAAAAGTCACAGTTTCTACAAAAGAAACTGTACGACTGTGGTGGCCTTGAATTCACTGTGTAGCTGAGGATAATTTTGAACTCATGATTTTCGTCTCTCTGCCTTCCAAGGGCCGGGATTATAACATAAGCCATTTTGCCAAGCTCAGACAGTTTTTCATGAACTTCAAAGCAACACACAAATCCTGTGCACCGTGAGAATCTAGCTGGTTTTTACTAAGTTAGTCACATTAAAGACATTTGCTAGTGAGGCGAGGTGTCACACACTTGTAATCTTTTTAAAAATAATTTATTTTTATTTTATATGTATTGATGTTTTGCCTGCTTGTATGTCTGTGTGAGGGTGTCAGGTCTTGGAGTTACAGACAGTTGTTAGCTGTCTATTAGTTGTTAGCTGCCATGTGGGTGCTGGGAATTGAACCTGAGTCCTCTGGAAGAACAGCCAATCCATTTAACTGCTGAGCCATCTCCTTAGCCCCCACTTGTAATCTTAATACTTGGGCAACTTAACTGGGAGTATTGTAAGTTCCAGGCCAACCTGAACTGCATACAAGATCCTGTCTCAAAAAACTAAATAGATAAGAAGTAATGTGCTTTGCAAATAATGTGCTTTGTTTTGAAAAACACATTTACTGCAAAATGCTTTTTATATTGCCAAACAATGAATTGGTCATTAAGTGAGTGAATCAGTGAATACTGCTGGGCATAATGACACAACACTTATAATACCAGCACTTGGGAGGCTGAGGCAGGAGAATGACAAGTTTCAGGTCAGCTTACATAGCTACATACCGAGTTCTAGGCCAGGTTTGGCTGCTGAAGAGCTAAGATGTATTAATAGCTTGGTGGTAGAATGCTTGAATTTAATCCCTAGTATTGAAAAAAAAAGCCACTTTCTAATAAAGCACACTCAGTAAATATTACACATGGATGTTCTTGGGATACTGAGCTTTTGTTTTTAATTTTTAAAAATATGTATGGATGTTTTGCCTGTGTGCAGGTATGTTGTTCACCATAGATATTCCTGGTGCCTGTGGAAGTCAGAAGTGAGCATCAGATCCCCTGGAACTGGAGTTACAGACTTCTGTGAGGCCTAGTTTAGGTGCTGGGAACAGTGCCCAGGTCCATTGGAAGAGCAGCCAGTGCTCTTAACCCCTGGACCATCTCTCCTGACCTGACTTTAAAGAGTGAAAAGGGCTGCTTAAACAAAAACTTTGAGACTATCCAGTCTGGAAGTGTCTCTTCTTCACAGTTTCAGTTTGTTTGTTTGTGTTGGTGATCATATGAGGGCCTCTTGGGTTCCTGGTGGGCTTTCTACCTCCAAAGCGAGAAGAGGCTCTTTTTGCAGCGTGGAGAAACTCTGCCTGGTTTATTTCTCTCTCGGAGGCTCCTAACAAGCACCTGGCATGTGGGAGCCATGTAGCAACAGCCAGTTGGTAAATGGGAAGTGAAAAGGGCCATCTGATCTCACTGGACCAATGTGTACTAAGGGTTTTACACTCCTAATGCTGCAGAATGTGGGCTACAAAAAACCCGCTGATTGTCCCTGGACAGCCCTCATCGTCCAAACTCTACTAACTAACCCAGAAGGGAGACACTCCTTATAACAAACACTAGCAAGGGTCACGTTCCTGTTGTGTTTCACATGTGTTAATTCTATTCACACTGGAACTGTGAATTCTATTCAGGTAAGAACTGTCTCGGGGGAGAGGCATTCAGTGTGGCTGCCCACATTTTGAGTATGTTACCATTAGGTGGCGCTGCAGGACAGCTTTCTTGGTCTACTTGCTTCACTGCCCGGATCTTAGTGTGGATAGATGTGTGAGGTCCAGCATTCCTGGGCTGGTTCCCTGCCCTCCCTGTGGTGCAGCCGACCCAGCTGTAGCAAGGTGATCTTCTCCAGTCTTGTCTGGATGGGGAAGCTGAGGCAGAGCCAACAAGCTGGGCTGCCCAGGGTAGAAACTAGGTCTCTTTCTAGAAACGTGTGCGTGGGTGTCAACTGCTGAGGGGACTGCAGAGGGCCGTGTGACTCTAGGTAAAGCCATAGCAAAAAGCATCTTGGTTTCTTCATCTGTTTAACAGGCTATAGAAGCAGCTTCCTTATACGGTAGTCACCTATGATCAATAAATGGTGCACCTTCAAGGATATTGAGTACTCCTGGGACTGTTGGGGGGGGGTGGCATTGTAGACATAACCTGTGCTGGCCTTCTCAATCCTCCCACTCTGGAATGAACAGATGGACAGGGCAGCTGTTGTGGGCAGGCACACCATGGGTGTTTGTCTCCTACCGCATTTGTCCTGAGCCTTTAAAGATTAGGTCTGAGGGTGAGGGGGCTGGAGAGATGGCTCAGTGGTTAAGAGCACTGGCTACTCTTCCAGAGGACCTGGGCTCAATTCCCAGCCCCCATATGGCAGTTCACAATTGTCTATAACTCCAGTTTTCTGGTACCCATGGCAAAACAACAATGTACATAAAGTAGAAATAAATATGTTAAAAAAAAAAGATTAGGTTCAGGAAGGGCAGCTGCCTCCTGCTGGGCTTTGTGGGAGTTGGTGGGTCTAGCCTTGAGGTCTCTGGTTCATTCCTGTCCTGGCTGTGTAGCCTTGGGAAGCCAGTCTTTGCACTGGGTCCCTGCTGACAGGGTCCTTCTATCCATGGGTCCTCCTGGGTTCTGGGTTTGTCCCCTGGGTCCCTGCTGGGAATGTACTTAGTGTGTGCGTGCGTGCGTGCATGTGTGTGTGTGTGTGTGTGTGTGTGTGTGTGTGTGTATGCCGTAGTCTTCAACTGTGTTTTAGGTTAATTGTTTTTTTTGAGAGAGAATCTTATATAGCTCAGGGTGACCTCAAACTGACAAACTGATGCATAGCTGAGGATGACCCTGAACTTCTGATCCCCCTGTCTCTGCCTCCTGAGTGCTGGGATTATAGTCATGAGCCACTATGTCCCTAATTTAAAAAAAAAAAAAATTTTTTTTTTTGAGATAGTATTTCTCTGTAGCCCTCCTGACTGTTCTGGAATTTGCTATGTAGACCAGGCTGACTTCGAATTTAGAGATCTGTTTGTCTCTGCCTCCTGAGTGCTGGGATTAAAGGTAGGTGTGTAACCACTGCATTTGTTTAGATTTTTTTTAAGAAAATTATTATTTTTAAAAATTATTGGGGCTGGGAAGATATAGTTCAGAGTGCTCACTGGGTGAGCATGAGGAGCTGAGTTAATCTCTGTAGCTCTCATCTAAACAACCCTGGTGCTGTGAGGGGCGGAGACGGGAGGGTCACAGGGTCTCCGGGTGCCTTTTTAGCTCCAGGTTCAGTGAGGACATTCAACATCCTCCTCTGGCCTCTGTCCCCGAATGCTCATATGTCCATGTACCGAGAGAAAGAGAGAGTGAGAGAAAGACACACACACACACACACACACACACACAGAGCTGCTGGGCATACTGGTTCACACCTGCAATCCCAGCACTTGGTAGGCTGAGGCAGGGAGATTCTTTTCAGATTGAGACCAGGTTGGGCAACAGAGTGAGACTTGCTCCCACCCCAATAAAATAAATGGTTTATTAAAGCATATTAATTAAACTGTGTCTGGGGTTTGTTGTACATCTGCACACACACACACACACACACACACACACACACACACACACACACACAGGTTTCATGTTTTTGAGGACCAGTGTGCTGCTGCCACTTCCCTCAGACATCTTTCTATGTCCGTGTTTTCACCTCCCCCTCCAGACTGTATCCTTTCCCACCTTTGCTGACTGTCCCTGACTCTGTCTCTTTATGTCTATGACTTTCCTCCTTGAGGTCTCTGCTTGCTGTCCCTGACCCTCTGTCTCTGACTTTGTCTCTCAGGATCTCTGTTGTTTCTGACTTTGTGTCTCTGACTATGTCCTTTGGGTCTCCATTTTCCATCTCTCTCTTTCCTTTTCTGGCTCCAACTGCCAGTCCCTCAGCCCCTGGCCTCTCTCCACCTTAAAATTGAAAACCAAATGAAATTTCCAGCTGCCTTTTCCACTGGCTGCAAATGCCCGGGTCTCCTGTTTTCTCCTTGCCACCTCAATGGCCAGCCTCCTGACTTCTCTCAGATCCTGACCCGGCTTGTTGGTGCTATGAGGCCAGTGACTAGATGCAACCTGTGTGTGCAGCTGAACACTGCTGGGAGTCTGCCGTGCCTGCCTCTGAGACCCCACTCTCCCTGAACACTGCTGGGAGTCTGCCGTGCCTGCCTCTGAGACCCCACTCTCCCTTTGCGACTCTCCTCCTTGGAAGATACTCCACAGCCCATGTTGTCACAGCCATCATGCCTCCTCAGAGATCTGACCTGTGGTAGGAGACTGGAGTGATGGGAGGCTGGGTTTCCAGGGTATGAGGCTACCATAGGGACTCAGCTCACATACAAGCCACCTTTTTCTCTGGCCTCTGAGAACTGGCTTTTGAACAATGTCCTCACCGTCTCCGGGGCTGCTGGGGGCTCCAAACTCCAGCCTTTCCACCCTTGCTTCTGCCCCTACTATCTGGGCTCAGGCAGGACAGAGGAGGGAGGAGAAGTTAGATACACATCTTGGGCTTTCCGGAGACTGAGCCCACCTCTCCCCGGTTTTGTTCTGTAGTAGTCTCCTTAAACCCAGTCCATTGGTGACTCACAGGGTATCCTTCTTCATAGGGTCGCTGTTACAGGGATGGGAGATGGCTCAGCAGTTAAGAGCATCTTCTGCTCTTCTAGGGGACCTGAATTCAGTTCCCAGGATCCACATCAGGCATTTTACAACTGTCTCTAATACCAGCTTTAGGGGAGACAGTTTACAACCTGTTAACATCAACTTTAGGGGATCTCCTTCCGAAACTTTATCAGTCATTATGGGCATTGCATTCACAAGCACATACATGTGGATACACACTAAAATAAATGTAAAAAAGAAACTCTGTTACAAGCTCAACAAATGAAGGGTTGTACACGACTTCAGGCCTAGCTGTGATTCAGGTGGCACTCACCACCTGCAGTAGGACCCTAGTCAGCCACCCCAGTCAAGGTCTGGGCAGGTCAGGGGTGATACACGTGGCCACAATTGCTGCTCCTTCCTCCATCCTCCTCCTCCCTTCCTGTCTCTTACTTTATTTTATTTTTGAGATAGAGTCTTACTATATAGCTTAGATTCGCCTACAACTCATGGCAATTCTCCTGCCTCAGCCCTGATTTCCAGATTTATAGGTGTATACCACCATACGCAGTTCCATGATTTCGTTTCAACATCTTTCCACTTGGGGGAGGCTGGAAAATGCTCTTGCAAAGTTTCTTTGGCGATCTGGGATTGGACAGTGACCCAGGTAGGGTCAAATGTGGGCCTCTGAAAGCCAGGCTCTGCCACCAAGTTGCTCTGTGACTTCAGTGGGTGTTTTCTTTTCCTGGGTCTTAGTGGCCCTGGGGGAAAATGGGCAGGTTCTCCTACTCCTGCTAGGCCCCACGGCTTGTGAGAGGTCACAGAACACTCAGATGCTATAGGTAGAGTGGGTGGAGTCTGGAATCTGGCATGTGGTCTCACTGTGGGGTCCTGGGTCAGTCTGTCCCCTACTGGGTGCTCAGTGCTCTCACCTGAGCAGTGGGGATGCCCTGGCCCCTCCCCCTCCCCAGTCCAGGTAGGTACACGTGATCTGTGGGTGTCACTAAAAGTTTGGAGAGAAGCAATTAGAGAATGAGTTGATTCTGGTCCTCAGTGGGTTCTGGGTGGGGGAGTCTGGATTCCACAGGGGGTGTGTGGGGAGTACCCAGGCTCTTCCAGCCTCAGCCTCAGCCTTTCCTTCTAATTACGTCTCTATTAAAATGCAAATATCCTACGATGCCAGGAATGGAGGCCTTGTTGTCATAGCAACTAGGGGAGAGGAGACTGGTCTCCATCTTCCATTTTCACATCCTTTTAGGACAAACTGGGGCCTGCCTGGAAGTACCTCCCCTCCTTGCTCATTACCCAAGGCTTCGGGTCTCTTGTCCTAAGATAGGGACATGGACATGGGCAGCCCTGCCCAAACCACCTCCCCTTCTTTGCCTCACTTTCCTCATTTGTGACTTAGGAATAAATAGGCCTGTCTTGCAGAGTTATATTGAACTCTGGCTCCATGCTGAGCCATCATGGAAATGGTCTGCCTTTAGATGCCCTTCCAGGTACCCAGGAAGCTGTGGTCTATCCTGGGACCCCAAAGGTGGTGTGGGAGTGACCATCAATGCCTTCGTCAGGCCAAAACCCTTTTCACACTCATCCTGTAGCTATTTAACTTGACAATGTTTCTCTCTTGCATAGATATAAAAAAGGGAGTCATCCACTGTAGAACTAGAACTAAAAACCAAGGAAGAGTAAGGAGAAGGAAGTTTAGCAAGGGAAGGGAACTAGTAAAAGCAGCAGAAAGGAGTGAGAAGCCCCCAACCCCCGCTATTGTGAAGCTCAGCTAGGAAGTGTTATCCACTGTCACAACTGTAACTTGTTACTTGATTGTATAACACCACTCTGTCTGTTACTCAGCCTGAAATACATTCCCTTCAATTTCCCAGTGCCTCCAGCTCATTCCTGGTCCTTAAACAATTCCTGGCCTTTTATTTTAACTTTTAAAGTCCTCTTTAGAAAGAGCTGAGCATATGAATTAGCAATTATGGGAGAGGGGGGAGAGAGATGTTCTGTGCAGACCTTGTATATCAACTCCACTCTTCTTCCCTGTGTTCTTGTTCTGCCTGCCCCATGAGGACAGCAGAACCTCAGGCTCCTGCATATCTCATTCTTCACCAAATGGTGTCTGGTCAATGCCCTACTGTGTGCCCATCATCATTGCTGATTGAATTTAGCCTACAAAAAATGTGCTGAACACCTACTGTGTCCCAGAAACTGTTTGAAATGCTGGTTGAGAAGGCCAGGTGACAGTGTGGACAAAGATAGCAACTCCCAGGAGGAACTGCGGTGTAGACTAAAGGGCAGATGTACAAGGGAACAGGCTGGGAGATGGGAGTGCGCCCTAACTGTGGCTGTGACTTGTTATGGGAGATGACCTTAATACAGCTGTTCTCCTTCAGCTAGGATGCTGTCAGCCCTCAGAGCTGTCTTTGAGAGGTGTCTGGTCTGAAGCTGGGCATATTGGCAGCCTCAGTCCAGGAGGGAACTTTGAGGTAGTCATCTCATGGGGCCTCAGACTGGATGTCGGTAGGAGCTGGTAGCTGAACATCTCCATCTAACCCTTTCTTGGAAAATGGGCCTCAAGAGGCTGTGGAGTCCGTGGACTCTGGGGTTGTATGGTCTCCAGGTCAGTTCAGACCTCTCACTGCCCCCCAGTGATCTGTCCCTATAGCCTCCTGGACATGTCTTCCTGTGTCCCTCCAATGGGACTAGTTGCGCACACCCATGCCTGCCTCCTTTCCTCCATCTTACCTAAGTCAGGTGGGCTTGTTCTCCATCCTGCCTGCCACCTCCCACCCCTCAGCTGTGTTGTCAGGCCTGTATGTTTAACCTTTTGTGTTATCTTTGCAGTCCCCCGTCTTCACATTTTTTTGTTTATTTTTATTTATTTATTTATTTATTTATTTATTTATTTATTTATTTATTTATAAAATTTGATAGCTCTGTCTATCCTGGGACTTGCTCTGTAGATTAGAGATCAGGCTGGCCTCAAACTCAGAGATCTGCCTGCCTCTGCCTCCTCAGTGTTGGGAGACTTGCCTGGGGAGTAGGAGCCTGCAGGCACCTTCTGCCTGTCCAGTTGATGGCCCTCTGCTATCCCCTTTCCTGTCCTGGGTGACCTCCCAAGAGCCCAAGGCTCCATAGCCTGTCAGGACTCGCTGGTCCTGAGGCATGCTGAATGTTACTCAGCTTTGGTTCCAAGAGTGCTTTCTGCTCCACCCCACCCTCCCTTACTCTCTGACAAGTGACCTCTTCTGCTGTCATGTATCTGGCTGCTGGATCCATTCCTCTTCTCTGGATACAGGCCCTGGAGGTGGCTGCCATGACTAAATGAGTAGACTCTCAAGAAGGGAGCTCTTTGGTCTTCTGTGCTGTCAGCTTTCTGTTACTATAACAAATACTCAAGATGATAAGAAGAAGAAAGATTTCATTTATCTCATAGTTTAGAGGCTTTGATTCATGACCAGGGGCGCTGTGGTGACAGTACATCATAACAGGAGTGTGTGGTGGAGCAAAACCACATACCTCATGGCTGGGTGAAAGAGACAGACAGATAGTAATGGTTGAGCAAGTGCCATGAACCCCTTCAAACAGAAAACTTCCTACTAGATTCCATCTCTAAAGACCTCTCAAAAGTGCCACACTGGGAACAGTCTTTAGGGGGACATTCCTAACCCACATCTGGCCATTCCCATGCAATGTGTCTTCCTTTGATATCTTCACCCTCATTGGATTCTGGGATACTGTGTCTGGAAATCTGACGATGTGAAGATGGTGTACTATACCTGTTCCACGCGGAGGAGAGACTAAGGCATGAGAGTCACAATGTGTGTGAGTACAAGCTCAGATACATTTGTGTCCCTGAGGGGTGCCTTGCTTCCTAAGCCAGGTCCTCTTACCCTCCTTCTTGGCTTTTTCTTTCTTTCTTTTTTTTTTTTTTTAAATAATTTATTTATTTATTTTCTGTGTGCATTGGTGTTTTGCTTGTGTATGTCTGTGTGAGAGTGTTGGATTCCCTGGAATTGGAGTTACAGATAGTTATTAGCTGCCATGTTGGTGTTGGGAATTGAAACCAGGTCCTCTGAAATAACAGCTAGTGCTCTTACCCACTGAGACATCTCTCTATTCCTGACTCTCCTGGAACTTGCTCTGCAGACCAGGCTGGCCTCAAATTCAGAGATTTATGTGCTTCTACCTCCCAAGTGCTAGGATTAAAGACTTGTGCTACCGTGCCTGGTCCAGGTTCCCTTCTTTAGAACTGGGTTGTCCTCACCCCTTTGCAAGGTTCTGGGGACCTATTGTTTCTGGTTGGGGTATCTTTCGGCAAGTGACTTGCTTTGTTGGGCTTTTGGCCCCACATCTTCAAGGTGGGCAGGGAGAACTAGCACCCACCTTGTAGGGTGCTATGAGGCTGACATGAGCTCATATGTGAAAAGTGCTTAGAAAGCCCTAGAACAGTCTAGAAGCCCAGGCGTTACCTAGTACCATCACTATCATCACTACCCTTTCATTGGTCTCTGTTATGTAAAATTTGCATATATGCAAACCCTCCTAGAAGGTTCATGGACCTGTAAGTGCTGGTCCTTTGATTGGACATGTCCTGAACTCCTTGCCAGAGACGCCATGGTTGTCAGAAGCTCCCACTGAGGTGAACCCTGTACTCAGGGGCTTCTAGCCATGGGTAAGAATTCGGAAGATCTAGCCATGGGTAAGATCTCCCTCTTTCATGTCCTGTGATCTTAGACAAGTCCTTCCTCTGAGCCTCAGATTCCTTGCTTGTAAAAGCTGATGGTAAGGGTATAGTTCAGTTGGTAGAACACTTGCCTAGAATCCAGGAGGTTCTGGATCATATCTTGGGCCACATAGCCTGGGTGTGATGGTATGCATGTGTAATCTCAGCAGAGGTGGAGGCATGAAGACTAAAATTTCAAGGTTATTCTTGGTCACAGAGTTCAAGGCCAGTCTGGGCTACATGAGGCCCTGTTTTCAAAAAATAAAACACAGTCTGATAAGGTGATGCAAACCTTTAATCCCAGTACTCAGGAAGCAGAGGTAGGTGGGTCTTTGTGAGTTCAAGGCCAACACCGGGTGTACAAAGTCAGTTCCAGGACAGGCTCCAAAGCTACACAGAGACATCCTGTCTTGAAAAAAACTAAACCAAAAGACAAACAAACAAACAAACAAAACAAGTAAATAAAAAGTAGGTGGTAGTAGGTTGAAGAAAACACTCAGTAATTGACAGTGGGAATGTTGCTGGCACCTGGCGGAGCAGGTCAGACAGTCCCAGCGGATGCTGAGCTTTTCAAAACTGCTGCCTCTCACTCTGCAGTGGCCTCCCTGGCTCTCTCCAGCACCTTGCCGGGCAGGCAGGGGATACACAGAGGAAGAGGTCAATACCCTCCCCTACCCTCCCCCTCAAACAGAGGAAGAAACCCTCCCTCCCTCTTGGGAAGGAGCTGCAGCTTGCAGCTCCTTGGAGACCCAGATGAATTAAAGATGTAATTAAATTAGGAATCGTTCATTATTTGGAGGCTAGGATCCTCTGTCAGGTGGGGTGGTGGAAGAAAAAAGATGGAGCCATTTTCCTGCTGGTTCCAAAGGTTCTCTCCTGGGTGTGTGGGTTGGCCAGACCTGGCCCAAGGACCTGGGAGTGAATGTTGACACCCCTTTCTAATGTCTCTTCCTCTTCTGTCTCTTCCTCCTCCTTTTCATTCTTCAACAGATCTCCCTGCATTTGTGGGTAGCCTTATGGTGCCTACTAGGTCCTACTCTCTCTACAGAGAACCTTGCCCAAGGCTGTTCTTGCTTAGTCTCAGTGTTCTCATCTGTAAAATGGGACAAAGGGGGGGAGCCTATTGTATTTTTCTTCCTTTTTCCTTCCCCTCCTCCAGAGTCAGGGTTTCTCAGTAGCTTTGGAGCCTGTCCTGGAACTTGCTCTGTAGACTAGCCTTGGCCTCAGACTCATGGAGATCTGCCTGTCTCTGCTGGGATTAAAGGAGTGTGCCGCCACCACCCGGCTTGTATTTTTCTTAAGGTGGCTTAAAACAATACATTTCTGGGCTATGAATATAGTGTGCTTAGTTGGCAGGGTGCTTGCTTAGTATGTATGAAGCCCTGTATTGGATCACCAGCACAGGCATGGTGGCACATATCTGTAATATAGAGGCAGGAGGATCAGAAACCTAACACCGTCTTTGGCTCCACAGAGAGTTCTAGGCTAGCTTAGGTGACATGAGACACTGTCTCAAAAAAAAAAAAAAAAAAAAAAAAGTCCTAAGTTTCTAGTTTCTAGCTTCTAGCTAAATACATAGAGTTCCCCCAGGAACACCTGCAATACCTTTCTCACTTGAGAATCCCCTGGGTACACTCAGTTAGGCCTGGAAAGGAAAGCAATGGAATAAGCCAGGTCATCTTGATGCCACTGTGGGGGCTCTGAGGTGACCATGGCCCTTTCTCTTTCAAGCAGCCTGGCCTTAAAGAAGAAAGTGAGAAGGAAGATGCCTATGCTGTGGGGAATGACATGCGCAGAGGCCTGGAGGCAGGAGCCAAGCAAGGTAGGAACAGGAGAGTAACCGAGCCACTGGGGGGCAGGTGTGGGTCAGGGAGCGAGGCCCAGAGAGCAGCTTGTGATGGAGAGGGAGGGGCTAACACTTCTCTCCTTTCCAGAGAAAAATAAAATTTCGAACCTGTCAGCTATGGGATGGAGCTGTCAAGAGTACATGAAACGGAAGTCACGGTTCTGTTTGTTCTGTGACAGTGCGAAAACTCACAACCTTTTCATCGAGAAGGGTAACAAGAACGCAGGTACTAGAAGCACATCTGTTCAACTCGGAGGCTGAGGATGTTACTTTAAGCCTGCCCAACCCTGCCCTCCAGCCTCCATCCATTTGTGTGTGTCAACAGTTTCTTGAGCAAGACTCTCATCTGGCTCAGCTTGCCCCATCTGTCAGCTTTCTCCTTGAAAGTCTATGGCTTCCTTACATTACCTGTCCTTTGTCACTTCTTTGCTTTCCTGTGGCCACAGTCTTCTCCCTGAGTCCAAGATTGCAGAAATAACCACCACTCAGGGCTGGAAGAGCAATGCAGGGTCAGCACCACGGACAGCAGCACAACGCAGCCTCTCTGGTCTGAGGCAGAGGGCCTTGAAAATTCACCCTGGAAACCAGGGTGCAGGGAACTAGACCTGGGTCTGATAATTTTGGGGAGCTACTTGGTAGCCCAAGATGGGCATTTTGAATGGAGTGTTTTCAAAATCCCTGATCACCGATCTCTAACTCCAATTGATTCCTTGTGTCTGCTTGTGCAGCCTCTACCTGTCTGCTCTTGGGAACACAGTTGCTTTCTCCGGCCCTTGCCCCTTCTGTAGAGAGATTGTGGTCTGGCAGGCTTGGAGGCTTTGGCTTGGAGCATCAACGTCATGCTGAATGGCCTTGGGCAAGCATTGCATCCTCCCACCCAACCTTCTGGCTTTAGAAAGAGGCAGTTTGCAGTTTATTTCTGAGTGTGAAGCCAAACCCCACGGTCAGCTCCTACCAGCTGTGGGTGAGGGGATGTGGTTAGTGGCCTCAGGAGACAGGGGCTGTGTGTGTGTGTGTGTGTGTGTGTGTGTGTGTGTGTGTGTGTGTGTGTGTGTGTGTGTTGGAGGGAGGGGGTGAGGGCAGGGAGGAATACAGGAACTGCTGGACCAGAACAGAAGAACCCCTCAGCCTGTATATTTAGCTCATGAAGGTATATAAACAGAAAACTGGAGCCGGCTCAGCGCTCCCCCCAAGTGTGAGTCATCCCTGCTCTGCAGCTAAAGTTAGGCTCCAATCACAGAGCCCTCGGGCTCCCTCCTCTTCCTCCTCCCGGCTGCCTCCTATTGCCTTATCTTTCCCTCTTTTCTCTCCCATCCTTCTACCATAGTCTCTCCTCTCTGTTCTGCTGAATTTGCTTCTCCCCCCACCAGTCAAGCCTCTAACCCTCCCCACTCTTTCCTCAATTTCCCCCATCATCCTCCTCTCTGCCTCCTTCCCCTCTGCCTCTCACTGTGGACAGTTCTCCCTTCGTGAGTGCAGCTGGGGAAGGGTACATTTGTGCTTGTGTCTATGTGAGTGTAAGCTTAATAATAACAAGCATGTGTCTTTGTGTACTTGAGAGGCATGTGAATGTGTCTGTGTGAATTTGTGTCTCACCAAAAGTGTTTTTAATTGGAACATATCTGTTTGGGTATACGTGTGACGGTTTGTGTGAACTTGTGTGTATATCTCTGTGCACATGCACAGACCGGAGTGTAAAGACTGTTGGTATCTGCACATCTTCTCTTTTGGGAAGTATGGCTGTATGTTTCTGGGTCAAGCACTGGCTAAAACTTTTCTCTGGTCAGGGCACAGGTAGGTTCCAGGTCATATGGGCCTAGGCAGGCTGGGAAGAGTGGCCTGGACATAGACTTAGTTTTTAGACCTTGCTTTTAGACACACTTCCTGCTGGGTGAACTTGGTCAAGGTTTTTTTTTTTTTGTTTTTGTTTTTGTTTTTGTTTTGTTTTGCTTTGCTTTTTCCTTGCTTTGCATCTGTCAGGGCTATGTGATAGTCCCTCTCTAGCCTGGGCATATATGGGTAACTGGGTGGCAGTGAGAACATGCTGGCCACCTGGAACAGATGTGAGGCCTCTCATATGGCTTCTGCTTCAGTGTGGGATGGACCATGTTGATTCCCCACTGCTTACATAGAATTGAAACTGATTTTCAAACGGAGTCAGCAACCAGTTCCCCTTCCAGCAGGGTTCACCTTCCTAACTTGAGGGTGGCGATGGTCACTTGAGCTTGCAAAACACATCTTGCAAACTGCTCTGTAGGAAGCCACCCAGATCACCCCCTGGGTGTGCATGGATTCCTCCACTCCCTTCATGTCTGTGTGTGGCTCTATGTGTGTGTGATTCCTGGAAAGGTCTCAGGGGAGGTGTGGGTGTGGATGGGGAGTTAGTGAGACAAGTCTGGCTAGCTTGAGCCCTAGTCTCTGCTTCAGAATGGAGGCTGGAACAATACCTCAGCTGGTCAGGGTTGTCTGTGGTAGGGGGCCCTTGATAACAAGAGCCCAAGAGCCTAGGGGTGTGGCTCAGTGTTGGAGTACATGCTTAGCATGCAGGAGGCTTGGCCTGAATCCTCAGTGATAAAAACATCACAAGAGGACAACCCTGTCTTCATTCCCTGTCTGTCCCTCTTGCTTTATTTTCCCCCTTAGGCTGGTCACCTTCTGATTCACTAGATGTTTATCATCTATAGTTTCTAACTCCCTAATCTATTTTCCTCTTTTTTTCCTAACTCCCTCATTAAGGTGTAAGTTCCCCTGATAAAAACCTTCTTAGTTCCATGATGACCCATCACTCCCTCCTTGCTGTGATCATTGCTTATTCATTCATTCATTCATTCATTCATTCATTCATTCATTCATTCATTCATTCATTCATACAGATCTCCAAGTGGTGACTCTAGGCTGAGCTCTGGTCTGAACAGACCAGGTATGGTAGAGGCAGACCAGCAAGGCAGAGTGGGGTTCTGGAGCCAGGAAGACTCTGGTGGTCAGAGCTTGGTTGAGGCTGTGTCAGAGCAGAGCTAAGGGAAGCTTTAAGTGTGGCTTTTACTATCTACCATGAGATCAGAGCTGGAGAGATGGCTCAGCAGTTAAGCTCACTGGCTGCTCTTCCAGAGGACCTGGGTTCAATTTCCAGCACCCACATAGCAGCTCACAATTGTCTATCCTGGGGGATCCAACACCTTCTTCTGACCTCTGCTGTGACCTTTATGGGTGCCACATGTACACGGTGCACAGATGTACATTCAAGCAAAGGTGTACACGTAAGATAGAAAAGATTGAAACCTTAAGACAAAGCGTCCTTGATGAGAGACCCTCCTCCCCCATTTTTGAGCGAAGCCACACGTGCCCAGCAGAGCTGACCAGCAGGGGTACGGCGTCATGGAGAAGTTGCAGGGCTGTGGTCGGGGCTTATATTTTGGAGACCATGACAATGGCCAGCCCAGGGCCTGCTCCTACCCACACTCCTATGCAGACAGTGCTGCACTGTCTCTCTTGATGGTGGTGTTGGAGGCAGCTTCCTGGAGGTCTGATTGCTGGAGCCAGGCTTTGTTCATCCAGGATAAAAGGGAGACTTGCCAGTTCTATTATTCTGTCTTTAAGCAGCAGGAGCCATGGAGAAAACAGAGAGGAGCCACGCACACATTTGTGTGTGCGACTTACACATGCGGCCCCAGAACAGGGAGAGAAAGGCAGGCAAAGGTGGAGCTAAGGAGACAGACGAAGGGGTAGAGAAAGATGGGGGCTTCTCTGTCTTCCCATGGTGATCTCACCAGATGAAGGCAAGCCCAAGGCTTCAATCCTGCCCCTTTCTGCTCTCCTCTCTTATGGTGTCCTTGACTCTTCAGGACTTAGCTCCTACTGTTGTTACCTTACTGGGGATGACCTTCCTTTACTCAAATGGGCCTATCAAGGCCAAGATGTCACTCTGCCTGCTGTGACCCTCTTCCACATCAAGGGCTTCATACTTGTGGGAGTTAGTTCTCTCTTTCCACTATGTGGCTTTCAGGAATTGAACTCACGAATCAGCTGAGCCATCTTGCCATCCTTCCATCTCCATTTCTGCATCAGTAAATAAGTCTGGAAATGACTTCTACAAGGTTGTACTCAAGAAAGGCAAACAGAGGGCTGGGGAATGTGGTTCAGTGAACTGAGCACTTACCTAGGCACACAAAACTCTGAGTTCAATCCTTCAGTACTGCAGAAACCCCCACATGGTCTCCATGCCTGTCATGCCAAGCTCTCTGCTGGCTGAGGTAGAAGGACCTTAAGTTCAAGGTCATTTGCCGTTACAAAGTAAGTTTGAGTCTCCTGAGCTACTTGAAACTGTCTTAAAAAGAGAATAGAAGAGAGGCACCCAGCAAATACTGAGTGCCTACTGTGTGCTGGAGCCTAGGATTGTGTGAGGCAAAAAGAAAACAGTCTGTCAACTGTCAAGTGCAGTTTTGGGGGAATGTCTGAGTTTTTGACTGGTGCAGGTCCTTGCCACTCTTCTCTCCCTTGCCAGGGGCAGTGCTGGGTGCCAGGTGGATGTGCCCCGATTGGATGTCTCAGGCCTTATCCAGCAAGCTTCTAGGCCAACAACTGTCCTGTTTGGCTGAATGTCAGGTGTTTCCCACCTGGCAGGACAAAGGTCCTGTGCAGGCACCCCCTTCCCTCTGTCCCTTTCTTCATGCATCCTGAGGAAGTAGGAGAAGGACTACCCCGTCCCCATGCCTGCACATGCTCACCCTTGTTCAACCTGGCATAGAATCAAGTTTCTGCTGCTCATTAGCCATGTGGCCTTGGGCAATTCATTTAATTTTGATGGGCTCAGGCTCTTGTAATCATATGTGGAGGTTCCCAACCGCGTCACCTTGGGCTGTGGGAGGTTAAGTGGACTAATGAAACAAGTGGAGGTATCCCTACTCCTTAGCCGGTGAGCCAACTGCATCTCACCCTCCTGGGCCCTGCCTTTGGCTCTTTGCTTCTGCTGGCTGGCCCATTTAGAGGTGGGGTGCACTGGCTGACCCACCTAGAGTTGTTCTTGGCTATATTAGTTTGGAGGGGACTCGTAGAAATCCTCACTAGGCAGACACTTGTGTGTCTCCCTGATCTTCTCCAGACCTTGTGGGAAGGGACAACACTGTAGCTACATAAATGGTCTCAAGTGTCATCTGGAGCCTTGAGGTCCAGGGCTCCTTTGGGGTTCTTTTTGGACACCTCCCCCTCTATTTTATAAATTATCCTTTCCCTTCTCTTCATTTACTCCTCTACCCTAAACAGTGGAGTCTGAGGCCTCAAGGGCCTCTCTGGGCCCAGTGAGATGTCAGTTCACCCTGTCCATCCCATAAGGAAAGCTAGTCCTCCCCTCTCTCCCTCTCTTAGTGTTTAGCTCCAAACCTCCTCCTTGTTTCCTGTAGTCAGCATTTCCAGGCTTTTCCATCTGAAATGTCCTCCATCCTGGCTTAGACCCAGAACCCAGTAGGAGCATTGGGAAGGTTGAAGTTCAGTTTCCACTGTGATTTTCTTCCTCTCTCTGCCTCCTGTAATGCTCAGCTTTCAGGGTCTTGCTAGTGGGCCCAGAGCTCCTGTCTGGACCAAGCTCATAGGTATTAGGGTACATCTCTGCTTGGAGGATAACTGGGAGGGGGATGGGACTGAGCAATGCTGATAAGGGCACTCCTTCTTCACAACTATACCCCTTGGGCCAGGAATCTCCCTTCTTTAGCAGCCAAAGCCGCTCTTGGTTTGGAGTTCTGGAAAGCTTGACTATAGAAATTTTTGAATTTATAAAAATGTTGTTATGTTTTTTTATTTGTCTATTTAATGTATGTGTGTGCGTGTGCCACAGTATGTGCGCAGAGGTCATAGGACAACTGAAAATTGGTTTTCCTTCCCATATGTGTCTTGGGGATCGAACTCAGGTTGTCAGAATTGGCATCCAGTGTCTTATCCTGCTGAGACATCTTGCTGGTCTGCTTTTGAATGCTTAGAATTCCAGTTAAGAACAGTTGCTCCAAATTTGAGTCCCAGCTCTACCACTTAGTTAACCTCCAACATGTCACCTCACCTTTCTGTGCCAATAACTGTCACCTGTAAAATAAAAGCAAGGATTTTGCAGGATTGTGGCAAGGATTAAAAGTGTTAGTGCTTGCCAGGGGCTCCCATCACAGTCAGGCACAGATAGATTAAATGGTCTGTGAGTATCTGAGAGACAAATCAGCATGATTGTGAGGATATTGAAATATCTATCTTCATGCCCTTATGATCTTTAAGTCCAGAAAGGACCTAATTTTAGGTCCTAGACTAAGAATTCTTCCCAGCTTCCTTCAGTCCCAGCAATAGATGACAGTCTGGCTCCTGCAATTGGGAGAAAGTTCTCACAGGGTGACTGTGTGTGTGTGTGTGTGTGTGTTTATGCTCTGTCCAGTGTCACTAGAGTACTGAGCAAACCAGGCTTTGTCTCTGGGAGGCAGCTTGTGCAAAGGCAATAGGGAGCCTGCAGGCTGCCAGGTGGGTGTGTTGGGGGACCCCAGGCCGCCATTTACTTCACCTACCTCCTGGCAAGACTTGGCAGGCTCAGTTCCCAGAGCATGGTGGGGCCTAATGAGTGTGTGCGGCTGATGCAGCCTTCTGCAAATACCAGGCACAATATAAATAGCAATAATGAATAAATGAAGCTCCCGCAGCCAGCAAGGCCTCTGAGAGGCACCGCCCCAGCCTTGCTTCTTGTGGAGACAGGAGTTGCACTCCTAGCCTGTGGTAGGTCCATGGCTCCTCTCTCTCCTACTTCCATCCTGGTCTCTATTTGAATCCTCCATGTCTCTGGGATCCACTCACTGTCCTAGGGGTGAGGTAGGATAGGCTGGGTGGATTGAGGATCAGCAGTGCCTGGAAAAATAAAGGAGTTGTCTGGAAGGAAGTGAGGTGTACATTACCCTAGGGAGCACAATCTAGGGCTGGGTAGCCTTCAGGAGCCTGTATCAAGGGCCTACACCTGCAAGCTTACTACCTGGTGAGTTCTCAAAGTCCCATGGGACCTTCGAAATGTTACAACAGTGTTGTTAGGAGAGAACGGCTAGGATTTTCTTCCTACCCTGAAGGTTTTTATTCTCCATGCCTTGGTGTTTTCAGCTGTGCATCCTGCTGGGCCAGGGCTAGGCATGCCTGCCCTTACTGCCTACTCCTGCCTCAGTATCTTTCCCTTGCCACTGCTCCACCCATCTCTCCCTCAGACTCAGTCTTGCATAGCCTCCAAAGCCCGGTGCACGTGTCTCACCTTTGGTGAGCCATCATGGGAATCCATGATGATCTGAAGTCTTCCTACTCAACTCGGGCTGCTGTCTGAATGGGTGAGTTCATGCTGCGGGTTATCTTCTAGCTTTGTGTGCACTTACTGGACCTTCCATTAGAGTCTTTTAAGGAAATCCCTCACCTCCACAGTCAGGCCCCTCTGCCAAAACACCTGGTCCCCAGGACAGTCACTGTATCTTTCCTGGAGCCCTAGCCTCAGGAAGAGACCCTGTCATACACTCTGCACAGAAGTTGGAAGGGCTGAGCAGGGGGGTGGCCCATCCTGCATGGGGTGATGATGAGGAGCTGGTTTTGTTTTCTTTTGTTTTTTTGTTTGCTTGTTTTTTGTATTTTTTTCATCTTGACGCAAACTAGAGTTTGTGGGAAGAGGGAAGCCCAACTGAAAACTGTCTCTTTAATTGGCCTGTGGACTTATCTATGGGGTATTGCCTTGATTAACGATGGGCTACTGTGGTATTACTCCTGGGGCAGGTGGTCCTGAGTTGTATAAGCAAGCAAGCAAAGCAGGCAGCCAGGAACAAACCAGTAAGCGGCATTCCTCCATGGCCTCTGCTTCAGCTCCTGCTGCCAGGTTCCTGCCTTCCCTTCATGATGGATGTGTACACCAAATCAACACTTTCCTCCCCAAGTTGATGTTGGTTAGCATTTTATCATAGCAGTAGAAAGCTAACTAAGACAAGTTGACAGTGAGTATGGATTGGAGAGTACCCACGGGGGTGACTGCTTCCCAGATGAGTGGACCTCTGGCTTAACACTTATCTCTGGCCTCAGTTTTCTTGGCAGTAAAATGAGGTGTCCTGCCACAGTGTCAAGAAAACAAGCATTTCATTGGCGTTTGACAGGATCTTGATGCCTTTAATATATATATATATATATATATAACCCGTGGAGGAGAGAGGTGGGACCACTCAATAAGAGGGCATGGGATTGGGAAGCAGGTGATGCAAAACAAGAAACTTGGGTGCCCATTTCATGGACAAAGCTGGCCTCTCAGGCTGCTCGGAGTTGATGAGGCTGAGGGCTGTGTCTGCCCCACTCCTGTGGGAGGGGAGGGGCATGGAGGTCATTGGGAAGCCTAAACAGAGGTGGTCTTTGTTTATTTTTTTCAGACAGGGTTTCTTTGTGTAGCTTTGGAGCCTGTCCTAGAACTCGCTCTGTAGACTAAGCTGGCTTTGAACTCACAGAGATTCACCTGCCTTTACCTCCCCAGTGCTGGGATTAAAGGCATGGGCCACCACCACCAGGCCAGACTGGAACTGGGTTTGTGGACCAAGGCTGGTCTCAAATTTACAGAGATCCACCTGCCTCTGTTGGGATCACATACAAGCAACATCATTACTGATGGTCTTTGAGTCAATCTTGAAGGACAGGAAGAAGAGGTACTGAAATGGGAAGCTTGGTGGGAACTTGTGTCTCTGAGGGACCTTTGGAGAGCTCTGAGGCTGAGTTCCATCGTTAAGCTGGTGACCCCCTCACTAAGCATTGGAGCAAGCAGCCCAACAGGAAATCAGTGAGAATCTGAAGTGTGGCAAGACCACCAAGCACAGGGCAACTGGCCACTCATTCATAGGGTCTCCCGTTTTTTACGCATGACGCAGTCCAGTGCCAAAGAGGTCAAGACCCTCCCCAGGGGTGCGACCCTAAATTGTCAGGAGGTGGCAGTACTCCCGGGGGCTTCCGCCCCTCCGGAGGGGGCTCGCTTGCCGCCGCCGTCACTCAGTCTGTCGCCTGCACGCCTCCCCCTCCAGAGCCCCAAGCCTGCAGCTTTCCCCGAAGACATTTGGTGTCAGTATAAGGACGGCTTTTCCTCGCACGCGGCGCGGCTCGGTCTCGCCGCCGCCGCACGTCCCCGCACCGCCGGGCGCTCCGGCTCCTCCGCAGCCCCCGCCGCGCGCAGCCCCCTGGCGCCTCGAGCCCGGGCCGGGGGCGCGAGAGGCGCCGAAGCCGGGAACCCAGGCGGCTCGACCCCGCGCCCCACCGCGCCCGACACCCCGCACCTGCCCCGCTGCAGCCCCGCTCCCCCGCCCCCGGCCCGGAGCGCCGCGCGCCCGCCGCCCGCCGCGCGCTCCAACTCCGCGCGGTCCGCCGCTCGTCCGCGCCGGCCGCCCGGAGCCGCGGCGACCCGCCCGCCATGGCCCGCGCCCCCGGGCCCGCCACCCTGCGCGCGCCGCCCCTTCGCCCCGGGGGCGCAGCTGATCCCGGAATCCGAGGCGTGGAGCCGGCGAGGCGCGGGGTCCCTCTCCACGCCTGCTTCGGGGCCACGCGTCACCCCCGCATCTCTGCCTGGGACGACCCAGCTGCCCGGCCACGTCCATGCCAAGGTAGGCGAGGCAGTGGCGGTGGACTGAGAAGAAAAGGTTCAGCCCCCTGGTCGGCTTCTTGGCGCGTTGGGCTCTTTCTTTATAGAGGCGTTTTTATTTATTAATTTATTTATTTACTCGTTTATTTATTTATTTATTTATTTGTTATTTCTGGGGGCTGATCCCCCCCCCATTCCGCCCGCGCCTGCCCATCAGGTGGGCGCCACATCTTGTGCTTGGGGTTGGGGGCCCTGCATTGGGAGGAAGGACAGGGAACTTTGACCGGGCCCCTCTCCAAGGCCACGAAAGTTCTCTTGATGCCAATACTAAAGCCCAAAGCCAGTTGAACCAGCGCTGCAGAAATTTATTCAACAAGTCTGGCTGGCTGCTGGCGGGGGCCCGGGTTGTATGTCTGTCTGTCTTGCTGTCCCTGCTGCTGCGGTTCTGCGACCAGCTGGATCAGAGCTGGTGCCAGTGTCCGGCAGGGCTGAGCTGGGAGTGTTAGCTGGGGAGGGAGAACCGCGGCAGGATTGAGTGCAAGAACCCCAGGCAGGGTTTAACTTTCCTCCAGGCCTGTGGCAGAGGGCCCCTCCTTGGCCAGTACCCCAGGCGCCCACCCAGGTCCCACCGCATGGAGTCAGGTCAGGTTGGAGCGGGCACTCCAGGGGCCAAGAGGAGTCCTCAGCTGCTAGAGAAATGGTTATATAATGAGCATTTGTGTTGATTGGGATTTAATTGTCTGTTAGGTGGTGTATGTGGGGTGAAGGGGCAGGAAGGCTTGGCAGGGGGGAGGGTAGGTCTCTTTTGGGGGAGGTCATGATGCCTGGGGGAGAGGGGTTCAGGATAGGCCCATCTGAGAGCCACCAGCTCCTGTGCTGTGTCCTTTCTTGTCAAGATCAGAGGGTGTGGATGAGATTGGGGTCCAAGGAGCGACCCCTGAGATGCGTTTTGGCCTTTGGAGTCTGTTTGGGGCTGCGTGTGTGTGTGTGTGTGTGTGTGTGTGTGTGTGTCTGTGTGTTACAGAAAAAGGGAGAGGGAGAGACAGAGCAAGCACGAGCACTGAGCTTGAGCTCAAGCTTGTCTGTGTCTGCGTGGTGTGACAGGGTCTGAATTGCATGTGAACAGTGTCCTAGACTGGAGGGCTCAGGCTGGCCTGAGCAGTCTGCCAGTCCGTTGCCTCATTTCCTGGGGGATTTGTCCCTGCAGACTCTGCCGCTGCCTGGAGACTCTGATGCCTCACAGACAAAGGTGTGGGTCCAGGGGCCAGCATGGAGGGGAGGAGGGTTGATGCTGGGAGTTCAGGCCTGTCTTCTGCTTGTCCTTACTCAGGAAGCTGGAATCACTTTTTGAATTAACATCCCCACTCAGCTCCAAGTACTTATTCAAAACTCTTGTCCACCCCTCAGGACAAACTTTCTGTTTGAGCCCCAAGTCCTGGGCTGGACAATGGTGATCCCAGGCAAAGGGTGTTAGTGGGTGAGAGTTCAGGATGGGATAGGGAGATGCTGAGCTGCAACCAAGCTTGGGGCAGCAATCTAGGGGTGAATGCAGAGACAGGAAGAGAATATCCTGGGGACACTGCACTGGCTTGACACCGAACTGGAGAACCTTCCATACCCTCGAAGGCCTGGGCCTCATTGTACTTTGCCCTACAGGATCCATTCCGATTGCTCAAAACTGTGCCAGCCAGTGGGAGGCTCCTCAGGCAGCCAGATAGGCCTGGGGGAGGGGCTGAAAGCCTGCCTGGAGACCCTTGTTTCCCTTGCCTGAAGTTCTCCGTCCTCATTACCTGAGTTCCTCCTGTCGAGCCTCCTTGCCTGTCTCCTCCACTTGTGTATGTTGTACCAGATCTCTGCAAGCCTGGGCCAGAGAGGGTATCTTCTAAGCCCGCCAGAGGGCGCCAGGAAGTCTTCATCCCCACAGGTTGACTCCCCTTGACCTTGGGCAGGTGGGTGGGGTTTTGCTGTAGGAACCTCCCGCTCACTTACTCACTGGAGCTGGCTCTAGACCTGGCCCTAGAAGGCCTGCCCGTCATCCGCTCAGACTGGGGAGAAACACTACCCCGAGGCCTCCGAGTGCTTCTGAACTCAGATACCTGCCCCTGAGCACACAACCTAGCCACCGCTGCCTTCTTGTCCTCAGTCCCTTCACCATAACCCCCATTACCTGCCCAATTCCACTGATCGTCCCGCACCCCAAGTGCAGCTCCCAGGACAGACTCTGGGCCCCACCCTTCCCCCACCCTCAGAGGCGCTCCCGCCCCAGCAGCTCAGAGCTCTTTTTCAAGGCCTGTGTGGTTTCCCGATGTGTGCTGTCTCTCACCCAGTGTGTCTTGCTCTTGACTTCCCAGCGCTGCATCTTGGATGCTTCAAAACCGTCTGCCAAGAGTGAATGCTGGGTTGGGGATGGAGGTCCAGAGGAGGGGAAATCAAGGCCCATTTCCGACTCTTGGCTTTGGCTCCTTCATCCATCGTCCCTCCTCCCCCCCTCTCTCTTTCCCCCCACTTCATCTCTTTCCTCCCTCTCTCCTTTCTGGAGAACAGTTTCTTCCCACGTGTTCCCAGAGTGTGCCTTGCATAGTGCGCCCCCCCCCCCTTCACCTGATGTCCTCCAGAGCGTTAGATCTGGGCTAGGGCTGCTGACTACACAGATGTGTGGGTGCCTGCTCCTGTGTAAACATCTGTGGATCCCTGGTCTGCAGGCCTGTGGGTTCTCAAAACTGGAAGATGTAGGGCAAGTCTCCCCCATCCTAAGCTGTCAGCTGGAAGAGAAGAAAATAAACCTGGATTTCCGACTTATTTAAGCACCTACTGAGTGCCAGGTCTCATTTTAGTCACTAGGATCCAGAGGTGAGAGAATGGAACAGGTTAAATGGGCTTTCTAGGGGCTTCCCTGCCTTGGGGGGGTCTAGCTTCCGTGCTGAGGGCATTGTGGAGAGGGCTGCAGGTCTCCACATTCTCCTATAGTTTTGGTTGTGAGCCTAGCCAAGTCTTCATATTCTTTTGTGCTTTGTGAGTGAGAAGCGGGTTGTGGGCTCCTGGGGGTGCTGGACACACGGCCACTCGGCACCCTAAGCAGGAGCTGGCACCTTGGGGCTCTTGAGCAGGAGAGAGGGAGGAGAAGTGTGTGCTAGAGGGTGAAGGGCCTTGGAGCCAGTGTCTCTTCAGGGTTGGAATGGGAAGAGACCTTTGCCTCCAGGGTCCTCCCTGGCCAGCTGTCCCCTTCTGCTGGCCTTGGCTGGGGATGCATCCTGAGATGGATATTTGGGCTCTTCTTCCACCTCCCTGCTGTGCACCCTGACCTACTGAGCAACAAGAGTTGGGTTAAAGCCTGAGTGCTCCCACCCAAGCTTTTATCCTAGCCGTGACAACAATAAGCAAGTCCGTGATTGGGGGCTCTGAAGGGCAGGCCACTCAGTGTGGCAAGCTCGGCTTGTTGTAATTGGAATCATGCTTCTACCTTAAAGGGAATTTGTGAGATTTAGAAGTGTCCCTGCAGTACCTAGCATGGGGTCTCAGAGGGGGAAGCTGTTTTCCTTTCATTAAGGTACTTTCCAAATCTCTCTCCATTTGTTATCTGCTTTGAGAGGGACAGAGGCACCATCCTCCCTGTTTTTCATAGGTGGAAATGAGAAGGGATATAGGGAAGGTGTGCTGGGTCTGCCTGGGCTCTGGGACTCTGGTCCAGTGTTCCTTTTTGTGGGACCCACCTTACTCCCCTCAGGGACCACCTGCACCCTGAGTTGTTAGTTCAAGTAAGACCCAAAACTCTAATTACTGCAAAGTGACAAAGCAATCAGCAGAGGCTGCTGCTGGGAGATGTGCTCACACCGGGAATTTAGGTACAGCTTATTTGCTCACAGTCATCATAAGGCCAAGGGCCACTGAAAACAAACACAACAATGTTTGGGACCAGGCGGGCAGGGGCTTCTGTGCAGCAGGGGGATCTGGCCCATGTTTTAGCTCGTAACTCACAGTTGGGCCTCCCAGCTCGTCCACTAAGTAGTCTTTGACTTTGGGAAATACCCATTCCTCTTCCCCAGCCTCAGTTTCCTCTTTGTAGAAGAGACCAAATATGTTTGCATCTCTGGGTTGTGATTAGGTGCCTGGCATGCTGCAAGTGCCCACAAACAATGCTGGCTGTGACACTTGTTAGTTGTTCCAGGAGGAGCTGCTGAGCCAATGCTCTGAGTGTGCTGTGAAGCTGGGAAGGCTAGCTGTTGATTTTAGTGGTGGAACCAAGAGGAGTTTAGGCTCAGGTAGTCAGACCAAAGCAAACTTGCTGTAAGTTCATGAACTTGTGGGGGCCAAAGGTAAACCTTTCCCATTTAAGCAACTGCATGGCAATTCAGAAGACCTGGGGGCCAGTGGGCCCCATGAAGCACAGGTGCTGGGATCTGGGTTGTGTTTGGGCCCTAAAAAGCCAGTCTGTATCACAAAGGCCTCATCTGCAGCATTAAGCAGGCGACCCTGCTGCCTCAGTGTCAATCTAGCCCCGTCCCTGCAGAGGACATCGGGCAAACTCAAGTTAGACCAAGAGGGGTTCTGGGAGGCAGGCGATCTGGAAATTGTCATCTGAGGAATGGTTGAGGGAACTGGTGACAAGAGGCCTGGGGCAGATGAGGCTCGGGGTGGGCGGGCTGTCATCATGCATCTGCAGGGCTGTCATGCGGAAGAGGAAGCAGACAGGATTCTAGGGGCTCTGAGATGATGCCTGCAAGATTCTGGGAGGCAGTCTTCCCAAGGCCTTACTAGATTTCTTGGTGGTCTCCCAAATTCAGGCTTTCCCCTGGTTTGTATGTGTGAGGACTATGTATCTGTGTAAGGTACTAAACGAGCATTTAAGTGTCTGTGACTTCTCTCTCTCTCTCTCTCTCTCTCTCTCTCTCTCTCTCTCTCTCTCTCTTTCTTTCTTTTTTTCTTTTTTCTTTTTTTTGGTTGGTGTTTCAAGACAGGGTTTCTCTGTATATCCTTGACTGTCCTGGAACTCACTCTGTACACCAGACTGGTCTCGAACTCAGAGATCCTCCTGCTTCTGCTTTCTGAGTGCTGGGATTAAAGGCGTGTTCTACCACAACTAATGTGCCTGTGATTTCTGTGTGTGTATGTGAGCATGTGTCTGTGAATGTGTGGTGTACTGGTCTGTGTGATCATATGTTGTGTGTATCTGGATATGATTATATGTATATGTTGTATGTGTCTGTGATATACATAATAAATATCTATGTTACGTATGTGTGTGATTGTGTGTATGTATCTGTATTTTATGGGGTATTTGTATGCATCTCTGTGTTACATATTATCCATGTCTGTGGTTGTATGTGAAGATATGTGGTGTGTATAGTATTGTGTATTTGTCCTGTGTGTGACTGTGTGTTATATGTGTGAATGCCTGTTGCCAGTGGGTATTGTGTGTCCACATGGGAGTGTGTCCAAGTGTAACAGTAAGCATGAGACTGAGTGTGTATGTGTGTTTGGTGCTGTTTGTGTGTGTGATAGTGGATTAGGCCATTTTGAAGGTTCTGTTTGTTTTCAGAATCCTCCCCCTCTGTGAAGATCTGGACACCAAGAAAATCTATGAAACCAAACACTGTTTCCAGGACTGTAGACTCACAGGACTGTAGAAATCTGTGGCTGATGCCACTGTGGGAGAACAGCATGGGGTCTCACTGTGCACAAGCCCTGTGCCAGGTGCGGCTATCCCAGCTTACCCTGGCAGCAGCTCTGCCTCAGAGCAGTCATCTCCTCATTTCATAGGAAGGTAGCACCTTCCAGCTTTCATGTGCCAAGGTGGGCTGGTGTCAGAGCTGGGACTTGAACACAGGCTACAATTCTGAGCTCTGTGCCCCAAAATACCGTACTGAAGGTTTTCATTCCATCACAGAACTGTTTGCCTCTCTGGTTCTAATGAGAGCAAGACATCCTGACTTTGAGATTTCTGGACTCTCATCATACTCCCTGAATGATTTTATTACTTGTGTGAGCAGTGGCATTGTCTGCTTTGTGGTTGTTGACTGAAGAACAGATTACCTGACCCTCTGAAACACACACACACACACACACACACACACACACACACACACACACACACACACACACACACACACCCCTGACTGCCAGGCCAGGCCTCAGATATCTTCTAGGGCTGTGAGCTATGGAGACATAAGGGCTCCAAGGGCTCTTGGTGCTTACTAAATACTCTGGAAGATAGGCTTCCTACTGCTTTGGGAGACTGAAGGTCATTTTTTGATTTTTTTTTGAGACAGGGTTTCTCTATATTGCTTTGGAGCCTGTCCTGGAACTCACTTCAAACTCACAGAGATCTGTCTGCCTCTGCCTCCTGAGTGCTGGGACTAAAGGCATGCGCCACCAACACCCGATGAGACTGAAGGTCTTATTTGGATCAGGAACTTTGTCTCCACTGCCTCCTGACTCAGCATGGAGGGGAACCTGTTTTTAAGGCATTTACTAAGTTGTTGCTGCAATAATTTGATTTCTGGACTTGGAAGTGGGCAGATTTGAGCTGGGACTCATCTTTTCCACCACTGCCCTTGTGTCAGCTAGGTGACATTGGGCACTGCTGAACTCCTCTGGGTCCTGATCTTTTCCTCCACGAAGGAAATATTCATGGAATTCTGGGATTGATAGAGCCTTTGATTATTGTCTGATAGTGATGGTGGTGGCAGTGGTTATGGTAGTGATGGTGGTTATGCTGATGGAGATGATGATAGTGGTGATGCTGCTGCTGATGTGGTAATGGTGATGGTAATATTGGTAATAGTGTTAGTGGGGATGATGATGGTGTTGGAGGTAATGTTGATGGTGATGGTGGTGATGATGATGGTAATGATGCTATTGGTGGTAATTGTGATGACAATGTTGATGGTGGTGGTAACAGTGATGGCAGAGGGAACATGGGGTTAGCAGCCCTTATGCATGGTACACATGGTCACTTGCATGCTCAGATTTTTTTCATGGTTTCCACTGTGCCTTCCATCCACAGCACACTGCTTCTTCATAGGGGCCTACTGGACGAGAAAGGCTGAGCTTTGTAGAGAGAAGTTGAGGCTCCAAGAGGCAGCGGACCAGGAGTGGAGATGGGGTTCCAGACACAGTGGGCCTCTCCTACGCTCTCCTCGCGGTTGCCACACCATCACTTGGAAGGATTGTGGGAGAAAGAGTGTCAGGATAAGACAAATAGAGCATCAAGAGGGAGGTGCTTTGGGGATGTGGAGGCAGTCACTGGGGAGCAAATTAGAGGGTAGAGGCTATGTGGGTGCTGGGGACCAAGTCAAAGAATGGAGGCTGCATGAACCCTGGAGATCAAGTCAAAAGGTGGAGGCTGGATGAATGAGTGCTGAAATTAAGTCAAAAGGTGGAAGCTGGGCAGATGCAGGGAAGCAGGCTGGGTGGGAGCAGGGGATCAAGTTGAGGATGGGGGCTAGGTGAGTGTGGGAAGCAGGCCAGGGGGGTGAGGCTGCACTGTCACAGAGGTGGGAGAGGCAGTGATCTAGGAGAGGTGTGAGGATGGAGGACGGTAACTTAGTGTAGCGAATCAGGGGCTGGAGAACCAAACTGGGTAGGAGGTGGAGTGGAGAGAAGAGAAGTAACTACTTGTGTGTGTCCTCCAAGCCCAGCAGCTCTCCACTCTGTGTGGTTACATGGCTAGTTTCCATGATGCAGAGAGGCTGCCGCTGGCAATACAAGACCCAGAGCCTTCTCGGGCTCCCAGCCCATTTATCCAGCCCTCTTTGCTCTCCGTGTTCCACCTCTGACCCCTCCTGAACAATTCCTACCCCCAGAGGGTGTACCATTAGACGTGCAGCTCAGGACACAACAGTCCCCGGCCTAAAGCCCTCCAGTGACCTCTGTTACACTTGGAGTCCTCCTTTGGGGCTCTCCAAAGGGTAGCCCTCTTCCCTGCTCCATAGCCACACTGGCCTCATTCCTTTCCTCTGTTCCTTAAATGCATTCAGCTATGCCCAGCCTCCTAGTCTTTGCACATGCTGATCCTTGTGCCTGGAGTGTCCTTTCCACAGAGCGTTGCTGGCGGTGCTTTTTGATTATTTCTGTTTTGCTCTTAACTGGCTCTTCCTTTAGAGAAGAAAGGGTGATTTATTACGATTCCCACCATATCCCCCCATGTTTATTTACTTTTCAATACTTTTTATTTATGTAGTCAACAAATATTTATTGAGCATCTAGTATGTTCCAGGCACTCAGTGTTCCAGGGGTTGGAGTTACAGCAGTAAATGTAACAGACAACAATCTGTGCTCTCAGTTATAGCCTTGTTGAAGGCTGGGAAGACAGACCGGAAATCACAGGGATACAGAAACAAAAATTGTACACTACATTGGAGGGTGACTGGGGTAGTGAAAAGCCAGAAAGAGAAGCGAATTGAATAGGCATTCTTTTCTTCTGCTGTTGTGTGGGCTGAATGGGGGCTGATACAAGTTCACTAGTATAGCTGTAGAGCCTGCTCACACAGTAGGTACTCAGGACAATCAGGGATATGGAGGCCAAGGCAGGGCGCTCCAGTAAGGGAGTAGCATGAGTTGTGGCCTGCAAGAGGCTGTACTGCCCTAGGGACCCAAGAGTTCCCATTTTGCTAGAGTGATAGTTGGTGGAGGGAGTGGTGGGTTCCAGAGCTGGTCCAGTGATGGGGAGACCTGGAGCCACCCGAGGGAGGGTTGCTGTTCTACCTGGGTGGTTGATGCTCGGCCAGCCAAGGTACTTATGTAAGGCTTGTGCTGTTTTTCTGGAATTGGGAGCAAAACTGGGAGCTCAGGAGAAAACACTGCGGCCCTGACCAGTCAGGCGAAGTGGCAGGAAGTACCAGCTCCTGTTCCTTGCTGTGGGAGCAGAGAAGTGTCTGGATCCATCAGCTCAGGGTGGCTCAGCCAATAACCTTGTAGCTGCCAGCAGCAGCTAGGAACATGGGCCTTCTGAGCGCCTCATGTTTCCGAGTTTGGATAAACCTTCAGGGATGTGCAGCCTCTAGGGTGAGGTTGTAGGGTGCTGGGCTCTAGGAGTGCCTGCCCTTCCTAGCCTTCCAGGGGGCCAGTCAGGCCAGTGGCCATTGCCACTTGTCCTAAGTGGATCTGAAGGGCTGGAACTAGAATTCTGATTTTTTATCTATCCCTGATTCTATAAAAGCTGCCCCCTTTCTGAGCCTCAGTTTCCCTATGCTGGCCCTGCGAGGTGGCTGAGTGCATCAGAATGAGACTAGCATGTAGAGCTGCCCTTGAGCAGAGTCAGGGCCAGTGTGTGATTGGCTTGTCAAAGACACTTCAAATTGAGGTCCTTGGTAAAACACTAAGGATTTCAGAGAGGCAAGATGTACCTGGAAGCCATGTGACTGGGGCCCAGCTCTGCTCTTACCTAGCTGTGTATCTGTTCTGAGCCTCAGTTTCTCTACCTGTAAAGAAAGCAGAAAGATTAGTTTTGTAGATCCCTGGGTTCTCATCCTAGTGTGTGTGTGTGTGTGTGTGTGAGAGAGAGAGAGAGAGAGAGAGAGAGAGAGAGAGAGAGAGAGAGAGAGAGAGAGAGAGGGAGGGAGAAAGGAAGGGAGAGAGGGAGAGAGAGAGGGAGGGAGAGGGAGAGAGAGAGAGAGAGAGAGAGAGAGAGAGAGAGAGAGAGAGAGAGAGAGAGAGAGAGAGAGAGAGAGAGAGAGAGAGATTCCTGGTCCAGGAGATCACTGGAGGTCTCAAATGTCATCTCCTCAGGGAAGCTGCTGCTAGTCCTTCCTTGTCCTTCAGTGTCTGATTCCACAGCACCCACTTCTCCTTTGTAACACATTGCCTTGGCAGCTGAGCCTGTGTTCACAATAACATCCTCACTTCCCTAAAATTTTACTTTACTTTTGATGATTTGATAGTCTTTTATGTATTATTTTAGAAAGATTTATTCTATTATTTTAAAACTATATATGCGTGTGTGCCTGAGTGTGGGTATGTGCATGTGAGCGCAGGTGCCCAAGGAGCTCAAAAGAGGGCATCAGGTTCCTCGAAGCTATAATTACAAACAGTTGTGAACAGCCTTACATAGGTGTTGGGAACTCAACTAGGGTTCTTGCAAGAACAGCTTGCATTCTTATATTTTTGGTTGTGAGCCTAGCCTTTAATGGCTGAGCCATTTTACTAGCCTGAGCAGCATGCATTCTTAACTTAACTTATTATTTAAATTAACTTATTATTTCATTATTATTCTTTTGGAGACAGGTTCTCTAGACCAGGTTGACTCCAAACAACCTGTGTGGTTGCACACTTCTGATCCTTCTGCCTCTACCTCTCCTGTGCTAGGGTTATAGGTGTGCCACTGTGCCTGGTTTATGTGATGCTGGAGACTGGACCTGGACCTAGGACCTTATGCATGCTAGGCAAGCACTCTGCTAACTGAGACTTTTATTTATTTATCTATTTTGATAGTACCCTCTATCATCGAGTCACACTCTCCAACCAAAACTGTAGCTCAGCACTATGGAAATAAGAGAGAAAGACATCATTTACATTCTGAAGTTTTATCTGTCTGTCTGTCTGTCTATCTATTTATCTATAGTTGTCATTTGTGGAAACCCACTCTGACTAGGCTTGCCCATCTTGCTGAGTGATGCTGACTTACATGCAGTGTCTGTTTCTCTCCCCTAATTTATGTGGCTACAGTGAGGGCTAGGGGTAGCTTTCAGGACCTGTAGCTAGGCTGTCTGAGCTGTGTCACCCACCATGGGGGAGGTAGGCTTGGGAGTGGGTGCCAAGCCAACCCCCTTCCCCACATGTCCTTCTCTGCTCCCTAGGGCTCCCCGATCCACGCTGACATGGCTGACAGCACCTTGCCACCCTCATCTGCAGCAGCCCAGGCCCCTGAGCCGGGAATCACTGAGCAGCCGGGGCCCCACAGTCCCCCTCCATCCCCTCCAGGCCTGGAGGAGCCACTGGATGGGACTAACCCTGACGTCCCACACCCAGACCTGGCACCTGTTGCCTTCTTCTGTCTGCGCCAGACCACGAGCCCCCGGAACTGGTGCATCAAGATGGTATGTAACCCATATCCTTTGGAGGCCGGTGTGTTTGTGCCCAGCCCAGGGGCCAGCATGGGAAGGAAGGATGGATAGAGCTGCTTTCTGGCCACTGGCCTGTCCACATGGTCCTCTGGCCAGTAGAACTGAGGGCTACAGTGAGCCTCTTGGGCCTTGGTGAGTGGACACATATCCATCTGGGGAGATGTCAAGGATGGGGGCTGAACCTGGGGTCTTGTTGAGCTGAAGCTTCTGGACCAGCTCCCTCAGTAATAATCTGCTTGGGGTACTGAAACCATGAGTCCTTGTTGCTTCTGAAACCTCACCTCTCATCACTATTGCATGGGGGATAAAGTTTCCAGTTTGCAAGCAATCATGGTCCTTCACAGGTTCCTATTACTCCCCCAGGTTTCAGAGACATGTCTTAAGCTAGTCCACCAGACCCTTGGTACCCTGACCTAGCATCCTCCACACTCTGCTCCCCCTGGATTCATCCATGCTTCTGGGCTTCATTCTCTATAGCTAAAATGGTTTTCCTTTTGTCTTCACCTGGCCAAATCTTTTACCATATCCTTCAAATCACATTACCAGTGTTGCCTCCTCAGGCAGCCCTCTGTGATCACCTGGGACTCTTCATGTACCCTCACATCAAGTTGCCAATTTTTTTTTTGAGGCAAGATCTCATATAGCCAAGATTAGATGTGTAGCTGAGGATGACCTTGAACTTCTGATTCTTTTACCCCAAGCACTCAGGTGAGAGAGAGACAGGTGGATCTCTGTGAGTTTGAAGCCAGCCTGGTCTACACCCCGAGTTCTAGTACAGTCAGGCCTATTATACAGAGAAACCCTGTCTTGAAAAACAAAACAAAACAAATAAGACTTGAGGAAAACTTAGGGGTGTGCAGCATGTTAGCAGATAGTGTCCAGGCCGAAGAAGTGACTGCAGGAGGTTAGAGCTCCCTCCTTCCCTCCTTCCCTCCCTCTACTATTCTCTCCCTTCCTCCCTTCCTGCATCTCTGCCTCCCTCCTTTTTTCTCTTCTTCTATGTAGCCCTGGTTGTCCTGGAACTCTCTGTAGACCAGGTTGGTCTTGAACTCACAGAGATCCTCCTGTCTCTGCCTACCATGTACTGGGATTAAAGATGTGCACCCCCACTGCCCAGCTCTGTGTTGGGCTTTTCAAGGAAGGTAAACCTTTGGTGTGGACCCCAACATGATTGGTGAGGTCTGAGCTTTCAAAGAAGAGAAGGCTAGAGATGCAGAGAGACAGTGGGACAAAGTCAGAGGCCCATCATGGCAGGTGACAGGAAAGCATGTTAGGTCCTGCATGTTGAATAAGTCACCAGACCTCTCTGAAGTCTCTTGGTAGGCTGGTCACCATGGCTCTGGCCCGCAGAAGACCTTGGTTTGGGAGTGTGACTCTGACAGACTCTGGCAGGGCTGACTGGGCTGACACATGCTCTCCCAAGTGCCATCGAGAGGTCCCTACCTGGAGTTAGCCAATGTCCTGTCTGATGAGTGTGTGTGAGCCACCCTTTTTTCTGAGCCCCAGTGCCTCCATCTGGAGAGGAGGGGCTGGTGAGGTGTCTCCTTCTGGCTTTGGGGCCCAGGGCCAGCCATACTCACCCAGTGGGACAGTGCCTAGCACTGGAACCCAGGCTGTCACCCATCTAGACTGACCATCTACATTGCTGACTTGTTGCTTAAATAGGGCATTTCAGTCACTCTGCCCATTGGCTTCATCCTCCCTGTCTCCTCTGCTCAGTGAGTCCATTTGGAGTAGGACACATTGGAGCTGGCTTGGGAGGGAGAGACAGGGGCTTTGGTGGAGCTGGACAAAAAGATGTGGTGGCTGGAGAGATGCTCAGTAGGTAACAGTGTGCGCTCTCTTGCAGCAGACCCATGGACAGCTCACAACCACTTGCAACTCCAGCTCTTTCTGGTTAGACCTTTGTCAACTTAATACAAACTAGCATTTGGGAATAGGGGACTCAATTGAGAAAATACCTCCATCCAAATCGCCTGTACACAAGTCTGTACTGGAATTTTTTTTTTTTTCTTTTCTGTTTTTGGAGGAAGGATTTCTCTGTGTAGCCCTGGCTATCCTGGAAATCCCTCTGTAGACCAGGCTGCCTCTGCCTCCCAAGTTCTGGGATTAAAAGTGTGTGCCACTATGCCTGATAGGCATTTTCTTGATTAATGGTTGATGTGAGTGAGTCCAGCCCAAAGTAGGTGACGTTATTCCTGAGCTGGTGGTACTGAGCTGTATAAGAAAGGCTGAACAAGCCATGGAGAGCAAGACAGTAAGCAGCATCCTCCATGGCCTCTTCTTCAGTTCTTGTCTCCTGGTTTTTTCTTGACTTTATATCTTGACTTCCCTCCGTAATGGAGTGTGACCTGAAAGGTGTAAGCCAAACAAACCCTTTCTTCCCCAAGTTGCTTTTGGCCATGGTGTTTAATCACAGCAATAGAAACCCTAATTAAGGCAAGCTCTAAGGGATCAGATGCCCTCTTCTGGCCTTTTCAGGCCCCCGAAGACATATGGCACACATACAAAAATAATAAAAATAAATTTAAAAAGAGAGATTTAGCTAAAGGGACAAAGTTCAGCTGCACTTCTTTTGCTGTGGCTTCTGCTATCTTCACGAATCCTCCTGTCACCCATCCACATCCCCTCCCTGCTATCTACCTGCATCCCCTCCCCCTCCATCCTCCAGATATCCACCTGCATCCTCACCCCCTCCATCCTCCAGCTATCCACCTGCATCCCCACCCCCTCCATCCTCCAGCTATCCACCTGCATCCCCACCCCCTCCACCCTCCAGCTATCCACCTGCATCCCCACCCCCTCCACCCTCCAGCTATCCACCTGCATCCCCACCCCCTCCATCCTCCAGCTATCCACCTGCATCCCCACCCCCTCCATCCTCCAGCTATCCACCTGCTTCCCCTCCCCTCCATCCTCCAGCTATCCACCTGCATCCTCACCCCCTCCATCCTCTGTCCTTCTGGGTCCTTTTCCTCCTCCTCCTTCTATCCTCCTCACCCTTCATCCCTCCTCTGGTCATCCTTCTTCATATTTCCCTTTTCCTTCATCTCCATTCCTTCTTAATCCAGTCTCTACTCTTGCAATCCTTTTCTTTAGTCCCTTCCTCCACACCAGTTTTTATACTTCCATTTCCAACCCTCTATCCTCATCTTTTCTCCCTGCTCCTCCTTCCTTTTTCTACTATTCATTCTCAGCCCTCTTCCCTCCCCTCCATCCTTTCTCCATCCTCCTTTCTCTTCCTCCATCTTGCTTTTACCTTCAATACTCTTTCCCTCTCATCTTCCATCCTTTTTCCTTTTTCTATTTCCCTTTTTCCTCTTCCACCTCCTACATCCTCTGTCTTTCACCTCTTCCTACTTCCACTCCCTCCATCTTCCTTTCCCCTCCCTCCCTCTCTCCCTCTCTACCCCCCTTCTTGTTTTTCTCTTGCTTGGGAAAGTATCCTCAACCCTGAAGTCTTGCTGTCAGTGGCAACAGTGGCTGTATTGAGGTGGAGACTCAGTTCTCAGATCACAGCTGGGGCAGTGCCAAAGCACAGTGAGGTCAGAGGTTCCAGGCTCAGAGACAGCCTAGACACTTTTGTGGAGTCTAAGAGTTTTCAGGGAGGATTAAAGGCCTGGTTAAGGGGAAAGTTGGGCATGTTAATAATCTAAGCTCCAAAAAATTCATGCTGCAGCTGTGTGAACTTGGTAGTTGGAATGTGTGCCTGGGGTTCAGGGACCTGGGACTTGGGGCTGTGATCACAGAGCTTAGGCTGAAGTCTCCTAGTAGACAGGCAGGTGGGAGCCAGGAAACTGCTGTATCAACAGGGGATCCTGTGGCAGGGACTTTGGGGATCTCAGAGTAGGCATCAAGTGTTCAGAGACAGCCTTTGTTGGAGAGGGGGCTTCTATCTGGTGCTGAGGACCTGCCCTTCTGATTGGAAATGTCTCTCTGGCAATCAGTAGGAGCATTGTCTGGAATTGCCTAACCTAGTCCTCAGTTGGGGGAAGTTAGGGTAGTATTTCAACTGGTCCTTAGTGGGTATGTGGTACTCAACTTAGCTCTTCTTGTGGGAGGGCATGGAGTGGGGTAATGTTTAGCCTAGCCCTCACCAGTGTTGGGGAGACAGGGCAGCACTTAATCTAATGCTCATCCTTAATGGAGCCCTCCTTGGATTTGGGCTGTTGGTATTTGTGGATCTGGACTGTCTGGCACATTATAGGATGCTGGTCACTTCTGACTTTTGGCTCATGATGCTGGAGCATCCCTAGATTACTGTGACCACCAAATATGACCCTTTGCTTGTGCAGTCTTTGCAGGTGGTGGCTCAACTCCTCAGTAAAAGTGAACCTGAAGGGTGAGGGCCTGCAGTGTCAGGTTAGGCAACCAAGAGCTGACCCCTCATTACCAGTCCCAGGCAGGGCAGGGTAATGGGGTTAGTCCCCAATGATGCAGCCTGAGCTCATCTCCCTGGTTCCTGGGGCCCTGGCCCAGGGTTCTTTGGAACGTGGTGCTCCTGACTCAGCTTCTTGTGAAGCTCAGAGCAAGCAAGGACTGAGTCACTGCCTGTCTCACCAGGCAGTGGGGACCCTCGTAGGCGGGGACCCCGCTTACCCAAGCATCAGTCCACTCCCTGCCTGGTCTGGGCTTGGGGCACTCGCTAGTAACTGGGAGGCCTCCGGCTTTTCGATGCGCAGACTGTGCCATTTGACTCATGGAGGAGAGGAGTGTGGCTTGTGGAAGTCACTGGCTACCTGAGTCACACAGACTGCAGCTGGCTCTTCTGCTCATTGCTGGGCAACCATGGCCCGTGTCATAGCCCCTCCAAGTTTCAGTTCTCCTGTGGGTGGAAGAGGGTGGTGGTGTCCCTTCGTAGGGCATGCTGAAGGCCAGTGAGGGGACACAACAGTGGAGCATCACAAAGGAGCAAGGCTGGTGTGGTTACCACCGCGTTGAGGTTTGTGGGTTGAGTGGGCTCTCATGCATGCGTGCACGGCTCAGTAAACCTCCTGCAGGAGATTCAATAAGATGCCAGGCGACAGGCCCTTAGATGGAACGCAATACCTTCAGAGGACATTGTTTCCAGGGAAAATCTGATTCCATCTCTGTTATTAACATGAATCACTGTGAGTCTGGCTGCTCATGGTCAAGCCAGTGTCAGAGCAGACATTAACTGGCTATGACATCTGCCACCTGTCTCCCTCCCCAGCTGTGTCTAATCTGGAAGCCCCCTTCCCACCCCCAATTGGGCTTTCAAATCCCCTCTTAGGGGTAAGTGGTTGCATATGTTCATGTTCATTGCCCATCTGGGAGACTCATTTTTTTTTTTTTTTTCCATCTCTGTAATGGGGCCATGATAGAGGATTAAAGGTGGCTCCTTGTAGGCCTCCAGCATGTGTCCACCTGCCATGGACTAGTTGGAGAGCTCTACCTGCAGCATTGTCTTTGACTGTCCTAGTCATCCTTAGAGACAGGTGCCTTCATAACCCCATTTTACAGATGAGGACGGTGAGGCTCATAGAGATTAAGTTACTTACTTATCCAGCCAGGTTACATAGCCAGTGTGTGGCAAAGCTGGCCTGAACCCTCAACTTCTGTCAACACCCTCCCTCCCCCCCCCCCCAGCTTCATCCAGAACTCTACTGCTACCTGAATCCAGTTCTCCACACTTTGTCTGGGGATCAAAGTTTGTTTGGCAGCTTCAGGCAGTGGGGTAAGGTCAAATTTCCCAGGATCTTGGTGTGTATACTCAGGAACCTGTGACCAGTAGGGCATGTCTTTCTGCAGCTCTTTCCTACCCTGGGTGCTCCTGGACCAGTGACAGCCAATACTGAACAGGCAGGAGCTAGCATGGTGGGGAAGCCATGCTGAGAAGGCCTCTCTTCTGCTTGGGATCAGGCAGCAGCCACCAGCCACTGGGTAACCTTGGACAAGTTCACTCCCTCTGGAACCCTGTCTCTCTGCTTGCAGAATGCTAGGACAGGCAGTGGTTTGGAAGGGAGCCAGCCACTGACTTCTCTGCTGCCATCTTTGTAGAGCTCCAGTCCACTGCCTGCTGGGGCTGATGAAGTGACCGGTGACTGGTTCTGGCTTTTGCCCTGGCTGAGCTGGCCCATGTCTGGGTAGGAATGGGACAGGCCTGTCACAGCTCTGGAGGTTGGCTGGGCGTTGGTGGCACACACCTATAATCCCAGCACTCGGGAGGCAGAAGCAGGTGGATCTCTGTGAGTTTGAGGCCAGCCTGGTCTATAGAGTGAGTTCCAGGACAGTCTCCAAAGCCACAGAGGAACTCTGCCTGGAAAAACAAAGCAAAGCAAAGCAAAGCAAAACAAAACAAAACAAAACAGCACTGGAGGTTTATGCTGGTCAGGAGAGACTCAGACTGTCTGTTCATGGAGTAAATGGGAATGATGAGCCCAAGGGTGTCCACTCAGTGCCAGGTGACTCGTAGGCCAAAGTGCTGGTCATTTTGTGGCTCTAGGAGAGAGGTCTGTGAGACATATCAGAGAAATGACTTGGGGACCCTGCTGACAAGTGATAGATCCTAGAGTGTGGTCCAGGGATCTAGAGAGGGAATTATGATGGGGATGTTGCAGCCTTTGGGGCTAGTGTTGAATGCAAGTGACTCAGAGTGATGCCAGGGTGTCTGCAACTTGGTGTCTGAGTGAATGGAGACCTGAACCTGCCTGTCTCAATGCTGAGTGGCCTTGGGTGGGGTCTTTCCCTTGCTGCTTCTGCTTGCATGTCTATGTGACAGAGCCATGGTAAAAACTGGTCAGGAACATCGGGATGGAATGAGAGTTCCAGCAATGGGCAAACTGCTAAGCACCAAGTATCAGCATACACATCCTGACGTAGCTGGCAGAGCTAGCAGGGCCTGCAGCAGCTGGGTAACTGGGCACTGGTCTATGGTGATGGGCTCAGGAGCCCAGAGATTCAAGGGGGAAGAGTGCTACTCCAGGGGGTAAGAGAAGTCATAGTGCGTGCTTGTGTGTGAATTTGTGCATGTATGCTCATGTGTGTATGTACATGTATGATGTATGCTGAGACACTATAAAGGTAGCAAAGGAAGGACAGGCTAGCATTGCATCACTGCTGCCCCTGTCTCAGTCAACTAGTCTGGTCCTGTCTCTGGATTGGATTCCTCTCAGTTCTGCTATATCAGGCAGGACCCCAGGCTGCCAAATAAAGGCTTCTTGGATCTTTCAGTGTGTTGGGCCACTGGGAAGGCCCCTCCTCACCACACCTGAACCTTTTCTACCCAGAGGGTCTGGGGCTGGGTTTTTGCTGGTCCTTATCTCTCACACTTCCTGTAACATCTGTCCTTGTCTCCCGCCCCTTCCCCTAGGGTGGAGACAGGTGCTCAAGTATGTTTTTCCAGCAGCACATTGTCTGGGTATGCTATCCCCTCCCAAGCTCTCCTTTCTCCTGTCCGCCTGGGGCTCCTGATCATGGGGCTTGTTGTCTTTCACTACTGCCTGGAGGAGGAGGATGCTCCCTCCTCTGCTCCCTCCCTCTGTCTTCCCGACTCAGCTGTGGGGTCTCCTGGTCTCTGCAACGGGCTCAGCATAGTGTAATGGCTTGACTTGAGGTGTCTGCAATTCACTCTGATTGACTGTCCTGCCCCCTGACATCACTCTATGTTCTGCCCTAAAGCCAAGACACTCCCTTCTCTGTGCTTCTCCTGTGTTTCCTGTTCCCTATTGTCTGTACTATTTTCTCCCCCTTCTTCAGTGCTATGAACTCCCACCAGCCCCAGACAGCTTCCCTATACCCCAGAGAGCAGGGCCTGTGTCTCTACTGGGGTTAATGTTGGGTCAACATTTCATCTCCATGGTTGTGTCCCTGCTGTTCTTGTGGCTTTGGCACCTCCTGAGGATGCTTGTGTGTGTGTGTATGTGTGTGTGTGTGTGTGTGTGTGTGTGTGTGTGTGTGTGTGTAGGGAGTGTGTTAACGCTATGTCCTTTATTTGGTGGAGGGGGTATAGGATGAGATGGAGACCTAGGAGGGAGTATGTTCACCCAAGGTAACCTGTTGAATGTTAGGAGGTGGAACCCTTATAATTATATATTATATGTCACAAGTAGGATGCTTAGTTAGCGCCCAGCACTGTGGACCCTCTGTCCAGGCTTCCTGGCTCAGCTCCCTCTGGGTAGGAGGGGCTCCCTGAAGGGAGCTGTCCCCTCCCCCTCCAACCCTGGCCTAATGGGACAGTCCAGACGGTGGCAGGCACTGCCGGGAGAAGCAACACATGCCTGGGAAATTGCCCGTTTCCTCCATCTGGTGTGGAAAAAGTTGTTTTTCTCAGAAATAAAAGTCAGAGTCAAGTACCATCCCCTAAGATGCAACTGGAGGCCAGAGAAGAGATGGTGCTCTAACTGGTCACCAGGGTCCCAACGGCCAGTTAGAGGAGTTTGGGCAGGCTAGGGATACCCTGGAACTTCTGGGCTGCCTGAGGTTCTAGAGAGTTCTGTGACGAGAACTGCAGGGGTGAGGCTGCCTGTGATGGAGTCCTGAGGCATTGGTGAAACTTAACTGCAGGAAGTGATCTTTTCATCTGGGTCTTTCTGTATGAATAGGAGTTTCCAGAATGGTTGAAGGAGTGTGATTCTTGTAAAGGGAATGGTAGAGATTTGTGGCTTGGGACAGTGAAGCAGGGACTGGAGAGCAGGGTGTGGCCAGGCAAGGACTTGTACTTTTAACACTGGTTGGTGGATGGGGACATGGCAGGTGACCAGCAGGGATGGGTTACAGACACACTTTCTTCCCCCTTTTCTTTTTAAGTATTAATTTATTATGTACGTGTGTGTGTGTGTGTGTGTGTGTGTGTGTGTGTGTGTGTGTGTGTGTGTGTACCATGGCAAGTGTGTAGAGAGGTTCTAAGGGAGAGACAGAGCCCACAATTGGCCAAAAGGTTCCTTTAGTGACATTGTTTGACTGCATCTGTTGTTCATACAATGGGCGTTGGAACTTGCTGGACCTGAACGGAAGTCCCATGGGCACCAAGCAAGTCCATTCAAGGTGTCTACAGAGCCCCTGGTCTCAACCCTTCTGATGCAGAGTTGGTGGAAGAGCTGGGAAGAGGAATCCTGAGACCACAGTGACCAACTTAGGAGCCCACCAGAGCCTCACCATGACGAACAGAAGGAGGCCTAGGATAAAGATGCTGTGTGAGGCCACCCAACCCAGAGGTGAGAGTGACAAGGGAGACTCCTATGAACATGACATGGACTGGCTGGAGACTTAAAAGTGACTGAATTCTAGTTTGCTTTTATGTTCTGCTTGGGGCATCCAGGCTGACTTTGACTTGCTGTCTTCCTCAGACCACCAGGATCTTGTTTGTTTCCCTCAGAGAGGAATCAATAGTCTTTTTAATCAGACAGATGCCTTTCTGCTAATCTCTCTGCAAGTTGCTGCATCCTCATATCTGCCAGGTGGATCTGTGTAGTACTGGGGCAGATAGCATGGCCTCTCTGGGCACTGTGTCCCTTTGGGGCAGAAGTCCATCTGGGAATGAAGCTACAGTGGGAGAGATTCCTGGACCTGCCCTGATCATTGCCAGCTGCTGGTGGTGATGAGGCCTGGCTCAGGTCTGTTCTTTGTAGGGTACAAGCATTATGATCTTGGGACTGAGTCACCCTTTCCCTGGGTGTCAGTTTCCTGACCTATGCAATTGTGAGCTGGAGGTTTCTGTCATGCTGATTTTGTCCCCAGGGGACATTTGACAACGTTTAGAGGCAAAACCCTTCCCATGCATGGGACAGCCCATTCAGAGAACTGTCTGCATCCAAAGTCACTGGGGCTGAAGATGGAAACCCCAGGTCTGGGGGAAGGACAGGACCAAGGTGATCTGGGTCTGGAAGAGCCTGAGACTGGGTCTCATGCAGGTAGGGGGATGAAGCTGAGTCCTGAGAAAAGGGTTTCCTGTACCACCCAGGCCTCATTCACTGCTGGAACTGCAAACACCTTCAGTGTCATGTGTCCAGGACCTTCCAAGAACCCACCTGTCCATCTGTCCTCTGTCCACACATCTACCTATTTAGTCCATCATTTGTCTATTTAGCCATTTATCTATCCATCCATCCATCTACCTACTCATCTATCATCCAGCCATCTACCCACCCATTTATCAACCATCTACCTACTCATCTATCATGACTCATATACCCATTCACTTACCTACCTATTACTCACCCACTTATCTACCTATTTACCTACCTATCCCTCTATCTTCTATCCTTCTTCTTACCCATCTACCCCTCTGACATTCATCCACCTAACATCTATAATGATTCACTTATCCACTCACCTACCCACCCTTCCACTCACCCACCCATCATCTACCCATTCACTCACCCAACCACAGGTCCACCCACCCATTTAACCACAAGCCCATCCATCCATCCATCCATCCATCCATCCATCCATCCATCCATCCGTCTTCCATCTCTCTATCCATTCATGTGCTCCCCCATATCCACCCATAGACCCTCACAGTTGTGCATCATCTATTTTTCTGCTAACCATCTCTTACCTGTCCTCAATGAGCCCCCCCTCCTGTCCACACATGCATCAGCTCCTCCACTCAACTGTTGGTTTATATTTGGCAAACGCTCGTTGGTCACCCTGTCCCCATTTTTAATGCCTCCTGCATCTGTTCTGTGCCAAGACAAGTCTACATTGGGCACTGTTATTTTCATGAAGCCCTTTTCAGGGGCTTTGATATGAAATGTATACTCCCCTTCTGCTAATTAGAGAATTCTTGTGTTCGAGCTTCATATTCCATGGATGCATACCTCTTCTCCAGGCCTTCGCCCACATCCTTGTACCGATAGATATGTGTTAAGGCTTTTGATGGAGTGCCACTTAACAGGCAAAGGTAAAGTCATAGAGATTGTATGTACAGTGATGAGAATGGATGGTGGTGAAGACAAATGACCTTGAATGCCAAGTAAGTGTTCAGGGCTGAGAAGCAGAGGCTGGGGGTGGGGTGGGGTGGTGTAGGACATCCACACTTTTGGTTTTGGAAGAGCTGCAGGGCTACATGTGGAAGATGCATCCTAGAAGGCAAGACGGAAGGAGAGGACCGTTCAGAAACTCCTAAGCTGCCTTAGGGATGTGGGGTGTGAGGAGTAGGTGGGGAGGATGATCTGGTGGTGAAATGAACATATCTCCAAGGAAGTTGTGGTCTGCAGAGGAGGGGCTGGTGAGGAGACAGAGAAATGGACAGGTTGCTAGGGTGGAATGAGGCTCTGGAGGGTGGTGGACAAATTGCTAGAGTAGAAGGAGGCTTTGGAGGGCTGTGGATAGGTCGCTAGGGTGGAAGGAAGCTCCAGGGCTGTGGGCCGCTTCCAAGGTTGGTGACAAAGTAGGAATTCACAGGAATGTGTTGTGAACCGAGGAGAGTGTGATGTGTCCCTTTTTGTGTATGATGGATTTGGGGCTGACAGAGATCTTTGGTGCAAAATTGGAGGTGGAGCTCTTGCTTGGCTGCAAGTGAGACAGTTTTGGGACAACTTTGGAATCTGATCATCCCAGGGAAGGCTGTCAGGAGTGAGGTCAGGGAGAGGAGAGGTAGGACCCAGGGCTGGTACCTGAAACCCAGTGTTGGAAGATAGAGTCCAGGAAGTGTGAGGACCAGAAAGGAACTCGGGGTGATTCCTCTGGCCTGGGGAGTTCCTAGACAGGTGTCTTAAGCTGGGGCTCATGAGCGCTTGTGGGGACAAGTTGAATTTCATGGACCTGTAGCTCAAATTTAGCTTCCTTTTCTTCCTTCCTCCCTTCCTTCCTATTTTTTTTTTTTTTTTTTTTTTTTGAGACAGGGTTTCTCTGTATAGCCCTGGTTGTCCTGGAATTAGCTTTTGTAGACCAGGCTAGTCTTGAACTCGCAGAAATCATCCTGCCTCTGCCTCCTGAGTGCTAGGATTAAAGGTGTGCACCACCACCTAGCTAGCACTTCTGTTTTACTAAACAGCAAAGGTAAAAACAAACCCACTTAAAGCAGTAACTGTTCCTGCCATCCGGGGGAAGAGTCATGAGTGTTTCCTGTCACACCAGGGTCACGGCAGGGCTTTTGGATTAGCAAGTGCATCCCCTTCATGGTGACAGATTGTCACATAACTTCAGACCCATGGCTGGACCTTGCTACTAATTTTGTTGGTACCAAAACATGTACTTATAAAAAACAAAAACAAACAAACAAACAAAAAACCCCATCTTTTTCTTGGTGTGGTGGCTCATGCCTGAAATCCTAGTTCTTGAGATGCCGAGGCAGGAGGATGTCAAGTTTGAGACCAGAGCTGGGTGCTTTGAATCCCAGCACTGGGGAGGCAGAGGCATATGGGTCTATAGGCTCAAAGCCAGCCAGGTCTATGTAGAGACTTCTAGGACAGCCAGGGCTTTATTTAGAGAGAGGTCCTGTCCCAGAAACAAAAAAGAAAACAGAAAAAGCAAAAACCCTTAAAAGTCTGAGGCCAACCTGGCCTATTGAGTAAGACCCTGTCATACAATATATGTGTATATTTTTTAATATTTTTGATAACTATTTTAGTGTAACAGTATAACACACACACATACACACACGCAAGCATGCGTGCACACAAGCACACTGTGTGCTTCAATGTGAACACACAGGTGAACATGAACAGGTGTGTGTTTGGGGCAGATGTGGTAAAGGACAGACAGGTTACCAGAGGAGAAGTGTTGTCATCGCTGCCCTCTACTGGGTTGAAGGATCAGGGATCAAATGTCCTTCACTCTGGGAGGCTGCAATGGAGGAGTGTTGCAAGAATAAAGATCAATGGATGCTTTCTAAGGAGTAGTAGATGTGAAAAAGGAGAGGAGAGGGCCTTCACAATGGGAAGCTGGACAGTAGTTCCCTCCCCAGCCTCCCCAGTGCCTCCAAGCAATGGGAGTCTTACCTGCAGACATCCTGTGTGGCTGTCCTAGGGAAGACTCCCACGTTTGCAGGATGGGGTGGTCATGTTCTGCTGTGAGGAGCACAGGGGGGCTAGAGTGAGGTGGCCCAGTCTGGTCAATAGTGCTAGTGGGTTGTCTTAGCAGATGCATTCACCTTTAGCTGCTGAAAGGGCATGACGAACTATGTAGTTCTGTTTCTTTGAGGTGGGCTCCTGAGGCCAGGTCTGCCCCTGGACAGCTGTGGCCCTGGTGACCACCCGACCCTCTCTTCCCCCGTGCCCAAGTGGTATGTCTGGCAAGTCTTCTTAGCCAGAGCCTCTTTCCTGGGGGCCACCCACCCTAGGTTCTTTCTCAGGCGTCTTTATCTGCTCACTGTTGCCTCCCCCACTCTGGCTGTCTGTGCCAGACATCATAGCTTACTGGACATATGGGAATCAGAGACTGGACAAATCCACTGAATTCTCATATGGTGGGGACTCTGAGGGGTGGGGAACAGGAAGGGAGAGAAGTAAAGAGGGAGAGAAAGGGGTAGACTTGTCCCTTGTCATAATTTTAAGGGACTTCAGGACTTGTAAGGCTTGGCTGCCTGTCCTTCAGGACACTTCCTGTCGCTGGAAGCATGCAAGCTGAGTTCACTCCCTGGAGCAGCTTTCTGCCTAGCTCAGCCGCTGGGCTGTTTGGGGCCAGTTGTATGGTCTCTAGACCTTCTTTTCTGTGACTGAAAAATGAGTATAGTAATATCTGCTGTGCTGTCTCCCTGGGCATGGCGGGAATGTTGAGGCAGAGTGATCTACAACCACCTATCAGAAGATGGATTGCATGGGACCCCATCCTAGCTCAGGCTTTTGTTAGCCATGACTGCAGGTAAGTCACTGAGCAGGGGTGCAGGGGCTACTGGGAAAGTCTCATTGGAGGCCAGAGCCAGTGGATACCCCAGCATGGTGCTTGCGTGTTTAATTTATTTATTAATCAGGATTTTATATAGCCCTGTCTGGCCTCAAATTCACGTAGCCAATGATGAGCTTCCTTCTGGTCTTCACCCTGTTAGGATTATTGGGATATATATATCCCAATATATATATATATATATCCCTATATATATATATATATATATATATATATATATATATATATATATATATATGCTGGGAATGGAATCCAGGGCTTCCTGTATGCTCCGATCACTCTGTCTGAACCACACCCTCCTCCTCACCCACACCACCGGATTTTCTTTAAAGATTCATTTATTTTTTATTTTGTATACATGAGTGTTTGTCTGCATGTATGTCTGAGCACCACATGGGTGACTGGTGCCCACATAGCCCAGGAAAGGACATTGGATCCCCTGAGACTGGAGTTGCAGATGACTGTGAACTTCCGTGTGGGATCTGGGAACAGAACCCAGGTCCTCTGCAACAACAGCCAGTGGTCTTAATCACTCTGGCTTGTGTTTTTGTGTTTTATACTCTCTCTCTCTTCCTTTTTTTTTTTTTTTTTTGAGACAGAGTTGCAACTTGAGATCCTCATGCCTTCCTGAGTGCTAGGATTGCAGGTGTGTGCCACCCCCTCCCAGTATCTGCTTTTGCTTTTCAATGGTGTAAAACACACAGTCAGGTGAGCTCAAACCTTGTAGGGTCCAGACGGACCACTACTCAGTTTGAGACCATCTCCAGTCTTTGGACAACTTGGTACTCTCCTATGGTAATTTCCCCACCCTGCTACTATTCTGAGTGCTTCTGCCTGATTTTAGTCTTCCTAGACCCGCACTCAGATGATCTCCCTGTGTGTCGTCATCAACAGAAATTCCTCTATGCTACTGTGTATATTAGTTGCTCATTGTTTTTCCTGGCTGTGTAGTATACTGCCATAGAAATATCCAACAAAGTTTCTCAGCCTTGACACTGTTGACAATTTGGACACACTGATTCTTTATGACAGGGACTGTCCTGTGTAATGTAGGTGTTTGACAGTATCCCAGGTCTCTGTCTACTCGATGTCAGTGCTTGTCTCCCCCAGCCCCAGCCTGGGTTTGTGTTCAACTTTAGTAGACATTGTTAAACAACTCTCCAGAATGACCTTTGTCCATAAAGATTAGTTGGGTAGATGAATAAATGAATGAATGAGTGACTGGACAGCCTTAATTCCAAGGCATTCAAACATGATAGCCACTGTCTTTGTGGTAAACAACACAGTATGGCCACATATCAGGAATGGTTTGACAATGGAACCACACTCTGGGGACCTCCAGGAGCTGAACTGAACTTTCCTTACCTCCGTACACTGATGCATATCAAATATACAGCAGGTGCTCCATAGATGCTTCAGGAAAACAGAACTGGTTGTACAGACCAGGTCTTTGAGGTCCAGGGCATGAACTCTTCACTATTCTGGAGACAGACTGAGGGGGCTTGAAAGAGAGACTGCCTTTCATGCCTGCTCCCTGTCATGGAGGACTTAGCCCCAGCCCCCTTCCTCCACTTGACATATTTAGACAACTGAGTAGAACCCTGGGAAATGGATCAGATTTCAGATTTGACAAAAATAAAAACAAATTTGGCCACCTCCGCCTAGCCCAGTACCCCCACCCCCAAATATAGACAGCTGTCATCAGCAGTGCAGGAAGGAGGGTGGTGGTCGTCATGGTAACCATGCAGGCCTCTGGCTACTCTCTGAGAGGAGGCTGCCCTGGAGGACCTGCTTGGAAAGTGACACTGTCCCCTACCTGGTCACTCTTCTGCCTGGGCCTGCAGGCATGTGTGTGTGTGTGTGTGTGTGTGTGTGTGTGTGTGTGTGTGTGTGTGTGTGTATGTGTGTATGTGGCCTTTGTGTGGTGCAGCCCTGGTGGTCCTGAGCCTATCCATCCTGGCCCATGTTCTGGTCTTCTTAGGACTCGGTGCTGGGCTATGGAGTTCCATCAATATGGAACTTGGTCTTTTAAGGCTGGGGTGGCCAACACAGCCTTGAGTTTCTCTCCTGAAGCTGCCAGACATGAAGAGCAAAACAGGGTCCCCTGAACATTCACTGGTGTGGCCGGGGTGTGGTTGAGAACATATGATGGGCAGCCAACAAGAAGCAGTGCAGGTTCTATTGTGCCGCATGCCATGCTGCTGGCTGCCTCGCTTTCCTTACTTGTCAATTGGCAGCAGCAGCAGTACCGTCTGCCAGGGTGAAGGACTTTCAGAGATTCTAGATACTGGGTCTCAAGCTTGGGCTTCTATGGGTTGTCTGTTCTTTTACTGTCATTGTTTTTGAGACAGGTCACAGTAGCTCAGGGTATCCTCTACCTAGTGGTACTCTTGCAGAAGTGGCAGGGGTGTTCCACCACACCCAGCCAGGCTCACACTCCTTGGAAGGCTGTAAACTGAGAGGCAGCTGTCACTCAAAGGGCTTGTAAAGATACCTTCAGCGTCTACTCAAGGCCATGGGAAGCCATGAGCAGGGAGCATCCAGGGGGGAATCTCTCTCCCCTCTGAAATCCAGGAAAGCCCTAGCTCTGCTATCAGAGAGGCTCCTCCTGCTGTCCCTGCTTTGCTGGCTCTGTGCACTGGGAGGGACCTCTTGGCTTCTTGCTGCACATGCTGATATTCCAGGTTTGTTCAAGATAGGGTCTCTATAGCCCAGGCTGGCCCCAAACACACACACATCCTGCAGGAACACAACCCTACTTCTGCACTCCTGGCTTGATGTTTGGCTAGAAAGTTCATTAGCAAATGCTCTTGGTCATGCAGGAGATGTTTGTAATCAGCAGGCATTCGCTAGGTACCTGGTATATAGCAGGTACTCTGTATGTTCTCATTAAGTCTCTTTGGGGCCTTGAGGATGAGTGGTGAGGGTTGGTAAGGGTCCAGGTTTCTGTAGGGTTTCCTTAAAGTCTGGCTTCTGGTGGGGCTGAGGTGTTGGAAAGTTCCTGCTAGCGATGACAAGGGTGTTTGGGTGTTGTCTCTTGAGCCTGCTGAAAAGCCAGCTTTGCCACCAAGGAAACTGCATTGATCTGATGTACATTGATCTGTTCTGCAGGCTCCTCAGGGGGCTTGTCACCCACTCTGGGGCTGTTTAGGATGGCAGGCCGTGCTTGGAAAGGCGGGGCAGCTCAGGGCTGGTGGGTTTGTAAGACTGTTGTGACTCAGGGATCCCCAGGGGCCAAGGGGCTGTGAGTATTGTTTCTGTTGTGGCTCTCATGTGCTTGGCCAAGTCTGTTTCCATTACCTATTCATGCATTGGGATCTTGGACTGCATGCTGTCTCCAAATTGAAGGGGGCTGCTCTGCTGTCACCCGACAGGACTGAGAATCCCTAGACAAAGAAGGTAGGGTGGTAGGGTTCCCATTTGCACATCCTTAGATGCCAGTCCAGGACTTGGTTTCTAACTGTGAGAAGCAATGGGGAGCTATTGATCACTCCTTTCTCTTATGGAGGCAATATTCAAACCCCACCTGTACTATTGCCCAGAATTCCTGTTTTACCCTCTTGGGGTCTCCATCTTTCTTTCCATTTCCCCATAACTCAGCCTGCTTGAGCTCTAAGCTCCTTGCTGCATATGACTAAAGGTGGAAAAGTAGGTATTGATTGGATCAGGCCACCAAGCTGGGGGCTCTGACTCCCTCACTGCATGCATGGCTCAATTCATGCATGGGGCCTTTCATCCTGAGCCAGTGGGAATGTGTCAGGAGCTATGGGCAGCAGTGTGGCCCTGGCCTGACTTCTGAGCCTTGGAGTCTCATCTGGGATTTCCCCGAGTGCCTGAGGCCAGCAGGAGCTCAGGGGCCCAGGGGCTAGTCTTGCTCTGCTGCCTGCAGGGCCGCTGTGCCATGCTCAAGGCAGCTGGGCTACAAAGGAAGCAGTTGGCACTTGGAGTTGCTGAGCCTGAGCTTCAGTGGGACTTTGGGGGCACACTGACCCTCCAGGCCCATTTCCTTGTCTCTCTCTGATAGACTGTGTGTGTGACAGTTAAGACCATGTCCATAAAGGGCCTGGCATGAAGCAGTCATAGTGACTGCCAAGTTGTATGTGCTAGACTGGGTGGGTGGAAGGCTGGGCACTAGCTGGGGAGGGCGAAAGGTGGAGGCTTTTTGGAATGGGTGGTGGATGAGTGAGGGAATGGGGGTTGGATGAGTGAGGCTTTGAAGGGTGGGCAGGGGTTTGCCTCAGAGGGAAGGTAATGGCATACAGTGGGTATGCTTGCGGGTAGCAAGAGGCTTTGAGTGCCCTGGGGCCAGCAGGAGATTCAGCCATTGAACTCATTGAGATCTGAATCCAGGAGTCCTTGGGTGTCAGGCTAAGGGGGTGATGGGGAGCCATGGAAGGCTTTAGAGCAAGAGAGAGATAGACATGGATAGATTAATCTGGAGGGGACAAATTAGTTTGGGGGCAAGACAATAAAGGTATTGCTGTGCACCTCCGTAAATCTCCCCTCCCCACCAAGACAAGGCCTCATGGAGACTAAACTGGCTTTAGACTCATAGTGTAGCCAAGGATGACCTTCAACTCTTTATCCTCCTGCCTCTGCCTCCTGAGTCCTGCTGAGACTACAGGGATTGGCCATTGTGCTACCATGGTTGACTGTGTGGTTCTTGGGATGGAACCCAGGCCTTTGTGTACACAAATGAAACATTATCAACTGAGCGGCATCTCTAGCTCTACAATAATTTTGCTAGTTTTGGTTTAAGATTTGTAGCCCTAGCTGGCCTTGAATCACCTGCCTCAGCCTCCCTAGTACTGGCATTACAGATATTTACCATTATACCTGGCTAAATCTGTTCCCCTTTGTATCTCATTTAATTTCTTCCTTTCTATGTGGGCTTCTCAAAGAGTCGAGAATTCAGCTCCTGACATCACACGGGGCCCACTGGAGAGGCAGGGACCAGAGCAGCAGGCCCAGGAGAGGCTGGTACTGGATCAGGAATGTGCTGTGGGCTCAGGGAAGCCAGGGCAAGGTTGCAAGGACAGAACACATGACAGGAAGGGGACACTGGTTGAGGAGCCCAGCAGGCCTGGGGTAGATAGATCCCAGCTATGAGACCCAGAAGAGGCCTTGAGTTTCCCCATCTGTAAATGGCCCTGCCAGGTGCTCTTGGGTTTGGGTCTCCAGGAAGGACAGAGGCAGCAGAAACTGGGATGTGAGAGGGAGGGAGGTGGGGTGTGTGTGTGTGGGGGGGGGGATCAAGGGGAATGGGGATGCTCGCTGGTAATTAGAACGTTTGAACTTCAAAAAGTTAATTAATGATGAAGCTGCTGCTGGAGCGCTGCTTGGGCTCAAAGGGGGCCCTGGCAGCGACCGAAATTAATTACAGGCTATGGCAGGAGAGTTGCAGTCAGGCCAGGGACAGGAAGGAGCAGGGCAGGGATGGAGGCCATGGAAGGCAGCTTTCAAGGTGAGCAGGGTCTGGGGATCAGAGGGGGCTGTTGCCATGGAAACTAGGTCAGCACTCTTAACAGGCAGGAGGGGCCCAGTCCACTGTGGTCGGTGTCTGGCTGTGGTGGGCTGGCGTGGCTTTATGGTGCTATGAGCTGAGGATGAGCTGTGTGGCCAGCTCATGTATTCATTCAGCAAGCCTTGGTTGAGCATCTAGATGCTGTTATGGTTTGAACTGAGAGTGTGAATCCCAGTGACCCAAACTTTGCTCTAGAACTGGGCAGAGATAATGAGCATCATCTCCATGGTCTAGCAATAAGAGAGATGCCAAGCTGGAGGGCTGCTGGGGAAGAAGAGGTCGGTGAAACTCCTTGCAGGCAGTGCCTACAAAGCATTAGCCTTTGAGAGTCTTGAGAAGTGTCTCCCAGTGGAAGGGACAGTTTTTGCAAAGGTGGCGTGTGCCTGAGACCAGACAGAGTAAGCAGGAAGCCACAGGCTGGAGGGAAGCAGCAGGGAAAGGAGAGGAAGGTAGGGTCTTGTTGGACAGCTTTGGGAAGGACTTCTGAACTTACGCCAGGAGAAGCTGGGAGCCACAGCAGGGCTCTGAGCAGAGGAGGAAACATCTCCCTGAGTGTTTTGTTTGTTTATTTGTTTTCTGAGACAGGGTTTCTCTGTGTAGGCCTGGCTGTCTTGGAACTTGCTGTGGAACAGGTTAGCTTTGAACCCAGAGATTCACTTGCCTCTGCCACCTGAGTGCTGGGATTAAAGACATGTGCTGGCCTCCCTGATGTTTTTAATGGCTCATGGATGCCATTACAGAAGAGGGGTTGGGACAGCCTCCATGGACTGTGAGGTGCTCCTGGACTTCAGTAAGGAGCCCCTGGGAGCTTAGAGATGAGAAGAGGCTTGCTTGAGATCCCAGAGCCACCCTATGCTGGGACTGGAGTTCACAGACAGGCCCTGGTCTCTGACGCTGCTGGTTGCTCTGACAACACATAGCCTAGCCACTCTGTACCCAGATGCTAAGTGATGAGGTCAGGGATAGGCGTCTGCAGACAGCTGGAGGTAGGGGCTATTAGCTCCCTCCTCGTAGATGTCATCACCTTCAAGGGAAGTCAGGATCCTCAGTCTGGAAGTTCACCCCCGAGTCTGACTTAAACTTCATTTTACCATGCTGCACTTTTATTTTATCGTGATGAACTTTCTTGGGTATAGATCTCCTTAGGCCCCAGGGCTTGGGCAAAAAAAGGAGAGGCCATTTGGGGAGATAGGAGCAGACTCGCTCTTTCAGCTACATCATGACAACTGGGGGGCTGTGAGGGGCACAGCCGGGAGGTCTCTTTGAATTTTGAGTTCCCTGGTTAGGTAGATTGAGATAGGCAAGTATGGATGGAGTCAGTTGTGGCAGGGGAAAGGGCACTTAGGAAATTCTCTGTCTGGGCCCTAGGATGCCTGGGTAAAGAACTACTCTTAGGTTCTCTGGCTCCAGGCAGCACCTGGGGAGGCTGACTCTCAGGGTAGGGATGACCTGGGAGCCTCAGCCAGAGGGTGACTGTGACCTTCAACTATGGAGATGGGCAGGTTGGGAGAATGTCCAGGTGGTCTCAGAAATGCAGCAGAGCCCCTGAACTGGAACTATGAGGCTGCTGCAGAGGGAGGATTGGGTGATGGAAGAAGGGGCTCAGAGAAGGGCTTGGGCATCAGAGCTATTGGGGCTGGGGACCGTCCTGGGTGGGACCAGGACATCCTCCAGTGCATGGGTTTGGTGGGTTTGGTTTGCTTTCTTGCAAGGTGTGGCCTTAGTCTTACTGCTGTGGTGGGGCAGGGCCAGCTGTCCCTTCTTTGAAAATTTGGATCTGGGTCATTGAGGGGTCCACAGGGTGGGTGGGGGAGGCAGAAATGTGTATTTGTTCCTGGGGTGTCACATTCAGGAGTGTAGCACCTTAAGCCTCTCTGCCATCAGTTCATCCTTGACTCCGTGTACATGGTTCGAGTGTGTGAGCATGCTGGTCATCCTGCTGAACTGTGTGACCCTGGGCATGTACCAGCCATGTGACGACATGGAGTGCCTGTCAGACCGCTGCAAGATCCTACAGGTGAGCCTCTGAGTGGTCCCTCCCTTCTCCCGTCTGGGGTGTCCTCTCCCAACCCCAGGGCTCTACTCTGGTGCAGCTCCCCATCGCTCTACCTAACTGCCCCCTCCACCTTCCTCCGGTTTGCCGACCGAGGCTCTTCTCCACACCCCATTCACACCAGTGAAATGCAGTGACTGACACTTCTCTGCCTATAGCCTTCCTTGGCTCCCTAGTGCCCCCTCCCATGTCTTTTAGGAGTGTCCTCTTGCGTTTCTCCTGTTCTTCCTCCGCAGGTCCTAGGTGGGCCCTGATGTGGCATCTACATGGGTTTGGGCAGGGTGTGAAGAACAGGGCTCTGGGTCTGCACCATTTTGCAGAAGTAAAATATTTGAGGCCCATCCCTGGGAGCTAGATCTGAGTGTCATTTAATCGGGCATGTAGTTACCATGTAACGTGGAGCGAGTTGCTTGGCTTCTTTGAGTCTTGTTTCCTTCCCTGTAAAGTGGGCTACCCAATGGGTACCATTGTGAGAATCAGGGGGGAGAGTTTAGTTCCACTGTCTGTCCTTCTGCTCGACAGTTAGTAGAGACAATGAGGGAGAGCCTCTGCTCAGCCCCTGGTCCTTGTCCTCGCCTGGGCTAAAGCAATGAAGAGAATGGGCTATGTAACCTTGGGCAACTTCATCCCTTGTCTGTGAAGTGGCTGAGTGACCAGGGCCTCCGACGTTCTCTTCCTGTCCCACCTTTGACCTCACAGTGGCTCTGATTTTCACTTCCACCCTGAGAGTTCACTCTGCCCTGCACTTTTTCTTCCTCCCCACAGGTCTTTGATGACTTCATCTTCATCTTCTTTGCCATGGAGATGGTGCTTAAGATGGTGGCCCTGGGCATTTTTGGCAAGAAGTGCTACCTCGGGGACACATGGAACCGCCTAGATTTCTTCATTGTCATGGCAGGGTAGGTAAATAACCTGTTTTTGATGCATGCCAGCTGCCATATAGCTAACCCAGGGGCTTCTGGGAGATGATGGTGATGCTGTGTGAGAATGCAGGGTCTCTAGCCCGGGGGCAGGCCTAAACAGACAGCTGTCTGGTCCTTTGGCCACGGTAAGCAACTGTTTTTCTAGATGGGCAGCGAAGACTGTTTTATGTTGACTAATTGAATGCCTTTGAGAAAGTCACCTAACCTTGTGAAGCCTCCATTTCCCCATCTGTAAAAAAAGAGTAAAGACATTTGCCTGGTCCAAATGAACATCACTGTCATAACCATCTCCATTCTTATCATTATCATCATTGTCACTATCTTCACCATCACTATCACCATGTTACTGTTATCATTCATCACCACCACCACCATAACCATTATTACCATCATTAGCATCATCATTACTACCATTAAGATTACTATCATGATCATCACCAACATCATCATTTTTGCTATAACTATAGTCATCATCATCACATCATATTTTCACAATACATCATCATCATAACCATTACCATCACCACTATCATCATCATGACTCTCATAACCATATCATCACTGTCACTGCCATCATCATCATAACCATTACCACCATCATCTCCTCAGATGTCACCACCAAAATTATTTTTACAGTCATCATTGCCATCCTAGTTGTCACCATCATCGTTACCATCACATCTTCATTACTGTCACCTTTACCAGCCATCATCATCATCACCACCATCATCACCATATGACTTTCCTCACAGTCGCTTCACCATTATCATCATTGTGGTCGCTCTGTTGAGTGTGGGTGCTGCCCTGGAGGCCAGGTGAGGGTGGCTGTATTCAGGTCAGTCACGCCAGACTGACTGTCTAGGGCAGTGTCCAGTGCTCTGCTGTGATGGGGTCTGCCCTCATTTGAGCTAGGGCTCTGAGCAAGGTGCTGGATTTTGCTGAGATCATTTAACCCAGGAGTCTGATGGAACCTGACTGGGGACATGGGGACTTGTGTTCTGTCCTGAGGAGGTAACACATAGAAGATAAAAGGTAAGTAGGCGCTGACCATGCTTAGCCATGGCCCATCACAGCAGCAATTAGGAGAGAAGAAGGCTGGTGATAAAGAATGCATGTGTACCTGTTAGTGTATGTGGGAGCACATGTATGCATTTGTACATGAGTATTTTGCCATTTGCAGCAGAGTTACCTGCAAATGGCCGAGAGGGAGCACTAGAGATGTAGAGGTCCAGGAATGTGCTGAGTTCTCAGGCTCTGTCCTGAAATGTGACAATTTTGTCACTACTTTGTGTCTAAGCATTCCTTCATGATGGTGCTGTTCAGACTCCCAGCCCCCTTGCTCCTAGGAATTTGGACCTTGCCTGAAGGCAGGTAGACTTCAGATGGTTTCTTGGGTACCAGGTCATCACCTTTGTCAGGTGCGTTTTCATTTTGGGCTGACAGGAGAATACCCTTAAGTAGAGTTTCAAAGAAAAGGTTTTGGATAGTATCATTTTTTAATATTGGCTGTGCAAACTCATCCCTTTGATCTTGGAATGGAAAGGACAAAGTGTGTCTGCTTTTTTATAGGATTGTGATTTTACTCCCTTACCGGTGACATTGTGCCATGCGAATTGATAACATGGGGCTGCACGGAGCCCAGTACCACCTTGCTCTCCCTTCTTAGAAGGTAATAGCCTTGTCTAGCCAAGAAGCTGCTTATTTTCTTTCTTGTCTTCAGAATTGAAACTTTCTCCGGGGTGTCTAGAACTTGTAGTTCCAGCTTCTAGTGCCTTGTTGGCTCAGGGCATTACCCCCGTTTCTTCTTTGATTTTCTAACTCGTTTTCCTGCTGTGTCCTTCTCAAATTCCTGTTAGTTGGGTCATCTCTCCTCTCTCTTGTCTCTGCATCTGTCCTGTGTTATCTGGAATGGGAGGGAGTTCCGGACTCAGTTTTGTGAGTCACCCTTGACTCAGCAGGGTCCTTTGTCCCTTCACTGCCCCTGCTAGAATTGTCCCTTTCTCTGTTGTTTTCACCTCCTGGATGTCTTCTTGCTGTTGTGCTTTCTGGGTTTCAGGACAGTTTGTGCCAGCCCCTGTCTTATGGAAGTGCTGTTCACTTACATCTCCTCGGGAGAAGTAATGATGCCTTCCTGCTTCTGGAAGGAAACTTAAATCAGAGTGTCATTTCCAAAAGTTCTAAGAGACATATATGAAGAAAAGTGGCCCTTGTATGAATCTGGGAGTGCCTGTGCACTGCTGGTTATTCCACTAAAGTGGGGACAGATGAGATGGCGACTACTGCATCTGGGAGCAGTTGCAGTAGAGGGTCAGGGAGCTACTAGAGCGGAGTGATGGCATGGTGGTGACCTCCCATGAAGACCTCCCTTCTTGTTGGGCTGGCATTGCATCCATCTTTGCCTGGTAAAAATCTACAAATCAGCTTGCAATTTCCCAGCATTTACACCTTTTAATTAACAGGAAAGAGCAAATCAAACACAGCTAGATTCTGAGAAATCATCAGGTACATCTGTTAGCTTATGCTAACAGGGTTTCACTGTGTAGCCCTGGCTGGTCTGGACCTCACTATGTAGACTAGGCTGGTTTTGGATTCTCAGAGATGGTCAGCCTCCAACTTCCCAGTGCTGAGACTGAAGGTGCGTGGCCCATTGGACAGCTTTTCCTAACTCTTGTCTTTGGAATGTTATTTCTTTGGCTGGGGCTGGCTTTCCCATCTTGAAGTTCTCCCACCCCTGCCACTTAGACCTCAAGCTCAGCTCAGCTCTCTCCGTTTCTTATTGTGTTCCTGTGTGCTGGCATACCAGGATCTCCAAGCTGAGCAGGGAGAGGGTCACCAGCCTCAGCACCCAGTAACCTGTGAAGGGCTCTGGTTGATATCTTCCTGGTTCTTGGGACAAGTTGGAAGATAGGATCTTCTGGCTGCCACCTTTAGCATCAGGAAAGGCTGGCATGGGGCTGATATGTAAAGCATCATATTTTCACAGTCTTACTGTATGAACTATGTGGGTGGGGGGACCCCTGCACTGCCACCCTCGTGACCCATCAGTGATGCAACTCATCCATTAGCTTTATGGGGGATTTTCTCCCAGAGTCATGAACACCTACAGGTCTACCCCTGGCTTAGATGTGGAACCAGACCTACCCTTGCTCCATGGTCTTCACTCTGAATGGTGTGGGTGGAGAGGGCAGGGGTGATGGTTATAGCTGATACTCCAGAGCCCAGTCTCACCCTTCCCACCCCCACCTGGTTCTTACCACCCCCAGAGCTGCCCACCCTCCCCCACAAAGTCCTACCAGTACTATAAACGTTCTGTTTCCAGAGTAACAGGTCTGACATCCCAAGGATATTTTCTCCCTTTGTGTCCCACCCCTTCCTCAAATCACTGGCTGCTTCTTGCAAGACACAGACTCTGAGTTGCAAGGTTCCTCAGAGGTCACAGCCATTCATGTCCAACTCAGTGGAGCTGAATTGAGATCAGAGGCCCCATTTGTATGCTGCCCCTGCAGGGAGCTCACTATCATGCAAGGCAGCAAGTCTCAAACTGGAAAGTAATAAAGGGCTAGAAAGTTCTTTCACTGAGCTAAAGTTTGTCCTTCTGTGGCTCCCACCTGTTAATATCATGCATTCATTTCCAAGTCAGCATTTACTGAGGAACTATTACATACTGGACTTTGTCCTGGGAAGTGGGGACACAAGATAAGGGAGGTAAGGGGGACAAATGCTCTTCCTGATGGCATGGGGCTCAGAGTGTAGAAAAGAGATGGAAAACACACATCACAGACAAGTTCTAAATGGTTCCACAATACTGCTTAGAGGGACCAGAGTGACACAAGGACATGGGTCCAGTATCCATCAGGGGTTGAATGTCCTCCAGACAGAGAGCTGGGGATGGGAACTGTCCAGCAGAGAGAAGACAATGGACTCTGAGGTGGAAGGCTCACATTGTGTGGAGCTGAGGGATGATGAGGCTAGGACATAAGTCTGGGGCCTCTCACGGGGCGGGGGCACAGGGAGACTCCTCAGCCCTCCAGAAGTCAGGATGAAATGTCCCAGACCCCCACTGCTTTTCTGAGGACAGTCTTCAGAAGCTCCCCTTGCATCACACTCTGTTCTTTCCTGGAGAATAGGATCGTAGCCTCCAACGACAGTGGCCTTGGAGCAGATGGGAGAGGCTGTACCACCCCAGAGTGAAGGCTCTGGTAGCTTGTCTCATGATCATGTTCGCCCTCCAAGCTGGGTCTCCTCCACCTTGGGATTAATAGCAGGTGGCTTTGAAACTCCAACAGCAAACTTGGCCCTGTAGCAGCTGCTTTCATTGCAGCGGGGGGTCCAGCTGTTTGTTCTCCATATCACTTCCTGTTCTTGCTCAGCCTGGGCTGAGAGCCCTGCCATTCTTCCTCTCCAGCCTGTGACAGAGCAGGTACTCACCACTGCTCTTCAGGTGTGGCCAAGCCACCCTACCATCTTCCACTTAAGCGGCTCTCTCCTGCTTGTCCATTAGGAGGTCATGAAATATTCAATTACTGTCTTGAACTTGAGATATTCTCCACCTGTATACGTCCCTCCCTACATCATGCTGAATTCCATCTTCTCCTCCATGCCCAGGCCTTTATGAAGTGACCACTGCCAGCAGAGGGGGGGGGGGAATGAGACACCTCTGTTAAAAGTTAAAAGCTTCCATAGGAATTTCAAAGCTGGTGCTTGGGGGAGCAGGGGCCTAGGTAGGGCTGAGGGCTTTTTGGTGGATGAATGTAGGTGGTGAATCAGCACTTTGAATCTGAAAGCCCTTGGAACCTGAGGACTGTGACATCACAGCACTGGCTTCCATGCAGAAACGAGCTGCTGACCGAGGGATAAGGGTGTGTGTTGCTAAAATTCCTTCCCAGAGCAGGGATGTCTACCTTCTCCTAAGGTCCCAATGACAAACCGAGAATTATCCCAGCTGGGCTTGTTGACTTTACCCTCCTTCACAGACAAGACCCTCACCTGACTATCCAGCCACTCTCCACTACTTTGCCTTAAATGCACACAGCAGGTCAGAGAAGTGTGGGGCAAGGGGGGAGGGGTTCTAACTACAGGCTACAGAGAAGCCCACATCTTTGCTGGGTAGAGGCTTTCTGGGTGCAGGCTGGTTGAAGGAGAAGGATAATCACATACAGCAGTTGGGATGGGTGATTTCCTCAGCCTTCAAACACAATCTTTCACCTCTCTCTGAAGAGAGCAGCAGAGTCAAGGCCCACTCTAGGACGTGGGTCTATCAGGCATGGAGGGACCCAGGGATCTGCCTTTACCCAGGGGTCCTGCTGTGGTGGTCTGTGGCTGCTGCTTGTGATTGCTGTAGAAAGCTATGGGAGGTGAGGTCATGACTCCCAGTTCTGGTTATTGGTGAAAGAGTTGCCACAAAGGAGTTAACGTCTTGTGATTTTCTGGGTCTTTTCTCTCATGGTCACAAGGCAGTGGCTGGAGCTATGGATATCTGAATTGAAGGTCATATGGAAGGGTGAAGAGATGGCCATGCCACCCATGCCTGTCTACTAGGGTCAGAAAACAATGCTTTCTTTACAAGATCCCTTCCTTTCCTAGTGCTCTTGGCTGGAGCCAAATCACATGGCTACTCTTAGCTACAGGGAGGCAAGGGAATCAGAAATGTCTTTGAACTTGACTTAGCCAACCAAGAGCTGCTCTATGGGGTCGAGTCAGATTGGAGAAGGTTCATGTCAGGTGGGCAGTGTGTTGAGGCTGGGCATCCCGGGTTTCGGCACCAATGTTGTTGTTTTGCAGCTGCTATGGCCTAAGAAACACAAACACGAGATTGAGCGCCCACGTGGAGTTTATTGAGAGAGGGGAGAGGAAAGAGGGGGTAGCTGGTGGCCAACCGAAAGCGGGGAGAGAGAGAGATAAAGGGGGCCCCAGAGAGAGCGAGAGAGGGAAGCAAGAGAGAGGGAGATGAGAGGGACAAGAGAGAGCAAGAGAGAGCAAGAGAGAGAGGGACACTTGGCGCGCTTGCTTTAAAAGGGGAGCTTGCGCATGCGTAACCCAGTCTCTGCGGCCAGGTAGCTTGGGCAGTGGGGCTTGCATAACCCAGTCTCCGCCCAGCCAGGTAAGGCCTGACTTAGTGATTATACGTCCCGCCCATCAGAGGCGGGGCCCACAGACTGCCCAGCCTCAACACAGTGTCCACCCTGACCCTCCTTGGTTGTCACTTCCATAGCCTTTCCCTGATGAGGAATCTAAAGCTTGTACCAATCGCACAAGTGCTGCAGAGGCACCAGTGCCTGCCAGTGGGCCCAGCTGTGGCCAGTGGTCAAAAGCCTGAAGAGGAGCCTTCTTCCCATGTGGCTGTGTTTGTGTTAAGTGTGGCTCACGGAAGTCCCATAATTGCCAAGAGGTTCAAGAGGCCCTGAGTGCCATGTCACTGACCACTTACTTTACTTTGGGACTTTACAGGTCCCCAGAGCGGCCTTGGGTCAAGGACATGGCTCTCGAGGCTGCAGGCTGCATTGCTTTCCTGTCTGTTGGGTGAGGTGCTGACGAGCGGGGTCAGGATCTGTAATTGGGTGGGTGTAGACCATGTAAGGTTCTGGACAGAATCTGAGTGTAAATGTTGGTTTCGTTTGCATACAGGACTGGTTGGAATAGGTGATGGTCACTGTGTGGGCCTGTTTCCATAGAAACATGATGGGGGATGGGTGAGTTGACAGAGATCCTCAGACCTGCCTGATGAGTCATACTGGTCAGGTGTGATTCACACAGGAACCTCAAAGTCATATGGTGAAGGGATTCTCCTAGCTCCTTTGCTGAAGAGCCTTGCCTTCCATCATGGCTGGTTCCAGAATCTGACAGACAACCTTGTCTATGCAGCCATCTCTTAGCTCTGCTGTTTCTTTGGGGCTAGCACTCCTCCCTTGAGTTTGCTGATCTGTGCAGGATGCCATTGGGAGTTCCCACAGTTACTCACCTTTCCTTTTCTGCTCAGTCATTGAGGCCCAGAATTGAGCCTTCTTGGCTCTGATTGGCTGGAGTGGGCTCTGTGTTCAATTCTGAGCCAGTCTTGGTGGGTGTCAGCTCCACCCATGCCTCATGTCGTGAGAATAAGGAGGATATCCCAGGAGGATGGAAAGAGAGTCCTTGGCTCTGGGTTCCTTGGAGTGCAGCCAGAAGCTTGGGCAACAGGTGTTGGCTCATGGGTGGCTTGCTGATGGTTGGGAAATTTTACATCTACCTCCATGTCTTCAGCCTCAGCATCCCAAGCTGCTTTGCAGATGAGGAAATGGAGGCTGATAGAAGCTGGTAGCCTGCTCCAGGTCACCACCCAGTACAGGGGATCTGGGATTGCTCAGATATGGCTGTGCTGGAGCCCACACTCACTCCAGGTATGAGGGAATATCACCTTTTCAGAAGTCAAAATAGTCCCATTGACCTGTCCCAAGGACTTGGGAAATCTCACTGACATTCAGGAAACTGTGAGGTATATTTGTTTCCTCTGGCCTGTGGCAGAGCTTACAATGCCCTTCTCCCACTTCTCAGTAGCATAGTCCATCCAAGGTAGTGTCAAGATTAGCCCGAGCTCACTCAAGGGAGGCGGACATTGCAAAAGGGGACACACCAAAGTCATGCACTGGGGATAGCTCAGTGTGTAATGTGCTTGTCCCACAAGCATGGTGATTAGAATTTGGAACTCTAGGACTCTCTTACAAACCTCTCTTACAGGAGGGCATGGCAGCTCACCTGTAATCCCAAAGCTCTGAAGGTCAGGACAGGGAATCCCTGACTGAATTGTTCATATTGGTGAGCTTTGGATTCAATCAAGAGAACTTGCCTCAATGAGTAAGGGTGGAAAGCAATTAAGGAAGACTCCCAACATCAGATTCAGGCTCTCACACACAAACAAGGGAGCATGAATACACACTTCACAAAGATACAGGCAAAACAAAACAATCAGGCATTATTGAGTGGGGTGTGGAGCTCAGTTCATATCTATAAACCTAGCACTTGTGTGGCTGAGGTAGAAAGGTTACTGAGAGTTTGAGCCATAATGGAAGGCTGTCTATAAAACAAAACAAACAGCATACACATTTTACCTGAGCACTGTGTATTTATCTCATGACCCTGGCAAAGATGAGGGTAGCAGAGCCCTGAATGCAGGCCAGCAGTGGGAGAATTGGGAGAGTCTTGAGTTCCTTGATCAATGAGTTCCTGGAGCCAAGTAAGTTCCCACTCTCCTGGGATCTGTCTTTGTAACCCACCCTAAGCCTTTGAAGGCATCCTTCCTCATACAGAATCTTCCCTGAACTGTGAGGTTCATTCAGTCATATGCACTTTCCTCAGTAGTCAAGTGGGCCTCCTGGACTTGGAGACTTTGTGTGAGGAACTGTGGGTATCTTAGTACAAGCATGCTGTAAGGAAACACTACAGGCTGCCTGGGTGCTGAGAGCTATTGTTATAAACAACAGACACGTATTCCCAGTTCAGAGCCTGAGACTCCGAGGTAAAGCTGCAACAGGATTTGGAGCCTGGTCAGGGTCCATCAGCACACAGATGTTTCCTCACTGATGAGGGGTGAATAGTCTCTTTTGTTGAGTCTGTCAGGGCACCAGTTTCACCCTGAAATACCCCAAGAATGCCACCTCCTCATCCCATGCTTTTGGGCACTAGAATTTTACTGTAAGACTTTGTTGTAAGGGATATAAACTGACCACAGCAATGGCTGAAGTCACCATGACTGTTAAGGAACTGACCTGAGTCAAGAGCCACAGCGTTATTCTCGTGGTGTCCCCACCCCCTGCTTCTCCCTTTTGCTGTACATGCCCCACCAACCCCTATTGTGTGCTGGGTGTCAGGCCAGTGTCCCAAGCTGATGGTCTAGCTGTCAAGTGACACAGGCTGAGTGAGTCACCCTCAGCTGCCTCCTGACCGATGATCTACCATCCCCAACATCACAACTGGGTGGGTGTTTCCTGGAACGATGCACCCAGGTATCCCATGTTGCTTCTCAGTAGCTCCAAAGGCTTGTTTTTTTTTTTTTTTTTTTTAAATCTTGTTCTTCAAGCTGTTTATCTGACAAGCTCTCAGAGGGAGCCTGCATGGGCTCAGTGCTGGGGACCTGGCTGGGGCCCTGAGGCATGAAGAGTAAGCAACAGTGGTTCACAAGGTGGGAGAATTCCCGCCTTAGCTTGGCGGTGGGCCTGGGAAAGCCAGAAAGGGCTCTTCAGATACAAAGACTGGACTGAAGGGGTCTGGAACACTCCGAGAGCAGGAGTTGTTGCCAGACATTGGAGTACAGTGGGTGGTGGGCAGTGCTAGAGATGAGGTCAGAGGGCTTCCAGAATTATGGCCTGGGCCTTCCTGGATCTTCCTGCCTGGGTATATGTGACCTTTCCCTCCAGGGTACATGTGACTTGTGGATGGATGAGGGTGAGTTGAAGAAGCTAAGGAAACTCATGATGGCTCATATTTATTGTCCCTTCCTTATACCAGGCTCTGTTCTAAGCCCTGAATCTGTGTTAGAATCTGGTTCCATTGAATGTCTCATTCAAGGTCACTTGGTATCCTGAGAGTGAGCTGAGACCAGAACCCAATAACATTCTGTGACCATTAGACCACACTGCCTCCCAGGATGCTGGCCATCTCACTTGCTATTGTGTGTTGTGGTCACTGGGCCAGTTGAGGGGGAGGAGCTGGTGATCTGTGATGAGATGGGGTAGAGGTAGATTCTTCCACACCTGGTTGTGTCCTCTGGGTTCCTCTGGGCCCCAACTTCTTCTTCTGCAGATAATAGGTGCGGTAATCAACCATGGTAGAGCTTACCTGGAGATGTGTGTGTCTACTTGTTGGCTACAGAGTACTCAGGAATCCCTACCTTCCCAGCCTGCCAGGACTGAGTGGCAGGTAGCAGGAACCCAAGGCTTCCAGGCTCCTTATCCTCAAGCTTCAAGGGAGGAATCTAGGCAGAATGGAGGGCAGAGCGGCCCCAGCCCAGAACCCAGCCCCTATAGCTCCTCCCCAGCCTTCTGTGTTGGTGCAATCCTCAGACCATACTGAGGTCCTCAGTGCCTCCAGCTTCCAGGCCATATATTCAGGAAGGGGTGTCTCCTCTCAGCTGGTCCAGCTCGAGGACTAAATTACCCTCAAGGACAACCTGGGGCTGCTTTGCCCATTCTGCACCCGTGACAGTGACCAAGCCAGGGGGACATGTCTCTATCTGAGCAGTTCTGGGTCTCTCCCTGGTGGCAGGAGTTACAGGAAGAGGCTCTTTATCAGGAATAGTAGAAGATGCCCTTCTCACCCTGTCTGCTTTCCTCTTACCTGCCCCAACCCAAGCCCAGCTACTCAGGGAGGACAGTCGCTCTTCTCCTAGCGTAGTTCCAGGGTGTTTTAAAGCAAAATTGCTTTGCCCAGTTAGGTGCTTGGGAGTTGGCAGGAGGGGAGTTGTTGACTTTCTTCCCTTAAAGACCCTTAGCACTGAAACTGTGTGATAAAGAAACTGTGTAATTAGGCATTAATTTCTCACCCTTGAAAGTGATGTCTTACTTGGGGCCTGAGGGAAGTCACCCACTCAGCAGCTTCGTTTTCACCTTGTTAGGAGCTAGGATGGGGACCCAGAGACCACTTTCATGCAGGAGGAGGGGATGGCTTTAGTCATTACAGTGGCCTTGGGCACAGAGTGGGTGGTGCTATTCATGATAGGTTGGTTTCCTGAGTGTCTCCAGAGTGTGGGCGGCAGGTGAAGCTGGGCTTGAAGCTCAGAGATGGGGAGACAGGCATGCCTAGTGCCACAGTGTGTGTGTGCGCGTGTGCGCGCGCGCGTGTGTGAGTGTGTGTGTGTGTGCGTGTGTGCGTGTGTGAGTGTGTGTGCGTGTGCGCGCGCGCGCGTGCGTGTGTGTGCGTGTGCATGTGTGTGTGCTTGTGCGTGTGTGTGAGTGAGTGTGTGTGTGAGTGTGTGCGTGTGTGTGAGTGAGTGTGTGTGCGCGCGTGCGTGTGTGTGAGTGTGCGTGAGTGAGTGTGTGTGCGCGCGCGTGTGTGTGCGTGCGTGTGTGTGTGAGTGTGTGCGTGTGTGAGTGTGTGCGTGTGTGAGTGTGTGCGTGCGTGCGTGTGTGTGTGTGTGCGTGTGTGTGGGTGCGTGTGTGTGAGTGTGTGCGTGTGTGTGTGCGTGTGCGTGCGTGTGTGTGCGTGTGTGTGCGTGCGTGTGTGTGAGTGTGTGTGTGCGTGTGCGTGCGTGTGAGTGCGTGCGTGCGCGCGTGTGTGTGCGTGTGCGTGAGTGAGTGTGTGTGTGTGCGTGCGTGCGTGCGTGTGTGTGCGTGTGTGTGTGAGTGTGTGCGTGTGTGCGTGAGTGTGTGTGAGTGAGTGCGTGCGTGCGTGCGTGCGTGCGTGCGTGCGTGCGTGTGTGTGTGTGTGTGTGTGATGCTGCAGGTGCCATTGCTGTTGGCCCACCTCCCTGCGCCATAGCTTCGCACATGCTAGACAAGCTCTCCGCCTCTGTGCTGCAGCCCAGCCTTGCTGCTCCAGCACCCAGATTTCTCTGTCATCTTGGGGCTTCTGGATGGGATCACAGCTGGACTGTCCTGAACAGTCTACCCTCGTGATTCACTTTTCCTCCCTTTCCATGATTTCTGGATCAGTTCTTGAGTGAATGAGCAGCCTGAGGCCTCGTCTCAAGAGGGGAGTCCATCCCAGCCAGGAAGTATGGACCGTGAGAACTCAGAACAGGGAGTGATGGTGAATTATGTACTTGGTGAGGAGCGAGAAGGGAGAAAGGAGGGGAAGGCTGTGTGACACAGAGTGGGGGTTTGCCTAAGATGTCCTGTGAGCCTGGCTTCACACCTACAGTCCCTGAAGGTGGGAGCAGGGATGAGGGGCAAGCCAGACTGCGGAGACCTTGAAGGGTGTGGTCAGAAGCCTGGGTGTTTTCCTGAGAGCAGTGGGAGCCATGACGGTTTTAAGGAAGCTCTGCTCCATTAGAGGGTTAGATTTGTGATGTGGTTGGGCTGTGAGGGGAAAGCAGGAGACAGGAGAACAGGAGGGAGGCTGTCACAGCTGTCAGGAGACAGGGACAGTGACGCAGTCTCAGCAGGGATTGTGGAGATGTCAGCAGCTGTCCCAGGTTGGGCTTACTGGTATAAGAGTCTCTGTCAGGATGGCGAGGCTCCCAGGGCAGAGACTTAAACACACAGCCCCTGCCTCCCAGAAGTGTTCTTCCCTGTCATTCCCACACACGTCCAGCATCCTTTCTGCCATCAAAGCCTCTGGGTTCTCCATTGTGCACCTCATTAGGTGCACATTTGTGCTTCTTACCCACCAAATGAATTTCCTATCTCTCTGAGATAGGAAACACAGCTGTAGCAGAATGTTCCAGTAGGGTCATGGGGTGTTGAAGAAGGCTTAGAAGAAACTTGCAAAGCCCCCAGTGTCTAGTTGGTTCATGTTGCTAAGAACTTGGTAATATCACAGTTTCCCTTTTCAATGAGCTGCCAGGAAGCTTGGTATTCAGATTTTCATGGGGTGTTTTGTTTTTGTTTTTGTTTTTTTTTGAGAGCCCGAAGGATGCAGTGATGGGGTCTGAGGAAATTTTGCAGCTCACTGTAGAGGGTGTGTTCCTGTCTGAGGACCTGTAGGGTCAGGTCCAGGGTGAAGGGAAGGGGCTGGGCTAGTGCAATGTCTATCTAAGTCTGTTCCATCTGAGCTTATAATGTTCTCCTTGGCTGCGGCTTCTCTGGCTCTTCTAGGGAGCCAGAGTGTAGGGGTTGCTGAGTCTGAGGCCAAGTCTGTGATTCTGATCAACTTCCCACTGTGAGGAGGTGTTCAGCCACTGCTGTTTACTAACTAGGTAATCGTGGGCCTTGGTGATAACTAGCTTCAGCCCACATGCTGTCCCGCATCCAGGCAGCCTGTCTCTTCTCCCTGGTTGTAGATGACAATGTAAGAGAGCAGTTTCTCGCCAAGATGCTGAACCTCTCAGGGCAGCCTTATCCCAGGCCCCATGCTTTGCTCAGTGCTGATCATCTAGGCTGTGGCCCTGGGGGCTCTGGAGGGGAGACCACTGTCCCTTTGGGGCCTGGGGTCAGGGACAGGCACTGGTGGCCTGGGGATTTCCTTGCTGAGGTTGCTCTAGAGCAGGGTTCTCTCCAAGGTTGACGGAGGCAGGTTCAGTGAGGGAGAGGACAGTGGTGCCTCAGCAGGTGACATCTAACTGATGTGTGTGTGTGTGTGTGCCAGAGCAAAAACATGCCAGGGTGAACACCCAAGTGTGTGTGTGTGTGTATGTGTGTGTGTGTGTGTGTGTATGTGTATGTGTGTGTGTGTGTGTGTGTGTATGTGTGTGTGTGTGTGTGTGTGTGTGTGTGTGTGTGTGTGTGTGCCAGCATGTGCCACCCCCGCAGCACCTCCGTCATAAGCATCCCCCAGCTGTGCTGGGAGAGCTTTCTACACAATATGAAAATGACAGTTTGGCTCACCCACGCATGGAATCCTCACGCGGCCTACTCCCTACTGCCTGCTCAGGGCCCCCTCTTGTCTTCCCCCATCACCAGGTCTCAGTCTCACCCCCCACTCCCCCCTGCTGGTTGCTGCCCTGCACCGGACCTCTTCTCCCTTCTCCCATCCCCTCCTCTAATCTTTGACTCTGTTTTTAATCTCTGTCACTTTTTTTTTTGAGGTCGCTCTTATCTGACCTTAGGCTAAAGTAGCAGTGTGTGTGTGTTTGAGGGTGTCCACAAGTGAGTGTGTGAGTGTATGAGCAAGCTCAGGTGTGCACATGCTGAGCGGAGCCTGCAGAGTGTTAGGTACGGACAAGGGCATCTCAGGTGAGGCAGCTTTCGCTCAATTACTACTCAAGCGACAGGAGGGGGCCGAGGCTCACAACAGTTGGACAGGTTTATTGGGTGTGTAGGAAAGCCTTCCTTTCCCACCCACACTGGTGACATGTGGAGCTGGCAGCCCTGGGTGGGATGGGGGAGGCTCTACTGAGTGACACCTGAGGTCAGTTGTTGAGGGGATCTTTCAGTGAGGGAGAGGACAGTGGTGCCTCAGAAGGTGACATCTAACTGATGTGCAGACCATTGTATGGGTCTTCAAGACATGCTCTTTATGAGATCTGGGAAGGCTTCCTGGAAGAGGCAAAGCATTGCAGGGCAAGTGGAATGAGGAGTAGGGTGTGGGGTGAGACTAAGAGAGGACTAGGGCAGAGTGAAGCTCCAAGGCTGTCTCTTTGAATCACCCTGCCCAACAGGGCTGGGTTTGAGATCTCTTGAATCCTTAGTACTGACATTGGTCTGGTACACTCTGGACTCAGTATGGAAAAGCTTCTAGGGCATCAAGGCTGTGTGCAGAAGGCCTGCTAGCACAAGTGTGATTTCATCACAGATGTGGGGATGGTCCCTCCGGGCAAAAAAGACACGCGAGTAAAGGCCTTGGCTGGCTGAGGAGTGTCTGTGAGCCTGAAATGTAGCTGAGCTATCTAGGGCTCCTTATCACCCTCAGAATACAGAATACCTTTTGCTTCCTTACAGGGGTTGGTCTTGGCTTGGTGGGCCCCTCTTAGGACCCTATCTCTGGTGGAGGCTCTGTAAAGCTATTATTGATGTATCAATGCCACCTCGTTTCCATGTGGTACCAGCCTGAGGTCCCTCAGTTCTCTGGTTTGATCTGATGGCCAAGCATCCACACTGGAAGAGAAGTTCTAGAAGCAGAACTGACATAGGTCATTGGTCAGATGGATAGGGACCATTTGTCACGGGGCAGGCACTACAGTTGAGACCAGTCTGTGCTCCTTCCACTCCCCCTCCTGACTTTACCTTCAGAGTCCCTGTGACAGGCAGTCTTGCTGTTGCTAACCCTGCTTACAGAGGAGACTGGGATCCATCACAGCTGGATCTTGGTCCCTTTCCTCACTCTTCTAGGGAGTGTGGATGGCTGGGTGGTCCCAGCCTTGGACCTGGTCCTGAGTACTTTCTATACTGTCCCTCATTCTCTCTTTTCTTCATAGGATGGTCGAATACTCTCTGGACCTTCAGAACATCAATCTGTCAGCCATCCGCACTGTGCGTGTCCTGAGGCCCCTCAAAGCCATCAACCGTGTACCCAGTGAGTTGGACCTACCTGCCTGCCTGTCACTGCCTGCCCAGCTTGACCCATTTATTTGCTTACAGAAGACAGATCAGTTCCTTCCTGGGCCAGATCTATGCTCATGGTGCTGGACAACTTTGCTCCCATTGGACTTAATGGGCCAGCATGTGGTGCCCAGGAGTGCTAGGGAGGGGGTCTTGATGCCTCTGAGTCCTCAGATAACTTGCATTTCAGCACTTGGGAGTCTGACTGTTCTGGGATAATGATGGAGTTTAGTGCTTCTCTGGAAAACCAGTTTGGCAGGCTTAGAACTTGAGTCTGTCACCTATTTCCCCATAGGACTGTCTATTTAATTTTTCCAGCCACCTTTCTATCCATTCACCCCTTGCCTATCCATCCATCCATCCATCCATCCATCCATCCATCCATCCATCCATCCACTCATCCGTATCTATCTACTACTCACACACTCTCATCTATCTATCTATCTATCTATCTATCTATCTATCTATCTATCTATCTATCATCAGCTAACCCATATACCTATTACCCATTTACCCCACTTTTCGCCTATTCACCTAGTTATTCATCCATCTATTCATCTACCCACCTACCCACCTACCCACTTATTTACCTGTTCATCCATTCCTTTCCCAGTTTAAACTGAGAGGTGGCCTTGAATCCACAAGCTCTAGGGTCAGCTCTGCTTGCCTAGTCTGTGCTCCTTTGATGTATTGAGCCTTACAATCACCTAGGGAGGAATCTGGGTTATTCTTATTTAGGGGATGAAGAAACAGCCTTGAAGACACAGTTCCCTCCTCAAGGATGCACTGCCAGCAAGTAGCAGATGTAGGATGCCTCCTCCACTGCCCTATGTTAGGAGTGGGAAGAGTAGGGAAGGGAAGGAGGAGGACATAGGCTTAGGACTTTCAGATCTGTTGGGAAGGCCAGGAACTGTTCTTTCTTTTCTTTCTCTTGTGTATGTGTGCTTAGTGTACATGTGTGCATTTGCATTTGTGTGTGTGTGTGTGTGTGTGTGTGTGTATCTGTACATGCCTGCATGAATGGAGGCCTGAGGTTGATATTAAAGAATCTTCCTTGATCATTTTCTACTTATTCTTTGAGGCAGTTTCTTTCTTTTTTTAATGTGAAAAGTTTATTGGGGGGAGGTAGGGAAGTAAGGGAAGGGAAAGGAGAGAAAGAGAGAGTGAGGCACAGCTTCTTAATTGAACCCAGGGCTCAGTGATGCAGCTATGGTGGCTAGCCAGTTTGCTCTGTTTCTGCCTTCCAAGGGCTAGAAATACAGGCAGCCTGCTAGAATAACCTGACCTTTACATGGATCCTGGGGATTAGAACTCTGGTCCTCATGCTTGTGAGGCAAGCACTTTCCCTTTTGAGCTATCTCCATATGGTGGATCTCAGCCATTCTGTGAACTATGGAAGAAACCCTCAAATGCAGATGCGATGCACATGTTCAATAAGCCTGTCTAGCTGTCCTCCTGTGCTGCTACGCACAGACAGTGCTGCCTTGGGCCCAGCCAAGCTCAGGGTGCAGGGTGGGGATGGGCGTCTGAGTTGAGACCCATGAAACCTGGGGACTGGGTGGGAGTGGAAGAGACCAGTGAGGCAAAGGGGAGTGGGGCATGGCCAGAGTCTAGAAGCCACTAAGTAGCCTCTGGCTGTTGGGGACCCCAGGTACTGACTGCTGCAGGAATGAGATAAAGATCAGGGAGTGGGGCTGAGGCTGGAGGGGACAGGAGAGGTCAGCAGGAGAGTGTTTCAGACATGGCCTTGGCAGGAGTGTGGGATGAGCTGGTCACTGAAGCTGCTCCCATGATTGGAAGCAATGACTAAGGCTGGGCAGGGCAGAGGGAGGGAGGAGGTACTCCCGAGCCCAGCCTAGGTCTGAGAGTCATTATTAGCTCACCACGAAGGGAGGGACACAGCATTGAGAGCAAGGGCCCCTTTCTACTGGCCTCACCTGTAATGCTTCTATTTTTGTCATGGGGATGGCCTTCATCTACAGGTGTGTCCCTATCATGGGGCATACAGGCTTGGTCACTTTGGATGCGAGGGGCACATAGCAGGGTATCATCCACAGGGGCATTAGTACAGGATCTCACATCATGGTCTCTGTCAGGCCTGGGATCTGACAGGCATGGGACAGCCATGTGAAGGATTGTTAGTGAATGGGAGAAGGCCCAAAGGGACAGGATAGACATATAGGGTGCGGGTCTTTCTCTTGTTAGATGCTTTCTGTGTGTGGATATGGAGGATCTATATGAATTCACAGGAGAACACATGTGCACACATGTGAGTGCATACATGTGAATGTAAATGGGTATGCATGTGAGGAAATGTAAATGTGCCCTGTCATGGTGTCTGCCTCTCAGGAGCATATGTGGAGCCTGGACCACCCTGGGTGGCTGGCTGTGTACAGAGCTTGTTAAGTGGTTTGGGACTGAGGTGGTTACTCCATGTCCCAAGCTTGACTATTCTCTGGAGAAGGGCAGGGCAGGGCAGGGGTCAGTCTTAAGCCCAGCATCTCTGTGTTCCTGGAAGTTCCAATTATCGAGGCTCTGTGTGCAGATAGCCAAGGGAGGCTCCAAGCCTCTCCACAGGACCTTCTAACAGCTAATGGCCCCCTTGGGAACACTCAGCTGCCCTCTCAGCTGACAGTCACCTCTCTCAGAGTCCAGCATTGTGGAGATGCTGAGAGCATCAGCTCCCAGGATCCCAAATACTTCCAGATTGAGTAGGCAGCTATGTTCCAAGGAAATAACCTTAGGATGAACAATTTCTTCCCCCTTTTCCTCTTCCCCCTCCTCCTTCTCCTCTGCCTCTTTCTCCTCCTCCTCCCCTATTCTCTTTCTCCTCTTTGTTCCCTCTCTTCTTTGTCCTTCTCCTCCTCCCTTCTCCTCTCCCTTCCCTTTTTCCATCATTGCCTCTTCCTTCTTTTTGTTTTTATTCTGAGACAATGTCTATCTACATAGTCCTGACTGTCCTGGAACTTAGTAAACCAGGTTGTCCTTGAATTCACAGAGATCTTCCAATCTCTGCCTCCTGAGTACTGGGACCAAAGGTATGCGCCACCACGCCTGGCTTGAACTCACCTTCTTAAGTAGATGAACCCCAGGAGTGCATGACAGTTGGAAAATGGGGATCCCTGAAGTCCAGCAACTCAGCCCCTCATTCTACAGGGAAGCCTTCTTTGTCCCTGGCATCTTGTCTTCCTCTAGGAGTCACCAGGTAATAGTGACCTGAGAGGGGCCTATGCTCCTTAGCTGTGTCCGCCTTGGGATGTAGCCTGCAGCTGTAAGTTTCACCGCTAGATGGCAAGCTAGAGAGCCAGTACTGGGCAGTCAAATGATCAGTGATTAATTGGGAAATCAGGGAGGTAGGTTACCAGAACCTTAAAAAAATGTAGTGGAGGATAGAGCCCCAACATGATCACCTAGAAAGACTCAGCTGGAGGTCAGAGAGTGCAAGTCCTGTTTCCCACTCTGCTGTGACATGGGCCTCAGTTTCCCTGAGGCACAGAGCAGAAGAGCTAGATTAGCTGTGTGGTTCTCAGCTTTGTATGGGGTGGGTAGGGGACTCAGTCAGGGCTCTCATTATAGAAATTTTCAAAATATGTCCCTTCAGCCCACCCCTGTGGCTTCATTTTCAGTTCCTGCCTTTGGCAGATAAGGGGAAGGAGACAGAAGACGGGAGAAGGTTGAGGAGAGAGGTGGGAGGTTGAGTTCTGGTTCTTTACAAACTCTTATTAGTCACTGCTTTTATCTGGGCCTTAGCATGATGGGCCTGGATTATCTGCACCAGACCTCCTCTGGGCCTGCCTCTGTCTGTGCCTCCTCTAAGTAAACACAGCGTTTCCCTGAGCTCCATTGGTGGAATCTTTTCAAAGAGAAAAATTGCTTTTTTGCCTCCAGTTAGAAACTTGGGCAGTCATCACGGAGCATGGAGTCAGTCCATGCGGCAACTAGGCATTGTACTCCAAGCTAGGCTGTTGCAGGGGTGTCTGCGCAACCTCCAGGGTCCTGAGCTGTGCTTGGCTTACGGTTGCTGGCTCTGTCACAACCTACCTTATCATAAGGGATCCTGGGTTGGCTGGCCTGGGCTGGCTATGCAGAATGAAGAAGGTGCTTCAGGATACCTGTGGACATGGTGGGAGCAATGTCGACAGATCTACAGGGACTCCCAACTACAGGTCTCTCTGCTGCACTGTCAGCCCCTGGTTCCGATTCAGCAAACCCTGTCCCCTCTATCTTTGAGTCCTCCAACTAGAAAGTGGAGTCAATCTTTCTAATCTCTGTCCTGTAGTGTGGCTGAAATGACATGGTGTGCTTGAAGAACTTCCTGGAGAATGACACGTGTGAGAAGTGATGGTCATGATCCGTGATGAGGACCAAGGGGTCTTGGGGACATCTCAGGTCTTAGAAGAGCCCATCAAGGACTCAGAGGTCTCAGGGTGTGGGTGGGCATCCCTGCAGTCAGGGCATGATACTGAGACATCCTGCGGCTGCTGTGGCAGCTCAGGGAACCGCATGTCGGGAGGGGTAGGAGCTCACTTCTCATCATTCCCTGTATCTGTGTGTTACTCATCACTCACTTCCTCAGATAGCTCTCCATGCACACCATGCCATTTTGCCTAAATGAGAAGATGGAAATTGGTACAGTTATCTCTACTCCCTTGTTGGCGGATTCAAAGCCAGAGGAACATAGCAGGAGGGGGTGGCTTACATCTGGGATTTACTGACAAACGGCTGGAGTTTATCAAGTGTTGGGCTGAGCCCCTCACAGTCTCACAGGGCTGTTACTCCATCTTCTAATACGTTATAGGCTATTAGGATTGTGTAACGTTCACTTTACAGCTGGGGAACTGGAGGCTCAGTTTTGGGGGTGCTGAGCTTTCTGTTGACTGAGGTGTGGCAATGGCCAGTACAGGAAATGTACCTGCTCTGGTACCCAGGACTGCTTTGGCTCTTCCTATCCAGATGGGGTCCCAGCTGGATCACTGTCAGTCCAGCAGTGTTGAGAAGGGACAGAAAGACCCAGGTGTCCTTCTTGGAAGGACCTAGGGAGTTTTATTGGGGACAGGGTCTGGGAGAAAGAAAAATTGTGAGTCAGAACTGATGTGGGCATTTTGTTGCTTTCTCTGGAGTGTGTGGTTCCTTGGGCTCCAGGGAAGGCAGGAGGAATTCTGGGTATATCCGGAATCCCAAGGCTTCCTGTCCTTGGTCCATATGGACTCTCTCTTCTTGGGGTATAAAGGCCTACAGCCTACAGGAAGGAGGGAGGGAGAGGAAGGGACAGAGATGAGAGAGATGAGGTACTCTACTGCCAAGAGCTGCTGTCTTCTCTGAAGAGCAGTGTGGAGAACATCTGGCCAGATGTCTGGTGGGAACCCAGGGATTGTAGGACATGAATCAGAGCAGTCAGTTCAGGGTCAAATTCTGAGTCTTGTTCTAGGAATCTGGAAGATTGTCGACAGGACACAGGTGGTAGGATTAGGTTAGTGTGTAGGCCTCTTGATTGTTCCTCATCTGAAGTAGTATTGCCAGGGGCCACTGTGCCAGGCTCAGGGTTAGGTATAGGGACAAAGCATAGGTTCATCTATAGTCCCTCATCATTGGCTGACACTTGAGCCCCACGTAGTGGACCAGGGTCCAGGGGTCAGGGCTGAGGCCCTGCAGATACTTGAGGAGACTTCCTAGAGGAGGGTGGTAGGTCCTGGGAAGGATGGATGTTGTTTGGTACACTCTGGGTGGGTGCACACTGCTCTGGGGGAGGGACTCAAGGCCTATGGGATGAAGAAGGCAGGGTGCTTTGTGACTTGGTGTCCGCCTTCAGCCTACAGGCCCCTTCCAGGCTGGGCTGGTGCCAGCAATTGTGACCCTGGCCATCCGACCGTCTGCTGCCTGGCCCGGCCTCCCTGGCCCCCGTTGTGCCTCTGATTAGTTGGCTTGGCAATGGCAGGGCAGCAGACGGCTTCTCCTTGTGCTCAGCACTTTCTTCTCCTGGCTGTTTGGTGACCTCCACCAACCTGGCCAGATCAAAAAATATGCAGCCTTGGGGGCCAGGCCACAGCCATGGCACACCTCTTTCTCTGCTGTCTCCCCCCTTCCCCTGGCAACGGGTTGTGCCCCTGGCTGAGGCTGGCACATGACCTGTGATTTCTGCTTGATCTGGCCTGGCATCGTGGCCCAGCTAATCTGGCTTGACAGCTCCTGTCTGTGGAACACCTTGGGCCTGGGGAGGAGATGACTGCTAGGAAGTGTACCTCCCTCTTGCCATCTCCTCCATGGTCACCAAGGGGCCTTCTAGGTTCTCTTGCAGCAAAGGGTCTGTTCTGGGTCTCCATCTCTTAGGATTGGGGTGGAGCTGTTGTATCCATTTCCCTGCTTGGAATCTGCCACTATGGCACCAGTTTTGATGTCATTTAGACCATCTATCCTGATGATACTCCTGTCACACCCCTAGACCAGACCCCTCTCTCCTGAACCCCACACTCAATGAAGCATATCTGTGAGAACGGACAGTGAGGCACACCCCCAAACTCCATATGCCCAGATTCTCGTCTCCACTGATAGCTGCTCTGTGACCCCAAGCCGTCTAGCTGTACTGGACTCCCTCCTTTCTCCCATATCTTATGCCTCCTCTCTTGGTCCCACCTTCCTGGTGTCTTCAGAATCCTCCCTGTGTCTTCACACCACTCTGTCATCTACACCTGGCACTTCTCTCTTTAAGCTTATCACAGTGGTGGGCAAGCAATGGCCAGGCACAGACAGGAAGAACACACAGGGGCAGAGGGATCAGATGCCCAGTGACAAAGTACTGACAAGCCATGAAGGAGGCTTAGAGTGGCTGGGGCAACTTCAACTGTGAGGCTGAGGACACGGAGTCCATTCCTCTTGGGTCCCATCCAAGTCATTATGTGGCCATCTTTGCCTTCCTGGTCACAGAACCCAGGAGCCTGTCTTCCATAAAGATATGGGCTCATGTAATGGAGTATTCACTGGGCATTTTCAGAGGCTCCTGTGGGCTGTTTCCCAGGGCCTCTTCTGCCCTGCCCTGCTCTTTTCTCCAGACCTCTGTCTGCTCTGCTGCCTGAAATTTGTCAGTGCAGATATGCCTTCTCACCTCCTTTCCTACTTTGCTCAGTGTCATCTTGCCTTTCTAGTCCCTATTTCATACCTGGAAGTCCCTTTCCTGGTTCACAGATCTTCACAGTTAGTGCCCCTGGACAAGCGGAGAGAATTACATACGAATCAGGCTTGTCTCTTTTCAAGTGTGCTTCATGGGGCAGGGAGATTTTTTTTTTTAAATTTCATTTAATTAATTAGTAAGTTAACTTTTGAGACAGGGGTTTCCTCTGTAGTTCAGGCTGGCCTCAAACTTGAGGCAACCCTGCCCACTCAGCTACCCTAAGTAGAGGAATTACAACTATTCTTACTACATCTGGCCTCATCTAGTTTGATTTTTTTAAGCTAATGAGTCTCTGGGGCTCAGGGCAATGTATAGTGGTGGCAGGTTTCTCGTTAGCAGCTGTGGAGGGGACCATCCATTCACCTACCACTCTTTATAAAGTTCGTTTGCTTTGTCTGTATTGGTATTTTGCCTGCATGTATGTCTGTGCACTGTGTGTGTGTGTGTGTGTGTGTGTGTGTGTGTGTGTGTGTGTGTGTGTGCCAGATGCCTATACAGGCCAGGAGTGGGTCTCGGATCCCCTGGGACTGGAGTTACAGATGGTTGTGAGCTGCTATGTGGGTTCTGGGAATTAAACTGCTTCCTCTGGAAGAGCATCTCGTGCTCTTGACTGCTGAGTCATCTCTCCAGCGCCCACCATCAGTCCTCCTTTCTCTGAGCTGTTGTCTGCCGAAGGGCTGTTGCTCTGGTCAGGACCCAGGCAGGACTTGGGAATGTGCGCCTGGCATGCATACTTGCCTGGGCCCAGAAGCCAGATTCAGAGCAGTAGAGCCCTGAACCTACACAAGTTGCTTTGGGTAGCAAGTGCTGTGGCTGAGGAAGAGTGGGTTGACACCAGTTACCAGCCCACTCCCAGGGACCAGAAGAGGAGGCCCCAGGACAGAGAGGACCTTCTGCATATGTGCTGGCTAGGAGGGAAGCAGGAAGCTGGGGTCTACAGTGGCATGAGCCAGGCCTGCTTCTGGGAGTGAACCCAGGGCTGTCCTGATAGAAACATTTGGAATGGGCTGTGGGCTGAGTTGAAGTAAGTGTGTGTGTGTGTGTGTGTGTGTGTGTATACATAAGCCCTTGAATCAAATACATGTACACACATGGGAACTGCCTGCCTATAAATAAGGCTGCTACAGCCATTGTGTCCCCAAAGGGGTATGACTTGCTACCCAGCTGGGACTAGGACGTCTTCATCTTGTTTGTGCTGAGTGCCACCAGAGATGGATCTGCATCAGATGCCCTGTGTCCTCTGTCTCTTATTGGCTGGGGAACAGGTCTTTAGCTGCACTCTTGGGACCACTGACAGTCTGTCTCCATTAAGGGCTACCTGGCTTCTAACCCAGGCTGACAGTGCCCAGGGTAAGCCCAGTCTAAGAAAGGGAAGGTGTGATGGGGGCAGTGGAACTAGAGGATGGGTACTTTTGACTGGGTATGGCGAGAACCCAGGAAGGCTGCTTGGAGGAGGAAAAAGAGCATGTAAAAAGAAGTCTGAAGATGGCTTTCTCCCATGTGTGTATCCTCCCCTCTGTCCCTCTCTGCCAAGTCTTTTCATCCATGTCCCCTTCTCTGTCTCCATTTACTGCTCTGTCTGTATCTCTCTTTTTGTCTCTTTCTGCTTCTTCTTTCTCATGTGCCTGGCATCAGGGCACCAGAGGAAGAGCATCAGTGTCCTACCGGTCTTGGCTCCTTCCTACACCAAGTATGTAAAAGAAGGCTTAGCCAGGCTCCTGAGGGCCTTGCCTGACTCTTAATCCTGTGGTTCCAATTCCCTGGGCAGCCATGGATGAATTCAATTTGTGCTAAATTCCTAATTACCTAATTATACCTTGCCTCTGTGGCCCCTGGACTCCCCGGGCCCTAGGGAACCCGGTGAGAGGAGCTGGGTCCCTGGGCAGAGGGAAACAGAGGGAAGGGGCTACTGTTCAGGGAAAGTAACTGGCAGCTCAGAATTTTAATATCCTGGAGAACAAGGGAAACGTAATTAATTGAGCAACAAAGGCCACCCTTGGGAGCAGCCAGGAGTAGTCAGGCTGGCGTGGTGCTTGTTAGTGAGTCTTTGTGAGTCGCGGGTGGGTGTGTGGAGAGAGAGGAGTCTGCAGCTTCCTCGGGGTAGTTTTGGTCCAGGCTTCTCTCCATCCACTGCCTCTGTGTGGTCTCTAGGACTGTACTTCCCAGAACCCACTCAAGGGCTGTGCTTGCTCTGAGATCTGCCTTTTGACCAGTCATCTGTGCAACTTCCCTGCAACCACTGAGACCCTCTACAGTAACCCCAGGCCTATCTCCAGGCAGCTATGTGTGCTCAGAGGCTGTACTTCCCTTCATCCCCGCTGGCAGACTCTTCACATCCAGCTCTACCTCACCCTCCCTACAAACATGTCCTTAGCAGTGGTCCTTTTGCTCATCACTGCTGTCCCTGGCCCCTGCTTCTGGGCCATGAGCTCCGAGGGGAGTTCTCAGCATTGTGCTGGCAATCTACTGCTTGATGTATGCATGCAAGCATGCGTACATGAATGAATGATTGCAGTTCCAGAAAGGCCTGCAGTTGGCTAACATAAGTCCTTTGGTCCATTTTGAGGAGCATGTGAGGATCTGTTTTGTTTCCTTGTCTCCCCCAGTGTACACTGCTTGCTCCCATGTTGGGGGGCGAATGTAAGGCCATGGGGTGCTGAGCCTTGGCCCCGTTGGATGACGCAGCCTGCCAGGGAGCCCCATTGCTTTTTCTGAGTGGACGCTGACCTAGTTTTTTGGGGAGGGAAGACGGGGGTGGACATTAATTATTGATTGGAAATCACTCCACGCTGAGTTCATGATGCAAATCCATGATAATTATCTTCATTAATAACCATCTCAGCATCACACTGGGATAAATCAAAATCCAACAGGACCAAGTCTCCTACTTGTCGTCATTCTTCACTCCTCCCCTCTCCAACCTTCCCCTCTTCCCCAGTTTTGTTCATGAGCAGGTCATCCAACAAATACTGATGAATCCTATATTCTGGGTTAGGCCCTGATGGCTCCTGGGAAAACTGAGGTGACTCAGACATAGACCTTGTCCCCAGGAACATAATAAGCCCAGTAGACAGGGAGGTAAACAGATGCATATTCATTAGGGTTAGATGTTGGTGCAATCTTAGGATTGTGTAACATACAAACTGTAACTGTATAAAGCAGCCCAGACTAGGAACTGCTGAGATTGCCTGGAGCAGCGGAGTGATGGCTGAAAATGTCTGCACAGCTCCACAGCATGAGATATCACAGGGCTGGCTGTGGTGGATGGATAGGTGTTTGTTGGATGTTTCAAGAAGAGTAATCAGCAGGGTTAAAAGGATTGGTCATAGGAAGAAGGTTAGACTCACCATCAAGCAATAATTTAAATTCACATTGTCCTGCTTCTTAGCTTTGGGACTCCAGTCAGTTCTTTGAATTTCCTGTACAAAACAGGTATTGCCAGCCTTGTGCAGTCACTATGAAGACTGAAAGAAAGCCTATCTGTGCACATCCCCGGAACACTCATCACTTAAAAAAATGGCTCCATCAAAGTCTGTTACAGAAGTGCATCAAGGCCCATAGCCATTTTCCTGGCTCTGTGGGTGTAGGGGCAGATGTGGAAGAGAGAAGTCCTCTGGCAATTCCCAGCTGGAGCCCAATGCTCCACCTCTCCTCCGGCCACCCCTCAGCCTTTTGACCTCCTCCTTTTGCTCCTCTGATGCCACCTTCTCTGCCATTCTTCTCCCAGGCATGCGGATCCTGGTGAACCTCCTGCTTGACACACTGCCCATGCTGGGGAATGTGCTCCTGCTCTGTTTCTTCGTGTTCTTCATCTTCGGCATCATTGGTGTGCAGCTCTGGGCGGGCCTGCTGCGGAACCGCTGCTTCCTGGAGGAGAACTTCACCATGTGAGTCCCCAACCTCACAACCTCTTCGTTTTTATGTAGAAGGTTTATTGGGGAAGGTAAAGGGATACGGAAAGAGAAGAGAAGGAGACAGACAGACAGACAGACAGATATAGATTGAGAGAGAGATTGAGAGAGAGGCAGAAGCTGCCTTCTCAGAGAGAAGAGAGAGGACTCCTCACCCCAGCTTTCTATTGCTTTGATGAAACACTGGGACCAGAAGCACCTTGGGGAGGAAAGGGTTTATTTCATCTTAGAGCTCATAGTCCATCATCCAGAACAGTCAGGGCAGAAACTCAAGTAGGGTAGGAACCTCACGTGGGAGCTGATACAGAGTCAGTGGAGGGATGCTGCTTACTGGCTTGTTTCTCATGGCTTGCTCAGACTGCTTTATTATATTACCCAGGACCACCTGCTCAGGAGTGGTAACTTCCACAGTGAACTGCGTCTTCCCACATCAATCTTCAATAAAAAATGTCCTACAGATTAGCTGACAGGCCAATCCAATGGAAGCATTTTCTCATTAAGATTCCCTCTTCTCAGAAGACCCTAGCTTGTGTCAACATGATACAAACAAAACAAAACAAAACACCAAAACCAAAACCAAAACAATCAAAAAACAAAGAAAAAACAAAACAAAACAAAACAAAACTAGCCAGAACATCTCACTCCTATCCCCATTCCCAGCTCTGTTCCTGCTGACCCACCTGCCTCTTGCTAACTCATTTGCTAGCTGAGAATCAGGCCAACAAAGTAAGAATGAGCAATTTGGGAAGGCTGGATAGGAAGAGAGAGAGAGATGTGTGGATATTGGAAGGAGAGAAAGTTCTAGAACTCAGGTGTGTGTGTGTGTGTGTGTGTGTGTGTGTGTGTGTGTGTGCGCGCGCACGCGCACGCGCCATCACAGGATCAGCTCACATCCTGCTGCTGGATCCAAAGTGGGAGCCAGGTGCCCCTCAAGATGGAATGTCAAGATCTGCTTAAAAGATGAGTTTAATTTCTGAAAACTATGTCTTTAGAATCACTTCTTTCTAAGTGGTAAGGGCTACTCAGTGATGTGCACACACCGTGTTTAGGAGAAAGGATGCTTCCACAAGTCATTGGGCTGCTGCTGTGTGCCAGGCTCCAGGGAGTGATCATGTCTGTTTTAACCTGGCAGATGTATCCAGTGTCTGCCCTTGGTTGGGCTAGGGCACTCATGGGGAGCACCAGGCTAAGGTTTGGTCACCAAGGCTGAGTGCCTCTTCTGGATGTGGTGGTATAGGGACACCGCCTGAATTGGGACTAGTGTCCCTCTCAGGGTTTGGAACACTAGGTGCAATGTGGTGTAACAGGAGGTGAAAGTTGAGTAGGGACTAGCTTACCTCCCCATTGCTGTCCTGTGGGTACAGTGTGGGGTATCCGGGTAGGTCAGGGAAGGGATTCCTTGTTGAGTGAGGGCCCCATGGATAGTCAAAGGGGGGATTTTACACTTATGTGGGTGCTCAGCAGGGGCCAGTCTGAGTAGTCAGGGGCAGGATGAGGGGAAGACCTTCAAAGAGTAGCATGTGTGTGAGCTCTTGGCATTGGGGGTTCCCAGCACACCCGTGCCCCCTTTGTACCATATGTATCTTTCTAGTAGCATTCTGTGACTGGCCCTATCTCACTATCTAGGCTGAGCCTTCATGTCACCTTCTTCCAGAGGATTGCTATTTCTTCCCCAAGCAATGAACATACTATCTGCTAAACTTCCTTGTTAATCTTCTCCTGAAATGATCTCATTTGTCAGCATGAATATTTGAGGGGTCTCTTGAGTAGTTGCATACTTGGCCTTGGGGGGACCCTAGGGTGTGAGTTCTCCCCTATAACCAGGAATACTTGATCCTCACTGTTTTCCTCAAGACCTGGAATAGGGCCCTAATTTGTTCACTATGAATGAATGAGAGAATGAATGAATGAGGGACTAATTAAGATGATAGCAGGAAATGAGATCATGAATGAATGGGAGAGTGAATGAGTGAATGTCAATATTGTGCAGAGGCAGGTTGGGAAGAAGGTTGGTTCTCCTTGGCTTTGCAACAGGTGAGTTTGTGCTGGTTGGAGTTTAACTGTTCCCTTGTCCTGTCCAGATCCTGAGAGGTGGCTCCAGCCCTGCTTTAGCTGTGATGAGGGAGATGAGGGCACAGTGCTATGAACTTGCCTGGGCCTCCGTGTTAAGAGGAATTCCAAATGTGAGAGGAGCAAGACAGTGTTAGGGACAAGGCATAGATGGCAAGGCTGAGTGACTCTCCTAAGCTCTGAGGCCCATGCTCAGGGCAGGTGGCCTTACAGGCCTCACAGGATAGAGCATGACCATACTTAAGGCTGGTGAATTCCAGGCTTGGGCAGAGAGCAAAGTTATCCAGGGTCTGAAGACCCCATAGAGGGAGTCAGGGTCAGACTTCAACTCAGAAGACCTGGCTCAGAGCAAGCTGCAGAGAAGATGGTAAAGAAGATTTGCAAAGAAGTATGTCTTTCCTGGGGCCCAGACAATCAGGCTCCAACCAGACCCCAGTTCAGGATCTGGTGAGCCAGGCCTGGCCTTAGACAAGAGCAACAAGCACCCAATAGAAAATTCTCCATGCCCTCTTGGCTTGTATTTTTTCCTATGAGCTTGTTGTCTGGAGGCTTCAAATCATACCTCCAGCTCCTGGCCAGCCACTCTGAACAAGCTCATGAGCCATGCAGGCTGGGCAGGGCAGGGCAGGGCAGGGCAGGATCCTTTCTAGGTGGGACACACAGGTGGGCACTGGATCCCCCAGGGACCTCAGTCCAAGCCATTGCTATGCAGAAATGACCTGAGGCACAGAGAGGGAAAAGATCTACTCAGAGTCACACAGCCAGGCTCCTTTCTGGCTGTAGGAATCTCAGAGCATGGGCACTACAACAAACATTTGTCTGCCACTTCCAAGGTCAGGCCATGCTCTTTTCCTTGGTCTTGACCCTAGGAGGATCAGGGAGCCAAATGTGTACTGGGACTTAGTGTGTTGGGTCGAGAAGAGAGGACTTTTGGGATGTCTAAAGATGCAACTTTGACCTGGACCTGAAAGTTCAAGAATGATGGGTGCCTCCTGGGTCATGGGCTGAGGTAGGAGTTAATTTGTGACAGAGCCTCACACTGCTGCCATGCAGGTGAGGGCTGTGGCAATGGAGTCTGGCCTTCAGGGACAAATTTTGCTTCTGCCACCTGTTAGCAACTTCATACCCCAGTTTCCCTATTGCAGACATTGGAGAGTTGTTTTGGGAATGGCTCAAATTAGAATATTTGGATCCTTAGGACAGTGTCTGATGCCAGGAAGCTCTGAGCAGGAGTGAACCATTGTATGACACTAGCCTGGGAAATTCCTGGTGTGTGTGTGTGTGTGTGTGTGTGTGTGTGTGTGTGTGTGTGTGTGTGTGTGCATGTGAGTCATTGTTCATTTATTGGGGAGGTTCTGGAATGGCACCTGGAATCATGGGTGTGTGAATCTGATTCCACAGCTGATGGATGGCAGGGCATAATAACTGAGCGTTGAGTGGTAGGGTGGGTCCGAATCTGGTCCTGGAGAAAGACAGCTGTTATTCACAGGGTGCTTAGTACATGCTGTGCACTGTGTACAGCAGGGCCAATTCAGTTACCTTCCAACATCCTTATTTGTTGGTTTGTGTGAATATGTATATGTGCCAGTGCATATGTGTGTGCATGTGTGTAGAGGCCAGAGGTCCATGTTTGGGGGTCTTCCTTGATTGTGCTTTACTTTATATTTTTTGAGACAGGGTCTCTCACTGAAGCTAGAACTGATGGATTTGGCCGGACTGGCTGGCCAGCAGGCTCCAGGAGCCTTCATGCCTGAGCCTCCCTGGTGTTGGGTTATAGGCACGTATCACCATGACTAGTTTTGATGTTGGTCCTGGGAATCTGAACTCAGGTCATTATGCAATGCAAGGCAAGAAATTGACCAACTAAGGCTGGCAGCAGCATAGCCCTGAGAACCCAGGAGAGGGGCTCAGCTACTCTACAGTGGAGGGAGTGCAGTGTTGGGGGTAGGCATGTCCATGCTGGGATGTCCATGTTATTGTTTGGTCATCTGAACTGGTGTCTAGGTGCAGGCTGGCCTCTGTACACTGCCCTTGGGTTTCTACGTTCATGCAGTAGGGCTGGAAGAAGAGCTCCAGGGTTGGCAGGAGGCTCTCTAGTAGTAACAAGTGGCTATCAACTACCAGATGGGGAGAGCTCATCACCCCTCCATGCTAGATGCACTGACCCCTGAGTCCCAGATCTCTGTCTATTATTTGTGGAGCCAGGGAAACCACCTCCCATCTGGGTTGATGCTCACAGTCAACTGGAAACCTTTAAGAATTGTGACTTTAAGTTGTCTGTAGGTTTGCAGAAGTGATTAAATAAATAAAAAAAGGCCAGATTGAAACAAAAACTTTGTAATACACACATGCATCAGAGACTCAAATCCAGAACATATAAAGAATGACTGAACATCGATAAGAAAACCTAAGATGCTCTAATATAAATGGTTCAAAAGACCTTACCAGAGACCTCTCAAGGGGCTACTGGAATGGTAGATGAATATTTGAAGAGGCCGTTCTGTCAGGTCTTAAGGGAGTTGTAATTGAAATGGCAGTGAGGTACCATGGCACCCTACCAGGATGGTTTAAATTAGTAGAATCATTATTGTCACAGACCCAGAGCAAGTGATGGATGTTAAGCTGTGTTCAGGAAGGTCTTAGTGGAACTTCAGGATTCATTGTGGAAGTCTGGACAGACCCAATGCTAAAGAAACCCTCGACTTGCCAGGGGTACCCCGGGCTTGCTGGCTAGGGCCAATGGTGTAACTCCACTGGCCAAGCATTCTCTTAGCATGCATGAGGCTTCCAGGTTCAGCCTTCAGCACTGCAAAGAGAAAAGAAAATGACAGCCATTGAGCTTTAGCTGGTAATGGTGGCTCACACCTGCAATTCCTGTGTTCAGGGTGTTTTGGCAGAAAGACTTTAGGATGTCAACATTGGTATAAAAAACAAATTCCATCCTCCCCCACATCTATACCCACACGTGCATGCACATATGCCCAGAGAAAAGAGGGTGGCTTGTGCCTACTCAAGCTTGTGGACAAGAGTAGTTCTGAGTAATAAGGGCTCCATACCCAGAAATGACCCAAATTGACAGCTGGATAAGTAATAGCAATGTGCTCACTCACACAGTGAGCACTCTCATAGGTAAGAGTCCCAAGGAGTGACTGTTTAACTTTGTTAAAGTATTTTTTAGTAGAGTTTTTGAGCAGCAAAAACTCACCCCCAAATCCTGTTCAGCTTTCTAATATATTGAACTAATCTCAAAGCTTGGGTCAAAAAAACGTTCTCAAAAGATTTCCAGCTTCATCTTTCAGTCTGGCCTAATCTATCACAAAGAATTTTGCGTGTGGTACATGATAGGCGTAGTGATGTTAAGGCTGATTTATTTAATGTGTATTCAGTCTACCCAGAACCCTGTGTGGCTCAGTCTGGCCTTTATGCATAGGATCAAAGTGATGTCTTTACTGGAAGCAGGTGGCCGTGAGCCTTTGAGTGGTTGGTTGGGACCTTTGGCTTGTTAAAGGATGTTGATGAATTGTCTTCTACAGGGGTGGTCTAGTTTATACTCCCACAAAACAGTGCCAGTGCCTGTTTACATTCATGCTTCCCACACTTCGGTACAAAACCTTGAGGTGGCCATTCATTCATAGGAGAGGAGTCAATGCTGGCGTTATTTCTGTTTGCCGTTTTTGTTTGTTGGTTTTTGTTTTTGCTTTTGTTTTATGAGACAGGGTCTCTCTGTGTATTCTTGGCTGTCTTGGAACTTGCTATGTAGACCAGCCTGGACTTAAATTTACATAGATCCTTCTGCCTCTGCCTCTTGAGTGCTGAGATTAAAGTCGTGTGCCATCACCATCTTAACGTTGCTTCTTTCCTTCCTTCCTTCCTTCCTTCCATTCCCCCTTTCTTTCTGGAGAAATACTTTTTTTGATATAGCATTTTCAGACAGATGTGATGGCATGTACCTATGATCCCAGCACTCAGGAGGTAGAAGTCGTAGGATCTGGAGTTTAAGGTCATTGTTAGCTGTGTAGAAAGCTCAAGGACAGCCTGGACTATATGAGACCTGTCTCAAGTAACCATCCAACCAACCATGAACTCAACACTTATCTGAGGCTAGCCTCCAAACTCACAATCCTCTTGCCTCAGCCTCCTGAGTGCTGGCTTCTGTGTTTACCTTAAGACACAAGTATGTGTTGTGGCCCCCATTAAGGCTCCTGTTCTGTAAAATACCACATTAGGCTCATGACTAGGCTCAGAGTCCTCTCTTGTAAGGCTAGTTTCCACTCATCTTTTTACTTTTAAAAATCCTGTCTGGATGATTTTTCCTTGAACCATCTAGCTGGGTTTCATAGATTAAAACCACAATGGATTTCATTTGTGATTGTGTGGTGGGCAGAGCTTATGATCAAATGACATAGATGAGACAATTCATGTCCAAAGCCATACACTCCCTCATTGGCTATCCAGCAAAATACAGTGGCTGCTAGTTTAGTACTTGCTCTGTCCTGTTCAAACAGTGTGGCCTGGCCTACTCAGGGAGCTGGGTGATGCCTGTGCCAGGCCACAGTGTAGCTCAGGGAGCCCTGACTTAGCTCTGTGGAGGTCAGGCTCCTCCAGGGGAGGTTCCTCAGACGGGAGAACATGAAAAAAGATAAAAATGGAAGTGGGGAAGAGTATCTCAGGAAGGGACTAGGCGTCCTTGGGCTTGGAGGCAGTGATGGGGCCTTGCACCAATCCGGACATAGCATGGCCTTTCTTTTGTCTGGTACACCTGGCCTTTGCCCTTCCTTGGCATTATTTGACTGCTCTTTTCTGTGGCAGACAAGGGGATGTGGCCCTGCCCCCTTATTACCAGCCAGAGGAGGATGACGAGATGCCCTTTATCTGCTCCCTGTCGGGGGACAATGGCATCATGGGCTGCCACGAGATCCCCCCACTGAAGGAGCAGGGCCGAGAATGCTGTCTTTCCAAAGATGATGTGTATGACTTTGGGGCGGGGCGCCAAGACCTCAACGCCAGCGGCCTCTGCGTCAACTGGAACCGCTACTACAATGTCTGCCGCACAGGCAATGCCAACCCTCACAAGGGTGCCATCAACTTTGACAACATCGGCTACGCCTGGATTGTGATCTTCCAGGTGAGAGCATCGAGGCCAGGGCTGCTCAGCAGCCAGCAGTGGGTGGCATGGCTGGCAGCCAGCGGTGGGTGGCATGGCTGGCAGCTAGCGGTGGGTGGCATGGCTGGCAACCCCACTCAGCAGGTAAAGTCTTGAGCTGGACTCTGTCACCCACTCCTTGAGATGTGTCCAACACTCTGGCAGTACAGGCCTCATCCAAGGTTCAAAGGAAGAAGACATGCCAGCTGGCCAAGGAGTCTGTGCTGATTAAAGCAAATCAAGATTTCAATGCACTTGGGCCCTCTTGGAGCCTCTGCTCCTTATAAATGCCAGGTGGGCTGAGTCAGAGCAGAGAGTTCTGTTCACAGAGGGCAGAGGCAGGGCATGGCTCCATTGGAAGGGCTGGGCTGAGCCAAAGCAAGGGCTCACTGTGGTAAGGAAGGTCATTCCTAGAGGGGTGACACCGGGGGCCAGGCTTGGGTGAAGCCTGACTGGCTTGTGTAGAAACCGCTTTCACCTTGTGACCACTGAACCCGTGATGACTTTGTGCAGACCATTGGTGGCTCCTGTACCAACTCTATCTCTACATTCTTGAGGGGACTAAGCAGGGTTCATTCAGGAAACCGGGGCTGTAGGACACTTGGGGTCTTGCTTGGCCTGTCTGTGCCTCAGCTTTCTCTTCTTCATACTGGGTGTACTCGTCATATTGGGCAAACTGTACTAGCAGACTCCTTCCTTTGCATGCCTGGCCAGAAACCAGTGCCGGGAGTGAGGAAGCTGGCCCCTGTGCAGTGAGGGGCTGTTCTCAGAGGGGAGGGAAGAAGGGAGGGGAGGGTAGAGGAGGGCAGGGGGCTCCAGGAGGGACCATATCAGAGACTCAGAGTAGGGAGGTAGCTGATTCCTTCCCAAGCCCTGTGTTTCGGGTCTCTTGGTTGGTCAGCCCAGAGGGTGGAGGCTGCTCTGTGCTTTGCCACAAGCAAGGGCGAAGCTGAGCTAGGGAGGGCCCAGTGCTTAGCCTGTCTTTCTCCAGGTAGCTCCTAGTCTCTGGATGGCTTTGTGGGGGACAAAGAAAGGGAATGGTTAGCTGACCTACACCTCAGCTCTGCTGGGGGCTCTGTCATCCCTGTACTGAAGAAGTTAGTGAACTGAAGTCCAAGGCTCTTTCTGGCTGGTGTCCCCACCCCCAGTGGTGGTCCTTCAGGCAAGAGAGGACAGGAGTCCCTGCTGCCCTCCTTCCTGGTAGTATGATGTGACATCAGTGTCCCTTTGAATCTTGATTTCCTTACCCATGCTGCCCCCTCCCCCAGGCCTTGTTGGGGTGTGTCTTGAGTGCTGGTGCACAGGAGGCCCAGTGTCTTAGACTGCCCTGTGCTCATGCCTGCTGCAGGTAATCACTCTGGAAGGCTGGGTGGAGATCATGTACTATGTGATGGATGCACATTCTTTCTACAACTTCATCTACTTCATCCTGCTCATCATAGTAAGTATCAGGGCAAGTTCGGGACCATGAACCATAGCACTTGGCCTGGCTGGGGAGGGAGAAGAGGGATGGGCAGTCCCCAGGGAGTTGTCTGGGCTAGAGGAGCCCGGCAAGACAGGGTGCAGCCAGAGGAGTGGGCAATCCATCTCCAAGGAGGGGATATTTTAAATGCAGCCAACCAGCCGGTGATGGAAGGGGCTCATCAGGGCTGTGGCTGAGAGCATCCACCACATCTCCTTGCCTTCACTTCTCATCCCTGGACATTAACATCCTCCCCATTGGTTCTGTTTGTCTCTCTCTGCCCCTATCTCCAGGAATACATTTCTTCATGGCCTTAGCTGGGGGTATAGTTACAGAACAGAGCATCCCAGGGATTCCATCTGGTCCCCATTTTTTCTGGGGAAGACAAGTGCTTTGACTGGCTGCATGGGGCTCGTTCCTGGGCAAGATACAGGGTAGGAGGCTGGCCTTGGTGGCCTGGTGGAGCCCTGGGAAAGCCTTTGAACTCAGGATTCTCTGCAGCTCTGTCTGTGGCCAGAGGATGGAGGCAGCCCTTTCTGCCCTTGCTTTCCAGTGTCCACCTTGTCCTGCCTACCTGTGGCTTCTGCCTCAGCATAACCCATGGAGGTCAGGCTTCTGGGAGAGCTGTGTTCACCCCCAGCATAAAGGCTGATTCCTCTACCTTCCTGGTGGTGGGCAAAGACAAGCTTGGATCCCTTGGGTAACACCCTGCCTGAGGAGTTGGGACAGGCTGGATGCTGACCTGAGACACACTTGCTATGATGTAGCTCTGGTGATTTTCTGGGGACCCTGGGGCCTTGGACTCAGGAGTCAAAGAAAGAAGGGTACAGACCTCATTCTTCTCTCAGCTTACTTTCAACAGAGCATCCAGGAAAGATGAGCTGAGTTCTGGGGACTGAGAAGGGATCCAGGCCCTGCCCTCCGCCAAGGAGCTCACAGTCTGGGAAAGGAGGGCTGGCAGGTGACAATGACATAAAGAACCTCAGGTGTCATGATAGAAAGAGGCTGGAGGGGCCACTTGGAGGAGGGCAAGGATGTGGGCAACTTCCTGGAGGAAGGCGGGAAGCTCTGCCCTCTCCCACAGGAGGCCATTTATTTACGGTGCTACTTGAGGCAGGCTCCTCATGGACTCCGTGAGATGAGACAGTGACAACACTTGGATCCCAGGTGATGATGAGGGTTAGCTGGGATACAACCTGGGAAAGTCTTTGGACTTTCCCAATATCCAATAAATGATCAGTAAATGTGCTCTGAAGTTAGTGGGGTCACTTGAGCCCAAAGAGTCCCTGACTCAGGCCAGAAGGTGCCATCAGTAGGCTGGTGGAGGTCTTTAGTATTCACATACAGCTCTCAGACTCCTCTGGTTAGGAAAGTCCTGTATCCACTTTGTTCCAGACCCCCCACTTTACAGATGGGGAACAGAGAGGGTGAGGGCTGCCTGGGTCACTCAGGGCAACCACTGCTGAGCAAAGGCTAGCTAAGAGCCTTACAGGGGTGACCATGCAGGGGGCAGGATCTAATCTCTCTGGTTCCTGTGTCCCTAATCAGTCAGGGGCAAGACAGCTCTCTGGGAGATGCTATAGATAAGATAATGGAGGCAGAGGACTGCTGGCCATCTTTTGGTCTAAGAGGCAGTTTGTTTCCCAGAGTCCTCTGGGCCAGGAAGCTCTTCAGTTGTATGTAATGTGGAAAGAAGGATGACTGTGACTGGGGTGATCATCTGCATGTACCTGTTGGTGATGTCACAGCAGGCTGGAGACCACAGTCTCTCCTGCCAGGCCTGAGGCACACAGTACCAGGGGAGGTGGCTGGTACTGAAATAGATTGGGTACAGAGAGGCTACCTGGCTCCATTTCCCCCTCCAAGCACACGGCCAAAGTCCAAGCCAGTGAGTAGGGTGCAGGACCTTTGTGGCTTTCCTCTTGGCTTCAGCATCTCTGTCCTACATGGGTGGGTAGTGGGGCCAGACCTTGGTCCTGATGGGGCCTGGGCTTGGCTGTAGTCCTGGTCTGACCTAAGAAGTCACCTAGCTGTGCCTTCCCCTGCAAGGACTCAGTGATCTTTTCCTGTCCCATCTGTGTCTGTGTTTCTGTCTCTCTGGGCCCCTCCATTTTCCCTGAACCTTTGTCTGTCTATCTCCACTGCCAACTGTGTTTCCCATGTGCCCCCAACTCTGCTCTCTCTCTTTCGTCCTCCCTCTGTCTTCCCCATATCTCCTCTCTTCTTTCTTTTTTCTCTCTTCTCCCCGCCCCTCTCCTCCCTTACCATGCCCTTTCTGTCTTTGACTCTGTGCTCTGGCTGTCCCTGTCTTGCTGTCTCTCTGCTCTGTCTTCTGTCCCCTCTTCTATGTCTCTGGTCTGCCCCCTCCACCTTCCCCATTTCTGCTGCCTCTGGCCTCCTGCTCTTGCTAATTCTCCATCTCTCTGTCCCCCTTTCCTGCGCCCTCTGCGCTCTTCCTCTCTCTCTCTCTCTCCCTCTCCCTCCCTCCCTCCCTCTCTCCCTCCCTCCCTCCCTCCCTCCCTCCCTCCCTCCCTCCCTCCCTCCCTCTGTCTCTCCCTCCCTCCCTCTCTCTCTCCTGTCCCTCCCTCCCTTTCTCTCCCTCCCTCCCTCCCTTTCTCTCCCTCCCTCTCCCTCCCTCCCTTCCTCCTTCCCTCCATTCCTCCTTCTCTCCCTCTCTCCCTCTCCCTCCCTCCCTCCCTCTCTCCCTGTCCCTCTCTCCCTCCCTCTCTCTCTCTCCCTCTCTCTCTCTCTCCTTGGCCCCACTGTCCCCTCTGTCCCTGTTCCTGTCCTTTTCTCCTGTTGGTCACAGGTGGGCTCCTTCTTCATGATCAACCTGTGCCTCGTTGTCATAGCGACCCAGTTCTCTGAGACCAAGCAACGGGAGCACCGGCTGATGCTGGAGCAGCGCCAGCGGTACCTGTCTTCCAGTACGGTGGCCAGTTACGCTGAGCCTGGCGACTGCTATGAGGAGATTTTCCAGTATGTCTGTCACATCCTTCGCAAGGCCAAGCGCCGAGCCTTGGGGCTCTACCAGGCCCTACAGAACCGGCGCCAGGCCATGGGCCCAGGGACACCAGCCCCTGCTAAGCCTGGGCCCCACTCCAAGGAACCCAGCCACTACAGTAAGTGGACTTGCCTCTGCAGCTCATGTGGTGTGGCCTGGGACCTCAGAATGGCAATGTTGCAAGTGGATCATGCCTGCTGGAACAAGAGGTGTCCACATCAGATGTGGGATCCCAAGGGTTCATTTCAGGCTCTGGTGTTTTATTTATTCAGGACTCACCTGCTCTGCTTACTCCTTGCCCTATTCCCTGCCCAGCCTGTGCGTTAGTCCTCTCCCTGGAGAAATTCTTCCAAGTTCTGTAGGCAAACCTGGGCACCACTCCCTTGAACGTACACTTGAAAGTCAAGTGCACAGTGATTTGTTCCCAGCCTTGCAAGATTAGCCTCCTTCTTTGTGACCACCCACATCATCTCCCACCGTGTCTCCCATGACCATTCCCTTCTTACCAGCACACCTGAGTTATGACAACAGACCCTTGGCGCATGGGCAGTGCATGTCATGGCACATTGGAACCCTCATCCCCATACTCTGCTCCTGCCTTATGCTTGGGTGACCGTGTAAAGGATACTTTAGGCTGGGAATGCAGTATAGTTGCTAGTGTGCTTGCTGAGCATTCGTGAAGACTCTAGGTTCAAGTTTCATGGGGCATGGTGGTAGTCCTGGTGCTCGGGACACAGAACAGGAGGATCAGAAGTTCAAGGGCATCCTTAGCTACATAGTGAGTTCAAGACCAGGTTGGGATACATGTGACCCTATTGCAAGGAGAGAGAAGTAAGAGGGAGAGGGAGGAGGAGGGGGAGAGGGACAGGGACAGGGAGGTTCCTTATCTTGCTTTTTTCAAGAAACAGCCCCGAGAAGGGAGCAGACTAAAAACAGTGTCTCCGGTTTTCAGAAGGGAAAACCAAAGTCCAAGGAGATGACGGAGTCACCTAACTGGTCTGGTGTGTCAATGAAAGGTGCAGTTACATAGATTGTCAGAGGTGCTGGGCTTTGCTTAGTGTCTGTTGCACCACCCTTGCCCTGGAACTCTGTGGAGAGAGGTTCTACAGTTTTCAGATGCCCCCCCCTTCCCCAGGCTTCCATACCTTCTCCTTTTCCTGTGTTTGGTGGTGATGTGCTGAGCTGGGTTTTGATCCTCCAGGCTGGAGGGATGGCTCAGGTGTCTGGTTGCTTTGCAGTATTTGGAGGCTTATGTGGAAAAATGGAGTTCCTGCATTTCTTTCCCTTTAGTCATTTTTTTCCTTTGTCTTATGTGTTTGTGTTACTATAATATGGGAAAGCATAAAGAAGAAACCACCCAGGTGTGGTGGTACATGCCTTTAATCCCAGTACTTGGGAGACAGAGGCAGGTGTATCTCTGAATTTGGGGCCAGCTTGGCCCATATAGTGAGTTCTAGGACAGCCAGAGCTACACAAAGAGAAACCAACCAACCAGCCAAATAAAAAATTAAAAAATAAATAATTAAATAAATAAAGGAAAAAATAAAATGAAGAAACCAAACCAGCTAGAAAGAAGCCTCCTGACATCTCTTTGAATTGGCTTCTAGATCCAAGGCTAGCTAGCCCAGGTGTTGAAAGTTAAGGTGTGAAGAGACACCACGACCTTGGCAATTCTTATAAGAAAGATTGGGGAGGCTGACTTTCAGTTCAGAAGTTTAGTTCATTATCATCATGATGGGGAACATGGTGGGGAGCATAGTAGCAGGCAGATAGACATGATGCTGGCTACATCTTGATCAGAAAGCAACAGGAAGTTGACTGAGACACTAGGCCTATCTTGACCACAGGAAAGCTCAAAGCCCATCCCCAACAGTGACACACTTCCTCCAAGGCCATACCCACTCTACCTCCTAATAGTGCAACTCCCTATGAGATTACGGGGGCCAGTTACATTCAAACTACCACAGACCCCATCTGCTGTGATCCTTCCTGCCCCTGCCCCTGCCCAGCCTGACTCTTGTATGGAGAAAAGTCCTGGGAACCTCCAGAGCAAGAGCCTGCCTCTGTCTGGGGCTATGCCTCCTCCCCGAGAACTTCATATAGATGGGGAAAGTGGGAAATGCCAAAGCCACCGAAGCTTCCTCTGAGGAGTGTCTACTTTCCACTCAGACCTGCTGTTCCCAGACTCCCATAACTGTGCCTGGTAAGGTCTGTTAAGTGACTGGTCCAAGGTCAAGGAAGGTCAAAGGTGACCAGGAGTTAGCATGGACTGAGGTACCAGTGCTGGATGAACCTGCCACATGTTTAATGAAGGCAGTCATCTCCTAGCTTTGTCTGGTGGGCATTCCCATCTCTGCTTCTGTACAGGAACAAAGCCTGGATGGAGATGTTTCCCCAAGAAGCACCAGGTCCACTTGTTTCAGGCAGTGTCCCTCGGGAAGCTGGGTACCTGGTGTGGACACTAATGCTGCCCTCTGTTTGTTTTTCAGAGCTGTGTCCACGACACAGTCCCCTGGACCCCACACCCCACACTCTGGTGCAGCCCATCTCTGCTATTCTGGCCTCTGACCCAAGCAGCTGCCCACACTGCCAGCATGAGGCAGGCAGGTGGCCCTCAGGCCTGGGCAGTATGGATTCAGGTCAGGAAGGCTCAGGCTCTGGTGGCTCTGCAGAAGCTGAAGCTGATGGGGATGAACCCCAGAGCAGTGAGGATGGAGTCCCCTCGGGCTTGGAGAAGGAGGAGGAACAGGAGGATGGGGCAGCTCGACTGTGTGGTGACGTGTGGCGAGAGACGCGAGCCAAGCTGCGGGGCATTGTGGACAGCAAGTACTTCAACAGAGGCATCATGATGGCTATCCTGGTCAACACTGTCAGCATGGGCATCGAGCACCATGAACAGGCCAGTGAGGGTACAGGGCCTGGGCCAGGTTGGGGGAGGGGGATAAGCAGGCCAGTGTGGAGCACTGATTCAGGCCAGGCAAGGGTGGAGGGGCACACCCAGGCCACACTGAGCCACTCCCACTTCTGTCTCTTTGACCCTGTCTAGAGTAGAGTCTAATCCTTCCATATGGCTTCCAGGCCTTGCCTGAGACAACATTCTTGGGTATCTGTAGAATGAATGGATGGTGGATGCAGCTTGGCAGGACAGGATTTCAAGGGGTTGGTACTCAACTCAGGGGCTGCCTGCTTCTTTTCCTCCTAAGTTGCCCAAAAGCCTGCAGTCCTTAGGGCATGTCTGTGGTAACAGCCTGTCAAATCCTGGCTCCATTTGGCTTCTATCCACTAGTCCTTTTGGAGGGCGTGGCTTCCTTGACCTGCTCCTCAGTCTGGTGAGGCACCCCCCACTTGCCACCTGGCTAAGCCAGGCCCACTTGCCTGAAGTCCCACAGATAGCTGGCAGCTGGGCTTGAATCCACCTACTATGGCAAGAGTGACACCCCAGCAGGAATTGGATTCTGAGCCCCCTAGGCTATGGTGTCACTATCATTCTGCAAAGCCCTTCCCTATGCCTGGAGGGGGCCACAGTCTTCATTTCTCCGCTCATTAGCTCACCAAGCACAGGCTTCATTCAATAGTTACACGTGGCCCCTGGGGCGGCCACCAACACTCAGTTGGTTCTGCAGGGTTGCCAGCTATTCTGACTTAATTAAAAAGATCTTTGGGGAAGGCTGCTGGGTGGGATCTCTGCAGGGGGAAGCTGGTAGAGAAGAAGACTATCCTTTGCCTCAAGACCCTAGACTGCCAGAACGCAGAGACCCAGCTGGGTTTACACTTTTGGGGAAGGTGCTGTGGGAGGAGCTGCTATTGGGCGCCTGGCTCTGGGGTCTCCCCTGCTACACCAGAGTCTCTTGCAAGAACCAATTTTCTCACACTTGGGAATTCATCAAGCAGTTGTTAAATAGTTGCTTGTTTGAAAAGGGTTGGGGGGGGGGAGAATTTACACCATGGAAATTGGCAGATGCCACAAATCAGGCCTTGTTCTCACTGGTTTATTTGAACCCCACCAGGGCAACACCTCAGCCAAGGCTGCTCTTCTTTTGCCCTCCAGCTTGAGCTCAGGCCAGTCATGGTCCCTACATGAGTCTGTTTATGGTCTTTTCTGGCTCATCTCTTGTCCCTGTTATATTCCACTTGAAAATAATCATTTTGAGCTGGGCACAACGGTGCATACCTTTACTCCCAGGACTTGAGTGGCAGAGGCACTGAATTTGAGGCCAGCCTGGCCTACAGAGCTTGTTCTTAGCCAGGGTTACTCATAGAAACCCTGCCTGGAAAACAATAGCAACAAAAGCCATTTGTTTTTATTACATCGTTACCCATTGAGCCACCTTGTTGGGCTTTCTTTCATTGGAGTTGGAGTTTCTTTCATTGGTACAGCAGAAGTCACGTGGTGCTGCAGTTACCTCCTACCTGGCTGGAAAAGGCTCCTGCCAAGTGTAGGGTCTACCCTGATCACCTCATCTGCAACCTCAATTGAGAGATGTCTTTCTCTGAGCCTTGTCACTTACTGAGAACTTAATAAACTCCAGGCCTAGAGAGACTGTCCCTGAGTCTTCACAATTTTTTTCCTAGTGTCATGGCTTCCTGTTTTCACACTTGGAAGGCCACTGCTCAGAGACCTTCATTCATGGCCTGGACTCCACTCCTGGTTCTATTGCTGATGGACAGGGTAGCCCTGGGAAAGACACAGCTTACCTAGCTAATGTCTCTATCTACAGATAAACCAGGCCCCCCCCCCCCCCCGTGCGCGCGCGCACGCACGCACGCACACACACACACACACACACACACACACACACACACACACACATACACACACGCACGCACGCAGGGGGTGGGAAGGGCAAGCATGTGAATTCTGGTTGTCTAGTAGGTATTTGCGACTCCATCACTACTAGCTAGCCTGTCTTTTGTTTGAGCCTTCTGCCACCAGCCTGGGTGAGTTTACCATCCACTGTCTGGAGCTTCAAAAATTAATTAAAGAAGAAGTGAGGAGGAGGAAGCATTTTTAACCATTCTTTTTAAAGCAGTACCAAGTGGCAGCCATTGTTCGGTGGAGCTCTGTGCAGGGCCCGCTGGTATTTTTGTTCCTCGCCCTGAGCTCTCAGACATCTCTCTGTGGGAAACTGATCTGCCCCCAGGTTTATTTTGAGCATCCCCCACTGAGGTGGGAGGTGGCCCAGGGCTGCAGATGGCTTGAAAGGAAAAAGGGGAGAGTGTCACAGGTCCTTTCCCCCTCCCTCCACAGGGCCCGGCACTCCTCCCTTGCCTGCAGAGAACTTGGTAACACTGCAAGGGGACAGGTGGTGAGGTCCTGGCTGATCACCCCTGCCTCCCTAATTATAGGGAGGGCAGTCAGATGCTCACAGCCTTTGCTGCTCAAATAATGGAGGGTCATCACCATGATCAATTTCCTTGTCAGGTTCATTATGGCTGTGGATACTTCTTGTAGGGACTGGCCTGGAAGGAGATTATAGGTGAAAGGATGTCAGCTGGTCAAGGAGTTACATGTGTCTCATGAAGAGAGAAATAATGCCCAACGAGGACAGGGTTGTGTCTTGATGGCAGATCACTTGCCTAGTGCATCCTGGGTTCAATTCCCAGCACTGAAGGAAAGAAATCCCCAGGAGACCCGGGAGACTTGAAAAGCCCACACCCCTCGGGGAGTCTCTGGTTGAATTGTGGGACCATGAGGAGAGTCAGGTCAACTTTGCCAGGTTTCACCTTCCCAGAAGCCACTGAGGGCAAGCTGGCTATGAGTCTCATTCTTACTGGGAAAGTGGGGCAGGTGGGAAATTAAGGCAGGTGAAGAGGTTGCCAGGTGACCTGGCAAGCAGCTAGCTGGTCTGGCTCTGGTATGCAAAGGGCATCTGTGGATAATCACAACAGAGGTGGGGCACAGGCCAGGAAGACACTCAGCGTAGTAGTCCACCTGGGACTCCTGTCAAGCTGGGCAGGGCCACCCTGAAGCCTCACCGTGGCCTTGGTGAAGGCTGGTCAAGGTGGAGAGTGAAAGTAGAGGTGTATGGGATGGGCGGAGGGGCGGAGGGGGTCCTCCCAGACTTGGGGCCGCCCCACTCCAGGAGTAGAACCATTTTAGTTCCAGCTTCCAGGGGAGTGTGTTCAAGGCCTCCCCAGCCATGGGTGGCTCAAAGCTCATTGGATAGCTCCTGTCAAATAACCCAGGCTCAGGGTGACTCTGGGAAGAGGATTATGGGATGGTTTAGTGTCTGACATTTTAACCCTGTGAGGGCCTCGTGGGAGAAGGAGAGAGAGAGAGAGAGAGAGAGAGAGAGAGAGAGGGAGGGAGGGAGGGAGGGAGGGAGGGAGGGAGGGAGGGACGGAGGGAGGGAGAGAGAGAGAGAGAGAGAGAGAGAGAGAGAGAGAGAGAGAGAGAGAGAGAGAGAGAGAGAGAGGAGAGAGAGCGCAACATGATCACAACCGAGGAGGGCTTCCTGGAAGAGATGACACTGCGGATGGATTTTGAGGGGTGGCCATGAGTCATCACTTAGAAAGACAGGTACAAGGGAGGGGCAGGACTCAGAGCTTCTAAAGGGTGTGGTGGACAGCCCATGGGGCAAGCAGGGCTGCTTATCCACTGAGGACTTCAAGGACACTTCTGTCCTTAGTGCAGTGGGGAGCCAGGGAAGGCTTGTAAGAAGGAGAATAATTGTCTGCTGAACAAGCCTCTTCTAAAATGCGTCCTTGTGATGGTACCTGGTTCACAGCGGAGGGTGGAGACATGAATCCAGAATGGACTCCATCTTGGCCTGGTCATGACTCTGACCCTGAGCAGTCACTTCTGTCTGAGCCATATGTTTCCTAACTATTTAATGGGGACAGTGCAGGCAAGATTGAAGCTTAGATGATAAGTGCCTAGAAAGTATTTCGCATGTCTGCCTTGGGGAGGAACTTAGCTGACACCTGCTGCCATCGTCACTGTGGCGCTAGGCTGGGCTTGAGGGGTGCTGGACCTCTTTCATCTGCCCCTGTAGAGGTGGCCAGCGACTGGACAACCTGGGTCCTCAAAGCCCAGCATGGGCCAGGATGGGCCCCCTGCACCTTCTAGGTTTAAGCTGCTATTTTCTGACATGGACCACCTGCTCTTTCACAGGGTGCATGTTAGGCATCCCTGTTAGACGTCTCACTGTCTGTCTGTGATTTTTGTGTGGTCTCTCCTTTCCTGATATGTCTGCCTTCCACCATGTCACTGTGTCTCAATCTACTATTAGAATAGGATGTCACAAAGCCTAGGCTGGCCTTGAACCCAATATATAGTTAACAATGACCTTAAACTTCTGACCCTCCTGCTGCCAACATCTGGCATGCTAAGATTTCAGGTGTAAGCTACCATATCATATTAATGTGTGTGGCGATGGCACTTAGGACCTCTGGAATGTGAGACAAGCTCTCTACTGACTGAGCCACACCCCCCAAACTACCTTCCTTTTGTTCTTACCAGGGCTTTCGCCTCTGCCTTTTGCTCACCATACCTCTGTCTGTCTGTCCATCCTCCTGGCTTCCATCTCTGTGTATCTGCCTTGTCTCTTCCACCCCCCGCTTGGCCTCCCACTTGTGGTGTCTATATTCATCTGTCTGCCTCTCTCCAGCCTGCCTCTCTCCCAGAAAAATGCTCTTGGGAGTGATGGATGGTCCATTAGACAAAGATTAACAGGTGTGCGCTGCCTGGAGAAACAGCTGTTGCGGGGGAGGAGGGAGGCGAGTTAGTGACCTTTCTGAAGCTCAGTGGCTCGAGCACAGTTGGAGGGAACATGTACACACTGTCTGCTGCTAAAGAGCCAGCGGATGGCCATCAGGACCCGTCAGCAGCCACCCTTCTCATCTCCGAAGAGTTGGTTTGGGTGGGCTGAGTGAGCAGCATCAGAGTCCCTCCCACCTACACCCTTCCCAGGGTCCTGCTCCCCTTGCGTTTTGTGAGTCAAATGTAATTACAGATGGAAATGGGTCCCTCTCCTTTTATCTGGGCTTGAGAGGAACTGGCAGTTCTATTGGATTTCCTGGGTGCTAGGGATGGGAAGCTGGTGGCTGCATAATTTTTTCTTTCTTCTTGTAAGCCACATGGAATCAAGGTTGGGCCCTTGGGGTTCCCTGCTGCTCTCAATGGAAGGATTGAGTTTGGAGTTAGGGTACTGGCAGGTGGGAGATGGCTTGCTGTTGTGGCACTAGCTTGTCACCCAGCCCTTGCCTTGGCTGGGAGTTTGGCTTGGTTACCCTTTTCTCCTCCCCTGTGTCACAAGCCCTCTTCCTTAACTTCTGACAGGAGGCTGCCTGGCTCTCCAACACTGTTCCCCAAGCCATACTTAGCTTTACGAGTGTTGGTGGGTACTGGCTTGCTTTGTTTTTCGTGGGACTCTGCCACTGAGAGTGGGCATCCTCCTGTGCCCTGCAGGAACATAGTCCCCGTACAGTACGGGTTCTTGGAAGACCTATGTTATACACCCAGGAAAGAACAAATGAATGAGCGAGTGATTGACTGGTTCAGGCAGGATTTCTGCATGCTGCATTGTAGTCCGCTATGCCGCTGGGTGGTTCTGTGTAAGCCAGCTTCTATCACCTAGCTACTTCCCTTACTTATCAAATGGAAATGTCAGTGGTGGCCTATCAAGCGTTGAGGTTCAGTGAGGGAAGAATAAGTGGCCATTCTTTTTCTAGGATTCAGGCAGGAGCCATTGGTATACCCCTGAGCATAAGCTAGGCCCTTCACTGTGAAGAAGAGAGCCTCCTTGCCTGGCCCTTAGAGTCCATGAGGCATGCAGTAGAAACCCTGTCTTTGACTTCCACTTCCTGGCAGTGTGAGAGGCTGGCCCATCTGTAACACAGATAGCGTAATGTTTCCCCGTGCACAGTACCAACACCACTTGTGGTGCCTCACTATTTAGTAGATACCACCCACAGGATCCAAAGGTAGCACAGCTAAGAAGCCCTACAGACTATGGTGCAACGACAGGGACCCAGTAGGGTCACATGTTCTCTGCCCCCACATCCCACAGCCTGAGGAGCTGACCAACATTCTGGAGATCTGTAATGTTGTCTTCACCAGCATGTTTGCCCTGGAGATGATCCTGAAGCTGGCTGCCTTCGGGCTCTTCGACTACCTGCGAAACCCTTACAACATCTTTGACAGCATCATTGTCATCATCAGGTAACCACACTGCCACCCTGAAGCTGAGGAGCAGGAGTGAGAGCCCCAACCCTTAACAGCACAGGAAGTCTCCGGATAACAAAGGAAATCATTACTGACAGGCAGTTATCCAAATACTGAATAAACTGGTAATTTAGTAATAAATGCTTCTACATTAATGTGCTGAATAGAGTGAGCAGTGAGTCTGAGGCCACCAGAGTTCCAAACAGGGTTTGGAAACACAGAAATAGCCACATCAATCATTATGCAACCTGAAGATATCAGCTATTTTGATTGCTCTTGGCTATGGCTGATTCTCTGGTTTGTTGTTTACATTCAGAATCAAAAAAAGCATGCAACCTCAAAAAGAGGACAGTGGCATTCAGACACTTGAGAGGCTTTAGGTAAAGACTGCTGCCTCCTCTTTGTCCTTTTCCACGTGTGTGAGTGTGCATGTGAGTGTAGGTCAGAGGAGAGCTTGGCAGGAGTCACTTCTCATCTTCTAAGTGGGTCCTGAGGACTGAACTCAGGCCAAAAGTCTTGGTTGCAAGCTTCTTGACCTGCTGAGCCATCTCACCAACTCTAGAGCCATAGGCCTCTTAATGTAGGATCCAGGGAGGGGCTCCTGGCTAAGAAACCCTGACTTAGGGGGTGCTGTGGAGTAGCACCCAACACCATTTGTTAGATGAACGGATGGATGATGTAAGCTGTTTCTCTGTCCTCCTTGCCCTGTCTGCCTTTCCCATCTTCCCATCCTCTTGGCTTCCCACTGAACCCTTATGCTTTCCCCAACACTGGCGGCAGCATATGGGAAATCGTGGGACAGGCGGATGGAGGCCTGTCCGTGCTGCGCACCTTCCGGCTGCTGCGGGTGCTGAAGCTGGTGCGCTTCATGCCTGCGTTGCGGCGCCAGCTCGTGGTGCTCATGAAGACCATGGACAACGTGGCCACCTTCTGCATGCTGCTCATGCTCTTCATCTTCATCTTTAGGTGAGCCACACCCACCCAGGGCTCAACATTGGGGACCTGATGGGGGCTGTGGGCATGAGCCTGGGGTGTGGTGGCTGGTGAAGACCCAAGGGGCAAAGCTGCCAGGATCTGGCTGTGAATCCCAGCACTATCACTCAACTCTGATGGCTCCGGGCAGGTCCTTCCTCTGAGCCTCAGCATTTCCCTCTAATAACATGGGCTTGGGATCTCCCTCTATTCTGGTCCTGGGTGGCCTTGGGAGTTGCACAGAACTCAATGCACTGTCTCATGGGCCACTCCCTTCCTTCCACAGCATTCTCGGGATGCATATCTTTGGCTGCAAATTCAGCCTCCGCACAGACACTGGAGATACAGTCCCTGATAGAAAGAACTTTGACTCCTTACTATGGGCCATTGTCACAGTGTTCCAGGTGAGTGGCAACGGAGCTCATGGATTTCAGGGGTGTGTGTGGGAAACATCTAGATAGTAGGTCTGGGAGGGGCTCAGGTTGACAGCCTGGGAGTGGGAGGATCCCTGGGCTAAATTGTGTCTTTCTCAACAGATCCTCACACAGGAGGACTGGAATGTTGTCCTCTACAATGGCATGGCCTCTACCACCCCATGGGCCTCCCTCTACTTTGTCGCCCTCATGACCTTTGGCAATTATGTACTCTTCAATCTCCTGGTGGCCATCCTGGTAGAGGGCTTCCAGGCCGAGGTAACTATAACCCTGGGCAGGTCACTGGGCAGGGCATAGGGAGCCAGGGAAGATGAGAAGACTGGGTTTTGTGGCCAGAGTCTCTGTTAACCTCTCAGGTCCCTGTTCTGAACCAGTTTTCCCATCTGTAAAGGGGGATGGGAGCACCCATTGAAAAACCCCAAGGGCGGGGTAGGAAAAGGCAGAGTGGACCTGTTACAATGTGAGCCAATCTCCCAGGGTGATGCTAATCGCTCCTATTCTGATGAGGACCAGAGTTCATCCAACATGGAGGAGTTTGACAAGCTCCCAGAGGGCCTGGACAATAGTGCGGGTAAGTAAGTACATGCCACTTTCTGCTTAGGGTCAGAAGCCTTCCGTAGATTCCCAGGTGGACATAAGGCACAATGGCTTCCCCATCAAGCCTAGGCTCAGGGAGTGCTACTTGTCTGTTTTCTTTTTTGTTTGTTTGTTTGTTTTTGTGATTATACCCGAAAGAGATTCTTGGTCTCAGGGAAAGGCATTCATGGACCTCCTGGGTTCCCCTAGAGAGCCCATCTGCTTCCCTTCCCACATGGGGCCCTGAGTTAAAGTTCTAGTGTCTTAGGATGTGGCCTGTGTTCTGGTCATGTCTGATACCACTAGGTAGCCTTTTCCAACCAAGCCCAGTGTCCATGGTAACCCAAGAGGACAGTCCCTGCCTGTGAGCATAGGAGTGAGGTCCTCCTTCTGGGTGGAGGTCTAGGCTGGCCCCAGAAGAGAAGGAAAGGTTCATGATGAGGAAAATAAATAGCCTTGTCGAGAGGATGGAGGAAGGCACGAGAAGTAGGTGCCAAGCTGGAAAAGTTCTCCATCTACATCTGTCTATCTCTGATTGTCTCATGGCTTCTTCTGCCTTCTGTCTGTCTATCATCTTCATCTCACATTTCCAGATCTCAAGCTCTGCCCAATACCCATGACACCCAATGGACACCTGGACCCTAGCCTCCCCCTGGGTGGGCATCTAGGTCCCACTGGTGCCATGGGCACTGCCCCCCGCCTCTCACTGCAGCCAGACCCGGTACTTGTGGCCCTAGACTCCCGCAAAAGCAGTGTCATGTCACTGGGCAGGATGAGCTACGACCAGCGTTCTTTGGTGAGTCCTGTGGGTGCTATGACGAATGCTCCCTGCTGGAGGTGGAGGGTACTGAGGGACTGTGGCTGGAAGTACCCTGCTAGGGTACCACACTATCTAGTCTAAACCAGGCAGGGTCTGTGTTTATGGCAATCCTGGGTGCTCTATGCCAGAACAGGTCTTGGTAGCTGGAATGAAAGACTATAGTGTGGGGGACAGACTTGGGATTTCATCCCGGGTGAGGCCAACTACAGTTTTAATGTGGCCTCTGCCACCTCTGAGCTGTGTAAAAGTGAGCAAATTATCACCTTTCCCTGAGCTGTAAGGCAGGTCCATTTTACTATATGCTTTTCTCAAAGAAGGAGGGGGTTTAACCCGAGTCATATATTTGAGTGGGTGGGCTCACTCTAGCATGGCTTGCGGGAAGTCCATACCTTGGTGCTAGATTATGGTGCTAATCCAAGCCCGGTCCTCTCTGCAGTCCAGTTCCCGGAGCTCCTACTATGGACCCTGGGGTCGCAGTGGGGCCTGGGCCAGTCGCCGCTCCAGCTGGAACAGCCTGAAGCACAAGCCACCCTCAGCTGAGCATGAGTCTCTGCTCTCGGGGGAGCGTGGTGGCAGTTGTGTCAGGGCCTGTGAGGGTGCCCGGGAGGAGGCTCCAACCCGCACTGCACCTCTGCATGCCCCACATGCCCATCATGCGCACCATGGACCCCACCTTGCTCACTGTCACCGCCACCACCGCCGGACGCTATCCCTCGATACCAGGGACTCAGTGGACCTGGCAGAACTGGTGCCTGTGGTGGGTGCCCACTCGCGGGCTGTTTGGAGGGCCCCGGGACAGGCTCCCGGGCACGAGGACTGCAATGGCAGAATGCCCAACATCGCCAAAGATGTCTTCACCAAGATGGATGACCGCCGTGACCGTGGGGAGGACGAGGAGGAGATCGACTACGTGAGTAGGGACTGGACAGCACCCCTGAGATGCTGGGCTGTGAGAGTAGTCTGCAGGGCAGGAAGAGGCAGATTCAAGGGACATGGCTTTGGGTGGTCCTGGAATGGTGGGTGGGGCTGGAGGGCGGGGCTAGAACTGCCCATACCTGACCTACCCTGTCACCAATCCTTTGGTTGGAGGCTGGGGGAAGAGTTCAGAGTTGGTAGAGTGGGAAGAGGTGGGCCGTTCTGCGCAGCACCAACCCTGGGCACCCAATTCCTTGCCTTGTCAGACTCTGTGTTTCCGCGTCCGCAAGATGATCGATGTCTACAAGCCTGACTGGTGCGAGGTCCGTGAGGACTGGTCGGTCTACCTCTTCTCTCCTGAGAACAAGTGAGTAGTGTCTGGCTGGGAGTGAGGGTCCTAGGAGGAGGGGGTGTATTTGTCCTCTGTCTTCCTTCTGGTTAGGTTGGGGGCAACCTGACCCTCCTGGGGTTCCTTGACTTCCACTTAGGTTCCGGATCCTGTGTCAGACTATCATTGCTCACAAGCTCTTCGACTATGTGGTCTTGGCCTTCATCTTCCTCAACTGCATCACCATTGCTCTGGAGAGACCCCAGATTGAAGCTGGCAGCACTGTGAGTGGCTGCATTTCTGGGGCCAGGCAGAGGGCCACAACATTGGTGATGGCCAAGATGGGGGAGCTGGGAAAGAGCTCAGCCAAGCCAGACACTTAGCGTGCAGAAAGTGAGAGGGAGAGAGAGGGAGAGAGAAGGAGAAAGAGAGGGAGACGAAAAGGGAAAGGGAGAGGGAGAGGGAGAGAGAGGGAGAAGGGGAGGGAGAGGGAGGGAGAGGGAGAGGGAGAGGAGGAGGGGGAGGGAGAGAGAGGGAGAGAGAGAGAGGGAGAGAGAGGGAGAGGGAGAGAAGGAGAGAGAGGGAGAGAGAGAGGGAGAGGGAGAAGGAGAGGGGGAGGGAGAGGGAGATGGAGGGAGAAGGGGAGGGAGAGGGAGGGAGAGGGAGAGGGAGAGGGGGAGGGGGAGGGGGAGGGAGAGGGAGAGAGAAGGAGAAAGAGAGGGAGACGAAAAGGGAAAGGGAGAGGGAGAGGGAGAGAGAGGGAGAAGGGGAGGGAGAGGGAGGGAGAGGGAGAGGGAGAGGGGGAGGGGAGGGAGAGAGGAGAGAGGGAGAGAGAGGGAGAGGGAGAGAAGGAGAGAGAGGGAGAGAGAGAGGGAGAGGGAGAAGGAGAGGGGAGGGAGAGGGAGATGGAGGGAGAAGGGGAGGGAGAGGGAGAGAGAGGGAGAGGGAGAGGGAGAGGGGGAGGGGAGAGAGAGAGGGAGAGGAGAGGGGGAGGGGGAGAGAGAGAAAGAGAGAGAGAGGGAGAGAGGGGGAGGAGAAAAGGGAGAGGGAGAGGGGGAGGGAGAGGGAGGGAGAGGGGGAGGGAGAGGGGGGGGAGAGGGAGAGGGAGGGAGAGGGGGAGGGAGAGGGGGAGGGAGGGAGAGGGGAAGGGAGAGGGAGAGAGAGGGAGAGGGAGAGAGAGAGGGAGAGAGAGGGAGAGGGAGAGAGAGGGAGAGGGAGAGAGAGGGAGAGGGAGAGAAGGAGAGAGAGGGAGAGAGAGAGAGGGAGAGGGAGAAGGAGAGGGGGAGGAGAGGGAGATGGAGGGAGAAGGGGAGGGAGAGGGGGAGGGAGAGGGAGAGAGAGGGAGAGGGAGAGAAGGAGAGAGAGGGAGAGGGAGAGAGAGAGGGATAAGGAGAGGGGGAGGGAGAGGGAGATGGAGAGGGGGAGGGAGAGGGAGAGAGAGGGAGAGAGAGAGAGGGAGAGAGAAGGAGAGGGGGAGGGAGAGGGGGGAGAGGGGGAGGGAGAGGGAGAGGGAGAGAGGTGTGACAGGGAGCTTGCCCGTGGGAGCTGAAGGCCACTACACCAGATCTGAGAAGCAGTAGCCGCAGTGGCTGCTCCTGGCGGAAGCAGACGCTGACCAGGCGCATGGGCAGTAGTGGAGGACTTGGGCCCACAGATGCTCCCTCTCTTTCAGGAGCGCATCTTCCTCACGGTGTCTAACTACATCTTCACAGCCATCTTCGTGGGCGAGATGACACTGAAGGTTGTTGTGGGCTTCACCAGGATCCTCCCCACCCCCACCTGGAGCTCCTGGTCTAAGGCTCACCTCTCCTGCTGGGCTGGCCCTCAGCAACATCCCATAGGCCCCAGAGGTCCACTCCTATTGGGCTCTAGCCCATGGGTGGGGCTTCTGGGATGAGAGGGGATCAGTGGCAACCTCTTCTCCAATTGTAAAACTCAGTTGGAAGGGCTCATTTAGTAGAAGCATCACCCTGGGATAGCTTTGGATTGAGATCTTGTAGTCATGGTCTGAGACCATAGCTTGGAGACTTCCCTGTTCCTTCCTGCCTATTACCAGCCCTCAGAAGAGCTGTCATGAGCCACACCCTACCCATCGCCTCCTTAGAGGGGCAGACCTGACCTCCCTCTGTCCTGTCCCTGGGGGGGTGACTTGTGGACCCCTCCACTTCCCAAGGCTTGACCCTAACTCCACCCCCAGGTGGTTTCTTTGGGCCTGTACTTTGGTGAACAGGCATACTTACGAAGTAGCTGGAATGTACTGGATGGCTTCCTGGTCTTTGTGTCCATTATCGATATAGTGGTATCTGTGGCCTCTGCGGGTGGAGCCAAGATTCTGGGGGTCCTGCGGGTCCTGCGGCTCTTACGCACCTTACGCCCTTTGAGGTAAGGATCCTGCCACAGGTATGGGGGTGGAGTGGAGGTCAAGTGTCGATGCACTGTATAGGAAAATTGCTGAAGTCTGAGTGGACCATCACTCTGGATTGAAAATGCAGGCTTCCAAAAGCTTACCCTGGTGCTGGGGGAGGAGCCAAAGAGCCCAGGGCAGGCTCACATTGCTTCCACAGTGTTAGCTCCTCTGTGTTCTTGGATGGCTCACCGCCATCTCTCGGTGGCACTTCTTGGATGTAGTGTGCACCCTGTGGGGACTGGGTGAAGGGTCACGTGCCCTTCCATGTATTGATCTAGGTAGGGATTGCTGCTCATCCCTGGTCCTAGGTAACCCGGCAACTGTCTCTTCATTTCCTATTGGAACCTCCCCTTTCAGGAGGCCTGGTGACGGTGGACTGAGTTGAGGTTGTCTCTCTGTTGGCTCACAGTGGCCCTGTCATTCCTTGTCTGCCTGCAGGGTCATTAGCCGGGCCCCTGGCTTGAAGCTGGTGGTAGAGACACTCATCTCCTCCCTTAAGCCCATCGGCAACATTGTGCTCATCTGCTGTGCCTTTTTCATCATCTTTGGCATCCTGGGGGTGCAGGTGAGGGGGTGCACATTTGTGGGGATGACAAGAAGCCCAGGACAACCTATTCATACCTACTCTAACACACCTGTGTTCACTCACTTGGGGATTCACGTTGTCTTGGAGGAGCCAAGTGAAGGTGGCAGACCCAGCGTAGGTTGACTGAGCAAGGGGCAGGTGGTGTGGCTCAGTTCCTGGAGAAACTTTCCCGCCTCTGATTGTGCCTCCTTCACCCTGAGCCACCAGCTCTTCTCTCCTTTCGCACAGCTTTTCAAGGGAAAGTTCTATCATTGTCTGGGAGTGGACACCCGGAACATCACCAACAGATCTGACTGCGTGGCTGCCAACTATCGATGGGTGCATCACAAATACAACTTTGACAACCTGGGTCAGGTGAGCACTTCAGGGGTCATAGGCCTGGCTCTAGTCCTGCATTGCTGGGACAGACCCCATGCTTTTTCCCCTTTCTGAGCAGCAGTTTCCCATCCTGTAAAGTGGGTAGGGGTGCAGCTCACACAGGAGGTGTGAGCCCTGGTCTCTGGGTGCAGAACCTGCCAGCACGGGAAACTTGGCAGGTACTTCATAAACACTTGTTCTGGTCTTGCCTTCCCACCCAGGGGAAGTTTTAGAGCTGTCTACATCTGGGCATGCACCTCAGTTTTTTTTAAATGAGTGTTTCTTCTGTCATATGAGAAATACGCAAACTGAGCTAGTGACCTGGTGGCTTCTCTTTCCTAACAATTCAGTCAGTATTTGGGGTCCTACTTTGCCTTTGACTCCCATTCCTGGGACCTGATGTATTTGTAGTATTCAAATGAGAGCTGCTTCCAAAGACATTCCACAGACAGTTACTTCCAGAACTGAGATGGTAGCTCAGGACTTTGGCTCCACTGCTCCTCCTAACTCCACAGTAGTAGCCGCAGGGCACACAGTAGGCACAGGTAGGTGCTCAACGAGGCCTCATCAGCTGAAGGTACAGCTCTACTACTCAGGAAGACCTCTTTGTTTTTTGGTCTCCTAGAGACAGAACAGTGGAGGACCCTTACCCCTTCCTTTGTCTTCCAGGCTCTGATGTCCCTCTTTGTCTTGGCCTCCAAGGATGGCTGGGTGAACATCATGTATAATGGATTGGATGCTGTTGCTGTGGACCAGCAGGTGGGCATGGCTTTGGCCATAGCTGATGAGGATGGTGGACCCATATAAGTCACCTCTGGTTCTTGGTCTCATAGAACCCACCAGGTTATATCTGGAGCTAGAGGAGATTAGGAGCAGTCAGAGGTGATGAGTACACTTGTAAGTGTTCCTCTACTCCTTGTCTGCCTCTCTTCTCTTCTTAGTAATGGACTTCACCCACTATTCTGGGCTTGGCTGCCTCCTGCTCACTTTGTTTATGGATGGACGAATAAGTGGGTTGGTGGATGAGTGGCAGGTTGAATGGATGGAAGAAGGCTAAGTAGATGGATAGATGGTAGATGGATAAGTGGGTGGGTGAGTAGATGGGAAGATGGGTGAGTGGATAGATGGATATGGGTGTGGGTGGAAAAGTGGATGAATAGATGGATGGACAGTTGTATAAATGAATACATGGGTGGGTGAATGGATAGATGGATAGATAGGTAATAGATAGATAGATAGATAGATAGATAGATAGATAGATCAGGCACACCTTTAATCCAAGCACTCAAGAAACAGAGTCAGGCAGATCTTTGAATTTGAGGCCAGCCTGGAGTACAGAGGGAGTTTCAGGACAACCAGGGCTACACAGAAAGTCAGTTTCAACCCCTCCCAAAATGTAGATGAATGAGTAGGTGGGTGGATAGATAGATGGTTGGGTTTCTAGATGGAGAGATGTATGTGTAAATGGATGGATGAGTGAGTGGTGTACTGGGTAGATATAAATAAGGTTGGATAGATAATGGGTGAATAGATGGTTGATGGGTGGGTAATGGAATAATGGATTGTATAAATGGTGGATGAATGGATAGATGGGTGTGTGGGTGTGGGTAGATGGGTGGATGGATGAATGGGTAAATGGGTGGATGGGTGGGTGAGTGAATGGGTAGATAGGTGGGTAGATGAGTAAGTGGGTAGATAAATGGGTGGGTAGATAGGTGAGTGAGTAGATGAATGGGTGGGTGGATGGATGAGTGGGTAGATGGATGGATGGGTGGGAGATAGATGAGTTGGGTACATGGTGGATAGATGAATTCTTACATGGGTGAATGAGTGGTAGGTCAATGAAATGACAGTAGACCAATACATGCAGAAGACAACCACAGGAGCAGGGAAGAAAAGGGCTAATGATGCACAGATTAAGATACATGGGATGAGGATAAAATATGGGTTATATATTTTATTCTGGGAGAAGTTCATGAGAAACCAATGACCCTCAAGTTCCTGCTCCAATGATCCACACCCAGGCTGCTCTCCATGACCAGACTGGAGCCAAGAGCATGAGCTGGGGCCCGGGACCCCAGACCTAGCCTCCCACAGGTCACATCCAATGGGCGCGGTCAGTGCCACAGGTGCGGGCGGAGTGGATATCTCACTACAATTCCCCTTTTAGTCTAAAGAAAAGATTTAGGCTTGATACAAAACTATATACAATGACAGAAAATATCAAGTATGCTCTAGGAGAAGGAAAAGTAAGAACATATACACTTAAGCCCTATTGCCAGAGAGGCAACAAGAGCAAATGGCAAGAACTACATATCCAGTCCTAGGGTGAAGGGATAACAGAGATTACTATGGAGTTGCCCTATGTATACAGAGGGCCCTTTTGCTGACCTCCTTACTCATGTCAGGCCCAGGCTAGATATTTCCCATTTGCTGTGTTGTTTTCACCTTACACTTTGCAAGTAAGCTGTCCTAACTCCCCTGTTACACCGAGGCTTGGTGAAATCAAGTGCTTATCTATGGCCTGGCTGTGCAGACCAGCTTCCTCAGCCCTCGCTCTGCCTCCCCTGTAGCCTGTGACCAACCACAACCCCTGGATGCTGCTGTACTTCATCTCCTTCCTGCTCATTGTCAGCTTCTTCGTGCTCAACATGTTCGTGGGAGTGGTTGTGGAGAACTTCCACAAGTGCCGGCAGCACCAGGAGGCTGAGGAGGCCCGAAGGCGTGAGGAGAAGCGACTACGGCGCCTGGAAAAGAAGCGCCGTAGTGAGCAGATGGTGGATGCTGGGGTGGCCAGGGTCTCCACTCAATGCTGCGCCTCCTGCGTGGTGCCCTAGGGTGGACCGGATTGAGGCCTGCTGGGCCTTTGGAATTGGAGGGGAACAAAAGATTGTATCCATCATTTGCCATGGCCCAGCTCTTTTCCTAGCATTTACTCATCCAGGTGACCTGATCCCATTAGTAATGACATCACTGCCCACCCGAGTGAATCCCTCAGTACTCCAGTTCAGGCAGACAGAGAGGCAGTCTTTTGTATGGGCATCACTGTGTGGGCACTTTGAGGACACAGCTCCTGTCATGTTCTTCCTTATGCAAGTTGTGTACAGTTTTGGGGACAGTCATCCACTCCTGGATAGTCAGCCTCAGGACCCTTGTCTCTGCCTATCAGATCTACAGTCTTTATATACCCCTTTGAGGGGTATTTGAATGATGTATACCCTAACATCTCTGCTACCTGCCCCAATTATCTCATGGTTCCCCTTCATGGTGCCCCAGTTGGTAGAGACGCACTAATTGTCAGCTGGGACCTGGTGTGAGCTGGCATGCTTCTCTCTTGCTTTCTCCCTACCCATGGTCTCTCCCTCCATTGTGCTTGCCTCTCTGCTTGCTCTAACCCAGTATGGTCTGTGCCTCTCTGCAGAGGCCCAGAGGCTGCCCTACTATGCCACCTACTGTCCCACAAGGCTGCTCATTCACTCCATGTGTACCAGCCACTACCTGGACATCTTCATCACCTTCATCATCTGTCTCAACGTGGTCACCATGTCCCTGGAGCACTACAACCAGCCCACAGTGAGTCTTGCGGATGCTATCTAGTCTAAGGTCACGTGGTGAGAACCAGCCTTGGCAGGATCCCACCTCAGGTACAGAATTGGGCAGAGGGCCAGCTGACTACAGCATCTGTGAAGTCCCTCCATGATGGGCTGATGCCAGGCACTTGCTGGGAGGAGGTGCTGGTGAATTAGCAGCCTGAAAGGAAAAGGTCACTCCTTCCAGGAGTGTGGGGGAGGTGGCATTGTTGAGCAGCCTAAAGCATGAGTGGTTATAGTGTGTTAATATGACACTGAGGCAGGGTGTGTGCTTAAATCATCACAGTAATGGTAGTGTTGGGAGAACCTTTGACTGGGGTTTCCAGATGAAGAGGTTGAGCCTCAGAGAGTAGGCAGCAGGGCCAGAATTGGAACTTAGATTTGTGTTCAAAGTCTCCCGGGGCCTCCTCTGCCCACTGAGTATCCTGAGTCTGGGGGATGACTTTCTGGGGGCAAGTCCATGGCAAGTATCCTTGGGGTGGATGTCAGGTAGCAGGCCTGAGAAGAGTGTAAGGGGAGGGTGCTCTCTAAGACTTCTCTCAGCAGAGCTGGCAGGAACGGTGGAGCCAAGCCTCCGAGAGAAGTTTGCCTCTTACTTTAGTGGACAGAGAAGACTATTATGAAGTAAACAGTGACAGAGTGAACAGTAATTGTAGCATTTCCAAATTAATGTGAAGAAACAGGATTATTACAGTTTACAATGATCAATTGTTTGTCCTGTGCCCAGCGCCGTATGTTAGCTCATTTAATCATCAAAGCAGCTTTCTGATAGGCAGCTGAAGAAACTAAGTGTTAGAGAGGTCAAGCACTTTCCCAGGTCACAGATTAAATACGGAGCAAGTGCTTAGCCAGCATTCAAATCTATGCAATCTGGTTTGGGGATCCTTAACCACACTGTCTCCAAAGAGGAACAACTGGGTCAGGCCAACACAAATAAGGAAATAACAATGTGAGATGACTATCACACATGAAGACATAAGGAGTGAAAAGGAATATAAATAAATAAAAAGGGACAAAGCATTATACTAAATGTCAATGGACTAAACTCTCCCCTTAAAAGGCAGAGACTCTAGTTGTAGAAAGGTCCTGTGGCAGATCATAGTCCCAGGCCATGTTTCTCTTTTCCCTATAGTCCCTAGAGACAGCCCTCAAGTACTGCAACTACATGTTTACCACTGTCTTTGTGCTGGAGGCTGTGCTGAAGCTGGTGGCATTTGGCCTGAGGCGTTTCTTCAAAGACCGGTGAGTGGCTGAGCCATACTAGGGCAAAGCAGGGTTGGAAAGAAGTTCTGATCTTTGAATCAACCTGAAGAAGCCAGTAATATCTGGCTATTGATGGTCACAGATTCCTAGCAGCTGACTAGATCCCTGGACAGGAAGTGATTAAGTCTTGCTGGATGGATATGGGATACAGGCTGTCTCAGCTCGTTTCCTGTGGGTCCTCTGTAACCTGAAGACAGATTATGGTCTTCCTGATGCTAATTTTTCAGAGGAAGCAGCTGAGGCCTGAAAGTAGTTTAGGATATTTAGATAGTTTAGGATTTAGACTTAGAAGTCAGAGTCCATGCCTCCTCCCCTACAGGAGGCCAGAGATGTTTCTTCAGTTTGGGCAGCTCCCTGTTTAGGGAGGAAAAAAAGGGGGCAGACTCATTGGTATCACAGAGGAAGGTTAGAAGGAAGGGTATTCATACATAGTGGGCCCCACAGGAGTGTGAGGTGCTGGGAGATGACCTCCTCTCAGGTGTGTCTGAGTCACTATGCCTTCCCCCTGTTCCCACTGCTGCCTCAACTGCCTGCCAACAGATGGAACCAGCTGGATCTGGCCATTGTGCTGCTGTCCGTGATGGGCATTACACTGGAGGAGATTGAGATCAATGCAGCCCTGCCCATCAACCCCACCATCATCCGTATCATGCGTGTTCTACGCATCGCCCGGGGTAAGTAGGGGACAGTACGGGGCAGAGACAAGCAAGGTGGAGGGGATTCCCCGTTGCCTAGGGGAGAGCGCATGGGAGTGGGGTGAGAGGTAGAGCATGTTAACAAGAGGAGCTCTCTGCTGAGCAGGGCAGAGGAGGGTCCAAAAGAAGCCCACATGTCACTCCTAAGTGCGCCCCCAGCTGCTCACGCCCATACTTGTGTACACCTGTGCTTCCTCATAGCAACACAGTCTGTGTGGTCCAGCTTCAGGCTGTGCCACAAGGACTCGGTTCACGTGCTGCCTGGCATTTCTCCAGCACCGCATCAGGGACACGGTCCTCACCATGTCTTATAATTCCCCCTTTCTCCCCAGAAGCCTGTCTCTCACCCCCAAAGTTTTTCTACGTTCTCAAAATCTTATTGCCACAGCGAAGGCTGGGTGCTTCTTGCTCCCCGCCCACCTCCTGCCCATTGCATCCACGTTCTAAAGAGAGAGAGGTGTGCAGAAACGTTGTGGGAGATGCCAGGGTCCTCTTTAACCTGAAGGGATAGGAAGGGGTGTGGACCCTTGTGTCTGTCATCTTTGACGAAGCAGCCATTTACTCATTTGTTCACACGCTTGTGTTCCGCTCACTCCACTGTGCGCGTTTTGTAGTCTTGTACTTTTCTGCACCCATTTTATGTTGCTTTGTTCACATACCCCTCACCCTGCAGCTGCAGCTATAGTCTTTTTTTTTTTTAATATTTATCTGTGTACTTGGTGTAAATGGGTATTCTGTCTGCATGTACATTTGCACACTAGGAAACAGCACTGGATCCCATGGGACTACAGTTATAGACAGTTGTGTGCTGCCATGTGGGTGCTGGGAATTGAACTTGGGATCTCTGGAAGAGCAGCCAGTGCTCTTAACTGCTGGGCCACCCCTTCAGACCCTGTAGGCATATTCTTATGTGGTGTCCAAGAGGGAACATGGATCATACACTGCTCCGTGTTCCCTTTCTTCTCTGAGTCCACACACTGGCATGTACAGTACACACTTCTAGCCCAGACTGACAGCCAGGGTTGAATGTCACCCACAGTGTTGAAGCTGTTGAAGATGGCCACGGGAATGCGGGCCCTACTGGACACAGTGGTACAGGCTCTGCCCCAGGTAAGAGCCACAACCTCCGGGAACTCTGCCCCCAAATCCAGGGTTCATTGTGTGGGGCTGGGCCCAGAAGGATGCAGGCTCTGATTTTCCGCCTCCCCAGGCCTACCAATCCCCAGGGTCCTGGGAGTTACTTGAGCCTCTCTTCCTTTCTTTGGGAACTCACAACATCACTTTGTGTCCAGCCCTGTGAGGACTCTGAGGACCTATACATTGTTTTTGGGATCCCCCAGATTGGTGGGGAGATAGACACTCAGGGTCCTATGGGAAGAGGCCTGTGTTCCTTTCCCTGGAGGGTGGAGGCTCAGGTTACTCCCTAGGAAATCAGGGAAGGTGATTTTGAGTTGGACCTTTATGGGCTGATGTCATGTAATGGATGATGGGGTTCCCATACAGCTTTCCAGGAGGGGAAGTAGAAGCCCCAGGCTGAGTGAGAGGACAGTAATTAGGGTAGAGTCATGTCCCTGGTCAGAGGAAGGTGAGCTGGGCTCTGGCTCATAGAAGGGAACATTTGTCATCTCCCTGATACTTGAACAGTGTTTGTCCCTCTCACCCCACCCAGCCATGTTCAAGCATCTGTGCTGGGCTGACCAATGTACACATCCACTCATTCATCATGATTCACTTAGGGAACTTTATGCCTCATAAAAATCAAAGACATACAAGGGAAGACAGAGGCAAGGTAGCTTCTCCTGGGGACCTCCACTGAAGACATCATTTAAGTCATGTTCTTGAGTTTTGTGTAAGCTTCCCAATGTTGCAAGATAAGCCTCCCAGAGGTCACCACACAGGCACTTTTTTTGGTTTTTCGAGACAGGGTTTCTCTGTAGCTTTGGAGCTTGTCCTGGAACTCAGTCTGTAGACCAGCATACAGACACTCTTAAAGCTGAAAACAAACAAACAAACAAACAAACAAACAAAACCCCAAAACCAGAATCCTTTATTGCCATCCAGTGACTGCATGGGGAACTCACCCAAGCCATAAAACCCTGAGCTCTTGGATTTTTGTTTTTGTTTTTTTTGAGACAGGGTTTCTTTGTGCAACAGCCCTGGCTGTCATGGAACTAGCTTTGTAGACCAGGCTGTCCTTGAACTCACAGAAATCCACCTGCCTCTGCCTCCCAAGTGCTGGGATTAAAGGCGTGCACCACTGCTGCCTAGCAGCTCTTGGATTTTTATGCACAAAAAGCGCATCCTGGTTGACATACTCTGGTTAGCAAGACGTGGAATTGAGAAACCAAAAATGAGCAAGGTTTGCACATTTAGGGACTTCCCTGGGACTGTGGGTCAGGTCTTTGATGGGTTAGGACTTTGTTCCCATTTGGCAGGTTTTGCAGCCTACGTGCTGGGCTTTAAGGTCAGAACAGTGCCTCTGGCAGGGTCTCAGTGTGCTAAGGTCTGGAAGCCTGATACATTCCTTGCTGGTTCTATGGACATGAGTCAAAGTGTGGCATCATCTTGGGGCAGGAGTTGCATTGTCCCCTCAGCACTAACAATTCAACAGACTTTATTCTGTTTTATGTGGTTAAGTAGGCAGTTGAGCAAGCAGGGTCCCATAGTGAGGGCTAAAAGCAAAAAGATGTAAGTGGAGTAGTTAATCAGGGGGAATTGATATCAGTTGTCAGATGCTTGAAGTCTCGTTTTTCTTTCTTCAGTGTCATTTCTGACCATGGCTAAACTTTCTCTAATTATCCTGACTGCTTGGCATAGAAGCAACAGGTTTCTCCCAGTGCCACACAGAGACCCCCTTGTTTCATGAAGTACGGCCTCTGCTAAGGAATCTACCCGAGTTTCTAAATGAGAAACAGAATTTTCCAGATGGCCTAGGTCTATGTTTATTTGAATACTAATTTCATTAATTTTTTAAATCCCCTACAATTAGGGCTAAAGTTCCAACTCTAGTGGACCCTGATTTCATTTCCCTACCAAGAGCGGAATGGGGATGGGCATGGCTCGCCACGCACAAGGCAACAAACCATCTAGATTTAGGTTGGCTTTGTCCAGTTCCTCATTACAGATGGGTACCTGTGGAATGGCACACATGAGAACTCAAAGGAGTGGGGTCTCCTCCACTGCAAACTGTTCAGAAGATGCACACTTGGCTAAGCCAAGCAGCGGCTGGGGCCTGGAAATACACTTGTCTGTTGTTCTTGGAGTTAGCATGCCATGTATGGTGACAGGAATCTGCATAGGGGGAGCTATCCAGCAGGTATCTTAGTGCCATTAAGCAGCCTTGGAGGTCTCCCAGGGTGAGCTTAGGTTGACCCCATTTACAGTTTTCAGGGTTGGAAGTGGGGTGTAGGGTCTGACTAGTTCCTATCCCAACATTGTATGGGAGTTTGGAATGCAGGGATAGCCATCAGGCACTACCTGTATGGTTGAGAATGGTTCAGAAAGCAATACTTTCCTGGCATTCCAAACACTGAGGGCCTGACTTCTGATACTTTCTGAACCATTACCCTCTATGGTTACCAAAGGAATTCCTGTGGGTATTGGAGCTTTGGGGCTTCCCACCTTAGGGGGCTCATTTTCCAGGGGCTAGTTTGGGGCTGATGGGCCAGATGAAGCTGGCTGGAGGCTTCCTTTAGATAGTAAATTTGCTGTCTGGGTCTTGATCACTCACATACAGCCTGACTCCCCTGGTTCTGCCAATCTCCCAATGACCTTCAGTCTCCTGCCTGGCCCTAACCTTATAGATACAGGATTGCATTCCCAAGACTAGGGAAATTACAGGCATATTCTCTCTAGGTCTATGAAAGGGTCAGTGTGCGCTTAGGAGGGTATGAGTTCACAACCCACTGATCACAGTGGTATTCACCTGGCAATTGGAAGTTTGGGGGGATGTCGGTAGAATAGACATAGTATTGGGTAGACGGGAGCCCCATCTCCTCAAAAGTGGACCCACGCCCCAGGAGCATACTCCTTTGCAGCCTCTTCCAGTTGCCTCTGGATGTCATATTTTACAGAAACCCATTCACAGGGTGGGTTGGTCTCAGTGGATGGACTGGCTATCAGCTCCCTAGTTCCATTATTTCTAAGGTCCTGGCCCATGGGGATTTGGGGGATTTCCCACAGGGAGACCTAGAAGACAAACAGGGCAGTCATAGTCATAGGGCATGCCAGTTTTATCTTTAGTGGGTTGGAGGATCTGATGACAACCCATCTATCTTTGTCCTTGGTAGCCTTCTCAGCTGGGTGTGGTGAAGTCGAGGGATGACACTGGCAACCTTCACTTTTGTAGGGGTGGTGAGGACCACAGGGTATGGGCTTTTCCATGTTGGGTCAGGGTCCTCTTTACCCACACAGCGTTAGCAGGCTGTACCTTGTGCTGAGGCTCAGGCATGGACAAGGCCACAGCCTCTTGAACTGTGCTGAATAGTTCTCTGTAAGGTCTTGAGGAGGGAGTGGTTAGTAACTCCTGCCTTATGGACATTTCTTAGCTTAGGGAGGAGACAAGGAGGCCTCCTAGACATAATTTCAAATGGGGAGGAATATTCTCAATATAGGGTGCACCTAGCTTTTAGAAGGGCAAGCAATAGGAGGATGACCTATTATTTGCCAATCTCAAGGACATTGTTAAAGGTCCTATTCATCCTTTTTATCTGACAAGAGTTTTGTGACCTATTGGCACAGTTTAGTTTCCAATCAATATTTAGTATCTTTGCCAGCTTTTAAGAAACTTTGGCCATGAAGGCGGGTCATTGTCAGACCCCAGGGTGAGGGGCAATTCAAACCTAGGAATCAACTCTTGAAGGAGTGTCTTGGCGACTGCTAAGGCTGTCTCCATTCAGACAGGATAGGTTTCCACTCATCTCGAGAAGGTATCTATGAAAACTAGAAAATATTTATACTGTGGGTTTTATGAAGTCCACTTTCCATTGTTCCCTGCTTCCTCGGGCATAGATTCCTTCTGGGGCATTTCTTCCTCATTTGGGATTCACTTGTGCATGAGTAGTGCTTCTGAACACTATCTTTGACGAGGTTTTCAGTGGAAGGGTATGATATCTGAGTCTGAATAACTCAGCAGTATTGGATGCCCTCAGATGGGGGCCTGGTGGAGTTTGGTGACCATTTATCTCCTAATAGCAGCAGGGAGTACAGGTCTCCTACTGGCAAGAACCACCATCCATTTGCCTCCTGTTTGACAACTTCCATCCTTGATCACTTGGTTTCTTCCTGTGTGTAGTTTGGGCACTGGAGAAATTAGGGTGCAGTCAGGGTAACCAAGATCTTGAGAGAAATTAGGGTTCAGTCAGGGTAACCAAGATCTGGAGAGGCCCCACAGGTCCTAGGACTGCCTTTCCTGGGACAGGTCTGTTGCCCTGCTCCCTAATGCCTTTAGGGAAATCCCTTTTTTATGCCCTTCACAGTGGACAGTGGCTTTTGGGGGAGGGCAGGATTTTTTTTGCTGGTTTTTAATTTCCTTTCCAGCCAAGGTGAGGAGTCCTCTTTCCTGATAGAGAGTCCCATGGACATGGAATATGACAAATTATGGCTTTGTCCTTCCACCAGAAAAGTGCCTGGGTTAATGTCAGAAGCTCAACCCTTTGTACTGAGGTCTCTCAACTGAGGGACTGGGCCCACACTATCCTGTGACAACTGCATCCCAGCATATCTAACTCTGTCTTGAACAAAATTATTCCTATTAGTGTACCTTACCACTCCTGTTTCTCACAGTGGAACATCTGTTAGGTCAGATGTGACAGATTGGACCTCATCAGTCACTTCCAGATAATCATGGAGGGGCTCTGTTGGGTTTTCATCTGGCAGTAGGTTGGCAAGGCTGATGGCTGAAGTTTCACAGAATCATACATGGGGTTGGTCCAGACTGCCTGATAATGCATTGCTAGAGCATCAGACATCTACCCTTTTGGGGTCCGCCTTTGGGAAGGCCTCTACAGAGTGTAGGGTGGTTAGGAACAGTTCCTGACCCAAGTTTAATGTGTCAATTTTTCACTAACATGGCTATAGAGGCAACTGCCCACAATCTGGCCAACAGGTAGGAATAGAATCCAAGCTTTTGGATGGGTAGGCCTCTGGCTTCTTCCAGGGTCCTAGTGCCTGTGTAGTACCCTGGGCATCACTCACATACAAGTAGTAAGACTTAGAGATGTCCAGGGGGCTAGGCTTGGTGAAGAAATGAGAGCCTTCTTCAAGGTCCCAGAAGCTCCTCATTCAGGATCAGTCCATTGTAGTGTCTGAGAGCCACCACATCAATACTAGTATACAATGGCTTAGCTAGCTGCAATACCTGACCTTCCCAGAAATTCCTATATTTGTTTCTTCATTTGAGGTGTGGTGATCGTAGGACTGTCTATATTTGGCTCTGGGAAAGTATTCATTTGCCTATTCCCAACTTGTACCCCAAGTAAGTGACATGGGGTACACATAGTTTGGCCTTTTTGGTTGAGATCTAGTATCCTGGGCCCTTCACTGCCTCCATAAGTTCCCCCATTGGCCTTCTTACATTCCTCCTCTGTTTCTGAGGCTATGAGAGTGTCATCCATGTACTGTAACAGGATGCTCTTTGGATGCCTCTGCTGAAAAGTCAGGAGATCCTCACTTAAGGCCTCATTGAAGAGTGTGGGAAAATTTCTGAACCCTTGTGACAACCTAGTCCAGGTCAGTTGACCTGTGAAGCCTCTCTTAAGATCAGTCCATTCAAAGGTAACAATGGGATGGCTTAGAGGTGCCAATATGAGGCAAAAGAAGGCATCTTTTAAGTCCAGAACTGTATGTATTTGCTTTTCTGGTGTCAGGGGACTCAGGAGGGTGTAGAGGTCAGGAGCCATGGGATGGGTGGTATTCACCTTTTTGTTTACTACTCTGGGATCCTTCACAGGACTGGGATCAGGGAGTGTTCTAAGGGGAATGGCAGGGAATGAGGATTTCTGCTTTTTGTAGACTGTTATTGTGTTTAGCAATCTCCCTGTTTGGTTTCCTGGCTCACAGGGTACTGTTTGATCTGTACTTGGTAGGAGTACTTAGTAATTGGATGACAATTGGTGCTTAGTGGCCAATCCTCATGGGTTATCCCCAACCCATACTCTAGGGTACTGCTGCTTCAAATTCTCCAGGTATAATAAAGTTTGCATCATTTTTGAGTACCAGACTTAGTTGGTATTCCTCTGATAGGGGACATGTCACAAGAATGCAGGTTGTAGGATGAGTAAGATTCTAAGTAAGACAAGCAGTGACCTCCCCAAATGATGTGGGGGTCTGTAATATTTGTGATAAGTCTCTTCCAATTAGGGGGGTGGGGAAATCTGTCATAAAGAGTGGGTTATAGTATATTGTCCCAAGTCCACCGTCTGAGAAGTTTTCCAGGAAGAGAGTAGTTTGTTCATTTCCAAAGGGAATGCAACATGACTCATCTACAGTCTGACTGGAAAGCAAGGGCATTTACTGGGAGAGATGTAATTTCTCCTAATGTGCAGGGAAGGGGCTGTCCTGGGATGCACATGAGTGCAAGCAGGAAGTAAGCTGAAACCTGGACTTGAACACCCTACCTGGGATCCATGTGTAGGCTTCCTTGCCTGTGAATGAGGATGTGACAGTTTTTCAAAGTTGGAGGTGTCTGACAGTTAAAGCTCAAGTTCTTAGCAGGGCTTGGCTCATGGAAAGTGCCCCAGCAGAGTCTGCTACAAGTGGGAATGAGGGTGTGGTGGTGATGGGAATGTGTCTATCTCTCCTGACCCCTGGTCATCCTGTCAGGGCTCTGTAGGCCAGTGCTAAGTTGACACAGGGTACATGGAGATACTGGGGAAGCCCTGGCTTAAGTAGGAGAGACATGATGGTAATTACAATGACATAAGTATGTACCAAGTAACATACAGCTGTGGGTGAGGGGCTTGTCTCTCAAAAATCTGCCAGCCTTAGTCCATGCTTTGCTTTTCTCACTGCTGCTATATAATACCTGGCAAAAGTGGTTTATGGAGGGAAGGTGTATTTTGGCTCCTAGTTCAAGGGTGCAGTCTATCACAGCAGGGAAGACATGGCAGGGCAGCAAGCTTGAGGCAGCTGGTCACATTGCATCTGCATTCAGGAAGCCAAGACAGATCAACAGTGGTGTCAAGCTCAGCCTCAGCAATTTACATTCAGGGTTAGCCCAGTCTAGAAACTCCCCCAGGTCCCATGTGAATCTAGGTTATGTCAAGTTGACAGTATAAGCCACCCCAAAAGGACACGGTAGAGTGCTGTGAAAATGGAACTTCAGTCCCTTCCCCCAGACTTTGCCCAATACAGATGGAGAAGAATTGGGGAAGGCTCCTCAGGGGAGGTGACCTGGACTGGGCATTGAGAAATGATGATGAGGGACTAACCACACAAGTCCAAGCATCTTCCCTGAAGAGGGACAGGATACACAGAGACTCAGCAGTCCGTCTTCATGTGGTTGGAATCAAGAAGCAGGAAGATCAGACTATGAGGGGAGCAGACAGGGGCTGTCGCAGGAGGCCTTCAGCTCTGGGACAAAACAAATGTGGGCTTTGTGCTATGGACTCTGTAAGCCATAGGAGTATTTGGACAAGAGGGCTCCAAGCAGAAGTGCCTCTGTGTGAACCTCGGAGGAAAGGCTGGAAGCAAGGAGGCAGATGAGGAGGCTGCTGGGACTCGCAGGCTCTAAGGGTGAGGGTAGGAAACTGATGGGAAAGACTGGAAACACGGCCAGCCAGGTCTGAGCAGGGCAGGAAGCTGAGCTCTGTGGGTGATGGTGAGACCAGGCCCTCCACAGCTATCAGGGCCATATACTGTGGCCCGCAGTGTTCACTAAGTGCTTGTGCATCTGTAATGTCATTAATTATTAGCCCACACTGCAGTGTGGAGCGGCTGGGAAGGAAGCCTTCCTCTAGAGCAGTCTGCGACCCATGGGGTGGGAGGAAGGCGGGGGAAGGAGCTTGCTTTATAGTGATTGCCTCAAACGCCTCTCGACTCAAGTCATGGGAGCCTTTGGAAGGTCAGGAGGGATTTTCTTTGTAGGGCAGAAACGCCTTCAGCCTCATCCACAGCAGGAGGGAAAGGCAGTCTCCCACTGATGGCTGGGTTTGAACCAGGCCCGGAATCTGGGGCGTTCTGTCCTGTAGGAGCCGTGGGACAGGGGTGGCTGCATTTGTAGGAGGCTCCTGGTACCACAGTGTGTGTGATTCCTTCACTAAATCTTTTTTGCGGCTAGCCTAGCCATGAACTCATGACCTGCCTGTCTCTGTCCACATGAGCGGGGCAGCTTTTACAGGGCTGCTGACTGAAGGCAGGTCCCCACATTTGGGCCCTTTACCCACTGAGTCATCTCTCTACTCCCTCATAGGCTTTTTTTTTGGGACAAGTGCTATGCTTATGGCAAAGGCTGTAAGCCTTCAGTTCTTATTCGGTAACCTGTGATCCACTAGTCTTGCCCTTCAGGAGATTATAAGGGGACAACAGACATATACTCATATAAGGGGACAACAGACACAGATACTCAGCCTGGTGCGATGAATCAGAGTCTGGCCCTGCCTTTGTCTCCCTGGCCTAGACCCTTCACCTCTGCCATCCTGCCCCAGGGATCTCCCCGTCCCTGCCCTCCTCCAGGCCGGGTCCTCCTCTTCCCCACTCTCCCCCAGCCCTCCCCCTTCTCCTCTTGAACGCCCAAGGCCTCCAGCCCAGCCCAGCGAAGCACATCTCTCCCCGCAGGTGGGCAACCTGGGCCTCCTCTTCATGCTGCTCTTCTTCATCTATGCTGCCCTGGGAGTGGAGCTCTTTGGAAAGCTGGGTGAGCAATGCCTAGGCTGGGCCTGAGCCCACTGACACCACTGTATGGGGAGATGCTGCAGTAGCAGGACTCCTCATCCAAACCCAGTCTTAGCGTGGGGTATTTCTGAGGCCCTGGCTCATGCATGTACATCACATCTGTGTGGTGGAGTCCTGGATTCAAGCTGTCTGGTCTCCTGGGGAACCTCTATCCTCTGCTTCCAGCCACTGCCTGTCCTGAGCCAGGGCCACCCCAGTAACAGAGCCAGCCCCACATAAAAGGTCAGTTCCAGAAATCAGGGGTTCCCAGAGGGGCTGGCCCTTACCTGACCACCTCTCTCAGGAGCTTCTTATTGGACAGAAGAGCCACATCCTCCTAAGACTGAGCCCCCAGCCAGTGTACCACTTCCTCCAGCCTCTGTTGTCCCATCTGTGGGCTGGGCACAGTCCACATGCACATGGTTATAGGGGGTGGTGCTGTTGGTGGACAGGCTGACCACCTCTCCCCTCTCAGTCTGCAATGATGAGAACCCATGTGAGGGCATGAGCCGGCACGCTACCTTTGAGAACTTCGGCATGGCCTTCCTCACGCTCTTCCAGGTCTCCACAGGCGATAACTGGAATGGAATCATGAAGGTATTCATGGACTAGCTGAGGGGGAAGTCAGGTAGTTTTAAGTCTTGGGGGGCATGGTGGTACTATTGCTGCAGACATAGTACTCTCTGCATGTCCAGTAATCGGTTGTATGCAGGAGGAGAGTCAGGGACCAGAGACGTCCAGGGACTTCCTTGACTTCAGTGAAATGAAACCATGTTTAGGTCAAGCAGGACCTTGCTGGGCTGGCCTGAAAATCAGCAACGAGTGCCTGGGGAACCCCAAGCTTCTCAGATTTTCTTGTGGCTCTGAGAGGTGGCATCAGCCACAGCAGGGAGTGAAGAGGGCCAGAGCACACCAGATTAGGACCCTAGGGACTTGACTGAAGCTGAGGCAAGCTCAGGCCACCATAAGCTAGATGGGCACGAAGGCAATGAAGGCAGCTAGGACTCTGGAGGAGGACTGAATCTAGGTCCTGTGGCATGCACATGTGTGTGTGTGTGCGTGCACATACGTGTGTGAGAATGTGTGTGCACGTGTGTGTGCGCATACGTGTGTATGAGTGCGTGCGTGTGTGTGCGCATACATGTGTGTGAGTGCGTGTGTGCGTGTGTGTGTGTGTATGTGTGTGAGTGCGTGTGTGTGCATGCGTGCCTAACATCTGGTAGCTTGTGGGTCCTCTGTGCTGTGAAGGTGAGGTGTGTGGCTGGGCAGGTGTGGTGGGTGGCATTGACCCCACTAGCCTATCCCTGTGGTAGGACACTCTTCGAGACTGCACCCATGATGAGCGCAGCTGCCTCAGTAGCCTGCAGTTCGTGTCACCGCTGTACTTCGTGAGCTTCGTGCTCACGGCTCAGTTCGTGCTCATCAACGTGGTGGTGGCTGTGCTCATGAAACATCTGGATGATAGCAACAAAGAGGCCCAGGAGGATGCGGAGATGGATGCTGAGATCGAGCTGGAAATGGCCCACGGCCTGGGCCCTGGTCCTGGTCCTGGCCCTGGCCCCGGCCCCTGCCCCTGCCCCTGCCCTGGTTCGAGGTTGCCTACTAGTTCACCAGGAGGCCCCAGCCGTGGATCAGGAGGGGCAGGTGTTGGGGGTGACAACGAGGGCCCCCTGTGCCGGCACTGCTATTCTCCAGCCCAGGTGGGCAGTCTGAGAGGTGAATGGGGACTCAAAGGGCAGAAGCCACTGGGCCAGCTCGGCAGCCGGGCGGCCGGGCGGCTGGGTGGCTGGGCGGCTGGGCTGGGAGGTGCCCTATCCTTTGGGGTCCCTCTGTGTTCTGCTCTCAGATAGGGTACTCCTGTGATGAGAGGCTCAGTCCCAGGCTGTGGGCACAGAGAATGGGAAGGCAGCTCTGCCCCACTCACCCCAATGTCCAGGGACCCAGCCGATAATCCCACCTGTCCCCACCCTGCCCCGTCCGCCTAGGAGACCCTGTGGCTGGACAGCGTCTCTTTAATCATCAAGGACTCCTTGGAGGGGGAGCTGACCATCATTGACAACCTTTCCGGCTCCATCTTCCACCACTACTCCTCACCTGCTGGTTGTGACAAGTGTCACCATGACAAGCAAGAGGTACTGGCAGCCTGAGAGGCACTGGCTCCCTGGGAGTCGCCTGGGGTGAGGTGTTGGGGGAAGCTGTGACTCTAGGCCCCTAGAAGCATACTGACCCCACTGGTCATGTGGTTTGTCTGTGAAGTGCAGCCCTGTGGTGGGGCCGAAAGAGCTGAGTCCTTGGCATCTTGGACAGAAAAGGTGCGCAGAAGCAATAGCTATTCCTCCTCGTGCTGCTGGGCAGTCAAGAGCCTTGTGTCCTTTCCAGGGCATTTTGCCCTTTGTGAACCAAGAAGTGGTCACTGGTGCCTGTTCTTCCCCAGTGGCTCTGGTCCCCCTGAGTATCTCAAAACTACTTTGAGGAGCATTGTCTGACCTCCTCACAGAGGCAGCTCAGCTCCCCCACCCTGCCCCTGCTCAGGGAATCTCCCACGTTTTCAAGAGCTCCTCCAGTGTTCCAACAATGCAGTCCTGGATCAGTGGCTGTGAGGTCATCCCCAGAAGCCTTGGGCAGGAGCTGAACATGTAGGTTGAGGTTGCTCAATTCTCCCACCCCACGGCTGCGACAGATTCCCCAGGACAGCAGAGCTTGTGGGGATATGCAGTGCAAGTGCCCCTCACAGCCCCCAGAGGAGTCACACCCAGCCCAGCTCTATGGACACTTGGTCTGGGGCGAGTGGACACCAGAGCTCCATACCTCACTGTATCATGGCTACTTGTGTGTTCAGACACCAAGGTGGGCCACTCAGACCTGGTTTCCATTGGGGGTGGCCCCAGTGCCATCATGTGTCACCCAGGCTGGGGTCCTACACAGAGAGGGCCCACCACCCATGCCCAGCAGGCCTGTGAACCACTCTGACCGCTGCCCCATGTCCTTTCAGGGACCTGTTGCTCAGCGCTCCAGGCCCAGGCTGCCCCATCCCAGCCCCAGGGTGACCCGAGGCCACCACCTCCCCCTGCAGGTGCAGCTGGCTGAGACAGAGGCCTTCTCCCTGAACTCAGACAGGTCCTCGTCCATCCTTCTGGGGGATGACCTGAGTCTCGAGGACCCCACAGCCTGCCCACAGGGCCCTAAAGAGAGCAAGGTAAGTGGCTGAGGGTCTCCTTGCATGGCTCTCCGAGAGCGATGCCAGGGAACGCAGTTCATCGGACCAGGCTGGGCTCTGGTAGGGTTCAGCCTAGGTAACTGAGGCGACATTTTGAGTCAGACACAGATCAAAGTTGCAGGTTGGGATATTGTGGCCCCATATGTTTCAGAGTGGACATCGGGTAGCTCTCAAGGAACTTGTAGAGCTGAGGAAGTCTGGAAAGAGATGCCACAGCCCTCTGCTCTGCTGCAAGAGGCAGTGGCCGGAGAAGAAGAACTCCTCTCCACAAGAATGAATGTGGAAACTGAGTTATGGCAAAGGGAGGAGCCCACCTCATGTTCTGTTCTGATGCCGTCACCCCGAGTGACTGCTATACTGAGTTAGTGTTTGGTTATGGACATGAAGAAGACCCAGTGCTGTACTCAAGGCCTTTAGAGTCAGGGGAGCGGGCAGGGGAACCACAGCTGCTTGGAGGCATCCAAAAGGGCTTCCTAGAGGTCAGGACCTTCCACTTGACTGGAAGGTAGTGAGTGCTGGTCAGGTGGAGGAGGCAAGAGGAAGGGCTTCCTAGGTAAGAATGGGGATAGCTGTGCAGGAGCCCTGCCTCTGTCTTCCTCAACTTATTGATCACCTACCTCCCTTGCCTGCAGGGTGAGCTAGAGCTTCCAGAGCCCTTGCAGGCAGAAGACCTGGATGAGTGCTTTTTCCCCTTTGCTAATGCACCAGTGTCTGCAGGCCCAGAGAGTCTGCTGTGTGAGATGGAGGCCATCCCATTCAATCCTGTCCAGTCCTGGCTCAAACATGAGAGCAGCCAAGGTAAGGCTTGCAACCTTACCATCTCCCCACACCCAGATCCTAAACACCTTCATGAGAGAGGTGGTAGAGGCTTGTTTTCCCCCATAAAGGACAAAATGTGTTTGTGACAATTAGAGAATGAATCAGGCCTGATACAGTAGTGATAAAAGAGTAGTCAGTGAGCTAAGGATAGCTGAAGCATGGGCTACAGGAAGTGTGCCGAGCTTCCTGTGTTCCTTGATGAACAGTGAACTAGGTTGCCACACCCAGTAGAAGGAAGACTTGTAGATTATTAAGTTTGGGCAGAGAATAATCTGAAAGGCATTTATACACACAAGGTGACACAATGACTGGAAGATGGCATTTTCAATGGCCCTTTGACGAAAAAAGATCTTTACCCCAAACCTCCTTGAATAGCTGGTTTGCGTTTTGGGATATGGCAAGGGGCTGAGCTGGCTTGCCTGTCACTTGGGCTTCCTCTTGGAGGATGACAAGAATCTGGGTGGCATCACTGGCTAGGTGGGGAAAAAGGGAGACAATTCAACACAAGAGTGACCTCTAAGGCCTGAAACTCACCCTAAGATGTCTTCTGGGGTATCTGGGTGACTGGCTTTTCTACAGACCCTCTGTATAGCCAGTGATCTCTACAGGGTATGATGGTTGGGATGCCAGGACCCTAAATTTCCTGATCTCAAAACCTGAGCCCAGGTTCTGCCCCCAGGCATGTTTTGATGGAGAGTTCAATTAAGGTTAATTTGTACATCCCTGCCTCAGGCTCACCTAGCCTGGCCTTGTGGAGCAGACCAGGCCCACCCAGCTGCTTCTGTACCATCAGTGCAGGGCCTGGCACATACCTGAAAGTCTATCCTGTGTTGTTCAGGAGGGCCCCCAGGTCTGGCTTGGCCACGTGGGTGGGTTTGCCAGAGTCCGAGGGATGGTGAATCTTAGTGACTGAGTACCCACTATGTGCCCAGAGCTGGGCTGGGTGCTGTGCACCTGCTGTTGGCCCCACAGCCCTCCTCTTGTGTTACTGTGCTCATTGCTGTGACCAAGTGCCTCGTGAAATTAACTTAAGGAAGTGTTCATTTTGGCCCGCAGATCAAGGGTGTAGTCCATCATGGTAGGAAGGTAATGGCAGCAGGAGCTTGGGGCAGCAGATCATATGGCACCCACAGGCAGGAAACTGACAGATGCACGCTGGTACTCAGCTAATCTCCCTTGTGTTCGGTTCAGGACCCGGGCCCGTGGGATGATGCTGCCTACAGTTAGGGTGGGTCTTCTTACCTGAACTCAATCTAGAAACTTACTCACAGACAGGCTCAGAGTGCCTCTCTTTGGTGACTCCAGAGCTTGTCCAGTAGACAGTGTCAACATACTTCTTCTGGGTGTGTACCTGCTTCCATTTCCAGAGGAAGAAGGTCCTGGTGTCTGGTCTGCTGGGCTCTGAAAGCAGCATTCTGCTCAAAGCCAGTCCTTCCAGCAGTCACACCAGAAGTGTTTCTTGCTCTCACAGCAAAGAAACTGAGGCTTCAAATTGGAGTCTTGCCCAGAGTCTTACAGCCAGCGTCAAGTAGCCCGAGCGAGGGCTCCGTCTGTCCGTGCCCACCTCCCGGGCTGCTCCCAGCACTCTCTTCCTCCCCTGCAGCACCCCCGAGCCCTTTCTCCCCGGATGCATCCAGCCCTCTCCTGCAGATGCCTGCTGAGTTCTTTCACCCAGCTGTGTCCGCCAGCCAGAAGGGACAGGAACCGGGCACGAGTGCAGGGGCCCTGCCCAAGATCGCCCTTCAGGGCTCCTGGGCCTCCCTGAGGTCACCGAGTGTCAACTGCACCCTCTTGCGCCAGGTACAGGCGCCTCCTGGGCTCTGGAGAGTATCTGGGAACTACGGATGATGGGAGGGGGAGAACAGATGCAGCCAGGGCAGGCGAGTCTGGGAAAGTTGGGAGCTTCTGAGACTTGGGAGCAAGGCCAGCTTCTTAGGGGCACCCAGGTTACTAGGACAGCTGAAATGGGGCCCTAGCTTGAGATGAGGACAAGAGTGGCACTGAGGAGGCTTTGTGGGTGACACGGTGCTGGGATCAGGGGCCATGTCTTGAGTGCTCTTGATGGGTGGTAGGGGTGTCATTGCTAGACTGCTTGTAGACTATAGATTACTTGATTGCAGAGGGGTAGGTTAGGAAATGGGGAAGTCTTGGCTGTATGGTCTCCGGTATCAGGATGACGGGAGCCACAGCCCCCATGCCATCTGGGCACAGAAGGCCCCTGGAGACAAAAATCCACCAGCACCTTTGGTGAGCCTTGTGTAATCCTGTGTAACAGCAGAGGCTGGCCTGTAGGCTTCCTAGTAATTGCTTAGTCAGACATGGTTAATTTCTGGTTTCACTAGGCTGTGCTCTGCAACAGGTAATGAATGAACTCTGACTCCTTGCCTCCCATGGAGGACAGTTTGGGGTTTAAGTGTGTGTGTGTGTGTGTGTGTGTGTGTGTGTGTGTGTGTGTGTGTGTGTGCGCGCGTGTGCATGTTGCAGAAGGAAAGATGGCCAAGCATATGAATGCTGGGAATATAATCTCTGGGGAACTGAGGGATGGCTGGGGGAGCAAGTAAAGGCTGGAGAGAGTATGTGAGCAGCTGGGATGAGGCAGGGCTACTTGGAGCAGGCAGACGAGCTTGTGAAGAAGGGAAGATGTGGATGGATGAGAGTCAGCTGGGAACTATGAGAGGGAAAGGCTTGATGTTGACTTTGGGACTAGGAAGATGGCCCAGGCTGTTCAGAGAAGACAGGGAGTCTGTGTGAGGTTTCTGTGGTAACTGCTCTGAGAGATCCTGGGGATTGCTGATGTGGCAGAGGGGATGTTGTGGGATCCTGGGTTCACTGAGAAGGGAAGCATCCTGGGTCCCATCATCAGACTGCCCACTAAGGGCCAGGGAAAGGAGATGGTACAGGGAGCCTCAGCCCTTCTTACCTCCCTGCAGGCTACTGTGAGTGACACATCACTGGACGCCAGCCCTAGCAGCTCAGCAGGCAGCCTGCAGACCACATTGGAGGACAGTCTGACACTGAGCGACAGTCCCCGGCGTGCCCTGGGACCACCAGTCCAGGTGCCAGGGCCACGAGCTAGCCTGTCACCCACCACCCGGCGCCGCCTCAGCCTGCGGGGCCGTGGCCTCTTTAGTCTGCGTGGCTTGCGGGCCCATCAGCGCAGCCACAGCAGTGGTGGCTCCACCAGCCCCGGCTGCACCCACCATGACTCCATGGACCCCTCTGATGAGGAGGGCCGAGGGGGCACAGGCGGCGGGGGTGCAGGCAGTGAGCACTCTGAGACCCTCAGCAGCCTGTCACTCACGTCCCTCTTCTGCCCACCACCCACGCTGTCGCTCCCGGGCCTCACCCCTGCCAGGAAGTTCTGCAGTACCAGCAGCCTGGCGGCTGGACCTGGCCGTCCTGGTGTGACTGTCTCAGCCCGAGGCTTGGCCAGGAGCCCCTCATGGGCTGCAGACCGCAGCAAGGACCCACCAGGCCAGTCCCAGCTGGCCTCAGGCTTGGGCTCCGCAGCCCCTGAGCCACAACCACCTCCTGGGGAGCTGGAGTCAACTGATGCGGCAAACAAGAGGAAGAGATGAGGGGCTGCAGGGGCTGTGGGGGACCGCCACCTGCTGTCCGCCCGCCTGCCCCATCTTGCCTTCTTTTACCTCAGGAGCCAGGGAGCAGACAGCAATACTTTGTCCATACCTGGGAGTGGCATAGGGGCCAGCTAGCGCCAGGCCACTGGGCAGGCGACTGAGGAGGGTCTGCGTTAGCCAAGGCTCAGGTGTGGCCCCACTCCATGGCCCTTCCAGTGCATATGCAGATATATACATATATATACATATAGACAGACATATATTTATTTATTTTTTTTACTGAGAGCTTATGAATCCCAGAAAGTGCTAAAGTTGAGGGTGCAAGCTAGGGCCCAGACAGGGGTCTCGGCTCTTGGTTAGGACACGGGTCCTCACAGCACAGACCCTCCTCATGGGGCATCGGTGGCTGTCGTTTCCACTATCTCCCTGAGTTGAGAGCAACTTGGGAGGACGTTCAGGGCCCAGGAGACAGAAGAGAAGCAATTCAGGTTGCACTTTTTTTCCCTTTTAAAGAAGAGACGCTGCTAAGTTCCCGACCTCTACCCACATGTCGGGTTGTCAGTCCTGTCCCTCTGACTATAGTGTCATTGTGAAGTCTTTTGTAGACACTCTTGAAATACAAACTTTCTTAGTTAGCCAGCTAGATGTTCTCTTTAGAAAAACCAGGGGGGGATTTTAGTCTTATTTCTTAGAGCAGGGTTGGGGGACAGGGCAGTTCTGAGGCTGGACTGGGGGCTTAGGAATGCAGGTTGTTTTGATTTCTGTGAGCATTTGGGGGGACAGTTCAACTGCCCCCAGGAGGGCAGCAAACAGGAGTAATTCATGCAAGAGAGAGGACGGGTGAAGGGGTCCGTGGCACCTGCTTGGCTCACCCAGATTCCCCATGCTCGGGCTGTCAGTCACCAGAGAACTTTCTATCTTTTTATGCTCTGTGAAGCCCTCAAATTGCAGCAGTTCCTGGGGTTATGGTCAACCACCCTGAGCAACCCCATCCCTGCCCCAGTAGTGTTTGGGGTAACAGCAAATCTAAAGGGGGTTCTGAGCACCTGCCTAAACCCTGGCTCCAGCCTTTCCCCACCTCAGCCAGTTACCCAGACATTCACACCCTCCGACTCTTGCTTACCCATTTAAAAGCTGCAGATAGGGTCTCACGATGGTAGTGCTTCCTGGATGAGTTCAGGATGTGAGGGTTGTTGTTATTATTATTATTATTATTATTATTATTATTATTATTATTATTGGAATGGTTACCCATTTATTTCAAAAAACAGACTGCATCGAGCCTGTGCTTTTCAAAGCTCAGCTCTAAAGCGGGGTTGGTTTAAAATCAGCTTGAAGAAGAGTGAGGCATGCTGGGGCGGGGGTGGCCTACTGAGAAGGGTAGTGATATGGGGTGCTCATATAGATTGCCAAAGGTTGCCCTGGGTCCTGCTAAGAGCATGTGTGTATCTTGTCCCTGCTTCCAAATCCTGATTTCACAGAAGTGGGCCTCTAGCCAGCTGTCTGGGCTGGGGTATTCCGGTCTGGCACAGGGACCCTGAGGTCAGGGCACAGTGGGGAGGTGAGGAGGAAAGAGATATTGAGGGGTGCTGCCTGCAAAACCCTTCTTAGAGGCGAGGAGTGAGAAAGTGGTCGTTAAACCCACTTTACACCTGGGTAAACTGAGACTCTGGGTAAGTGAAGCAGAGATTCAGCCCTGGCAGCAAAGAGCCCAGGGCACCTGTGAAGGGCACTAACCTGAACACCTGAACTGTGCACACACAGCCATGGTTGAAGGGAGGTTGGCTCCAAGGACCCAGTGTGGAGTAGGCAGTGGTGTAGAGAAGGCAGGCATAGTGTTTAGGCTTTACAGCGGTGGTGTTTGATAGCATCTGGGTTCAGCATCAGTCATCCAGCTCAATCTTCAGGGTGACCCTGTGCGTGTTTATGCTTCTCTTCCACAGCCGGCTTTCCCTGTCATGGCTCTGAGGCTGGGCAGAGATGTTCAGGCATCTACACCGACTGTGTGACCCCCAGAGCAAGCAGACATGCTGAAGGTCTTTTAGGGAAACAGACAAGGTTTAAGTAAGGACTGTAGCTGGGTACATCTAGAGAGAACAATTATCTGAACCCAGAAACAGAAACTACCAGAGACTACCCGGGGTAGGTTTCCCTAGGACCAATCTCAGGTATTTGGCCTTGTGTCTATGAGTGGTGAGTTGGACCAGGAAATCTGTGAGCTGCTGGCAAGATGAGTTATAATGGGCAAGGATTGGGCGGGTGACCCTTCAACACTGTGGCTTGGGGCTGTGGCCTCAGGCCAAGCCTGTCCATCACCAAAGCACAAACTCCCCCAATCCACATGGGCCTGGAAATGAGGAGAATGGAGACACAGGTACTGATGCCCTAAAGCTGTTAATTTGCCAGGCTCTATAGCATCTGTAGAGAAGGGTCTGGGGCCAGACAGAGCCTGCCCTACCTTCTTGCTATCTCCTGCTCTGGTCTAGGCAGTCCCTCTGAGGAGGACGAACCACGAGCAGTACTCGTCCATCTGCTTGCCCCCAATATTTCTCTTAGAGCTCACAGCTCCCAGAGTCATCTCCAGCCCCTTTTGCTACTCTGTGTAAGGGCTTGGGGGGTCTCAGAAGCTGCTGTTTAACCCAGACACACATACTCTTTTCTTTTCTTTTTCTTTTTGTCATTGTGCAATAATCAGTGTCCCTGGCAGAGCTGGGGCCTGGGAGGAGGCAGAGGCCACCTTGTCTGGCAAGCCCCCAGCCCAGTTCTGCTGCTGTAACTCTAACTTCTGGTCACTGTATAGTTTCTACAGTGTGAATGAGCTTCCCTCTTAGTCACTGAAGGCGCTGGTCCCTGCTGGCCCAGATGGCCCAGGCGTGGAGAAACCAAGCTGAACCGCCAGCCAGCGTTGTTTTGAATAAAACCCTAGAAACTATTGATGACTTTCTTCATGTCTCTTCCTTCCCTGCAGGGTTGGGATTGTGCTGCCCGCCCCCTCTTCCCCCCCATCCCCCATCCCCGCTCCAAGGGAAGAATGATGATGTCTTCATGCTTCAGCTGTGGGATCTGGGGTTTTGGGGATCCAGAGACCCTGTAGTGGGATCCTCTTGTAATCAGGGTCTGGGGGTGGGGCTTCAGGGCTGGGACTGGGGCAGGGAGAGGTCAAGCTGCTTACTCTTGACACCAGAACCTGAGTTCATAGAGTTGGCATTGTGAGGACTCACAGCTACAAAGCACACAACCTAACTCAGATGGGCTTAAGAGCAAAAGATGGGGGCTGGAGAGACGCTCAGAGGAAAGGAGTGCCTGCTGCTTGCCTTGGCCACTATTCTGTTGCTCTGAAGAGACCCCATGGTCACAGCAACTCTTACAACAGAGAGGATTTAATTGGGATGCCTTACAGTTTCAGAGGCTTAGTCCATTGTTATCATGGTAAGGACCATGGCAGCACACAGGCAGACATGGTGCTGGAGGAGGAGCTGAGAGTTCTACATCTGAGTATTCAGACAGCAGGAAGAGAGAGTGACCCTGGGCCTGGCTTGGGCTTTTAAAACCTCGAAGTCCAGCCCCAGGACACACTTCCTACAATAAGACCACAGCTCCTAATCATTTTCAAGTAGTGCCATTCCCTAAAGATTGATCATTCAAATATATGAGCCTCTGGGGGTCATTCCTGTACATGCTCTTGTAGAAAGAAGCCTGTGGTTCACTTCCCAGCACATATGTCAGGTGCTCACAACTGCCTGTAACTCCACTTCTAGGGGATCCAACACCCTCTTCTGGTCTATGTGGGTACTGCATTCTTGTGGTGCACATAAACTCATGCAGATGCACATATATACACATAAAATCTTAAAGAGTAAAAGAGCACAAGAGAAGAAAAGAGAGAAGTGAGAGGGAACATGAACACAGATGGAAATAATTTAGTGGTTCAAGTTTTTAAGAATCCCAGGCATAGTGTGGGCTTCAGGAGGATCAAAGTCTTTAGCCAAGTCAATAGGACACAGTCTTGCTACCTCCTGACTGTGTTGTTTCTGTGTTTGTTTCTTCTTCTCTGAGGCCACCAGCAGTCCCAGGCTTTAGCTGCCCCACCCCTCTGTGGGAAGCTTGGCCACACCCTAGGGCAAGATCCTCAGAGTTGATTATGGAGCACACCATGCCACTGAGACACTGTCCTGGTACTGGCTAGGTCTGACCACGTGCTCATTCTGGGATTCAGGGCAGAGGTGGCTGCTGAACCAGAGTTATGAAGTAAGATCTATGTCCTGCCCTCCTGATGAGCTTCTGAAAATAGTGGCTTCTAATTGTTACCTTCAACAGGAGGCCATGGGACCCTCTGATGGACGGGTCAGATATTGCCAGCTGGGAACACAGGAACAGCCAAGCTGACAAGTTGAGGGACAGGGTGGACACCTGCCTCTTGAGCATGCCCTTCCTTTAGAGGTTCATAAAGGCTCCGGGGCTATTAGGATAGCAGGTATGGCCTCATGCAAGGCACCCTGTTCCCCGAGGACTCTGTAGGTGGGGTGACCTAGGCCAGGACGCCTGACCCACCCTCCTTCATTAGCACCCTTGGTCTCTGAGTCTCTGGAGTTCCCTGTCCATTGATTCTGGAAGCTTCTGGAAACAACAGAAACTAGTGTATTGTGACAGGAGGGGTAGGCAAAGGCAGAGGTGTGTGGCTGCAGTGCCACCCAGACCTCCAGACTTGCTCTTAATCCAGTGAGGACACTGGAACCCCTTTAAAAGTCTTCCCTGCTTCAGGCATCTGTCTCATTGCAGGGGCAGGGTTGATATATGTGTAGGTAAATGTGTGCTTGCCTGCTTGAGGATCTGTGTATCTATATGATGGCTGACTGTGTGTGCATATGTGAGCCTATGCATGTGTGTGCAGACAGATGCCTGCCTCAATGCCTCTGGTCAACAGGCCTGGCTTTAGCTTGGTCCAGAAGGAGCCTTACTCCCATTTTACAGATGAAACAAAGCAAGGCACTCTTCAGAGCAGGCTGGATCCTGAGTCCATGTATGAGCACTAGGGATGTGTGATTTGGGACCAGTACCTCCAAGCTGAGCCTTGTTCCTGGAGAACCTTGCTGATATAGGTACCATGACTGGGAGAAACCCCAGTAAACCTTTCTCAAGATACTTCTCTCAGCCTATAACCATGGGCCTGCAGACGACTCCTCTGGATGCTCTCTGGGGGTGGCCTCTGACCAGCTTCTGTTGCCCTTTCACACCCCGGCACCTCTCAGATCCTCGGCTTCAGAAAGCACACCCATTGGTGAGGCTCCCGGAACTCTAGCATGGCCTTGATGCCCCCTTCTCCTCCTCTGATGTTAGCCCATGACCAAGCCAGCATCCCTGCGGAGTAGCTTTTCTCCTCACCGCATCACTGCCACCCACTCAAGTCCCATTATCCCAGATGGCCTTGGGCGGTTACAACACACCCCAGTCCTTCGCCACCAGCCCCCGACTACCTTGCCTCTCACAGCCCTGAGATAAAACCCTGGCCCCTTCATTCCTTGTCCCCTGCCACCCCTCTTGCAGCTCCTCTCTCCTGTCTAACCCCCCTCTGCCCCTTGAGTTCTGTGTTCCAGACTTCAGGGAGACCTCTTAGAGTGAACGCAGGGCTTTCTATTTCCTTGCCATCTGACATGTGTGGGTGCTACCATGTTACGATGGCATCTCAAGTGCTGGGGATTCGCTTCCAAGGGTTTCTCTCTAGTACATAGCTGGGAGCTCCTAGGGGGCTTTGTTTCTGTGTCTTGGAGGACAGCTCTGGGCTGGGCCAGGTGAGAGTCATAGATGGAATCTGTATGGGTAGTTGTATGGATGGATGAAGTGGTGAAGGGAAGAAGAACAAACAGGGACAAGGTGATGTGTCCACCTGGGAGGGTTGGTGGCAACACACCCGTCTTAGGGCCGGTACTCCAGGTAGCAAGGACAATGTGGATGGAGGGAGACTGGTTAGTTGGAGCAGTCCAGTGGCTGGGCAGAGTGGGCAGTAGACATGTAGGAGAGCCTGCCAGGACTCATTTTGTTGAGGTCTCAGTGTGGGGTTGTGGACAGAGAATTACTGTGTACCACTGGCCACACTAACTCTCTCTCTACCCCTAATGCTTTTTTTGGCTCTATGTCATCTCCAGGGCCTCCCCTGTTTGCCTTGGCAGTTCCAACTCTGCGGCTCCCTCACTGCAGGTGGCAGGTGCAGAAAGGCACCTACGAGTGCAGGACCAGCTCATTGAGCCGCCAGGGTACTAGCATATGCTGTCTTCCTGTCACACATTTATTGGTCAATGGAAGGAAGAGGGACTGTGTGAGAGCGGCAGCAGCTGCTAGGGCCACAGCAAAGCAACTGACAGGCCCTGCCTCAGCTCCTCCCACCCCAGCAAGGAGGCTGACCCACAGGTGAGCAGCATGCAACTCCACCCACTGTGGCAAGGGTGAGCAGACCTGACACCTGGGCAGGTCTAGCGCCTGGCTGAGTGTCACCGTCCTCTTGTCCTAACTCAGTTTCCTTCTCTACCCATTAGCAATAGGTTTAAAAGCCAGCAGCTGCCTAGGAGAGATTGGCTTAAAACAACAATCTAAGAAGGTTTTAAGAGGGTGACAAACTTCAGCCATCAGCACTTTTTATTTAGACCTGAATTCATGAATTTTAACCAAATAAACACAGGCGCGTTAGGTATTCATATATGTACCATTATGCAAAACCAGTATTATGGCTGTAATGAAAATTAGATTCTACCTCAGTGGTGGTGTTCCAGGAGGGCAGGCATCCTCTGGTTTACAGCGCTGTGACCTCTGGTTGCTGTTGCCATGGTAACTGTGCTGCCATGGGAATGTGTGGACCAGAAGCTGGGCTTGTGGGGTAGGGTAAGACAGACCTGTATTCCAGCCCCCCTTTGTCAACTCTGTACCTCCAAAAAGGGCACTAGTGGCCAGTGTGAGAGGCTGGTGGGCAGACAGTAAGGCAGTAGGGGCATAGCACCCCCCTCATGTTTACCTCCCTCTTCCCCTCTGCACCTTTTTTAGAGGCATCTCTTTTGTAGAGACAGTCTTGATACCTTTCAGTTAATACTAGCTGAGTGCCTACTGTGTGTCAGACCTGTGCTAGGCTCTGGGGATATAGCAACAGGTGCCTGTGCTTGTGGAAGCCACCATGTCAGATGGGAGGGACAGATGCACCCTGCCTCTCAGAGCAAGGGACAGATCATAGACAGAAGCAAGGTCATTTTAGATCATGCGGTGGAGGAATGACTGTTGGTACATCTTTCTAACAGCATGGTCTTGGGGAGGGCATGGCGGGAATACCTGCTGGATGAGAAAGAGAGGGATTGGGAAGGCAGCAGCCACCCCTTCCAAATAAGGGCAGAGAACAAAGCCAGGTTACCCTATTCCAAGTGAATTTCAAATAGGAGCTGGGGTGAGTTCTGCCATAGGGCGCTTGCCTGGCATACACAGAGCCCTGGGTTCCACCCTCAGTGCTGGAAAAGAAAACAGTGACACTCCAAGTAGCCACAAAGAATTGTTTAGTGCAAGTGTGCCTCACGCAGCCAGGGACACACACTGACAAGCCGTTTGTTGCCCTTGGCTGGCTGTCTTAGTCTTTTCTAAATTCAGCCAGCCTTGAGAGAGCAGAAGTGGCCTGCCCAGGGACTGAGCTGTAGAGGCGGCCATGCTAGTTCACGCGGCCAAGGTCCTGCTGCAGGCTGATTGTCCTCTCTCCCCTACAAGCCCTTCTCAATTGGAGCCTGGGGTGCATGGCATCTCGGTGACACACTATCTGATATCATTCTTGTCACTCTGTGGTTGTACGGCATGGCTCTGGTGGCTCCTAGGACCTGTGTGATGCCTGCCAGACCCTGGGGACACTGTTCATTACCCACAGTTCAATGGAATTTTACCGGGACCCACTCTGTTCTCCATCCTGCTTCCTCTGCTGGGCCCTTCTGGGCTGGTTCACCCTTGTCAAGCCCTAAGGCCCAGTCAGGCATTGCTCTCTTTAGGAACTTCTCCACATCCCCAGATTGATACCATGCCAGCTCTTTGCTTTACAAAGATTTAGCCATGACTTCATTCCCATCACCACATAAAACAGGTGTGGGGGCACACATCTGTAATCACAACACTTGAAAGGTTACTGACATGAGAATGCAGAGTTCAAGACCATCTTTAGCTATATTATGAGTTTGAAAATAGCCTGGGAATACATGAAACCCCATCTTAAGGGACAAAAACAATTTAATCATATATAGCTTTATTGTATTAAAATATACTTAACACCATGGGATGTACCATCTTAGACATTTTAAGCATCTTAATCATTGCATTAAATATATCCATGGTGTGCTTGAGCCTTTGCTACTATCCACCCAAAACCTTTAATTTTTCCAGGTGGAAAGCTACCCTTTTCCTCCCCCAGTGCTGTGTGAGTGACACTGTTCCTGGGAGACTAGAACAAATGTCTACTTAACCCTGACAAGGAACTCCTGCCAATCTAAAGTCCAAATCGTGAGTCAGGTCCTTGGGGTTATTTACAGGAGTGTGGACCATTGGAAGGCAGCGGTACCATCAAAAGCCACTAGCTCACCACAGCTGGAATCCAGAGCGCTCTGCAGGACGTGCAAGCAGCTCCACTGACCCCTGCCCCGTCACCCCAGTCCTTACAGCTTATATAGTCTTGGGTAGGGTCCCCCACCCTATAGATCTGGTAAGTTTCTGGGCCTTGTAAGTTATTGACTTCTGTCAGAATTTTAATTCTGGGGAGCCAGCTACACAACACCCAGTCCCTCTTCTAGCTTTTCTCCCTTTTTCTTCTAGTTTTTCTAAGCACTTCTTTGAAGCACCTCATAAAGTGGAATCACTGTGTTTGCCCCTGAGGCTGACAGAGGCCAAGGAATGTCTCCCTGTAGATCAGCACCCAGTTTGCAGCCACCTTTTACCTGTGGTGAGCTGAGCTGCTGCAAATGCAGGCATCTCCGATCAGTTCCTACTCTCGCTTCTTCCACAAGTATCACCCAAGTGGGATTATGGAATCAATGGCAAAACCCTGCTGCCACTTTTGTGAAGGCCGCTATGCCATGTTCCGTGGCGCGGGGTCCCCTGTTCACTACAGCACCTCACCTTTATCCACTTGAGTGGGCCATACATGTGTGGGGGAGTATTTCTCCTTCTCCACTCTCCTCTCTCCACTTTCTTTCTCTGGTTTCTGCCTGCTTGTCTCAGAGAGGTGAGTGACTTTGTCAAGACTCCCTGACTTTTGTTTCCAGAGGAACCCTTGCAGAGGAGGGGGAGTCTGCTCCTGATCCCTAAAGGAGAGGAAGGAAACAGAGGACATCCACTTAGCAAAGATCTCTGGGGCCATGTCTACACTGAGAGGGCTCTGGAAGCAGAGTCCCCACAGGCTGTGCCCTGGGGCCTGGAGGGCTTGGTGAGTCAGTGGCTCTGCTTCTGAGGCATACACTCTCAAGGAACAGCTAACCTGTCTTTGGGGAACAGTGGGTTCATGCCTCTTTGAGTCTCCTCAAGAGAAAACTGAAGGTGCCTTGAAGAACCTCCACAGCACATAGCCCCAGGTGGGGCCCAGCTCTCCTGAAGTGTGGGCTCTGGTTCCTTCAAGGCAGCAGGGCCAGGCTGGGCCGCACGTGGTCCCTGTCTGTTTAGCAGAGCTTCCTTATCTTCAGGACCAGGCCTGAACACCTGAGGGGAGGCTGTGTACTCCTCCTTACAGATGCAGGGGATGGGGAGCAGCCAGCAGTCCTGCCCGTGCTCACATTCTGATCTGTTCCACTTCGGCCAGCCAGCCTCCCTGACCTTTCTGGGTTTAACCTGTCACATCCCAGAATTTTCCCAGCCACAGCCACAGTCACAGCTTCTGTCTGACTCTGCCCATTCCTGACCCCCCTCTTATGTCTGATTGTTTGATCACAGTGTGTCACCCTGGTCATCACCACCACAACACCTTAGGGAAACACCCTCTCCCCGTTCCAGCCATGCGCCGCCCAGGAGCCCCCTAGGCTCTTATCTTTTCGCATTCTAGTCTCCAGCATCTCTGGAGAAGACCAAGACTCAGGTCCATTCCCTGAGTGACGGTGGATCAAGCACGGCCGTCTCTGGATAACTCAAGGATAACATACTACACTGATGTTGCAAGTGCACATGCTCCCCATGCGCAGGGAACACTGGGTAAGCCACTCTCTTACCCCAGCACCTCACTCCACATGTTTCCATCGCTGGGCTAATGGGAAAGGGCAGACACTCAGAGCCTCAGTAAGCTTTGGGCCAGGGTCCAGCCTTCTCTAACCCTATGGATGAGGCATCATCCCGCCAGATGTCACATGGATGGACATTGGCCCGGAACTGTCACTAGGGATTCTGTTGCTAGCTGGTGATAGGCAGGCATGGGAATTTCAAAACCATGTTGTGTGAAAGAGCCTTCACTCAAGGGTTCAAGGCTCACATGGCTGCTATCTTAGTCAGGGTTTCTATTGCTATAATGAAACACCATGGCCAAAAGCAAGCTGGGGAGGAAAGGGTTTATTTGGCTTACACTTCCATATTATTGTTCATTATTGAAGGAACGCAAACAGGGCAGGAGCTGATGCAGAAGCCATGAATGGGGGTTGCTTACTGGTTTGCTCCTCATGGCTTGGTCAGCCTGCTTTCTTATAGAACCCAGGACCACCAGCCCACAGAAGGAACCACCCACTATGGCCTGATCTTATGCATTTTTTTCAACTGAGGTTCCCTCCATTCAGCTAACTCTAGCTTGTGTGAAGCAGGCACAGTTGTCACCTCCAAGAACCTATAACCCATGGCGCTGTCCAATTCCCTCCCCTGTGTGTGAACTGGAGCCGTTGCTTCCCTCCCTCCCTCCCTCCCTCCCTCCCTCCCTCCCTCCCTCCCTCCCTCCCTCCCTCCCTCCCTCCCTCTCTCTCTCTCTTCCCCTCCCTCCCTCTCTCTCCCCTCCCTCTCCCCCCTCTCTCCCTCTCTTCCTCTTTCTCTCTCTCCCCCCCCTCCCTCTCTCCTTCCTTCTTCTCTGTCACATGTAGCCCAGGCTTGCCTCAAACTCACTGCATAGCTGAATATGAACTCTAACTTCTGATTCTCCTTATTCATCTCCCAAGTGCTGGGATTACACCTGTGCCATCACACTTGCTTTATGTGGTGCTGGGGCTTGAACCTGGGGCTTTGTGCGTGCCAGGCAAGCACTCTACCAACTGAGCTGCAACCCAGGCTCAATTTATTTCCTTCTTGGCCTGCCCTCTTACTCACACCTGCTCTGGGGCAAATGAGCTGTCAGTTAGGAGCCACTTGTTGAGAATTTCATTTAGACAAGGAATCAAATGGTCCAGCCAGCGTTCAGTGAAGCATTGAGTAGCTACTCACAGCCACATCGGTGGCTGTGAATAAAGATGAGAAGGTTCCTGTATATGAAGTTAGCAACCAGTGCCCTGCTTCAGGAGACTGCAGGCCCTGAGCTGTGATCTTGATGAATTGGGGGTGAGGGGCAGCAAGGTGCTGTTCCCTGTAGCCATATCTTCTCATTGAGGGTGACCTCTCAGGTATCTGTGGTTTGGATACCTTTCTTGTCTGGGAGGCTTTTCTGGAGTCCTCACTCACACACACTCAGGAATAGCTTGGTGCAGAAATATCGCGTGTAGTACCTCATCTCCAGGATGCCTATGTATAAATATAGAGACCATGCAAATGACCACAGCCTGTCCTGAGAGGAAAGTTCAAGGGTGGTGGCACAGGGGTCTTTTTTCTTATGACTGTGAATTTGTATTTTGACATCTCATTCCAGCAGTTAGAGAGTAAGGAAAGCCTGGACTCCTGGCCCTGGGCTTTTGCACATGCTGTAAACCCCTTCCCAAGTCCAGAGTCGCTTCCTCAGAGTCTTCATCTTTTTTGTATTCTGGAATGTCCCATATCCCTTTGAGCTGGAGGACATAGCCAAACCACCTTCAAACTCCTTCTTGGCTAAGGGTCTAGCACAGTGAGGAAGTGGAAGGACCTGGGCAGTGTCAGATGAGGGACAGGAGGAGGGGACAGCAGAGGCTGACTGTGGGGGAATGAATGTCTCTTGGCCATTTTCAGTGTGCTAGGGCTTTGCAGTCCCATGTGAATGATGAGTGTGTTCATTCCCACTGCTGGGCAAATAGAATCATAGACTTAGAGATGTGGACCATCCAGGGCCTGCTGGGTCAGAGGCAGTGTCAGGACCCAGCCCTGCCCAGCAGACTCCAGGTCTGTGTTCTTTCTGGGTGGCTGGACAGGTTGTAGAGAGAATGTAGGTGAATGTGACCACCTTCCCAGATGACTGGGGGTTTCTGAGTATGCCTAACAGTGGACCACTGACGATCCTGAGTTCCCAGTTTTCCCATTATTTTTTCCTGGGATCCAGGGGGCCTGTTCTTAGCTGTCAGACCTAGAGCAGGAGAAACATGGGACCTACCAGGGTAGGAGACCCAAGGTGTTGGAAAGGGATGCTCTAGGCTGCACCTAGCTTCCAATGGCCTCTACTCCAGGGGTGTTGAGAGACCAATGATCTCAGGTGTGACCCAGCTCCAACTTGATCTTCCTGCTGGAATTTTACATACTGTGGGGTTTGGGCTGGAGTAGAGCATGATCTCATGGCTTCAAAGTGACTCTTAGTCTTTAGAGCAGCTGGCCTCAGGCAGCCATGGATTGAATGAGGACCCATAACTCTCCTTTCCTCCCAGGGAAAGTCAGGTTCTCAGAGCTTCTCGTCTCCCTGAGAGCTTCCCCAAAAGGGTCTAGAATGAAGCCAGGGTCATTTCTGCCTCCCAGGGTCTCCTATATGGTAGTTCCTGTAGTTTAGATGGGTAGGATTCAGGCTGGAATGGATTTGTTATGATAGAGTGGGGAGTGCAGCATTCTAGAACCAAGCACAGACATCAACTTGCAATCCTAGGCTTGTTGCAACTCTCTAGGTGTGTGATGGTGCTTTCTGCCCCTGTCCTGCTCTGGACTCTCATGTCTCTGGGCTGGGCCTGAGTGTCACTCCAGCTTCTCGCTCCTTCCCCCAGCCCTGGTTTCTGAGTCTTCGCTGATTGGCCAGTGGAATCAGGTGTCCCTCCTCCTGACTTCCACAGCTCTCCTTTCACTGACATCATTTGAACTCTGACTGTTTCTGTCAGTTCTGGCTGCTGTTACAACAGGCCATGGATCAGGGAGCTGATGGGGTGATTGGGTGATATGAGGGTGTTAGGCAGCAGGGTTTTGCCCCCTCATATTCGAGAGGCAAAGCTAACAGGCAGGTCAGGCTCTTAATACTTGGGGAGAGTCACCATTCTGGCTTACAGACTCAGTCCCTCCAGGCCGTGTGACCTTAGCCTAAAGCAACCATCCTCTGAGAGACAGCCACTGTCTGCTGTGGGTCCTCACATCTCATCCTCCCTCGTGCCTGTGAGGAGATGGCAGCTCCAATCTTTTTCTTCTTGTAAGGACACTGTTGCTGTTGTGGGGGCTCTACCCTCATCTAATCTAAATTGCTTCTCAGAGACTCTATCTAGAGAATGTTTGCTTTGAGTCTTGGGGTCTTGATATGTGAAATTGGGACTTAGGGCATAAACATTTAGCCCAAAAGGGAAACCAGCCAAGAACTTTTGAAAAGAGACAGGTGTGCGGGGGTTTGGCACAGGGGACTGTAGTAAGGTGGGAAGGACACTGGTATGTCGCCCAGAATTCTCCATGGGTTTAAATTTGAAATGCCCCACTGCTTATGTTTTGAACTATTTTCTCTGCAGCTGGCTGCCCTGCTTAGGAAGGCTGTGGGGCCTTTAGGAGGCAGGCTCTACCTGGTAGGGACAGGCCACTAGGGGGCCTTTGGTTCTAGACACCTACCTCACTTGTTGGGCCACTGTGATGTGAGGGATATCTACTGCACATTCCCACTGATGATGTCCTGGCCAGGCACAAGGGGCAGTAGAGGACTGAAACTGAGCCAGATAAAGACCCCTTCCCTTGCATTGTTTCTGTCAGACACTTTAGTCACAGTATCATAAAAGTAGCCAATATGGTATGTATGCCATGTGCAACCTAACAATTGTCTAGTCCATGATGGACCGTGTGCATGCTGGTGGCAGTACCATAGAGTCTGAGTGAGTAGCCAGCTGTACCACTCAGCTTTAAGCAAGTAGATGCCGTCATATTTGCACAACAAAATCTCCTAAATGATTTATTTGTCAGAATTGATCCTCATGATTAGCTAACATTAAGTATTGGTGTGGGATTGACTGGCATGATTATGCGGATGGCAACTCCAAAATCCAAGTGTCAGGGCAGGGCAGGCTGGAACTGCCCTGTCACAGTCTTAAGCAGAATCCCCATTTAAGTGATGGGATGAGGTGATTCATGTTACCAAGCACCCTCTCCTTTGCTTCCAGGAAACTCATTGAAGATGAAGACACTTACAAAACACCACTAAGAAATACTTAGATTCTTGTTTGTTTGATTAAACTGTCTGGCCCAGTAATCTGCCCATGTTGCCTTGGAACCAGGCATCACAGCTCGTCTCAGATTTCAACTCCAGCCTAGCTAGTAGCAAGCCATTCAGCATATTTGAATCTCATCACTCCCAGGAGGCTACTGAAAAAGGCCATGGAGGGCGCAAGTGTCAGGTCCTAGCTGCATCTCCTCCTGCTTGCCTGTCACCACAGACACTGTTCAGGAATACCACCAGCAACTGGAAGGTAGTTCAAATCTTCACAGTGATCAAGTGATTGACGGTCTCCTGACATGTTTGCACAGAAGGCTCTGGCCATTGCCAGGCAAGCTGTCACTAAAGACTGTGGATTGAGGTTTTTCTAGCATAGATCAGGCAGTCCCTAAGCCCATCTCCAGAGCATGCCCACACCCTTCCCAGGAGCAGCTAGACTATATTCTCAATGGTCCCAGCTACTCCAGCCCAGGCAGGTCCCTGCTTGGTTTTCTGTTCCCAATGCTCTTGCCACAGGGGTCCTCTGTCAGGCATAGTCCCACCCAGGCCCTATGACCTCAGCATGAACGGGCCATTATCTCCTTGAGGGACTTCCATCTTCAGACTCACAACAGCCATCATCCCTTTGTTTCAGGACACCGGTGTGTTCATCCACGTCCTGAACTATCAGGGAACTTCTTGAAAGTAGAAAACCCTGTGTGCCAATGTGGGGCTTAAGGTAGGGCTCTAAGATGCTAGGAGCTATGGAAGCCTTTCTTAGCTGAATCTCCCCCATTTGTAGCAGTTGGGTGGGCCCCTCAGGCTGTGACTGGTCCTGCCTCTGAATCTCTAAGCCTTGTGAAGATTTTGTGTAAGCACTAATGTACAGGATCACGACATGAGGTATGTGAATTCTGGCAATGTACTGGACTGATGTTAGCTAAAGTGTGCTAGCTATGTCAGGTCCTGCTCTAGTGATATCCAGTATGGTGCCTGTCTCTCCTCTAACCAGGACCAGTGGCTTAGGGAATACTTATTTTCCCTCTGTGTGGGAGACCTTTGTAGGGCAAGCCTGGAAATAGCACTTGTCACTTGTACTATGATGGCCACATTTAGCTGCAAGGGAAGCTGGGAATGCAGTCCAATTGAGAACCCCAAATAAAGAAAGGTATGGGAGGAAAGTGAGGTGCCAGGGCTAAGTTTGCAAGCAAGTAAAGGGGATTTCTAAGAGTTAAAAATGAGCAGGAAGCAAGATGTGACCTCTCAATGCCCATGACATTGTCAGACAAGAGCAGCATCCCTGATTTTGTTTTTTAAATTATATTTGTGTGTGTGTGTGCTTGTGTACATGTGTATGCGTACAGATGAGCACATGTGGAGGCCAGAAGTTGACTCAATCTCTCTATATATCCCCCAGTCTCTGTACTCCTTCTTCCCCTTTTTCTCCTCTTCCTCCTCCGCCTTTTCCTCCTCCTCTTTCTCCTCCTCCTCCTCTTCCTCCTCCTTCTCCTCTTCCTCCTCGTCCTTCTGTGAGGCAGGGTCTCAATATATAACTTTGGCTGGCCTTGAACTCAGATCCATCTGCCTCTGCCTCCACATGGTGGGTTTAAAGGTGTGTGTTGATGGGAGATGTTATTCGGTAAATATGTTTCTTATACTGGTTAATTAATAAAGCACTGTTTGGCCAATGGGAAAGCAAGATAGGCAGGGCTAGGAGACAAGGAGGAAAGAGGAAGTAGTTAGGAGGGTCAGCATGTAGAGCCTAGAGGAAACAAGATGCTTGCCCGCCGCTGGGATAAGATGACCACGTGGAAATACTTAGATAAGTAGAAATGGGTTAATAATTAAGACAGAGCTAGCCCATAAACAATAATAGTAACTGGCCAACAGGATTGTATCAAATACAGAGTCTCTGAGTGTTATTGGGGCTCGCATGGCAGTGGGACCGGGAGGCCGGCGGGGAGGAACAAAGAGTGGGTCAGGTGACGGTGGTAAAAATCTGCTCGTAACAGTGTGTTACAGCCTTCTACCTTTATTTTTTGAGACAGTCTCTCAATGAACCTGGAGCCTACCAATATGGCAAGAGCCTGGGCCTGCAAGCCCAGGGTCTTCCTGCCATCACCTCCCCAGTGTTGGTGTCACAGGCACTTGTTACAACACCTGGATTTTTGCAGGGGTGCTGGGGAGCTGAAGTCAGGTCACAACACCTGGATTTTTGCAGGGGTTCTGGGGAGCTGAAGTCAGGTCATCACACCTGGATTTTTGCAGGGGTGCTGGGGAGCTGGTCAGGTCCTTGTGTCTGTGCAGCAAACACTTGACTGACTGAGTCATCTCCTCAGCTCTGGCTTCAGGAACCTTAAAGAGACTTTGGTTGGAGATGGAAATTAAAGACACCTCTGGGCCTCTCCATCTACAAAGAAATTATGCACATAGCACACACACACACACACCCATAGATATGCACGCGCGCACACACACACACCCCTCTTTCCTCTTTACTAGTTACCCCTCTCCTCTTCTTCAGTTGGAAGTTTCTGTAGCCTTTTAGTAGCTTCCTGATGCCCACCAAATGCCAACCTTCACGAGCTCAGAACTTTGAGCTCTCCCTGTGCCCTTCAGACCCTATCCCTTTTTCCTCCACTTCCTACCCCAAAGCCACATCCCTTGGATCTGTTCAGGGTCCCACCAAAGTCCTTCTTTCCCTTCTCTGTTGAAGCTGTCAGCCACCTGGCAGGGGCCTTAATCAGAACACCATGGGCAATTGATCCCAACACGCTTAAGACATCCTGTTCCAGGAGAAGGCCCTGCTGACAGCAGAAGCAGCTGTTGTGGCTGCTGGCAAGCCTCCTGTAGAGGCATCCGCCAGACCCCCCACCCCATCATGTGAGGCGGGCTCTGGTAGGGAGGCTAGCTGGGTGACCTGGGGACATGTCTGCCCCTCCACAAAGAACTGGGGCCTGGGGGCATCCCTGAGAGCTATCCAGAGGATCAGAGCGTTCTGGGGTAGCAAAGGTGGGCAGCCTGGGGTGCTCAGGTGGCTGATTTATGAGGGCAGATTAAGAAGACGGATGGCCTGTCCCTTAGCCAAGAAATGAGTCTTGTTGTAGTCCTCTGAAGGGCATGAAGGCGGAGGAGGGGATGCTTGAAGAGTGCTCAGTGGAGTAATGAGGAATAATGGCTTGAAACAGAGCTGAATACCGGGAAGATAGCTTGGCTGTGAAACCTGTGTGGGATGGCGGTGGCTCCAGCAGCAGGAGCAGGGCCTGCCTCCTTGGATCATGATGCTGATGGACCAGTCGTGGGAGGCCCATGGAGGAGGCAGAACTGGACTCTCCCAACAGCATTATCTGCAGCTTCTGCTGGTGCTACAGTTATCCTCATCTCTAAGTTCTGAAATGCGCCTGGCCTAGTCTGCAGCCCCATGAGATGGGAACACCTGAATCTGCGTGTGGGAGGTGGCCATGAAGGCTCCCAAGAATGATAGTCACAGGAGGAGGAAGCTGCCAGTGTGGCCTGAGTCTCAGCTATCCTTGGTGATTGTCTTTAGTCTGGATCCTGTGGGTTGGGCCAGCAGCCATGGGTACCCATGACAGAGACTACCTGGGGCTTGGGAGAATGTTAAGGTGGGGGAATGCAGACACCACGAAGGCTCATCCCAGAGCTCAGATTTCTGCTTAGAATCCCTCCCAGGAACCCTTAAACAAACTACAACAGGGGACTTGCTTCCAGCTTGGCAAATGCCAAAAGGAGAAAGTACCAGAAGGCTAGACAGCTTCCCTGGCCACTTTAGAGTGTTTGTGAAAAATATTTTGTGAGATGCTTGAGATACCCCATGGAACTGAGAGCCAGATCATTTTTGGAGGAGTAGGGTGCATCTTGGAACCTATGGCAGCCACCACTAATGGGTAGTTGAACTTTCTCAAAGTAACGGCCAGACAGCACAGCACTTGCACCTTGGGCTCAGGTGTAACCCCCACCCCCTCAGGGCTCTCTCCATGTCTGAGTAATTGGGCCACGTGTGCCAAGGCCGGTTCCCTTCTAGAGGAAATGACTGTGACTCAGTTCTGATTCAATGCCCAGCCTGTGGGCGTGGGCTGTGCTGGTGGAGATGTGGGACCCTGGGAAATGTGGGCTGAAGGGTATGGCCCCCTGGCACATATCCAGCTTTGCAAACCATGTTGACTGAGTATTTACTTGAGCGTGGGATGTCTTGGAAGACAGGAGCGAGTCTTCACGGCAGGTAAGAGGGCTTGTCCAAGGCAAACTGTGGCTGTTATGTGGGCTTGAGCCCTGGCAGATCCAACTTCAGGGCTTATGCTCTCATTCATCTCCTGCTGCTCCCCAAGCCTTGGATGTGTATTCCTCACCAGGAGAGGGGCAGCTCTGACCCGATCGCCTGCCTTGTGGTTAGTCATGTGACCTTGTGCGAATGGCTTCACCACACTGCTCCCAGCCTCATCAGGGGAGAGGAAGACCCTCTGTCGGGATCTCTGCCTACATGGATAAGGGTCCAGGCAGCCAATGTCCTTAGGTGATGGTTACATGCCTCTTGCATTCTGAGGACCAGCACGGGTATTGTTTTCCCGAGTCCCCCAAGCAGGTCCAGAAGGCCCCGTTCCCACACTTAGGTGTCTCACTTGTCCCAGCCTCACTCTGTACTTGCTTGCTTCCTTTCTGGATGGCTGAGAGCTGCAGCTGGAGCACCAACAACACATCTGTAAGCTTTTGATTCCCTGTGGAAGGTGGAGCTTGACAGGCTGGAGGAACATTGACAGCCAAAGCACAAGTGTGCGGCCCACACAAGCCCATTCATAAGAGGCTCAGCCCTGCTTCTCAGGGTGACCTCTGGGCTCCCTGGAGCTCTGAACAGGTCCAGGGTAGAATGTTCAGCCGCAGGACTGCTGGGCATGTGGGGGAAAGAAGTAATAATAATAATAACACCAGGAGAAGGCCAAAGCAGCCTAACACACCCAAACAAGGTTTTCTCATTAGTTTGAAAGATGAACTAGAAGTCTAGCCCATAATGAAGAAAATAGATTGAGTCCTGATTAAGTTGTCTAGAGACTTGATGTCACGCTGCAGTTCCAGCTCTGACCTTCACAGAGGTTCCCAAATATAACCAGCTTCCAACTCAAAGAGGCTCTGCCCAGGGTGGGTGGCCAAGTCCTCACCAGCCTTTGCTCTCAAAGATCTATAGGTTGCTCTAACATATGATTTGCCACCCCCCCCAGCCTTACAGATAATGTGGGAAGGGGTAGAGAGAGAGGGAGGGAGAGAATGCTTATGCCCATGCCCATGTGTGAATGTGTAGACACCAGAGGTACATGCTGAGTGTCCGCCACCTAATTTTCTTGTGACAGGGTTTCTCACTGAACCTGGAGCTCGCCATTTTGGCTAGGCTGGCTAGTTGGTGATGCCTTAGGACCCTCCTCTCTCCACCTCCCACTCAGAGTTCAGATCCATGCTACAATGTCTGGCTTTTGTGTAGATGCTGAGGATCCAAACTCAGGTCCTCATGATTGCACAGCAAACGCTGAGCCATGTCCTCACCCCTCTCCTGCATCTCTAACTGGGACATCAAGGTCTTCACATGGGTCCCACAGAGATGGACTTGCTTAAACAAGACCTGTGTGGAGTAATCCAGCTCCAGGGTGGGCACAGCCATTTCTCAGCTCAGGTGCGTCCTCTTGGTGGAGAACGATTTTAATGTCCCCAATAAACAAGTCTCTCTCTCTCTCTCTCTCTCTCTCTCTCTCTCTCTCTCTCTCTCTCTCTCTCTCTCTCTCTCTCTCCCTCTCCCCCTCCATCCCCTCCCCCCCCCAGATCCTTCAGAGAAACTTCTGCAGTGACACTAGTGTTATAAAAGTAATCAGGGCCATTTATCCATTTATCCTCTGTCTTCAGAACATAAAAGCAGACTCCCAGGGCTGAGGCTGTAATATGCTAATGGCACTTCTGCTACCTGACGCTGACAAGTGGCACCCAGCCTCCCAGAAGCCTCTGGGGACAGCCCATGGCTATCATTAGGGAAGGTTCCACTGCTTAAATTAATGACTGGGTTTAATAGTCCCGGGAGGCCTCTCCCTCTCCTGGGCTCTGCTTAATGATTTTGGCCTGCTGCCTCCTCAGGCCTCTTGACTGTCATTGTCTCTCCAGTGCCACCAACAGGCTGATGTCTCTCTGGACTCTGGGACCAGGTTGGCCCTGGCCTGCGGCTGTCTGTGCTCAGGCCCTGAGCCAAAGGAATCTGGATATTATGCTCTGAGAAGTTCATGGCTTTACTGCTTTTGTGGTGGGTGGCTTGCTGACTGAGTGGGGAAGTGGTCTCCCCCTGTCTGTCCCCCACCCAGGATCTAGGGCAAGCACAAATCTACCTGTCCTTCACCTTTGGCAGATCTTGGTGCCATCAGAAGGTGCTTAGTACCTTAACCCTCTGTCTTCCAGGCCAGTCAGGGTGTCCTCTGTTGTCCCCTGCTCCTCCGTTTAAAGAGCCAAAATGCTCTACTCCTCTGTTCTCTGAGCTTTGCCAAAAGCCCCCTGATAGTTTTATTTTTATTCATTTATTTCCAAGGTCCCATGTAACCCATGCTGACCTTGAACTCTATGCAGCCTCTGACCTTCCAGCTTCCACATCCAGAATTCCGGGATACAGGCATGCACCACTATGCCTGGTTTATTCAATGTTGGGCCCTAGAACTTCAGGTACATCAGACAAGAATCCTACCAACTTGGCCACTCCCCAGCCCTGACATTGGTTTTAATCAGCTGCAACTGCAGTATTTTCTCATCCAGGAAGCCCTCCTTGAGCTACAAACTTACCCCACACCACACCACATGAATTCACCACCTATTTGGGACATCCACTTGTGTCCTGTCTTCCTCAGAATTCTAGCTCTCCTCCAAATCCCAGCCTACAAGCTTCATTGACTATCTCTCCTGTGGCCTGAGTTGCAGACTGTATAGCTTGATTCTACTTTGATGGAACACTCCAAACAATGGGACAGTCCCTAAGCAAAATGGCTGCCATGCCAGTGCCTAGGAACCCCAGAAGAAGATTATCAGCTATTCATGAGCATTTCCGCACTGTTAGGTTCCTCGGCTTTTGGAACCTGCTTCTTTGAGATGAGTTTCCCTGCCCAGGGGGATCTTCATACCATGAGTTCTCTTCTAAAGGGCTAAAAGGTTTCAGGGCAGTGTTGCTCAGCTGGTAGTCTGCCCCACATCCTGCTGGGTACTGCGATTATCAGTTGATCATATCTGTGGAAGGGCCATGCAACTCCCAAGAGAATGGCATTTTTTTTTTTTGTTTCATCGTGTTGTCTCAGCAGTGAGGTTGTGGGAGGACCTCAAGGTGCCAGGGTGGCATCCAACTGGAAAGCTCTCAAGTGACTGGACAAGTGAACCCTGCATTCTAGGAGTCCATGCGGTCATGACAGGGATGCAGATGGCCCTGTCAGTTTGAGGATGAGGGTCATCAAATGCTCCTATTCCCTGACTGTGCCCTGCTCATCACAATGACAGGATGGGGCAGGGAGCCCAGCAGGCTGTGCAGTGTCACCATGGGAGGAAACTTTCCTACTGCCTAACTCATAAAAGCCTTAGCCACAGTGTGCTCTGTGAGACATTGTGTTCTTGTCTCCTGCTGCAGGAGCCTCATAAGGACAGTAAACTTATGCTGGCTACAGAGTGAGGCGTCTCTTCATTACCCATGGCCTCCAGCACCCAGCAGAAAGCTCAGGTGACAGTGAAGGGGCCCATAGCCAGGTGGCTTCACAGATCTGGGACTCCTGGCTCAGCTCACACAGAGACTTCAGTGTGATGTGACCAGTGCAGCTGCCTTGTTCATGGGGTTTTGTGGTTTCCAGTGCCTTCCTCAAGGGCTTGGGGAGGACTATGTGACATACACAACTCTTGCTTGGTGCTGATGGGGGTCTCCAGCACACCAGGATGAGAGCAGGGGTGTGTGTGTGAGAGCTCTAAACTGAGTTGGAGGGGCCTTATGCTGGGGCAAGGATCAGAAGGAGCTAGACTAAATAAGAAAGTTTGTGGGGAGCTCTGGGGAAGCAGAGGCAGCTCAGGGGCCTTTCTCTAGGACTTCTGTTTCTAGAACTGATCCTTTTCTTTTTTCTAGCCCACAGGCTAGCTTCCTGGCCATGGTCCACACACAGCCTCTTCTGGTGCATGAGCCTATGCTGTTTTTACTCCCACCTCTGCATCCCCCAGGTCCAACATCCTCTGTCTGATATCTCAGCCTTTCCAAACGCCTGGGACAAGGACCCAAATAACTCTACTTCCCGCAGAGGTGGTCAGGGGTAGTGTCTGGAATGGAGGGAGGGTGCTGTGTCTCTGGCTGTAGAACAGACCTCTTTGGAGGTCCTCTGTGTGTCACTACTGCCAGGTGAAGACACGGAGATTATTTGTAGATGGCCTTATAGGTCTTGAAAAGGAGACTGAAGGCTTGCATAGGGAGCTCATTAGATCTGGAGGATGATGGTCCAGGTGTACACTGAAGGCTCTGAGGGCTGGGTGTGGCCTTATGTGAATGAATGCTCGGCATTCCACTCAGGATCTGGACCAGAGCAAAGAAAGGATGGATGGATGAGTGAATGAATGAGTGGCTGTCAAAGCTTGAGTGGGGTTGGCAATGAGGCCTGCTCTGAAGTTTATGGGGAATGGGAGGTGAATGAAGCTGGCAGGGCACTCAGCAGGTTGAGGAGCTGAGCCAGTAGACAGTGTCCAGGGAGCCCTGTGACCTTTGACCTAGCAATTGTTTTCCCAGGAATTTATTGAACAAATACACAAAGATATTTATAGCAGTATGAAGGCACCCTAAGTTTCCACCAAGATGGGATTGAAACTAATTATGAGGCATAGTCCCTGATTATCCAGGAATTCCAAAAGGCAGACTCCATCTGTATGGCCTGACAGGGAGTGATTTATACCATCTTTAAATGAAAAATGCTGGGTGCACAGCCAGGTGTGGCAATAAAAGTAAGGAATGGAGGGAGGGAGAGAGGGTGGCAAGACTTTGTATACACAGTTGCATTTGCTTTGGTGCTTTAGGCAGAAAAGTTAGGGGCAACTTTAGAAGGAAAACTGGTAGCATAAACCCATTGGCTTTGGTCCTTCATATTATTTTTTTAATCTAGGTTAAAAAAAAAACCCTCATTATTAAAAAAAAAAAAAACAAAAAAACAAAAAAACAAAAAAACAGGCATATCCACTACCTCCCTGGTGGGAAGGAACAGGATGCTTACTGATAAAACAATGACTCTTAGAACAATTTCCCTCAAACACAGAGGCTGAGTGTCCTTGGTCGAGAACAGGCCAGGCTGGTGCTCAGGGAGACAGAAGTTAGCGCTACAAATGACAGGAAGGAGCAGTTGTAGGTGGACAGGCTGCCTGTCTCCAGTATGTAGGCACAGGACAGACTCAGGGCAGGGTGAGTGGAAAGTCAGGGCTGCTGGGGTCTCTCTGGGGCACGGGGAGCCATGTCAAGGCCTTGCAACAGAAGTAGCTGCACCAGTGTGGACATGGCAATGTGATAATGGAAAGATAATGACTGGGTGTCCCAGGCCATGTCCTTGGGAGTTCTTGCCCAGAGCAGGGAGGTGAGCTCAGGAAGGGTGGATCTGGCGGTAGAGACAGAAGAATGCCCTTGTCAACTGGGCATTTGTTGGGCAATGGGGCCAGAGCATACACAGATAGGTCAGGATTTATTTTTGAAGAATCTTATAAATCTGTGGATTAAAAATTTATTTATTTATATTTTATGTACATGAATTTATATTTATATTTTATATATATATACCTGCCTGTACGTATGTGAACCATATACATTCCTGGTTCCCTGTGGAATCCCCAAAAGGGAGCCAGGTCTCCTGGAACTGGAGTTATAGAGTGTTGTTGACACCATGTGGGTGCTGGGACCCCACCTTGGTCCTCTGGAGGAATGGCCAGTGCTCCTAACCACTGAATACTTTCCCCAGCCCCATGAATTTGTTACTTTTGATAAAAGTGACTGAAACATCATTCTCCAGGATCTTGGGGAGTTCCTATACAAGACACCCCAGGACTGCCCCCACCTTATTATCTGTGTTCCCTCCCCTGTTCTGGAGTAACAAGTAGAGCATTTCGTGTCCATTTGGTCTCCAGATGGACCTGCTTGGTTTAACGCGGTCAGTGAATATTTCTGTGGCAGCTGTGGTGATTCCCCCCTTTGTCTGCCATTTCACAATGCTGCCAAACCATGGCACCCTCAAAGTCATTATGCCTTTATTACGGATGAGGAAGTGAGTATTGAGGTCTCACTGTGATCAAGGCCTGCTTAGAAGCTTCTGGCCTTGAAATTCCAGCCACAGCTCATGAGAAGCCAGATGCTAGGTATGGGTTGAACCTCCATCACTCTGCCACATCTCAGACTTATACCAGGTTTTGATTTCTTCTCTCTTGCAAGGCTCCCAGAACTGATCCAGACAAAGGACTGTCTGTGTGTGGGTCCTGCCTTGTTCCCTGCCTTGTACCCCAGGGCTCACTGCCCACTCAAGGGCCTCTCCAGACCACCATTGCTTGCCTTCCTCAAGGGTTCCAATTCTTAGGTAGAGAGAATAGGTTTGGATCCTGGATCCCCATAGCTATGTGAGCTTGAGGAAAGTTAAACCCTTTAGAACTTGTTTCCACCTGTCAGATGTGGCTAAGAACAGACAATCCTGACGTAAACAACACAGTTAAAGACCCCTGCATGATGTCTGGCATTCCAGAAGTCTTCTGTAAGCACCAGCTTTTGTGCTATTGTAATGACACTCTTAGGTCCATGCATGGCAGATACCTGCACTTTTGGATCTTCACTTTTGGATTTCTGGCAGACACAGCTCTAACATCCTGGTCCTTACTGGATCCCTCTGTCTGTCCTCTTGAACTCTGTCAAGGCCCAGACACCTAAAGCCACACATCGAGAGGATTACCAATCCTACTTTCTATCTTCCTTCTGGTCTCAATCTCTTGCCTTTGGGAAACAGTGTCCCTCCCCTAAAACCCGGACATCTTCCTGAGCTTTTTGAGATCTGAATATAAGTGAACAAATGCGGTGCTATGGGTTGACCTGGTGTCAGTTATGTTTTGGGTGGTCAAAGTAGGGCTTTGGGGTTGAGTAGGCAGGGTCGGCATCTCCATTGAGCAGTAGGGTGTGTGGACACTTGCTCATGGGTTACCCAAAGCCTTTCCTATGACTGGGGAAGATGGCTCACTATTTCATGAGTATTGACAGGCTTTCCCTGTTGACCTTGCTGCTGGATAGCACACTTGGATGTGGACTTGGGAGCAAGACTTTGGACAAGAGGTGTTTGTCTTGCTCTTTTCTCCAGTGGCGGCCATGTTGTTTTCCAGGTCAGCTCCTAGTGTAGAAGTTGCTGTGGTGTGAACTTTGGTCACCAAGGCTCATTGAAAGCAAGTTCCTGGAGGGTGAGCGTGTGTGTGTGTGTGTGGGGGGGTAGAGCAGCACTGCTGCTTGCTGTGGGGAGTACAGGGATGTGTCTGGAAGCTCTGCTGTGTGCACTTCCTTGAGTCTGTATCACTGACTTATACAAAGTCAGTTCTGTACTTAAAACCAAGAGTCCCATTGGCACAGAAGGCACTTGGCTCACACATGCTCACTGCCCCGTCATCCTTGCTTCAAGTTGACACTGACCTGGCACCTTCATGTCCTCCATTGCCTGGGCTTGTTTGGTAGCTCAAAATACAAGTGGGTACTTGGCCTGCAATGGGCTCAGCTACTCTGAACAACTTTACTCTTGCCTTTGGACAGATCTGTGGATTGTTTCTCTTTTCCTGAAGAGTCTCCCATGTCACAGGGCAGGGCTCTGCAGTTAGTCAGAGGTGTGCTGGTGTTCTGCTTTGCTTTCTGTCAGTGTGATAAAACACTCTGCTCCAACTTAGGGCCACAGGCCATCATAGAGGGAAGTCAGGGCAAGAACTAAAGCAGAAACCGCAGAGAAAGACTGCTAAGGGGTGGTGCTACCCACAGTGTACTGCCCTCCCACATTAATCATCAGTCAAGACAATCTCTCACAGACAGATAGCCACAGGACAATATGATCAAAGCAATCCTTCAAGTGAGATTCTTTCTTCCCAGGTGATTCTACCCTGTGTCTCGTTGTCAATAACTGGTTTAACCACCAGCTTACTGGGGGAGAAAAGGCAGTCCTGATTTGTAGGGCTAGCTAATTTCCATGGTGTAAACTGCCCCAGCATTGCTGCTATATCTATACACCATGAGGATCCGGGGTACATAGGAACTTGCTCAAGGATGCCTCTGTGTCTCTTTTTTCTTAGAAATGTGTGCAATTGGAATAGGGCCTCTTGATGAAGAGGGTGGCTGTATGGCATGCCCTGGGATGTCTTGTATATCATACTTTATATCTATATTTACTTTCCTCTTGGTACTTAGCCCAGGCTTTGGGATAACTGGCATTTGTCCAGTTACCAGACCATTTAAAGGGGAACATGTACTTCTCAGAGCAGTGTGCCCATGGCAACAGGGTTGAGCGGGCCATCCACAAGGGGAACTGTGGTACCCTCCCTGACACCTTCTTACCTTGAAAGATCTAGTTCTTGCTGTCTTTGCAAAAAGCAATTTTCTTATAGAAATCAATGCTCAGAGAGCTTGAGGGTTTACTTAAGATCACACAGCTGGCATGAGAAGGTAGGCTTGGATGTCCCTTTAAAGTATGACTTGTTTAGTATCAGAGCAAGAGCCTCTATCAATGGCAGGAGACAATAACAAAGGCTCTGGGTACCCCAAAGAGCTTCCCCAGGGCTTGCTCAGTAAACTAGACCAGACCAGCCAAGCATTTCAGCTTCATTCAAAAGCCCAACCCACTCCATGTCCCTACTATGTGGGGACAAGAAGCTAGCCCCCAACAGTTGGTGTGTGTGATGTCTCCTCCACCCAGTTTTGTGGTGGTTGGTAACAAATCCACTATTCTGAGGGTCTACAGAGCTGGGGGCACATCTGTTCCCTAAAGTACTTCCTGCCAATCTCCTCTCTATTCCAGTCAATTAAGTTTAGTGTTCCCATGGCTTCTAGCTGCTGCCCTAGCTTCACCCTCCTCCTGTCTCTTGCGCCTCCCAGCAGGGGTTGATACCCTGACTCAAAGTCTCTTGGTTTCCATTGCTGCTTGCAAGCCCAAATTTAGACTCCTGAACTTGTTGTCCTCCAGAGTTTTGCAGATGGTGGCGGCACTTGATTTCTAGAACATATCCTGCTATTTACCAGCTGGTCATTCCCTGAGGGCATCCTGTTTGGCCATGCACAACCTCTCCCCTCTGCTGAGTATGTCTTCCTGCCTTCCTGCTTGGAGAGCTTGTCCCCGAAGACCAGCCTTCCTGGGTGTGCCGCCTTCCACCTGGGGAAGACATGTCACATGGGCACTGGGAACAACTTGTATAGCAACAGGGTGGGCCCTGCCTGCCACCAGGGCCACAGTCAGGCCTCCTTCCCCTTGGTGTCATCAATGGCCACTGGGCTACCACACAGCTTGAGAACCCACACAGCTTGAGATCACCATCACCAAGCTCCTCCCTGACAGTTGTCCAGAAAGGAGGATGGAGGGTAACATTCTGGCTGTAGACTCTGAGGAGGGGTCCCCAGGCCCACTGTGATCTTGTCAGGACCTTGAAGCTGGGCTTCTGCCCTGTCTTGTGTTTTCCTCTACCTTGCCCCTGCACCCACACATTCCTGTCTCCTGAGAGGGTAAAGAAACGTGAACTTGAGGGTCAGATTCCCGCACATCATGCAGATTTAGCAGTGAGGAAAACACCCAGTAGGTGCCCCCTCCACCCCTGTGACCTCAGTGGGGTGATGGCAATCCAGCCTGTGTGACTTTAGTGTAAATGCAAGGCTTCTATCTGCCGTGTCCCCTTGATGGTCATTCCATATTGCAAGGAAGAGGGGAAGGAGGTGTCTGGGGCTCCTGGGGGGGGGGTAGTGGAGACAGGGGTAGAGCTTTCTCTCATTTTCTTCCAGAGGACTGTAAGAGGGTGCGTAGAGCTCTGAGCTCAGTAGGCATTCAGGAGTGGCCTCTGTCGAAGAAGGTGCAGGCAGGGAGTTAAGCAGAAAGTAGAGTGAAATCAACCCCTGGCCAAGATGGAGCAAGTTCTGCTCTCATGGACGGGGCAGAGTGTGCTCTGGGAAACTTCTTGAGGCGTGGTGACTGCTTAGATTGGGCTGAAATCTACTCTAACTTATTCCACACTGTGTGAAACAGTGATTTTTCAGGCTGTACCTTGTCCCCACAGATTTCATTTTACAGGTAGCTTTTGACTTCGTTTTGAAGGTGGATGGTGACTCTGCACTTGGGTGTACATATAAATGGCACCATCTATCCAGAGCCACCCATGTGGCACAGGGTGATATGTGGCTTCTTCTTGGGAGTAGAAAGAGAGGCACTGTACAAATTTATCAGGGTGAATTAAGAGTATAGGGGCACATATTTAAATTATATCAGGAAAACAAGGAATTTACTGACCATACCAGGGAAATGGTATAACTCTATTTTTTATACCCCCAAAAGGAGGATACCCAATACCATGATGACAATGGTCCCCATGTCACCTGGTGTTTATATGGAAGGATCAATGGGCAGAGAACTCTCGATTGCCCCTGGGGCTTCAGCTTGACTCTATCCCTGCTCTTGATGTGATCTATTTAACTACTGCCTATTATCTGTCTGTCTGTCCATCGGTCAGTCAGTCAATCTGTCCATCCTTCCATCGGTCTAACTGGTCCTAGTCCTAACCTTTTACTTCACCTCACTCCTCAGCTCAGCTTTGACTCTGCAGCCTGACTGTGGCTGACAACCTCAGCAGTCCCACTTGGTGAGTTAGTTCACTCTGCTTTCCACAGAGATTACATTTGTGGCTATCAATTTCCTGCTTCTCAGGCCTCTGAAATCTCTTGAATTCTGCTGTGGCTACTTAATTATCTCCAGCTATCCTATAGCCTATGCATATACATACTGAGACATATATTCACACTAATGTGTGTATGTGTGTGTAATGTGTGACCTGAGAGTTAATATTACTATTTAAGGTTGTAAGGGATCTGTGTTTGCCTCAGCTGAGGCCATCAAGGAATGCAGGATTCTGGTAAACTCCTGTCAATGAGACCATCATACCTTGCAGATGCTTTGTTATTCAGTACATCCTGACTCTGCGGAAAGACACAAATGGGTTCATCTGTGTTTGTGACACAGTGGTCATTGGAGGGAAGATGCAAAATCTCCGAGCCTTGTGGGGAATGTGGAGAAAACCTTCTAAACAAAGCTGGCTGGATTTCCCATCACTGTCCACGTGTGAGGGGTTCCACTCCCTTTAGCGAAGAAGGAAATGGACAGAGACAAGCTGACATTGAGGACAGATGCAGTGTGAGACAATTTAGTCACAAAAATACTTGCAGGGCTGGAACAATGGCTCAGGGGTTAAGAGCAGTGGCTGCTTTTCCAGAGGACCCAGGTTTGATATCCAGCACAAAGTGGTTCATAGCTGTCCGATGAGGGATTCCTTCTGTATATGTGTTTCTCTTATTGGTTGATGAATAAAAGACAGTTTGGCCAGTAGCCAGGCAGGAAGGATGGGCTGGGCTACCAGACCAGGAAAAGGCTGGGGAAGAGGAAGACAGAGAGGGGTAGTGAAGAGAGGCCATGCTGCTGAAGGAGTAACATGCCAGATTACAGGTAAGCCACAGCCTCGTGGCAGTACATAGATTAATAGAAATGGGTTAATAATTAAGACTGAGCTAGCCAATAAGAAGCCTGAACCATCGGCCAAACAGTATATAAATTAATATAAGTCTTTGTGTGTTTATTTGGGATAAAGCAGCTGTGGGACCAGGTGGAACAGAAACCTTCATCTTCAACTGTTGGTAAATCCAGCACTGCTGATGTGAGCTACCAGAGGGACCCAAATCATGGAAAGGGAGAGAAAGAGTTGAGTGGGCATGACCAGGGCTGGGGAGCTAGTTTCAGCATGGTGAAATGACAACTTTCTCTGCCCATGGTGCCCATACTTGCACAAAGACTTGGATTTGAACCTGTGAGGCAGGCAGCCCCCTTGGAGTCAGTACTGGGCATGCCACATTCTCAGCAGAAAGGAGGGGCAAGCAGGGGGGAGGCTGCAAAGGCAAACAGCAAGCAGGTGGTTTTTGCAGGAATGGGTGTTTCAAGAGGAGGGGCGGCATCTGTGCTAGTGTGAGTTGGTAAATCCTGACTGGATAGGTTAGACAAATAACGCATTTTGATTGTTGGACCTTGGTGTTTTGTCTCAGGAATGAGTCAGTGGCCAAATTAAGGGAATGGACTTTGGGAGCTAGCTTTAGGAATGTAGTCTAATGGTTTTAGCAATTCTAGCCTAATGTGTGAGCTCCAGGACAGCGGGAGTGCCTGTCCAGTGAAGAAGGTGCATGACATCCTGAGGAATGGTACCTGAAGTCCTGTGACATCTGCATGAACATTCGATCACAAACACACAATGGCTGAGATGGCTAATTTTAAGCTGTGCACACTTTACATAATTTAAAAAGAAAATGTGACAGCTACTTTCAGTGTGGAAGAGGAAGGGATTAAAGGGCATCTCATTTCTAGAAAAATAAAAGGTATGGGTGTGAGGGCTCCTTTTATATGGAAGGAAGGCAGGTGAAGCGGATGGAGAGGAACCAGGCGAGCAAGGCTGTGGGCTGCTGTTTTCATAGCCTCTGGGTCAGAGCCCTTCACACAGGAGAAAAACTGATATTGCTTGTAACATTTTTGAAAGGTCAAAATCACTTGGAAGTTCGGCTTGCTGCTTAAATGCATGATAATAGCAAATTTAAAAATTAATTACTGGGCCCTCTCCTGCTGACACCAAGAGCAGGTGGCCCTGAGGAAGAGAGAGAGAGACTGCCACTCAAAGATGCCAAGGTGTTTGGGGGCCTTTCACTGTCTCCTTCTATTCTTGGGAACCAGCTAAGCTCTGCTTTATGCCATTGTCCAGGACAACAATACGTTTGAAATGAAAAATGTTCCAGGTGGACACAAAAGGGATGCCTTCTGGATTCTAAGCCCAGGCATGGATCAAAAGTGTTATTTAACTGAGGGTAAAGGAAGAGTCACCTCAGCTGGAGCCTGGGTCACACTGAGTCACCTTTGAACTTCCTGAGCTGTATGGAAACCCCTGGAAACAGAACCAGCTGAGTGAAGAGAACATGGGTCAGCAGATATAGAGCACTTGTTAAAGTTGTGTGTGCCACATGTGTCGTGCATTGTCAGCACTCCTAATTACTCTGTGGGTGGTACACTCATGTGGTCCCCAGATCACTTGCTCATGGCCTCAAGCTACAATAGGCAGAGTTTCTCTGGATTCAGTGCCCACTCTAACTGGTCAGTGAACCTTCCTGGTTCCTGATGGTGCCCAGCCTCCCGCCCAGGTAGCCAAGGCTTGGATTCCCTCCAAGGTCATATCTAGGAGGCCTTGGGTTAAGTGTGAGGCTTTGCTGATTCATCCTGAAAGGGGAACCATTCCTGTGTTAGTCAGTATGGCTGTGGTTTGCTGCAGGGACAAGCATCTGTTCATGTTACATCTAGTGCTGGAGCATTGGGCATTCTGTGCCGAGTCTCCCTTGGAAAGCCAAGTCATGCCACAAGAGGGGGCATGGGGCTTGTAGAGGAAAGGCTTCATTTACATTTTTAAAACTATTTATTATTTAGTTATTTGTGTGTGTGCGCGCACCTGTGTGAGTTTATATAAACCAAATGCAGTACAGGAACCCACAGAGGCCAGAAAAGGGCATCAGATCCCCTCAACCTGGACTTATGGGTAGTTTTGAGTCTTTTGATAAACAAAACCTGGGTCCTCTGCAGGAGCAGTCAGTGATCTGAACCACCAAGTCATCTTTCCAGTACGATCCACCCCAATTTCCTTCCTTCCTTCCTTCCTTCCTTCCTTCCTTCCTTCCTTCCTTCCTTTTTTCTTTTGTTTTGTTTTCCTTTCTTTTTTGATTTTTCAAGACAGGGTTTCTCTGTATAGCTTTGTAGACCAGGCTGGGCCTGGAACTCACAGAGATCCGCCTTCCTCTGCTGGGACCAAAGGCATGCGCCACCAACATCCAGCTTCACTGGATTTTTTAAGTGGCTTAGTCACAGCAACCTCTGGGGGTGGGTGGGAGGGGAGTGCTATTCTGCTGTGTGCCTGGGAGGAGGGGACCATGCTTATGTGATGAGCATATTTATGCTTACATAGACTTTTTCCTGCTTACTTCACTAGCTTGTCAGGATGAAGGGAAGGAATTGTGTGTAACACACACAATTGTGTGTAACACACATTGCCCTCTGCAGATGCAAATTATGGATATAAAACACAAATGCAAAATATTAATATAGGACTGGCTTTATGGTTGCCAGTAAAGTGCTTGCTGTGTAAGCATGGGGATCTGAGTTTGAGCCCCATAACTTGTATAAAACGGGGTACAGTAGTACGTGCCTATAACCCCAGTGCTGGAGGTGCAGACAGGCAGATTCTAGGGCAGCTGGTCTAGCAGAGTCTGGGAACTACAGGTTCAGTGTGAAATCCTGTCTCAAAAAAAAAAAATAGTTGGACAGTGGAAAATAAATAATGGAATCTTGAAATTCACAGGCAAATGGATGGAACTGGAAGAAATCATCCTGAGTGAGGTAACCCAGTCACAAAAAGACAAGCATGGTATGTGCTCACTCATATATGGATTTTAGACATAGAGCAAAGGATCACCAGCCTACAATCCACACCTCCAGAAGAGCTAGGAAACAAGGGGGACCCTAAGTGAGACATACATGGATCTCCGAAGAAAGGGAAGGGGACAAGAATTACTGAGCAAATAGGGAGCAAGGGGGGAGAGGAGAGGGAGGGAGAAAAAAGAGAATGGGAGAAGAGAACAAGAAGATTCAGGAAGACTGAGTCAGGAGAGGAATAGAGGAGAGCAAGAAAAGAGATACATTAATAGAGGGAGGCAGTATAGGTTCAAAGAGAAATCTGGCACTAGGGAAATGTCCAGAGATCCACAACGATGACCCCAACTAAGAATCTAGGCAGTAGTGGAGAGGCTGCCTTTGATGTCCTTCCCCGATAATGAGATTGATGACTACCTTATATGCCATCCTAGCACCTTTATCCAGTAGCTGATGGAAGCAGAAGCAGACACCCACAGCTAAACACTGAACCATACTCCTGGAATCCAGTTGTTGAGGCAGGGGTGGGGGGTGGGGGTGGGGGGGGGGTGGGGGTGGGGGAGAAAAGCAGTCAAGAATGTGTTGGAGAAACCTACAGAAACAGCTGACCTGACCTAGTGAGAGCACACAGACCTCAGTCATAAAGCTGGGGAACCAGCATTGGACTGAAACAAACCTTCTGATTGTGAGTGCCAGTCAGGAGACCTGGGCTGTCCATGGGACCTCTAACAGTGGAACCAGTATTTATCCCTAGTGCACAAACGGACTTTGGGAGCCCATTCCCTATGGAGGGATACACTCTCAGCCCAGATACACGGAGGAGGGCCTAGGCCCTCCCCCAAATGATGTGATAGCCTTTGATGTACCCCATGGAAGACCTTACTATCCTTGGGGAGTGGGTGAGGGGTGAGTTGGGGGGCCAGTGAGGGGCATGGGAGAATGGGAGGGATAGGGAATGGGGGATTGATATGTAAAATAAGAAAGAGACTGAGGGAAACACCAGCATCACCCCTGACCTCTACAGGCATCATATACAAATATGCACACATACAGAAATGTATTGTATTTGCTAGTGCTGCTGGTAATAATAAATTGTCGTGTCTGTCACATCATTCCAACAGTGTGCTGTGACCATCACCCTAAGGCATGGTAGGTAACCTTTCCCAGGCAGGCCAAGGACAGAGGGAGCCCCTGCACTTTGGCACCCTCTCTACATTGAACTTCTGGGGGATGCTCTGTCGTTAGAGTGCTTTCTTTCCCAGAAGTTCCTATCATTTTCTGCTCCCATAGCTGCAGAAGCATCAGAATTTTAGTAGACTTGGGCCCCAGAGCCTGAGAGCAAAGCATTGCAATGCACACGCAGATAGGTGCGGTGCCTCTAGATGGGGTCTGCGAGCCATGCAGGTGGGCTGTGGGGAAGGTTTCTGGGGGAAATCCTGTGTGGTGGGACATCTCTCTAATTGGCTCTGTCATTCTGTCCCTGAACTTGTCCCAACATTAGGTTGGGTACCAGCACTTAGAACTAGCTCATCAAGAAGGTCTTTTTTTTAACTGTCTCTATAAGTTGCCAAGTGTCAGTCACTGAGGCTGTCATTTCTGGATGCTCTTCTCATCTCCCTCGGCCCTTTCACCTTGGCCTGTGCAGCCATTTCCCCTCTTTCCTTCCTGCAGATCTTTTCCAAGCTCTCATGGCTCTCCATTCCCCTTTCCTGGTGGGATGTAGAGTATGACGATGGCTTCAGGCAACCCCAATACCAACTCCTGACTCTTACTGGCTGTATGCTCTGGGCCATTCCTTAACCATCCTAAGCCTGGTTGCCTCATAAAGCACAGGGGAAGGTAGTGCCTGGCTGATAGAGTTATAAACAAGCCTCCTGTGTGGCTTCATTTCTGTCTGTCTGTCCTTCCATCCTGCCAGTCTGTCATCCTCACCGCCCCCCCCCCCAAAAAAACCCTGGCTTAGTCTTTTCCCCAGAGTTTTCCCAAGTTGCTGTGACAATGCACCCCCCCCAACACACACCGAATATGTCTTCTCTGTGCCATGGAGGAGAGGAGGGTGGAGTTGGAGGCTGAGCCTAGATGAAGTGTGAATGGGGGGCAGGTAGAGAGTGGGGGCATGGGGAGTGGGTAAGGGTGGCAGTGTTTTAGCAACAAAGCAGTTCAGAGCAGGGTGGGGTGATAAAATCCAGTACTAGCCAGCTCTATAGGACTAGGATTCTTTGAACCTTCTAGGGCAGTGGTTCTTAGCCTTCCTTTGGAATCATATAATTATTTTTGTTCCTACTTCCATAACTCTAATTCTGCTGATGTTCTGAATTGTAATGTAAATATCTGTTGCTTTCTGATGGTCTTAGGAGGCTCCTGTGAAAAGGTCATTAGACACCCCCCTCCCCGCAAAGAGTTAAGAACCACTGTTCTCGAGCTTTAGCCAATAGGTCCTGCTTGGCCATGGGAGGAGTAGTGTGCTCATTCCAGAGGGAGCGCTGGACCACTCTTTCCAGCTCAGCTTTGCTAAGTCTTTTTCTTTGAGATTATTCAAACCCTTCCCCACTCTGGCTGTCCATTTCTCTCTTGGAAGCAGATGCAGCTTGAAGCTTCCACTCTAGGAGTCTCCACCATTGTGGGGAGTGGTCCTTAAGTCACTCTGAGGCCCAGAACAACGTCATGGCTTCGGTGGTCTGTTGGCTGAGCTGGTGGCCAGCAGCTCATGGGCACAGGACTTGCTCCCTTCCGCCTTGCATTGTGATCAGGAGGTGGCCAATCGGTGGTCAGCAAGCAGCCACCGTGAAATGAGATAGGAAATCAGCTGTAATTGTGGAGCTTGTAACATATCATGGGGAGTTGCTGCCAGCCAGAGAAGTTTCTAGGAGCCAACGAAGAATCAAGAAGAATTAAAAGAGAGCAGCTACCTCCATCAGATGGGGAACTTCGTCTCAGGCTTCCAAGTCCACAACTCGCTTTCTCTGACAGGTGTTCTCGGTGCTTCTGCGCTGGCCCAGGTGCTCAGGCTTAAAGAGACTTTCCAGGAGGGAAGCAAGGGGACTACCGACGTAGCTCAGTGGATAGGCTTTTGCCTGGCATGCACACAGGCCTGGCCTGGGTTCGATCCTCACTACTGCATGAAGCAGGTGTGGCAGTGCCTGTCCTCCCAACATTGGGAGGTAGAGACAGGAGGACCAGAAGTTCAGGGTCATCCTTGGCTGTATATTGAGTTTAAGTCCAGCCTGGACTTAAAAAATTATTTGTGGTCAAAAGAGGGCACTAGATCCCTTGGAACTGGAATTACAGACAGTTGTGAGCAGCCATGAGTGTACCGGGACTCGAACTTGGGTCCTCTGACTGAGCAGGCTTCCCCAGACTTAGGGTTGCAAGGTTAGTTGGCTTGTTTCTACAGCCTTATCACCCTCTAGCTTACCATCAGCTTTTCAGGTTGTTGCTATTCCTCTGTTCTGCCCCCCACAGGAGTGGGCACATGGGAAAACCATGCCAATCTTTCTAGCTTTGGCTTGAAGAATGAACCCTGCCAGGGTTGATAAAGCTGGAGTTCCAGAGCCAGCAAAATGGAAGTGGCAGGGATCCAGTGAGGGACAGCCTCACAGGAGTGTCATTTTGAAGTGGGCTGCAGCCTTGCCTGGCCACAGCCAGGGGTGGAGGGGTGGCAGTTTGCCCCCCTTCCCCCCCACAGAGTGACACCTGCTCTGGTGCTTCTGTCCCTGTTGAATGCCTCTCCTTGGGATGGATGCTTTCAGGCACAATGTGATTGATTTCTGGAGGACAGACACAAAAGCTCATGCACGATGGGACCTGGAGACACTGTACCTGTCAATCAATTCTAAGCATGGCATTTGGCCTGCATCCTTTTCAAAGGAGGTGGCCTGTCAGTCGGCTTGGTACCCCTCTGTGGCTTTTGAAAACTCAGGCATTGAGAAATGCTTTACCTTGTTAACTAAATGAAGCACAGACTCAGCTGAGGAGTAACAGGCATAGTCGTGTGGTCTAAATAACAAGGTCAGGTCAGCAACAAATCCCAAAACCATGCAAGATGTGAGGGGGATGCCAGGATAGGGCAAGGGTTTCCTGAGCATCTACTGTATCCAGCCATGTGCACACTTGATATCATTTTAGTCTCACAATTAGGGACATTGATGCAATGACCTGCCAATGTTCAGGAAGAAACAAAGGATTAGGAAGGGTGGATTCAGACTGAGGGCTAGAGACAGGAAGGGGTGAAGTCAGATCCAAATCAGCACTGGCTGATCCTATCTCTTCCAGGATTCCAGCTCTGCCTGTGCACATTGAGAAGGAATGGACGTGAGTTATGCTAGGGTTCAGGACTGGATAGGGCGAGGTGGCTGCTTGGGAACAGGCCTGCTTTTATGGCTATGTTTGCCCACTGGTGAACAAGAGAAACTGAATGTGAGAAATGGGAATTGCTATGAGTGGGTTTCATTTCTATTGCTGTGACAAAATTCCCCAACCAAAAACAGTTTACAGGAGAGACAGTTTGTTTGGCTTACAGTTCCAGGATGTGGTCCATTGCTGTGGGACAGTCAAGGCAGGAACTCAAACAGCTAGTCAAATTATTTCATCAGTGAGCTGGATAAGGCGAGCTGGTGAGCAGCGTTCCTCTACAGTATTTACTTCAATTCTTGCCTGAGCTCCTGCCCCGGCTTCCCTCAGTGATGGACTGTGACTCGGAAGTCATAAGATGAAATAAACCCTTTCGTCTCCAAGTTGGTTTTGGCTATGGTGTTTATCACAGCAACAGAAGGCAAATTAGGACAGGTGCCATCCCCTTTGGAGCTAGTATTGCCTCAATTAAAGCAATCAAGTTGTCCCACCCCGGTGAGCCCACAGGCAGACTTGATCTAGGCAACTGATGCTTGATACTCTTCCTAGGCTGTTTCAGGTGGACAAAGCTCACCATCACACACACGCCTTTTCCGCAGGACTTCTTGCTGAGGTCTGGGTTATTTGTGGTCAATCTCAGCAAAAGTGACTGATATTTGTCTTGATTCTTTCACAGTTGCATGACTTTCATACCACATGTTGCTGTAGTTTTCTAGCTTTTAAGTTATCGTTTGTTTCCTCCTGTATGTAGCTTACAAACCTCATCATGGGTGGGCTGCATCAGAAAAACAGCATGGTTAATTAACTCCAGGGGCTGGGCAGGCAGCCTAGGGAGGGCATATGCTCACCCAGGACTGATGGACATCATGGTTAATTAACTCCAGGGGCTGGGCAGGCAGAAGCTGTTCTTTGTCTCCAACCTCAGAGGGCACCAGCTCTGCCCACAGGCCCTGACCTTGGACTGCATGCTTTCAGAACTGCAAGGCAATGCCTCTGGTATTAGGTCATTCCGCTCATGGTATTTGGTTACTGAACAACTAATACAAGGTCTGTGGTGGCCTCATTTCCTCTCTTGTTGGAGGGTCCACCTCTGTTTCCTTGGAAAATTCATGCCCCCAGCCCCAACTCACTCTCCTCGGAAGGTCTCTGGAAACACAGGGAAGTCCCCTGCCTCTACTGTGAGGAGCTGTGGTAATGGTGCTTTCCAGCCAGGTGTGCTGCTATATCAGCAAGGGACAGGTTAACACTTGGTACAGATAAGACATGCAGGCACACTGCCAGTGGCCCTGCTCACTCTAGCCATAAAGACAGAAGAGGGATGCATGCCTGCTCTCAACACTGTCCCAAGACTATTTCCACTTTCCTTAAGATTCACAACTTGGCCTGAGTGTGGTAAAGCACACCCACAATCCTTAGGAAGCAGATGTAGGAGGATTGCTGTGGGTCTGAAGCTAGCCTGGGCTATTTAGTTCCAGGCTAGACTGGGCTGTGTAATGAGGTCCTGTCTTAGAAACACCCCCAATTTTAAAACCACACCACTTGAATTAAGCACTCAAGCATCTGACTTGACTTTGTGTGCTGATGATGACATATCAAGGCTGGCGAATGTCATTGTGTTCTAACATCAGGTGGTATAAACTACAGCAGGCAAGTCGCTAACATTCTCATCTTACTGTTGTTTCCTTTAGCGCCTCTGAGCCTGTGGGGTGCTGTAGCCCTCTCTAAGACTGATCTGGAGACTCCAGGCTCTGCAGAGAAGGGGCAGTGATCAATGAGCCATACGAAGTCACTAATTTCCATGTATCAGGCACCATGAAATGTGTTAAAGATTTAAACCAGCTCATTTAGGAGATTAAGAGCATGGAAGCTGGTTTTCAGGGCAGAGCCTCCCTGTTGAGTTTGGGCAGGAGACAGGAATCCAGGGATTCCCTCCCTTATGCTTGAGGAGAAAGATCGTGTCGCTGGGGGCAGGGGTCCTCTGCTGGTATTTGTGCCTCCCCAACTCCTTTCATACACTGAAATCCTGCTCAGTGTGACATGTTAGGAAGAGGGCACTCTTAGGAGGTGTGTTAGTTAGCCTTGCATCACTGTAACACAATATCCTAGGCTTTTTGTTTTTGAGGTTGTTTGGGCTCTTATTTGGGAAGTTTATGTTCAAGATTGAGTGGCCCCTTATCTTTGGGCTGCTAGCAAAGACAGAATTTCACTGCAGGACAATGTGGTAAACTAACTACATACTTTGCAAGCCAGGATAGAGGAGTGAGGAAGAGTCTAAATTCCCACAGTTCCCTCTGAAGGCAAGTTCCTCCCACTAGGCCCCACCTCCTAAAGTTGGACACTGTCCAATCAGCATCCCCCTGATGAGTGACCAAGCCTGTGAGGCAGGGACAGAGGGTGGGTGGGTGCCATCTACTTATTCAAACCATAGCTGGGGGTTGTGAGGCTGTCATGGGGCAAGTCCTTCTATGAAAGAGACCTAGGGGGCTCTCTTGTCCTTGTCGGGATAGAAGAGTGTGGCCCTTCCTCTCCATCACACGCGCCTCAGCAGATACCCATGGAATAAGAGAAAGATATATATCATTTCATTCACTAATCAAAGTTGCATGTGGCATGGGCGTCCCAAGACCAGGGACTTGTTTGTTTGTTTTGCTTGGGTTTGATAAAGGATGGGCAGCTGTATAGAAACTGCACCAGATGGATGAGATATGATGCAATGGTGCCAGACTAGATGAGACATTTTAAAAGATTGATTTTCGTGTGTGCGCATATGGGTGTTTTGCCTGCATGTATGTATGTGTGTATATCACATGCATGCAGTGCCCATGGAGTCTTGGGCAAGGGTTGAAACCCTTAGAAATGGGATAATAGACAGTTGTAACCTGTTGTGTGGTTGCTGGGAATTGAACCCAGGTCCTCTGGAAAAGCAGCTAGTGTCTTAACCACTGGGCCATCTTTCCAGCTCCCAGGATAGAGGCTCTTTATAGCCAGTTCCTTTGCAGGAAGGTGGGGAGGGAGGCTTGTGTAACTAGTTCTCTGACATGTCCTTGGGGGACTGGAACTCTGGTTTCTGTAATTTGCTTTGTAGGGGAGAAGTAGATGGGAGACAGGACAGTTGAAGGTCAGGAAGAGACTTCCCCTCAGAAGCCTTCAGTGTGTCCCTGCCTTCAAGTTCTCAGCATATCTAAGGGCCATACTTTAGGCTGTTTCCAGGGCTGTAGCATCATCTCCTCTACATGTAGATGCAGTCAGGGACTATTCTAGAACCAGGAAAAACACATTTAAGTTGCTTGTCAGCCATCCAGTTCATGATCCATTGTATGGCAGCCAGAAAAAACAGACTAAAAAACCTCCAGCATCATAAATCCTGATGGTGGTGTGGGGGTCAGTAGCAATCCCAGAAGACTCTACAGCGGTGTGACCATGAGCCAGTGACCCTGAGATTCCAATTCCTCCTCTACCAAGCTCTCCAATGAGCTGTGGGAAGAAGCCTGGCTGCGTTTCTGTACTTTCCCCATTGCAAAGTATTCTGCAAATGGTATGGGATGGGGGCCCTTGAGACAATGTGAATTGAGCAGAGGACAGCTTCTGAGAGAAACACATCAGCATAGCTAGCCCAAGCGTTGAGAGCTCCCTTCCATAGCTTCCTAAAATACCCTAAAAGAGAACTTTGTGGCCCTGGGGTGAGAAGTAGCTGTCTCCCATCTCCACAGTCTTGGGACCCTTTCTTTCCAAGCTGCATGCCACTGCCGTCCCTTCTGAGGTGTCTCCCTAGATAGAGCAATGACAATTCAAACAGAGGTTGGTGCACTCAGCAGGGTTTCCAGAAATAGGTGGGTGAGCTGGGATAATGTGTTCCATTCCTAAACACTTCTGGGATGAAGAGCCTGTCCCAAGGGCCACACTGAGGGAATCTGGGTGGATACTGTCTCTAAACCGCATAACCCTCCTGGGCATGGTGATGTGGGACGGTTTTGGCTTCCCGACAGCCACATGGAGACTGTGCTCCTCTGTGGTGGCCTCTAAGATGGGGAGGGCCCTATGTTCCCGTCACAGTGTAAGTCCTGTGTACTGGCCTATATCCCAGTTGCCTACTCCCTGCCCCCAAGCCCTACTACCTGTCTGCTTGGAGCCAGATTCTCCAAAATGTCCCACTGGCCCCTTCCCTGAGGGATTCCTGATGCTAGCAGAGGCTGAATGCAGTGATGTTATTCATTGTCTACTCGCTGTAACTTTAGAAATAGAACGGAGCTGCCTGCCTTTGCTAGATGTGCACCCTCGTGAGAACAGCTTAAACTGGCCTCTTATCCTGTTCGTCCCTGGTTCTTTTCCATCATGCTCTGCTCGCTAGTCCTCTTTCCCCTTTACGGTTGTGTTTTTCAAGCCGAGTCTTTGTCCTCCCACACATACTCCCAGCTCTGTCTTCTCTGTGTGTTGGTTGGGGTATGACAGGGAAGGATACAGGAGCAGCAGAATGAAAGGCAGCTTTTGAGTCAGTGGCCCTTGTTGGGACTCCTATAATCCAGGGGTGTGGAGGGAAAGCAAACACCCCCTTACCAGTGCAGAACTAGGGAACCAAGCTCTGGGGGTCATGCCTAAGGGTCCCTGCTTTGTTTTCAAAACTAAGTAAGGACACATCATTGCTTTGTGGAACTGACTCCAAACCATTTTCCCTTTGGTTTCTTGGCTATTTCTGGGTTGTTCTGTGTGGTTTTTCAAGAGCTCATCGCATGCTCAGGAGCAGAGGCCCATCAGAGCAGAGCGGCGTTCTCGGCAGCTAGGGTGAGCCCTGCACACAGGCCCCAATTAAAATCAAACTGTGTGTGCTACACGACATTCCTGAGGCTTAATTAGGTGGAAAGACAGAGGTTGGGCCAGCCTCTCCATTTCTGAGCCTGCTGTTAAAGCACTCCCGCCTCTGCCCAGGCCTTTCTAATTTGGGTCTTGATGGGAGGTGGTGGTAGTGCAGGGGAATGGGTGGGGACAGAAAGTGCCTCAGAATCAGAGGTGGGTGACTGTGTAGGGTGCCCCACCTTAGCAGGATGGTATGGGAGGCCCTGCCTACCTCTCCTGCCAGCCACACCCATGTGAGGCTGGGAGAGGCTGCACTGGAAGGCTGGTCAAGGTCAAGATCTGGCCATGTGAAACTGTGAACGAACCCCTTAGCTCTTCTTAGCTTTGCCAGACAAGGCACCGGGACACCAATCCTTTCCTGGTGTGGCTGCTGAGCAGAGTTGAAAGGGCTCAGGGCAATGCTGGTTGTTCTAAAGTGTCAGCTGTGATCACTAAGCCAGCACTATGGCCTCTCCCAGTCTCCAGTTTCAATTAATCAGTTACACTTTGTGTACAAAGTCTCTCTCTCTCTCTCTCTCTCTCTCTCTCTCTCTCTCTCTCTCTCTCTCTCTCTCTCTCTCTCTCTCTCTCTCTCTCTCTCTCTCTCTCTCCCTCCTCTTTCCTGTCTCCCCAGCCCATGCGGCCACCACTGAGTGATCACAAAAAGGTTCTGACCTAGTCAATAGATTCATCCACTGACAAGATTCACAATTGGATGACATCATTAGAAGGTGATGGGAACTGGCGGAGGTGGGGCATCACTGAGGGAAATAAGCCACTAGGGGCTACATTTCATCCCGGGCTCCTCTACTCACCATGGCACTCTATACTACACACGGGCTCAGAAGCAATGAAGTGTAAAATGACTGTGGATGGAAAGTTCTGGAACTGTGAACCAACATACATCCACCCTACCCCCACCCCCAAGGTTTACATTATCCCTCCCAGGGTCTTATGACCGTGTGAAAACACATGAAGACATGGTCAGTTGTGAAATTCTAGACGGCTTTCCTTGCACATTTCCCTCCATTCTGTCGGCCTCTTCCTGCCTCTCCTCTCTACTCTTGCTGGCCTGGGCTGCTGGTGGAGGTTCCGAGTGTTGCCTATGATTGTAGTCCGTGTCCTGGAAAAGTCTAGAAGTATGCAGGGAGTTAGAATTGGGAGGTAGGGGATGCCAAGTGTGTGAAAAAGGGAAGACAAAGCAGGACAGTGGGGGCAGGGACCAATCTGGCTATGTTGGGAGAAGGGAGCCCACAGCCAGCTCTGCAGCTTCCCTGCTGTGGCCAGAACAGCAAGCAAGAGGCAGGTGGGGAGGAAGATGACAAAGCCCTAACCTGATGCAGGGTTCAAAACAGAAAGTTGTTACGAGTAGGTCCCCCCCCCCTGCAGCCCGTGTGGTCCCGCCGCCACGCCAGCCCCCAATACCACACTAAGACTCTGTATTTGATACAATCCTGTTGGCCAGTTACCATCATTGTTTATCGGCTAGCTCTGTCTTAATGATGAACCCATTTCTACTATTCTAAGTATTTCCACGTGGCTCATCTTACCTGCCAGAGCGGCTGGCATGCTACCTCTCTAAGCTCTCCATGTTGACTCCTCCTAACTACTTCCTCTTTCCTCCTAGTCTCCTAGCCCCACCTATCTTGCTTTTCTATTGGCCAACAGTGCTTTATTCATTAACCAGTATGAGAAACATATTTACAGAATAATATCTCCCATTAGAAAGTGGTTGCCAAGGTGCTCCCACATCTGTGAGTTGCCAAGTGAACTCAGGTTACTCCTTTTGACAGTCCTCTGTTGATGATAAGCTGGCCAGTGACACAGGTTTCAGGGGTTGATAGCCTTCAGGTAGGTCCCATGAGGACCTGAGCAAAGCGGTCAGCCATCCAAGGCAGCGGGGTGGCTCAGGGGCAGAATGCAGCGTTCTTGCCTGCTTCACAGTCTGGCTTAAGCCCTTTCAACCCAACACCTGAGCAATTCTCACTGCATGCCTTCTGTCCTGTGTCCCATGCCACAGTGGTGAAGAAGGTGCCTCTAACTTAGAATCCTGGCTTTGTCACATAGCAGCTAAGTGGTGTTATGAAAGTTGCTTAGATACTCTATGTCTTGAGGTCCTCATTTGTGAAGGACCTGGGTGAAGACTGAGATTATACAGAAGGTGCTTTCAAGACAATGGATGCATGGGGCTGGGGTCATGGCTCAGTCAGGAGGGCACTTGCCAAGCAAGTGTGAGGGCCCGAGTTCAGTTGAAGTTCCCCAGCAATCAGCCAAGCTAGCCTGTTTGTGAGCTCCAAGTCAGTGGCTTCCACATGTATGCACCTGTCCTAGTGCACACGTGGACCTGTATACACACACACACACACACACACACACACACACACACACACACACACACACACCTGCCCTGTTCAAGAGTTTCCTAGCTGCTGTCTTTGCCCTTCCACTGTCCTCAAATAACATTTGAAGGGCTCATTTGAATCCCATCTCAGTTATTTTCTTCACTAATGTGTCAAAATGCATGGCAGACAGCTTAGGGGCAGGTTTGCTTTGGCCTGTGATTTCAGCTTGTCATGGGAGGAGGCCTGGAGCAGCTTGGTCTGAGAAGGTGGGAGTGTGGGGTGCTACCTGTCACATTGTAGCTGGTCAAGAAGCAGAGACATAGACTCGAGTGGAGATGGGACGAGCCAGCTCTGCTCCATGTTCCGAAGCACCCCCATCTGGAACCAAGTGTTCCAGCACAGGGGGCTGTGAGGACATTGCAGAGTCAACCCAAACCAGAGCTGCTTCTCTGCTCAAACTCCCATGAACACCTCTTCTTCCGAATGAGAATGGGGTACTCATGTTCTCATGACCTTTAGGCCCTTGCTGCTCTCTGCTGGCCCCTGCTCCATCATCTTTTCCCCAGTGGTAGCCAGGTAACTGGGACTTGATGCTGGCTGTACCTGATACCAGGAAGGCATGTCCCAGAGACCCCACTGGAGCAGTCCCATGCCTCCTTTGCCCAAATGTCACCAAACTGAAACCATTGCCGGTCACCCAGGGGAAGGTAAGTATCTGCACCTCAATGGTGACAGTGTCCATGCTGCTGTCCGAAGTGTGGTGTCTTTCACCTATTAACTGCTCCATTGTGGGATGCTTCTGCCCTTCCTATGAGCACACAAGCTGCCCAGAGCAGGGCTGGCATGTCTATCTATGTACTAAGCGTGCACAGTGTCTGCATTTGTCTGTATAGGTGTGAGTGTATGTAGAGGCACAGGCCCATGTTAAGTGTCTTTATCTGTTGTTTTCCACCTTAACTCTCTCACTGAACTTGGAGCTTACCTACTGGCTAGCGAGCATCTCATCCTGAGCCCCCAATCCTGTCTCTGGGATACAAGCATGAGACATCATGCTTGGCTTCTTATATGGATGCTGAGGATTTGAACTTATGACCTCATGCTTGAGTGAAAGCATATAATTCCCTGTGCCATCTCCCCAGCCCAGAGTGGGGTTGTTTAAATATATTTGCGGACATGTGCTGTACATCAGTACATCAACACTGACAGACAGGCTGTATCTGTACATTCAGTTCCTATAACCCCACATGTTCTTCTTTTGAGACAGGATCCTATTATGTGGCCCTGTCTGGTCTTGAACTCACAGAGATGCACCTTCTACTTCCCGAATGGAATGCTAGGATTGAAGGTGTGAGCCGCCATGCCTGGTAGCTCCCCAGACATCACTCCCTGGGGAGCTGCCACAACATTTTCCCTTCTCCAGGCCTGCTGCCATTTCACCTGGAACTGTGTGGTGTCTCCCTTTGTGAAGGTCTGTCTTTCTGTCAGGTGCTAGGGATGGAACTGCTGGCTTCTCTTCCTCTGAGGTTTCCCATTGTCCCCACTCCAGTCTGTTCTAGAAAAGGCACTTCTTGCCCCCTTCACAATCCTCCTAAACCCACCTTCATTGCATGAGTCTGCTCTTGAGAGTCAGAATCATCTTTGTGACCAACCATGACTACACCTTTGAAAATGGCTTTCCTGCACGTGTCACCTCTGCACTCTCCCATAAGACAGTGTGGGTATAACCTAATGTTTCTGCTTCACCAGGGGGTATGTCACTTCTGATAATACTGTCATACTGGTCAGCTGAGGCTTAGGGTCAGGGCTGTCTCCTCCTCCAGGCTATAGAGTTTGGGTTATAAACTGTAGGAAAGACTACATTCAGACCCCAGAACCCACATAAAAAGTCAGGCAGGAGAATACAGGGGGCAGAAAGGTTTAACTGAGGAGGGGACAGATGTGACTAGGGGGTAGGAGTGGGTGGGGGTGGAGAATAACCAAAATGAGGGAGGTGTGAAAAAGCCATATGGGGACCTACTATCTTGGAACTCAATTAAAACGTGATTTATTAATTTTTTTTTTTAATTCTGAAGGGAGAGACACTTCAGTGTGTGTATGAAAAGGCTGCTCTAAGAAGCTATGTCTTACAGCTTTCATCATTCCAAATGGTGCTACCCACACTATTGGAAGAGAAAGGGCCTCAATTATGTTACCTAGCTGGGACCCCTGTGAACTGTAAGACCAGGCAAGAGGTACCCATTGTGAAATAGTGGCACTATGATTATGGGGGTAAGCAACTACTCTTTGATTGGATTTGAGGCCTGATCCACAGGAGTGGACACATGCTTGTTCCTATAAACATGACCAAAATCCTAAGGATGGGGGGACTCATAGGTCCCAGGAGGAAACCGAGCACTGTTGTGTATCTAAATTGACATACTGTCAAATCACCTTCTAAATGTTTTTATTAATGCCCACAGACAAATGCTACCCTCATCCTTATTTAGAGACACCTCCTTGCAGTGAACCATGGTGACTGCAGGAACTCAGGGCTGTATGAGATGCCGAGAGTAAGTGACTAACAAGTGCTCATCTCTGAATAGACAGTTTTACCATCTCCTTTAAAGCCCAGGGGACACTGCAAAGGTGGAGCGGAAAGGGTGTAGGAGCCAGAGCATAGGAAGAGGGTTGTTAAGTGCCGTCTGCTGGGCTAGCCAGTCTTGCAAACTGACTCACAGCAGTTGTGGTTGCCTGCCCTGGGTCTGTACAGGTGGGGTAGTCAACAGTCATGCATGGATAGAGGAGGGGCTTAGGGGAGCCCCACCTCTCCCTGCTCAACTATTGCCTATGATAGGTTCTGGGAGGGGGATGTGTTAGTTACTTTTCTATAGATAAAACACCATGACCAATGCAATTTACTTGAGTTTAGGGTTCTAAAGGGTTAGAGTCCATCATGGCAGAGAAGCATGGCACCTAGATGAAGGCATGGCAGCAGGAATGGAAAGCTGAGAGGTCACTTTTTTAAACCGTAAGTAGAAAGCAGAGAGAGAGGGAGAGAGAGAGAGAGAGAGAGAGAGAGAGAGAGAGAGAGAGAGAGAGAGAGAGAGAGAGAGAATGTGAGCGAGCCAGAAGTGGGCCCAAGCTATCAACTTTCAAATCCTGTTACCACTGACATACTGCTTCCAGCAAGGCCAAACCTCCTAATCCCCTCAAATGTCACTGCCAAGTGGGGACCAAGTGTTCAAATAACGAGCCCGTGGGGACACTTCTCACTCCAACCACCACAGGGAGTCATTATCTTCAGTTGTGTGCCCACCGTGACCCCAAGAGACTCCAATGACTAGCTCTTACCCAATGGTCACATAGATCGCTCTGGTTAAACTAAATGGGTCATGAGATAAAGCTGAAAGTCATTAATCTGGATATGGATATTGGGGGGAAGCTTAATGGGAAAGGGAGGGAGAGGAGAGGGTGTGTGGCGAATAGGGGGAATGTATTATATACCCTATGACACTGTCAAGCAACAACAATGCTTGGTGTGACAGCACACCTTGGGAAGGCAGGCAGATGCCTGGGGTTCACTTGCCAAGGATCCTGTCTTAAAACATAATATGGAGGGTGTCCTGAGAGACATCTGAGGATGATCTTTGGCCTCCACATCCCACATGTGCCATGGGCACACTATATGCATACACATACCACACCCCCACACCCCCATGTAGGAACAAACAAATAAATCTATAGGAAATGGCATAGGGAACACATACTGAGCTGCAGCAGCATTGGACACATAGATTGTGGTATTTTATAATGGAATTTTACTGTTTGAATAGCTGCAAACGCCGGCAGCCATATTTCTGAAGTAATTACCATATCTTTGGGAACTTTCTGCACCATCAGTGAGAAAACAGAATTCGAAATTACAAACAAAATCATGTTGAAAACCCAGCTTCTTTGGAGCCAATTTACTCTTCCCTGGGCTGATAAGAGGTGGCACATATGTCTGCCATAACAACAATGCGCTTGGCCTCATCAAATTCCTTGGTGTTCTGCAGGAAATAAAAACCTCTCAATTCCACATCTCTCTCACAGCTCAGAACCTACTTTATTGAAAACACAGTAGGACCTTGAGAAGCGTACCCAGGCTACCGAGAACATCACGGACTCTCCGAGTTGGTCCTGGTGGTTCCTGGGTTTCTAAACTGAGGTCACACAGAAGGACTCCTTGCCGTGGGCACACTATGGTCACAGTGAGTTCATCTGGTGTGAAGGCAATTCAGAAAGGCCTCTGAAAGCATTCTTTAGACTTTATTTTTGTCAGCTTGAGAATGGGTCTTAGAAACACATTCATCCCTGAGTCTGTGACATTTTCAATATGAGCCTTTAACATAGTACTTGGTCCTTTTCTGAGTGTGTAAAGGTCAAACAAACCTTGATGACACCAAAAGTGCTGCCACCATGGAAATGCTCAAACTCCTGACCTTCCTTGGCACATTCTCCAGTCAGGCTCCCATCATGCATTGCACCCACTCAGATAAAGTGTCCTTTTCCATTTCCTCAGAAAGTTCTGTCTCCCCCACACCCTCTACTTCTTTCCTGTGGACTACGGTTCCTCCAGGTTGATACTCCCAAACTCCCTCATGCTGCCTGTATTCTGTGCCGAGCCCCACCTCGCCACCAGGGGCCTGCAAGTCCAGAGGTGCCATAACTACCAACTCACCCATTTGCATGGCCACAGAACTGAAACTCTAACAGGGACTCATCCATCTTTTTCACTATTGTGTCCAGATGTCTGGCAAACTGCCTGTGCTTAATAGTGCTTTATAAATATTTAAAGAATGAACACGTAACTAATATGACAGTGAGCAAACTATAAAATATGCTTATAACTGCCTTATAATATGATTCTCAATTCAGACTAAAACAGTATGAGAATAACATCTCATGAAGTATTTTTAATATGAGATAATTGCAAAGTCAATCAGAATAGACCCTCTCTTGATTTAAGCCAAGTTTTTTTTTTTCTACTGGTTTAATAGAGTTGGCTAAATAGAAACTCACATAAGTGCTTATTAATTATACTAATTAACAAATGGTTGTATTAAAATATATGAGCTTTGTAGAACCCAGTTATAGTTGAAATTGTCAATATGCATGAAGTAAGCATGTGAAAAGTGAGGGAGTGTCACAAAGACGTAGTTTTGTCGTAACCCCCAGTTACTTGTGGGGTCCATGGTCAACAGTCTGATACAGCAGCTTTTTTTTTTTTCAGCATTAGCGAAGTTTTACTTCAACTCTTTTCTGCCCATAATTGACTAAAAAATCCAGTGTGCAGAGTCCATCACCTGCTGGAGGCAATGTTGGGCACCGGGTCCGCCTCCGACAAGAGGCATTGTCAGAAGCCCTCCCCCAGGCTGGGGACCAGGCAGAGCAAGGATAGAGAAACAAGCCATAGTGGTGGCTCTAGACCATGCTGGGAATCCCAAGGTCTACCACACTCTGTTGCACTGACCACTCAGCAGGGCACCCAAGGCTGTAGGGGGCATGAGGTTTTGGAAGGGTCCGTGTATTGCCCCAGGAACTCTTGGCCACCAGCCGGGGCAGCTTGTCACTACCTAAGAGAACCTCTGGGTGTGGCTATATAATGTAGTTTTAGGGGCATAGGGCAGGCCATGGCATAAGGCAGGTGGGTGGATGGTAGGCATGGATCCTGGGACTGTGGCCGTTACCCTTCCCTTTTTTTTTCTATAGACTGGACCATGGCAATGGGTAGACATGGTACTGGCATGCTGGCAGCTCTCTCTCTCTCTCTCTCTCTCTCTCTCTCTCTCTCTCTCTCTCTCTCTCTCTCTCTCTCTGTGTGTGTGTAAGGGGGTGGTCATGGGACATCTCTGACAATGGCTAGTTAGTGCCAAACAGGAGCCTATGCAGAAAGTGGTTAACAGGGGTGACCTGACACAAAGTCCTGATCCCAAAGGCCCCTCAGGGGCCAGTACAGCTGGATGACCAGGGCTGGGCAGGCCAAGCTGAACCCAGGCCCCAGTATGGATGTGAGCTTATGTCAGAGTGAGGGGCAGTGGTGGGAAGGAAAGGGTAGACAGGTGGCTGTGGTGAATGCATGAGCAGCAGGCGTGGGAGTGGCCAGCACCCAGCCATCAGAAGGTGAAGCATCGCTCCTTGGGGTGGCCCACACGCTCCAGGTTTGGCAAACACGCAAACTGGATCATGGGTGGAGGTCCACACATCAGTATCAGCGGCTCCTCCCCAGGGGGTGGAAGGTGGTCCCTGATCATCTCCTCGTTCACGAAGCCCTGGCTGTAGTTCCAGACATCAGGGGCTTTGTTTACTGTGTACCAGAGCTTGAAGCGAGCAGAATGTTTGTTCCTCAGTTCCTCCAGCTCAGGCCACGGCGTCTTTCTCGGACTGGTTGGCAAAGAGCAGGTAGCAAACAGTGTGGTTGTTTGGGTCCTTCATGACAGCACAGATCACTTGCAGCATTGGGGTGATGATACCTGTCCCTCCTGCAATCATGCCTATAGACTTCACTGTCCTGACAACAGGGTTGGACTTCTTGTCTGCATGGATGGCGAACTTCCCTTTGCCCTGGTAGACCAGCAGCCCGTTGGGGCCCCGGGATTCAATGGTGTCTCCAATATTCATGTTTTCCAGGGACTGGGACCTCTTTCCTCCAGCGGGAAACTTGGGGTGGGTATCCTTGAAGTAAACCTTGACTATCAAGTCCACGAAGCCCTTGTCATCATCACTAGAGACGTGGGTGTAGGGCTGAATGACCAACTTCCCATCCATCCTACTTGAGAGGTAGATGTGCTGGCCAATGGGAAGGCCCAAGATGTGCTAGGGTGAAGGCAGGGTGAATCTGAAGCGCCATGTGTCATGACTGATAATCTTCTTGTCGATGAGCCATAGTGGGTACTTGATGTCAGGGTTCTCAAGGGTGATGGCCGGTGACAAGTACTGAAACAGCTTCATAAAGGGGCTGTAGAGGAACCAGATGGGAGAGAGCACCACGTGGCTCAATGTGCTCAGCTGGGACCTCATGTAGCCGTGTTGTTCTACACCCACTACTTGGTTGGCCGTTCCCACAACGACCCCCTGATACAGTAGCTTTTGAGGATATGAATGGGATGGGAGGATGATGTCTTGGGGGATGTTTACTTTCTACTATTTAAAAAAAATATATATTTCATTTTCATTTTATGTGTATGAGTGTTTGCATGCATGCATGTATGTGCATTATGTGTTTGTAGTGCTTGCAGACCCTCTGAAGCTGGAGTTACTGATGGTTGTTAAGCTCCAAGTGGGTGCTGGAAACAAAGCCTGAGTTCTCTGTAAGAGCAGCAAGTACTTAACCACTGAGCTATCTCTCCAGCCCTATTCTCCCCTCTTAGCAGTACATAACAGAGAAGTGTTCGAGTTACCTCAAATATAGGAGTGAGGAAGTGAAGTCTGAGATTAACCTTGGTTTTCATGGAGACTTCATTTGTGATCTTGATTTACCTAACCAGTGTGATGGTGTCTTCTGACCCAGCAATTATACTCCACGGTATAAGAGAATCTGTGAAGATTAGTGATGCCAATTTGATCTAACCTAGAATAGGCTGGGAAAGGATTCTCTGTGAGGGATATCAGGTTGACTTGAAGGCAAATTTTTTGGGGAAACAGTCTTTATTATGATAATCAATGTGGGAAGACCCAGCCTAAAAATTTCCTGGGTTTGGATCCTGGACTGTATTAAGTATAGAGTGAGGGTGAGCACATGCATAAATTTTCTCTCTGTTCTTGTCTGTGATGTGACCAATGACCAGTCGCTTGAATTTCCTGCCTTGACTTCCCTACATTGATGGACTGGTGTGAGCAAAAAAAAAACAAACAAACAAACAAAAAAAAACAGTCTTTATCTCTTCAAGTGAAAGCATTTCATCACAGCAGCAGAGAGGAAACTAGGACAGGACCTGAATCATACGTTCATAAAGAATGTTCAGCATCACCATTCACTGCAGTAAGAAAGTGCGAACAACACAAACCAGATGACTAATGGCCAAGCAACACAGGGTATCTACATAGGATTTATGTTACTTTACCATACAAATGAAATGAAGTGTTGACTGGTGTTACAACATGGATGAATGCCCGAATTGGATGTGTTATGGCAGGAATCAGACACAGACCCTCATGAATTATGATTCCTCCCTGAGCTTGGGATGCAGTGTGGTTGGCTGAGTAGATGCTTGTATGATTCTGTTGACATAAAAATATAATGAATATAAAATATTATGGAGGTAGACAATACATTTTGGTTGTCAGGAATTTTGGAAGCACAGGTGTTGTGTGATATTATTCCTGGGGAGATGTGGACAAATATCTACTTGCCTTAGACAAGTAACTAAAAACAGACCAAAATAAGAATGCCACTAAAATCTAACTTGGTAAACCAATGAGTTTTATTGGGTCATTTGCAGAGGCAGAAATGACTCAAAAACAGCTGCCCACTGCAGCATGGGTGACATCTCACAAACCTGGGAACCTGGAGCACACTGCACAGCCTGCAGGTAGCTTGCATGGTTGAAGTGCCCTTTCCAGGTACCTCTGCTGGTCTCTGCCTATTTCAGGCAGCTCAGCATATGCGTGGTGATTCTGGTCAGTTTCAGGGACTTCCTGAGCTTAGTGAACTTCTCCCAGGATGGAATGATTCACTTTACCATAGAACATCCTGAATGATTAGGAGCTTCCCTATAAGATGGAGATTCATCAAGGAGGAAATTGCTACACAATAGAAGGGTGTTGGGGGTTTTGATATGAAATGTCCTCACGGCGTATGTGTTTGAACACTTGGTCCCTGGACGGTGGCCCTGTTTGGGAAAGTTGTAGAACCTTCAGGAAGTGGAGCCTTGCAAAAGGAAGTGGGACACTGAGGCAAAGTGGGGGTTGGCCTTGAGGCTTCATAGCGGGCTCCTTTTCCTGTTTGCACTCTGCTCCCTAACTACTGAGACAATGTGAACAGCTGGCCTGCCACCATGATGCAGGTATCCCCTTGAGCTGTGAGCCAGAATAAGCCCTTCCTTCCCTAACCACTTCTTGTCAAACCGTGTGGAAAATGAAGGACAAGGGAGGATAACATCTGCTGCGGGTTTGGGGTGGGGCTTTGCTGTGAGGAGAATGTTCTAGAAGTAGGTGATAGCTGTTTAACCTTGTTAAGTTGTAGCCCTTAAATGACAAAATTCGTGGGTTTTTTTTTTCCAGATATGAAACACATATCTGGAAAAGTTGGTGGGATGCAGACTTACTGGCTTATTAGCATATGTCCCAGTTAACTTATTATTCTTACTGTAACGGCAAAAATGCTAAACCTGTTAGTAAGTATATCTTGTTCTTCTTAGGAAAGATATGCTTGAAGATCCCTGAAAGAGGGCCTGTGAGATGGTTCAGTGGGTAAAGAGGCTTGCAGCCAAGCTTGACAACACAAGTTCAATCCATGGAACTCAGACAGTCAGTGGAAGGAGAGAAATGAATCTTGTAAGCAGTGCTCTGACCGTCACTTGTGCTATACATACCCCCCCCACACACACACATACAAATAAGTAAACATGTAAAAAAGAAAGAAAGAAAGAAAGAAAGAAAGAAAGAAAGAAAATATCTTTAAGAAGCACTTCATTAACTATGAAAAACCTCTGAAGTAGATTTTACATGAGCTGCCTCACCGGTTCCTCTAAAAGCTTCATTACTTGTGTCTGAGTGAGCGCACATGCGCACAATGGCATGCAGAGGTTGAAGGAGTTTCCAGGCTCCCCTTCCACCCTGTTTGAGGCATCCCACTGCAGTAATCCCGGCATGTGTGAGCCTCTGGGTTCAATGACAAACTAACCAACAGCTTCTGCACTTGATCCCAGCATGCACCTGGGTGGGAAGCACTGGTCTGTAATAGTCAAACTAGGTCATTCTTGTCTACAAAGTAAACATGGCATTTTTGTTTGAAAAGTTGTTTTAATGAATTAGAAAAAGATACAGTGAGTTGAAAATATCGAATTTATTTATGAAATACAAGAGAGGAGAACACACCTGAATTCTCTGAAAATCAACATAAAAACGTGCTCAACATCCTGCCTGCCTCAGCATCGCTCCTGACCCTATGGCAGCAGAGAGACTTCTGGCTCTTGACTTGAGGGGCCTCAACTTGAAAGAGGATGTCACCAGGCAGAAGCCTGTTAGCCGCCCCAAGTCAGCACTGCGGGTGGGGGCGCCCGTGGTTTCTCCTGACTCACTCGCTTGCCCTAAAGCCCTCCAACACTATTTGCACTTAAAGTCTCCCACAACCTTCACTCTAGGGACAATGTGCTGACACGTGAAGAAGTGCTCTTCTGTTTCAAAGGAACTAATATCTAAACCTGAAATGATCAAAAGTGACTTCTTTCTCTTGAAAAAAAAAATACAGCACCCAAATGTCTTTATTGGTTTGAAAGATGTGCTAATAAACTTGAAAATGAAAAACTAAGTCATTGCCTTTCTGTCCCCACAGCAGTGGGGGCCTCTGAAGTGTTAAGCCTCCCAGGTCTTTGGGCAGTGGAATCATTTGCGTTCCAGCAAAATTACTAGGCTACTAGACAGGCTCTGAGCTCCCCCTGGAAGACTGGGGGTCCTGGACAGCCTCGCTGGTTGCTTGGCTGCTGCCACTCAGGTTGCCTAGGTAGCTGTTGATGACACTAAGTTCCTGGATTACCAAGCTCAGGTCTTCATGAAGTCGGAGCACAGCACCCCTCACCTCACCTAGAAGTGTGCGGATAGAACCTGACTCGGGGGATTCCCTGGGCAAGCCTTCCCTTGTCTGCAAACTAGCCTGGGACACTGAGGGGAAGTAGGTCCTTGTTGGGGTGGAGAATGCTACCTGATTACCGCTGGGAGTGTGACCTGGTTTCTCCATAGCTGAATTGGAGTTATCTGGAATACTGGGGTACTCCTCATCATCCGAAGATGCCATGCTCCTGGTAACAAAGGGGTGGTGAACCCTGGCTGCTTCATCTTTGTATGTGAAGGGGGCAGAAGATGGCTGTGGATGGGGTTGAATCCAGAAGGAGGGGCTGGTGAAGACCAGGGGAAAGTGATGGGCTGACTTCTCTGGATGGACCAAGTCAGGAGACGACACAGACAGAGTAGAAAAGGAAGATGCGACCTCAGAGGTGGTGGAGACTAAAATAGAATGGAGAGAGATATATTTATATAACATACAAGTAAGAGTAATAACTACAATAATTGTGTCAGGTAAACACCTATCTGGAAGGCCTCAATATAAAGCAGTCTGAATTTTAAAAGTTACAAATTCAAAACCTAAAACGCAACATAGGAAACAGACAAATCTACAAATGTATTATGTACCAATAATGCCATAGAAATGTACCTAAAATAGAATGATCAATATTCATCATGACTTCCAAACCCTGCCCAGCACAGTTTTATACAACTGTAGGTCTCCTCCATGAGAGGAAGGTATTACATCTTCTGCCTGCCAGTGTTTTATGTAGGTACTTAAAGTAGGAAGGCCAAGGAAGTCCTAACTCTGTCTTTCACCTTCTGCCTCGTACAGATATTATTATTATAACAACATAAACTCCAGTGACTCCAGTATCATGAACCTTTTCCTCTCCGTGGTCAAATACACTAAGGCTAAGTCCCGCCCAGCTCAGATTCAGAGCACTGTGGCACACAGGAACCTGCTTTTCTCACCAAGGATCTGTAAGCAGCATCAAAAAGCACTTGAAACCCATTTCATAAAATTAAAGGCTTGAGAACAACTTCATTTCCTTTCAGGCAGAATCATATTAAGTGTCTTCTCCTATCTACTTCACTCTAGTTTCCCAAACTGGCATGAGTGTGTTCCTTAAGATATAGCAGATGCCTTTCCTGGATGGAGATAGAAGAGGAGGGATTGGGATGGGAGGGGGGATGGGAGAGAGGGACTGAGGAGGAGGATGGGGGGAGGCTGTGGCTGGGATATAAAAATAAATAGATGAATAAAAAATAGACGAAAGATAACAGAGATGCTGGGGCTGGAGAGGTGGCTCAGTGGTTAAGAGCACTTGCTGCTTTTGCCCAGGACCTGGGTTTGGTTCCCATCACCCACATGCAGCTCCCCCAGCAATCAGTAACTTTGGTTCCAGGGTACCTGGCACCCTCTTCTGACCTCTGTGGGTACCAGGCATACATGTGCACATATACACATGCAGGCAAAATACCTACACAAGTAAAATAAAGGAATCTAAACAAACAAACAAAACAAAACAAAACAAAACAGGGCTTTTCAGTCAAGTGAGCCTGGTCACTGCACATTTACCTCCCCTTAGGAGATTGGCTGTGTGCATCAGCTCATTTAAAATGATGAGAAATCCACAGTACTTTCTTTTATAGGGTCTCATGTAGCCCAGGTTGGCCCCAGACTCACTATGGAGCCAAGGATGACCTTGAACTCCAGATCTTCTTGCCTCTGTTGCTGGGGTTGCAGGTGTGTCACGACACTAGGTTCATGTGGCACTGTATCAAGCCAAGAGCTTCATGGCTGCTAGGCAAGCCCTATACCCCTGAGCTGGACCCCCACCCTAACACATCTTATCCAAGTGTTTCCCAAACTTTTTTTGGACACAGGACTTTTTTTTTTTCTTTTTCCCCTTTTGGAATACCTACTTTGACTTATTTTTGGATATATGGCACACATTGGTGAAATCTAGTCCTCAGGTGTCTGATTCGCTCTGAACCTGTTACTTTAAAGATTTACTCAGCCAGGCACCCAGCAGGGAAGCTGAAGCCTGCCAGTCAGCACTTTGCTTTGTTGGTAGATTTTACTACATATTCATGTCCCTTCTGAACTAAACTGAGACTCATAAAAAAATGGCCAGGGCGGGTGGCCTCTCTCTCTCTCTCTCTCTCTCTCTCTCTCTCTCTCTCTCTCTCTCTCTCTCTCTCTCTCTCTCTCTCTCTCTCTATGCCTCTGAGCTCTTCAAGGCCTATCTCCAGTTCTCAGGGAAAGTTCCAATCATAAAACTTGTGTTTGGATGCCAAGAGTATTCCCAGCTGGTGTGGCCACAGGGATGAAAGGGAGGCAGGAACTCAGCTGCACATGGTCAAGGTTGGCTGAGCTCACTGGGAGAATCTGGGTCAGGCTAATCCAGTTGCTCCCTCTCCTGGGACTGGGAGGGTGGTGCCATGCAGATGATGACAGCCATGTGCTCACATGCTCTGTGCTGGATCCCAGCTATCATCACTGCATCCTGCCCTCCTGGGCTGGCTCTCTGCTCTCTAGCCTCCATGTCCTCCCTTCTTGTTTTGCTGTCATTTGGGGGTAGCACAATCACCAGCAGGCCAATGACAAGGGGGCCCAAGAGGCAAAGGTATTGGAATATCCATGCCTGAGAAAGCTCTTTCTACCCTCAGGCTTAATGATAGCTTTCATGAAGAATTCTAGGCAGAAAATCTTTTCTTTTGGACTTAAAAAAAATCTTAGTGTATATATATACACACACACATACACACATCCGGAAGTCAGCGGACAACATGGGGCCTTGGTTCTCACCTTTTCACCTCGTTTGAGGTAGGGTCCCCTGTTTACATCTGTGTATACCAGACTAGCTGGCCTGAGAGAGTCCGGGAACTCTCAGGTCTCTGCCCTCCACCAGATGCTCACTACCATGAATGGCCTATTTGATTTCTGTGAATCCAAACACAGGCTTCCATGAAAGCATGGCACTTGCTTGACCAGTGAGTGTTGAAGGCCAATTTCTACTACCTTCTTGTTTCCAGTGCTGTGAGTGCTAAGTCATAGGCATTCTACTTAAAAAAAATGTATTTATATTCATTTTATGTGTATGGGTGCTTTGCCTATATGAATGCTTGTGTACCAAGTGCATACCCAGTATCTGTGGAGTCTAGAGACAGAATCAACCCCTTGCAACCGTAGTTATGGATGGTTGTGGGTGCTGGGAATTAAACCAGATCTGCTGGAAGAGCAGCCAGTGCTCTAAACTGAGGAGCCACCTCTCCAGTCCTGCTGTTCTAATTCTTACTCACAGCACAGAGCCTGCTGCTCCTCTGAGGTATTAGCAAATTTGTTCTTCATCCTCAGTGCTCTGGATTCCTTCATGTTGCTGTTCACTGAAACAGGGCAATTTTCATTGACTGAGAGGTCAAGCAAAAGCAAGTTGTAGTCAGTAAACTCATTTCCTTCAGATTCAAGTATTTTCTCAAGGCTATGGCCCCAGGTGTCCCTGCTCTCCTTCTGAACTCCTGGTTTGCACCTAAGAGCGGCTGGACTATCTTCCAACTCCTAGCTGCCCAATGTATGCAGCGTGTGTGCACACATTCACTTGGTTGTAGGTCCTCTCCTTCCACTGTGATGACAACTGTGTTCAGCCTAGCTGGTCTGTGAGCTTGCCGGGGTTGTCCCTCTGCATCTCCCATCTCAATACAGACACACCAGGAGGATCACAGATGTGTGTGTTCTGGGGTCTGCTCTCTGGTCCTCATGCTTGAGCAGCACTAAAATTAGTGAGCCCTCTCCAGTGAGCACACCTCTTCACAGAATCCTTTTATGTGGGCTCAGGGACTTGACTTCTGGTTGTCACATTGTCTCAGCAAGTGTCTACCCACTGAACCACCCTGCCGGCCCCTTCCTATTGTTCCTTCCCCTTTCTCTCACTAACCTTGTCTCTTTGACCTGCTTCTTGGAGGTTTCATCAGATTTAGCTTCCAATCCTTCTGGTGAATTTTTTTTTTTTTTCTGTTGGCTGTTTTTAATTTTGAGGAGGTTTCTGTGGTTTCAGAAATTCTCAAAACAGCCTGTTCTTGTTTTATAGGCACGCCATATCTTACCTTCTGGAGGTCTTAAAGATACATTTTAAAAGTATTTTCTTCGCCCCTCACAGTGTAATTTCCTCCTTTGTGTTTCTGCACTGTTCCTTAGGAGAGGCCCTTCCAGAAGGCTCCTACTCCGTGTCTGCTTGTGCTAAGAACAGAGGGTGAAGGCTGATGAGAGCTTTCAAAATGAGTACGAGGCACCAACTCTGAGACCCAGTGAATGGCCGCCACCTGGGGGGGATAGTTTGATGGAACCACAGACACCAGTGAAGCAGGTCTTCCTTCAGAGGCAGGTTAGAGGCAGGTTAGCCTCTCGGCACAGCCTCCCGCTTGCTGCTGTGAGGAAAGGTCTGGCTACTAGCTTCTTGCAGCCATCAAGGGAAGGGTGCTGGCATTTGGCTTGCTCTGCCCACTCACTCCTACGACTGTTCTGGTTACAGTCTACACAGCCTGACTACCTCCTGAAGCTATCATCTCAGAGACCCACCAACTACTCTCTCCAAATTTCCACCGCACCCCCTCCCCGGAAATTACAGGCAATTGATCACCTCAAGGTGAAGTCCAAGGATGGAATTCATTTTTATTTTATTCTTTCATATGATGATGATGATGGTAGTAATGTTTGTTTGTTTGTTTTTGATAGCATCTCTCTATGTATCCCTGGCCCTGTAACTCACTATGTACATCAGACTGTCCTCAAACTCACAGATATCTACCTGCCTCTGTGTCCTGGGTGCTGGGGTTATAGAACCCGTTTTTAAATAGCTGCTTCCTAGTTCTCTTTAGCACTTGCCTTGGTTTACATGTGGTTTGTTCTCACGCCTTTATGTGCTGGAAGTATGCTTCTCAATGTGTCCATGAGAGGTGGTGGCCTCTTTAAGAGGCTGGATCTGGTAGGAGGCAACCCCGTCATTGAGGATACTGTCCTTGGAAAGGATTGTTGACTCTCTTAGAGAACTCAGGTTAGTGCTTGTGAAAGTGACTGTTTATAAAGTGCAAGCCTGACCCTCAAATCCTTCTCTCACTTCTTATCACGTGACCTTTCTCTCTCATACGATACTATCACTCACCAGATCTGGTCAGATGCTCTTAGACATTCAAAACTCTGAGCTAAGTAAACCTCTTTTTATTAACTAAGTGTCCAGCCTCCAGTATTGTGTTACCATAACAGAACATTGGCTAATACATCACTTGGTATGGAATCGGTTTTATAACCTCATTTTAAACATGATGCAAAGGAATGCAGGGGCTAGAAATCTTTCCCAGATCACAAAGTTAAAAAGAGCTTGGGGTGGGACTCAAATTCAAGTAACTCTGATGTCACAGACTGTGAACTTAACCTTCATACTGTACTTGCACACCACTCCACTGTGCCGGAGCTAGTTTCACTCATTACAGAATGATGTTAAATCGAGGGTATAAAATTTAGAAAAAATAATCAAGATCGTGAGGGGTAGTTGACAGATATTCTCATCTTTTTAAAAAAATATTTAATTTAGTATGTATGTAGACAGTATTCTGCCTGCAGGCCAGAAGAGGGCACAAGATCTCATTATAGATGGTTGTGAACCACCTTGTGGGTGCTGGGAGTTGAACCCAGGTCCTCTGGAAGAACAGCCAGTGCTCTTAACCTCTGAGCCATCTCTCCAGCTCCCCAGATATGCTAATCTTTATCCAGAAGAGATAATAAGGGGAGAAAGAAACTGTATTTCATTATTTGAAGACCCCATTTCTCTTGTGCATGAGTTAGAACTATGGTCAGTATGTGGAAGTTATAGGAAAACTCAATAAATAGCCCAGTAAATGAAAAAGGCTATTATGATTTGAAGCTGAAAGGTTCCCAGGCTCATGCTCTGAATGCTAACTCTGCAGGTAGTGGTACTAGTTTAGAAGGTGAGGCACCTTTTGGAGGTGGGACCTCGCTGGCAGAGATAGGCCACTAGGATGGGGCCCTGGGGGGTGTTATACCTGCCTTTCTATCCCACTATTTCCTGGACAACATGATGTGAGCCTCCTCTACACGTCTCCACTCTCTGCCTATGTGCCCTGCCATGTTTTCCTCCCCACCATGGCTGAATCCTCAGAAACCATGAGCCAGAATAAATGTCTTCTCCCCTAAGATGGTTCTGGCAGGTTTTGTGGTCATGCAGTGCAACAGTAACCAATCAGGAACTTATTATATTAATGGTGTTCCACACAAGCTGTGCATTTCTGAGAAAATGGCTGGCTTCCTGACATTCAGGGAGCTTGCCAAAGAGGTCATGTAGCTTATGGCAGAAAAATATGTTCTTGATGAAATTTGGGCACTCTGGGGCCCAAAGTGTATTTGCAAGAGTTCTAAGAAACTCTTTCAGAAACAGTATTTGGCAGAAAGAGTGGACGGGCCAGAGGAGGTGTGAGACTACAAGGAAACTGTCTCTGGCACATGGGCAGCTTTGCAAACATGAGCTCACAGTGGCTGTGACAACACCCACAAGACCTGTGCCAGCCTAAGCCAGACCAAATCCCAGTGTGGAGAGGGACATTAGCATCAAGTCCCACCCCTAGCCAAGAGCTAATGGCAATTCTTAGCTGCTGGGAGAGCTAAGAGCAGAGCTGCTGCTAAGTCAACCACACCCCAGCGGAGGGCACAGAACATATCCAAGAATATTTGGGCAGCACAAATGACCTTGATGGGGGTAGGGAAGAATGCAGGATTGGGTGGGAAGAAAAGGAGGACTGAGGGTGAATATAAATAAAAGGAAATAGGAGAGTTTGAGCTTGCTGTGTTTAGAAAGAAGGCTCTCAGATGAAACCCAGAAGGAGCCAAGAGGAAAAATGATTCCAGGAATCAGACATTAATGTGGAGCCATTTCCACACAAGGGCACACACACACACACACACACACACACACACACACACACACACACACACACACACACACACACACACAAACCCCTACCCTTAGCTTTGTGTTTGTGGCAGCAATACTGGGGACTTGTTAGAGTGTGGTTCTTGGGCCTTCCCTGGACCCAGTGAACCAGGGGCAAGGCCGGGCCCAGAAAAGCTAAGTTTCCCAGGTTACAGGTATTTCTGAAATGGGAGCCAGCAAGCCCTACTCTAGCCACCTTCCTTTGGCTTTGTGCCACAACTGCTGAGTGACAGTGTCATGTGGGCTCCAGCTCTGATCTGCAGGCTCAGCGCCTGCGAAAAGCCACTCATTGCTAATTGCCACACACCAATTTCCTTTTGTTTCCAAACACTTTGCAGCTGTGCTGCACCCTTCAATCTGCTCCTGGGGCACTCCTCCACTGTCCCTTCTCTTCCCTGCTTGGGCTTCCCACAGAAGTGATCCTCTTTGTGCACTGAATACTGCAGTATGATCCAGGAAGTGGTTGTGTTTTAAGAGCTTGCTTGTGATACACAGGGGCCAGTTGTCAGCTGCTCAAGGACAGCACTGACAAATTCATTCCAAATGTTGATGTGTTATCTTTAACACTTACACTGCAAATGCAGAAGACCTACTAATTAAGATACAATAGCTTTCGATTTAAATGGCATTTAGAACTATGTTGCAAAGATGAAAAAAAAGTACATTTCCAGGGACATTAAAATCTTCCATTAGTGTACATGTGTTTTATCTGGAGCACCAGCCCCTGGATGGTTGAACACAGATTTCTCTTTTCGTTCCCTAATTCATCTCTTTCAGTGCTCCCAGATGACATACAATGACTTCCAAATGAACAATACACACAAACTAAAGTACTGTCATTTCCCTTCTTGTAGCTAAGAAATGGAACATTTTATATAAGTGGTTGTAAAGGACTTATTTATGATGTTAAAATAATGGTAATTTTGCTACTACTATGAATCATAACGTAAATATCCAATATGCAGGGTATCTTCTATTCAACCCCCAACAGGGTGGAGATCACAGGTGGAGAACCGCTGGCTTACAGTTCACCGTCTGCTGTGTCCATCTGGTTATTTCACCAGCAGAGATGAGCCAGCAAAGAACCGCACAGAACAGTCGTGGACCAAAGACAGAGTGGGGAGCGGGCTACTGGTCTCTACAAAGACACACAGCAGGCAGCAGCGACCTGGGAGCAGGAGGGAGCACTGCCTGTTGGGGGTGATGGCCTGTCACCCTGGCACCCACAAGTTCCATGTCTGTTTAGTGTGATGAGGAAAAACATAGTGACAGAAACAGTAGTCTGAGCTACAGATGGTAACAAAAATCAAGCCGAGGTGAGGTAATAGGCTGCCCCAATGCTGTTCTTCAGTGTCAAAGGTCAGAAGGAACTGGCATTCAGGAGGATGTTGAAGGGTGTAGGTGGCACCTCCACCCCATTTGAGGTCACTGAGACACGCATATGCAACTTGCTCAGCTCATTACTCCAAACAGTTTGTGATGTCGGACCAGGATGCATCATATAAATGCTTCTCTGTAAAAAATAAATTTATTTATTTATTTATTTATTTATTTATTTATTTATTTATTTATTTATTTATTTGGGGGGTTTTTCTTGAGACAGGATTTCTACAGCTTTGGAGCCTGTCCTGGAACTAGCTCTGTACACCAGGCTGGCCTCAAAGTCACAGAGATCCGCCTGCCTCTGCCTCCTGAGTGCTGGGATTAAAGGCATGTGCCACCACGACCCAGCTTCATGCAAACACTTCTTAGAAGCAGATCAGAGCTTCCTCATTTTCCATCATCCCTAGTGCGTCAGTCTGTGGAGACTGTCACACTCCCTTCCGTGCACCCCCCCAGTATCAACCCTGTGTCCTTTCTCATCTGATTCCTGCCACCTTGCCTTTCCCATGCCGTCCACTGTGACTTTTTCCTCATCTGTTGACTTGCAGTCCTTTGCAATCTCCAGCACTGTGTGGCCTGGGTTGCAGTTGCTGTCTTTGACTGCCACTGGAATCTGTCTTTAAGGCAACCAGGCAGGCTGCACGCCAGGCACTTCCCTCCTGAGGCAGACAGTCCAGTCACCAGAGGCTGTCTCCTGCTGGCCTCATCCTGACTCTGTGAGCTAGTTACATCACTGTCCTTCTTGTCTGCATCCAGGCTTCAGTTCCTGGAGAACAGAGCTCTTTGGAGCAGAAGGCACAGGTGTGGGCTCCGGCAGGATCAGGGTCTCCATAGTGTCGCCTTCCAGGAGGTGTTCTCACGTGTGTCTTCACTGCAGACCCCCCCAGTCACTTTTCTGGTGCTGTGACAACTCAAGAGAAGGGTTCATCTTGGCACCGGGTTCAGTGGGCCACTGTGGTGGGGAGGCCTGGTGGCAGGAGTGTGAGGCAGTTGCTCACACTGCCTCCTAGTCAGGAAGCAGAGTGAAGCATGCTGGTGCTCTGCCCACTTTCTCCTTTGTGCTCACAATTAGAGTGGCTCTTCGCATTTCAGTTACCTCAATCTAGATATGTCCCCACAGACAAGCCCAGAGCTTTGTCCCCTGGGTCATTCTAGATCCCATCAAGTTGTCAATCACTGGCTACCATGTCCTTGGGTATCCTGCCCCTCAGCAAGAAGCAATCGAGGCTGCAACTTTGGATGTGGGCGCACAGAAGCTTGCTGCTTCAAGACGGCAAGCAGCCCCGCTAAGGAAGTTCCTCCAAGAACTTACTTCTGTTTGTTTCTGGGTTCTGGACTCAGGTCCACTTTCCTAGGGTCATGCCCCACCAGGACCCCTGGCTACCTCCCTGTGGTCTCTAGTCACCCTGAACTGTCTGAGTGGGTGTGGGGAAACAAGCCCAGGACCTTTGTAACAGTAGTGCATACTCTTAACTGGCAGGCCATCTCTCCAGCCCTGAAGTTCACACTTCTTTACCTGCCCCCTCAGGCACCACACCCTCCATCTGGCTTAATGCACTAGTAACCCCTTCTATATTTCTCATGGACCTGCACCATTTCTGTCATTTCTAACTATAATGTCCAGGGTACTGGACCTGGTGCTGGCAATACAATCGTAAACATGGCAGGTAGGGGCCCTACTAATAGTTGGGAGGAATGAACCCGACCATTGAATCTATAAGTAGCTATTGTTTAGCAAGAACAACAGTTTATGGAAGGCAGAAGGAAGAAAATGAGTGAGAACATTTATGCCCAAGGTCACATATTTGAGATGCTCTTGAAAAGGGGGCAGGGTGAATGGGGCAGGGGAATACCAGTGAGAGGGAGTTCTACCAGAGAATGAAACAAGACTTATCTCATAAGAGAACCCAGGCTGGTGAAAGGCAGAAGTCAGGCTGCTCAGGGCTTGGAAGGCTGCTTCTTACAAGAAAATGTTAGTCAATCCACAGTTGAGTGGCTGCTTTTTGAGGAATGAGCTGGATGCTCCTGGACCTCTGTGCTCAGTCCCTTCTCTGTATTATTCCACAATGGGAAAGCCTTTTCTGGGAGGAAGACACTGTCCTGCCTAGTTTTATGTCAACCTGACACAAGCTAGTATTGTCTGAAAGGAGGGCACTCAAGAAAATGCCTCCATAAATTCTGGCTGTAAAACATTTTCTTAATTAGCAATTCATAGGGGAGGGTCCCAGTCCATTGTGGATAGTACCTCCCTGGGCCAGTGGTCCTAGGATCTATGGGAAACAGGCTGGGCAAGCCGGTAAGCAGCACTCCCTCATGGCTTGTGCAGCATCTCCTGCCTCCAGGTTCCTGCTCTATTTGAGTTCCTGCCCTGATTTCCCACAGTGACAGAGCATTACCTTGGAAGCATAAGATGAACTGAACCCTTTCATCCCCGAGGTCATGGAGTTTCATGGCAGCCAGGATAACCCTAACTAAGACAGGTGTGTGGCTGATCCTGACAAGGAATGAGAAGGATGCCGACAGAGAGAGCCCGAAGGTTAGGAGTGCACTGAAGGTGTGCAGTTCTAAACACTCGTACATCTGAGTAACAGAGCAGTGGTTGCATGTGCTAAGTACCAAGTCCCACTCGGAAGGCTTTGCTTCTGTGAACTCTGTGCAGCAGGGCCATCATGCAGCTGCAGGCACCAACATGCAGAGGCCAGGTGTCTCACCCAGTTGCCACGCTGTGGGTGGCATAAGAGCTGGGATCATAAGCCCAGACTCTCTGACTCTAGGGCCTGTGCTGTCATAGGGATGCTGTTCAGCCAATTACGAGCCCTAATTAGGCTTCATGGTGAGGTTTAGGTGTTTGATGTATTCTCCAGACTCTTTCTAGCACTAGGAACTCGGCCATCACACTCTGTGTATCAGATTCACAGTGTCTCTTCTACTGGTGTTCTCTGGCTGTTGAGATGGCTCAGTGGGTAAGGCACTTGCTGCCAGGCCTGATGAGCTGAGTCCCATCCCTGGGACCCACACAGTGCAAGAAGAAAACAAACTCCTGCAGCTTTTCCTCTGACCTCCATATTTGAGCTGTGGCATACGCATACCTTCACACATACACAATAAATAAATAAATAGATAAATATATGCAATAACTTCAAAGCAGTAACCAACACAAATGTAATTCAGTGCTTAGTTAACAAAGAAGTTTTAACAATTTGCAGTAAGTGTAAAATCTATCAATGTCACATAAATATATTATCTACCCCTCCATCTATCATCTACCTATCTACCCATCTCTCCCTTCTATTAACAAAATTGGAAAGAGAAATTAAGGTCCAAATGAATTTTTAAAGAAATCAAATATAGACTATAAATGTGGAGGTAAGAAGTGGAGTAGGCAGATTAAGTACCGCGGCGTCGGCTGGAGGGAAAGATGAACTCTGTTATTCAGTCAGTCATCCTGACTGACAGCTCAGGGACTCCCACCCAGGGCCAGCACTCTAACAGCTGTAGAAGTTTCACACTATAAAATCAATGCTCTTGTTCTCTCAAATATGTGCACTCTGGTGTCCTGCTTTATGATGCATCTTCAATAGTTCTGCTTTCAAGATTTAGGCTATTCTACATACTTTACATTTCCAATGGAGATTAATGGAAGATTCAACGTGTCAATTTCTAAGACCCTTTTTACCAACCAAAAGCCTTCTGGGGCTGCATGGAGTTAACAGTGACACACAGAGAGAAAGCGTCTTGACCTGTGTTTCTAACCTGAAACCAATGAGCATCTCTCCATTGCTCAGGCCCTTGATTGTTGTCAGAAACAGTCCCAGGTCTCAGTTCAGAGACAGCTTTAGTTTTTCTGACATGTGGTGTCATGTATCCCAGGGTAGCCTCCACTAAGCTGCTGAGGAGGGTCCTGAGCTCCTGAGCTGTGTACATCTCCCAAGTCCAGGGATTACAGGTGTGTGCCCCATTCCTGGTTTATGCAGTGCTCAGGATGGAGCCCAGGGCTTCAGCTTCCTACATGGTACACAAGCCCTCAGTGCAAGATTTTTAAAAGTGCTACTACTGTAAATGATATGATTCTTGTTTGTTTTGTTTTGCTTTTGAGACAGGGTTTCTCTGTGAAGTCTTGGCTGTCCTGGAACTTGCTCTGTAGACCAGGCTGGCCTTAAACTCACAGAGATATATCTGCCTCTGTGTCCTGAGTGCTGGGATTAAAGGTGTGCACCACCACTACTTGGCTCTTTTAATTATTTTAAAGATTTTATCTGTGTGTGTGTGTGTGTGTGTGTGTGTGTGTGTGTGTGTGTGTGTGTGTGCACATACCATGTATATACAGGTGCCAGAGGAGGCCAGAAGATGGTGTTGGATCCCCTGGAGCTGGTGTCACAGGCAGCTGGGCACTATCCAATGTAGATTCTGGGAGAAAAACTTTGCTCTTCTACAAGAGCAGTACAGGCTTTTAACGGCTAAGCCATCCCTTTAACTTCTAACTGTGCGTAGTTGTAAATAATAATACAATTCTATTTTGTCTGGAGACAGACCCTTGCTCTGTTGCCCAGACTGGCCTTGAGCATCACCTGGTTGTCATTCATTTTGTACACTGACCTTGTATCCTGAACTCTTGCTAGACCTACCTATTACATCTAGCTACTATTTTTTGTTTTGTTTTAGTTTTTTTGTTGTTGTTGTGTCTGTGTGGATTTCCTACATAAAGAATCATGTTATTGAACAAAGGCAATACTACCTTTTCGGTTCCAGTATCCACATCTTCTACCTCTTTCTATGGCTGATTTTGCCTGGCTGGGCCCTCCAATACACTGCTGAATAGAAGTGGTGCAGAAAGACACGCATCCCTCCTTGCTTGCTGATCCAGTCAGAACAGCATTCTCTCTTTCATCATTAATTATGTCTGCAGTCGAATTTTAAAATACACTCGTTATCAGCTTGAGGGAAGTTCCTCTTTATTCCTAATTTGCTTACATTTTTTATAATCATAATTGAATGGAGAATTGTATCAATTTTCTACATGAATCAAGATAATTACATCATTTTAAATCTTATTCTCTTTATGTGGTGGATTGCGGAGATTCATTTTCAAACGTCAAGCCAATGCTACAGCTCTGGAAAGAATCCCACTGGGTTATGGCACATTGTCACTTCTCGATCTTGCTGGATTTGATTTGCTAACATATTAAGATTTTCTGCATCTGATGTTAATCTATGTGTTCTCTAATTTACTTTTCTTGCATTGTATGTCAGGCCTGGGTAGCAGTTTAGCCATCTTCATGAAACAATGGGGTAATGCCTTGTCAGTATTCGGAAAGAATGGTGGAAGCCTGAAGCTTTTCCTTCCTTAGAATATAGCAGTAAAGCTACATGCGACTGAGGCATTTTTTTGTAAGATGGTTCTGGTTATACACTCAGGTATTTATGTTTGTGTTTGTATGCATTTCCTAATATACATACATATGCCTTTAACGTGTGTGTGTGTGTGTGTGTGTGTGTGTGTGTGTGTGTATGTGCATATTTTACAACATACACCTTTGCCATTGGAATGTATACACACATGTACATAGGTTTATCTATGACCTTTGACAAATACAAAGATTATCTCAGGTCAGTTCAATCATTTACCAGCTTCTCCATTTCAACTAAGTGCCCGAACCCACTGCTAACATACTACTCTCTTATACTTATTAGATGTTGGTATTTATAGGGTCTGTAGCTATCCAGTCTTTCTTTTTCCCGGTGGTGCATGGAATTAAACCTGGGGCTGTGCAGGCTGAGCAGTGCCCTTCCACTTTCTTATGTTGGAAATATTTCCTTATTTAACTTTTGGTTTCTTCTTTGTCTCATTGATTATCTAGAAGTGTACCAGTAAAGGCCCAAAATTTAGGGTTCTCCTAAGTATTTTATTATCATTTTTTAACTTAATTCCATTGTAGCTGCAGAACTTAAAGTTTTTAAAATTTATTACTAGTTTTCATATTTGAAGATTAGATAATTCCTGTCGATTTATCTTCAAATTCACTTACTTTTCCTTCCTTCATTCCCAGTCCACTGCTAAACACCTCCAGTGAATTTGTCATTTCAATTAGTTTTCATCTCTGCAAAGTCCATTTTGTTCTTTTATAGTTACGTATTCTGAGACTGTTCATTCATTGTGACTACTTAAAGTCCTGGAATACTTCTTTTGTTGACTGTTGAGACAGTATCCAACTGTATAGCCAAGGCTAGCCTCAAACTCACTATGTAGTTCAGACTTGCTTTGAACTCATTATCTTCTTGCCCTAGCCTCATGAGTGCTACATATACAAGTGTTCACCACCATGCCGGGCTAAGTTCTTGAAGACATTTTTAATGGCTGCTTCATGGACCCATCTGCTGATCACAGTATGTCTGTCATCTAATGGTCAGCTTCTATTAACTTCTTCCTTATCTTCATTATGATTCACGTCTTCCTATTTCTTTAAATGTCTGCTACTTTACTTATTTATCCTTAATTGTCTGTGTGGGTTTATACATGTGAATGAGAGTATCTGTGGGAGACAAAAAGGGGGCATTGAATCCCTCAGATCTGGAGTTGCAGGCCACTGTGAGGTGCCCAGTGTAGCTGCTGGCAACTGGCCCTGGGTCCTCTGCAAGGGCAGTACAGACTCTTAATCACTCAGCTGAATCTCCAGCTCCATGTTGGGCATTTAAAAAATGCTATAGTACATGCTGGTGGAGCCCCTTGATTGTGTGACTGTCCCCTGAAGACTGCTTTTCACTCTGTGGGCAGACAACTTGTCTGACTCTTCATGCAGTGGATGGAGGCTGAAGGCCTTTTCTCTTTCTTTTGGTTTCCAGCAGGAATTGGGCAGGGGGGGGGTTAATCACTGGGGCACCCCTACAAGTTTAGTTAGTGATAAGTCAGGGATTTGGGTAGATTTTATAGAGTTCTGGGTCTCCCTCAAGATTCCCATCATCATCCCTGGTGTCTCTACACTGAACTGTCCTGTTTCTCTACTGAGGATGTCAGGTACACGGCCTAAGCTGCATGTGACGACACACAGCTGAGGACATCTATGAATCCAGCCCAACGTAAACCATAAACTTACTTAACATATGAGTTTTGTGTGTGGGGGCTTGTTATTTGTTTGTGGCTCAGGCCTTGGTTCTTGAATGTATACCGTTGCAGATGACAGTGTCACTTGACAATATCAAAGGCTAGGCATGCCTGCTAGGCCATGTGGACCAGAGTATGCTCAGGGTCTTCATTTCAGGGCTTTAAAATATCCACTCAGCTTGCCAACATAGACAGTAATAGTCTAATGAAAGTCTGCCTTCTGTGTGAAAGTACCTGCCTCTCTTATATGCGTTGACTCTAGATTCTCAACATCTGTGACTCTGCTCCTGTGGTATTTCTGTTCATTCCTTTTTACACCTAGAAATTTTTGGTTAAATGCCTAAGGTTTTTTTCCATGAAAAACTTTAGTAGTTTTCACAAAAATGTCTGGTTTCTAGGTGCCAAATGGAGCCCGAGGCAGCCAATGTGTTCTAGACTCTACATGGATTTTTCTGCCTATAAGGATGGTGCTGTTTCTGACGTGTCCTCCCTAGAGTGTGGTTTAGTGGAATAGTCTGTCAGGTCCCCTGGGCTCAGCTGAATGAGAGGAGCATCCTCATTTGCTCTTTGTCTCCTGACATAAGATGTTACCAGTGGCTCTGCTTAGCTTGCTAGTTTCTCAGAAGCTCGCCTGCTTTAGTTTCTTTCTCTCTGAAAACATACAGCTTTGCAACCTGCAGTTTCAGAGACAAAGAATTGCTTCCCTGTGGTTCCTCATTCTCTCACTGGTCCAGAGCCACTTTGAGCTTTGAGAGACTTTGGAACCCTCAAACTCAAGCTCTAAAGCCTAGTGAGACTGGGAACCCACTTCTGACCCAAGGCAGGATGACTGAGGCCAACTGGGACTCATCAAAATACTCTTCTCCCTGGGGTCCAGACCTACTGAGTTTCTCCCTTGGTGATCTTCCGATAATTTAAACCAACTTTTAGTAATTTTTCACCTTTAATACTATTGGAGGTGTGTCAGAAAACAGTTCAAGAATGGAGTCTTGTGAGAAGACTTCTAAATGTTTATGAAAAAACTCCAAGAAGACAAGAGTCTTATGACTGTATGGACTTGTTCTTGTTTTTTTGTGCTCCTCCCAGGTGTAGCAGATAGAAGCTTATTTCAGATTACTTATTAGTGCTTCCTGTTGTTATTCAAGTACACGCCTCTATGGAAAAGCATGTTTTAGCCACATGTGGCAGGTCCTTGTGATTGTACACTTTATTCATGTGGTTCTTTTTAGCCCTCAGAATATAAATCGTCTGATGCTCTGAATAAAGATGGCTATTGCATAAGGCTTCAGTTCACCGTGTTTATTGGCTACATCTTCCCAGGTCCCACGGCCTCTAGATTGCTAAAAAGAGGTGGAGTTAAATGGTCTGTCAACTTCATTATAACCGTAGCAGCTTCCCGGCGCACAGCCATGCCTAGAGGCCACCACAGCACACTGTGGGTGTCTTCCTTGGCAGTCAGTCTCAGCAAGAAAATTAATTTGATGACAAAACAAAGATTCATTTTTAAAGGTACACTTTTTGTTTATCATCCATCCATCCATCCATCCATCCGTCCATCCATCCATCCGTGTGCATGCGCACTTATGCCATGGTATGAATGAAAGTCAAAAGAAAACATGTAGTAGTAGATGCTCTCCTTCCAGTGTGTGGGGTCCTGGGGATCAAACTCAGACCATCAGGTTTCGTAGAAAGTGCCTTTACCTGCTAAGCCCCTGGGAGGCCCTAAGATTCAGCTTTACTACCGGTAGGCTATTCAATACCAAAATGTTTTAAACAGAGTTATCTTTGAAACCTCTTTTGCAAAGAGGTTTCACTGCCTGAAACCAAGGTCAGTTCATTTAACCTCTGCAGTGCCCCACTGTTCTTATTCATATGCATTTTTACATGCTGGCTTCCATTGCTTTTGTTTATATGCATTTTTGATTTTGGTTTGAAGCCATTTTAAAGATTTATGTTGAAATGAGTTGGTGAGCATGACCATACAGAAGCACCAATAAAACCACCACTGTTTTTTAAAAAGTCATGTGCAAACAAACTATTCTTTTACTAATTAATTTTGGAAAAGAAAGCCTAATTGCATAATACGAGATTTAATAGCTGACAGCTAACAGCTAACAGCCAGGCTTGATTCTCTATCGCATGATCTTAATAATACCACAGCCCTATTCATTCTGTTTTGTTTTACACAGGGGCTCATTATGCAGCTCTGCTCACCTTGAACTCAATATCCCTCCTCTGCTGCAGAATGCTGGGGTATCAGGTACACTTTATAAAGACTGAAAGGGGCATGGTTACCTGCCCCTTTGGTACAAATACTATAGCACCTTAAAGAATGCATACACAGCTGAGCACATATGTGCCTACACACAAAACAAACCACTTCTCTTGTACACAATCACTTCATGAGTCACTTACGTGTTTAACTGGAAGCTTCAGTGAATGCCAGTAATGTCTAATTTGGTTTACATAGAAATTATTCAGAACTGATGTTAATGCATTCAACTAAGTACTTGCCTGGAGTATCTACTACTCATTTACTAAAAAGGACACCTGACCAGCCAAGAAGACCTTCAGTGGAGTGAACTTCCTAACAGAATTGATGAAAAGTGAGTGGAGGAGACAAGAGAAGGACAGACGGCAGAGAAGCTACAGAATGCCACCACAGAGCATTTTCACTCGCATCATTGCTTGTTTGGGGGTACACTCACCCCGCATGGCTAAGGGCTTGAGGCTCACATCTTCCATATCTTCCATCCAGCAGAGTCTGGATTTTTTAGGTGTCTGGAAGGCCTTACTGGATCTGGGCTCCTTCTCTGGGGTGACAGTTTTGAATGAGGGTGAGACGTAGAGTGTTTCCACCGAGGACTGGTTGGGGAACATGGATGCTGACTTGGACATCCTCAAACCCAGGCTGACGAACTCATCTTTACCTGGATGCCTGAATGCCTGCAAAGGTGTCAGTGTTTCGAAGCTTTTTGCAGCTCTCTGCTCTTCCTGAGAAGTTTGTGGGGGACTTTCTGTGAGAGTATTTGTGGTGGTTTTCTCCAATCTCTTGCCTAAACTCGTATTTGTCTGCACTGATGGTCTTTTTTCTGAGGGAGTAGACACAGCATCTGTAAAATAGCAAGTAGCCCCAAATTAAAACTGAAACATTCCATTTAAAATCCATTTTAATAAATAGGATCTGTCTTATTTAGTCTTCTGCTTTCCTACTAGGCTGGTATATTCTATTTCAAGTACCCCCAAGCTATAACTGATGCCTTAGTCATTTGGAGGCTGCCTTCTCCCTCTCTAAGAGGCACTAAAACACAAGGCACAGACAATTTCAAACAACTTCCCTTTAAATATTTCTCTCTTCACCCACTGATCTGTCTCTGAGTCACTATATTTTTAGTACCTTCAAAACTTCATCCTTTACAAGATAAACTAGACAAAGTATACATCAGTCTTTCCTTATAGAACCCATCATCTCTCCTGAAAGGAAAGCTGTTTCCTCCAGGGAGGTATATTCAGAAGCACCCGAGGGCCAGCATCATTTTAATGATGTCTATGTGAAGAACAACACTTTTTTTTTCAGAGCTGTTCTGATGGTTACTACAATGTAAACTTTTGTCACTAATAGCCACTAGTATACCAAAGCACCAGGAGGGCCTGGGATAGGCCAGGTATCATGAACAGAAGGAGCTGAGGTAGTGTAAGAAACCAAAAATCTCAGGTGAACTTGGGTTTTGACCACTGTATGAACCTACATATCTGGACTGAATTTCTAGATGAGACTAAATCCCAGCCCTTGGTGTAAGGGACTGTTCTCAGAGGGTCTCACCCTAACCCGGATATGGAAAGAAAAGATTGTTCCTTAAGAGATTGGGCTCTTAAAATTAGAGTCAGAACACAGTGAGAGGGGTGTGTGTACTCTCTGGCACTTCTATCAGATTGCACACATCACAAAGTATACATATGACACTTCCCAATGCACACACATGTGCTCTCAGCACCTCCAAGGCTGGAGAAAAACTTCTGCTATTTATTCTGAACTATGAAGGTCAAGAAATTTATATTGTTTGCTTTCATGTTGTGGTGCGGCTAGCTAGTTGAGGTTTGTGTGTGTTCACTCGGCAAAGATGCCTGAGGAAACCCAGACCCAAGACCAATTTTAATTTTCCAGTTAATGACCTTGATCATCAGTATTTTCTATTTGAATGAAGAGATCTTCTGAGGGAGCTCATTTCAAATTCATCAGATGCTCTGGCTAAGATTGGAGGTGAGAGCTTGACAGATCCTAGTGCACTACTCTGGGAAGGAGATGCACATTAATCTCTTCCCAACAAACAAGAGCAAACCGATAATGGAACTGGAATGGCCGAGGCTGACTTGATTAATGACCTTGGCACTGCAGCCCAGTCTGGCACCAAAGCCTTCATTAGGCCTTGCAGACTGGCGCAGACATCTCTATGACCAGTCAGGTTGGCACTGCTTTTTACTCTGCGTATCTAGTTGCTGAGAAAGTGACTGTGATCACCAAGCATGATGATGAAAGTATGCCTGGGAGTCCTCAGCGGCCATCATTCCAGTGAGGACTGACACAGTGAGCCAATGCACGGGGGAACAGAGGTTATCTTACACCTGAAGGAAGACCAAGCTGAGTATCTGGAGGAAAGGGGAATAGAGGAAGTTGTGAAGAAACATACTCAGCTCACTGGCGACTCCATTACTCTCGGAAGTTAGTGATGATAAGGCTGGAAAAAAAGGAGATAGAGAGGAAGAGAATAAAAAAGAAAAATGGTCTGATGACAAAAGATGCTGTTTCCAGTAAAAAAGAAGAAAATGATAGTGATGAGAAGAGGGAGATTAAAGAAGAGTGCATGGATCAACAAGAACTAAACTAAACGAAGCCTATTTGGTTTACATAGAAATAATTCAGAACTGATGTTAATACATTCGATCAAATACTTGCCTGAAGTATCTGTTACTAAAAGGGTCACATGACCAGCCAAGAAGACTTTCAGTGGTGTATACATCCTAATAGAACTGACGAAGAGTGAGTCTGATAAGGAAGTCCTGATGGATGACACTCCTAATAGATACTATGGAGAGTCTGCAAGAGCTTAACCAATTACTGGGCAGGAAAGCATTTTTCTGTTGAAAGACTTTTTTTTTTTTTTTTTTTTTTTTTTGTCCCAAGACAATGCTGCTTTTGATCTGTTTGGAAACAGAAAGAAAAAAGAACAGCACCAAGTTGTACATACACTGAGTTTTCAACATGGGTAACTGAGAGCAGTTAGTCCCTGAGTGTTTGAATTTCATTCAAGGGTCTCCCTCTAAGTATTTCCCAGGAAATGATGCAGTAAAGCAAAAAAATTGAAAGTTATCAGAAAGAGTAACATCAAGAAATGCTTGAACTAGCCACTGAACTGGCAGAAGATGAAGAGAACTACAAAAAGTTTTATGAACAGTTCTCAGAAAATATCAAGCTCAGAATTCAAGAAGACTTTCAAAATTGGCAGAAGCTTTTGGAGCTGTTGTGGTGCCACATATTTGCTTCTGGGGACAAGTGGCTTCTCTCAAGGGTCACTGCACCAGAATGAAGGAAAACCAGAAGCACATCCATTTTTATCACAGCTGAGACCAAGGACCAAGTAGCTAACTTGGCCTTTGTGGAACTTCTTTGACAGCATGACTTAGAAGTGATCTGTAAGATTGAGCCCATCAATGATACAGTGTGTCACTGCTTGAAGGAATCTGAGGGCAAGACCTCTGTGTCAGTTACCAAAGAAGGACTGGAGCTTCCAGAAGAGAAAGACAAAGTTTGAAAACTTCTACAAAATTATAAAAGACATCATAGAGGGAAAGGTTGAAAAGACAGAGTGATTGGTAAAATCTGAATGTGGTATCATCACAGCACTTACAGGTGAACAGCAAACACAGAGAGACTCATGTGAGGCTTGAGGCCCCAAAGACAACTCAATGATAGGTGACACAGCAGCAGAGAAATCCTGGAGACAAACCCTGACCACTCCATTCTGAAACCTTAAGGCAAAAGGCAGCAGCTGACAATGACAAGTCTGTAAAGGGTCAGTCTGGAAGATCTCCAGGCACATGCTAACAGGATCTACAGGATGGTCACGCTTAGTCTAGGAACTGATGAAGAGGATTCCACTCTGGATGATACCAGTGCTTCGGTAGCTGAAGAAATGCCACCCCTCAAAGGAGATGGTGACACATCGCTCATGGAAGAAGTGAACTAAACTTCATGAGAAGAACATGTGATCAATGCTGCCTTCATTCCTTCTAATAATTCAGTTTCAAGGATTTGGGTAACATTTAAAGTGTCTGTGAGGCTTGAAAACTAAGGGAAAGATAAAATTAAGAGACTTAGACTGTGGTACTGTTGGCTTGTTTCAACAGGTTGGAAGAACTGTTGTTGTAAGACTTAAGGTAAGCAATCTGAACTATTTAAGCCATGGAGCTGGATTCCTTAGTAGACCAAATCACCTGTCACTCAAGTGTACTGGGATATAGCTTCATGTGTAAAAGGGGAAAAAAACTGTTAAGATGCCTTGAGTGTCAACTTCTAGAATCTACTTTGTAAGTTTTTTTTTTTTTTATCCCTGAGGTAAATTCTGCCTGTACTAGTCTTAGAGGTAAGAACACAAGCTGAAACAATGTAATAAGAAGTCCCATGTGGCTTCTTTTCCAAAGTAAAGTACCAAGAGCAAAACCCTAAGCTTCTCTAGGTCTTGTAACTAGGCGCCACTTGTGAATGGAAATATAGTACCTGGTTACATTCTGCTTTAAATACAGAGTAGATATACATAGAGAAAGATAGAAATTTATTTTTTGTTTTCCACCAGGAATCACACTTTCTCTAGCCTTCATATCTTTTCACTTTTAAGTTTTTACTTTTTGGGGTTTTAAGGCAATGTCTGACTCTGTAGTTGAGCTTGGCCTGGAATTCAGGATCCCGCCTCTGTCTCTTGAGTCCTGAGATTCCAGCTTTCTACTGCAGTATGTGGGTTCTATCTCTGAAGCCACAAGTACTGCTTCCTCTCCAATGCCTGCCCTGGTCCTTCTGTTTGTGCCTTGCCCTCCACTACCAAAGACTGGAGCCTGATGAGCAACTGTAAAACTTCATTCATTCAGTTGAGCCTTGTCCCAGGATGGTAACAGTCACCTTGAGTGTCTCTGTGTCCGAGCAACTAAACAGAGCCAGTCCTGGAGGATGTGTTTAATCAATGTCTTTTCAATGGAAGGAAAATTCCAGACACAAGAACCAAAGAGAAGATAATGCTTTTGTTTCTTCTAAATTTAACATAGTTTAACAACTTATTAACAATAAAAGGAAACAGAAAATTGGTAGATGAAAATAACCTCTTCTGAAATATTACTAATTTGCATATGACCCAGTTATATTTAGTTGGTAAAAGGCTTTGTTAGAAGCACTAATATATCTTAGTAGGAAATCAGATTCATGGTATTTCAGAATGTATATGTATGTTACTATATTTACTTTAAAGAACTCCTTACAGGGAATTATTAGTTAAATATTCCCCTTGATTCTCCATTGTATTTGAGAAAAATATTTTGCTCCTTATGTAAAGAAATCACTTGAAAATTCAGTGATATGTAAAATAGGACAGCCCAGATGACAATGGCTTTCCCATGAAAATATCCCAAGAGCACTCACCCCAAGTATCAGCACTCTCATGGGTAAATAGCTTAAAATTAAACACAAGCTTAAGAATTCACTGAAATGACAGAGGCTAATAAGAGGATTTCAAAGAAAGGCTCATGATGTAAATGCTGCCATTGCCTGGGAGGTAGATGCAGGAAGATCCTACATGGAGAGTTCAAGGCCAGTCTGAGCTACATGAAATCCTACCTCATAGAACCACAAGACATAAATAAATATATTAAAAATTCAACAAAACAAGTTAGACTAAAGTCCTTCTATTTTTATCAACGTCTTTCCTGATAGTCTAGGAAGAATAAACTGCAAACTGGTTGCTTGGACTTTTATTAAAACTAATAAGTTTTTTTTTTTTAGCTATATCATAAATTGAATTGGTATATCAGCAGTCCTGATGACAGGGGCTGGGGATACAGCTCAGATGGTACAGTGTTTTGGAAAAATGATTCAAATGCGCAGCACATTATCTTAAAAAGAAAAATGCTTACTTGAACAGAAAATGAAAGTGTTCTGAAGATTCTAGAACAAAGCTGCCTTGGGTTTCTCTGCTGTCAGCTCAATTCCACACACACACCCCATTCTGTGAAACATGCCAAATTAATTCTCTGTAATCACTACTTTAGTTATTTATAGTTTGGATGTGGAAGTCCCCTCCTATGCCAGTGACCAACTCTGCACTCCATGGGTTCTGAAGGCTTTCCATGGCTTACTTGCTATTTACCAGGAAATGACCCACAGCCAGTCTGTGCTGCATTCTCAGGCCGACCTAGGGCTACCAATCTCTATATCTTTCCCACCAGCCAACACCCTCCTGCTTCATTGGTTTAAATCCTACCAACCCCACAAGACCCATCTCGAATAATTATTGCTTCTAGAAGCTAGTCTCAATAGATAACACTTAACCCTAACCCATGCCTTTTCCATGAACTCATTATTTTACTTAATGACATACAATATAGCTCCAATCATGTATGAAGTCCCTGCACTCTGACCTTACAGCCTGCAGGATGCTTTTGCATAGGAAAGGGATGCAAATGTCTGCTAAATTTAACATGTCCCTAATGTGCTTCCCCCTGACATCATCAGCTTTATATTCTGGCCCTGAACATCAAAGCATGCTGCATGTGAAGCCTAAAATCAAGAATGCTCAGTCCCAAAGGGGTCAAGACCAGGATGGGGGAACACACAACAACAGCTAACCCAAGCTAGGGGGAGCTCACTGACTCTGGACTCACAGCTGGGGAGCCTGCATGGGACAGAACTAGATCCTGTGAATGCAGGTGACAATAGGTGGCTTGGGCAGTTTGTGGGGCCATTGGCAATGGGGCCAAGATTTACCCCAAGTGCATAAACTGGCTTTTTGAAGCCCATTTCCTATGGAGAGATACCTTGCTCAGCCTAGACACATAGACATGGCAGGAAGGGCTTTAGTCCTGCCTCAATGTGGTATTGACTCTCCATAGGAGGCCTTACCCTTTCTGGGGAGCAAAAAGGAGGTGGTGAGGGGAAGATGGGTGGAGTGGGAGGAGGGGAGAGAGGGGGGACTGGTAATAGTATTAAAAACGAAAAAGATAAAGGTAGTGGGTATAGACAGTCATAATTTTTTTTTTTAAAGAATGCTCAATCCAACTGTTGAAATGGGGTTTAGCTCAGCATCCTACTGTTTATCTAGTATAAGAAAAGCTCTGTGGTGGATACTGAGTATCATGAAAAATAACAAGAAAGGAACAGGGGAAAGAAAGGAGTAAGCAATGAAGGGAGAGAAAGGGCTGGCTAATTGATGCCTACTATTTACTCTGGGCTCTGGAGAGACACTAAATAGGTCAATCATCCAGCAATACAAATACAGTAAAAAGTCAGAGCAGGAGAAAGATGGGGAAATGCCCAAGGAAATAAATGGAACTTCAGCAAAGAAAGAAGACTGGAACCAGCATCCATGTCTCATCAGCAGGGCAAGCACAAAGCCATTCAGTGTTATTAGTTTTTAGTGTGTGGCAGAGAGGGGAGGTGCTCTAGCAGAAAGACAGGGAAAAGCCAGGGCCTCATGGGAGGAAGGAAACAGATCATGAGACATTTTTGGAAGCTTGTGCCTTAGTCACCTTGATGGAAATTTTCTCTTGTTGTCTTCTTCTCCAGCTCCTTTTCTCTGAAATGTAGGCAGTATGTCTTTGACCCTTCACTTTTCTGATCTATAATGAAGTATCACTTACTGCTAGACTTCAGCTAGAACTAGGATGGTCTGTAATCCATTCACAAATTTTTTAACCCTGCTCTCTGAGCTCTGCCACTCCTTTGGGGAGATCCCATCAGCCTGACCTTCTGTCCTTGATCTCTGCCCCTCCTCTACTGGCATGCCCACAAACTTCCCCAGAACCTGGTTATTTTGGAAGCCTCTACCAGTCTCTGGGTCTTCCATCTGCCCCCTTGGTTCACTCCACACAGCTCACCAGAACCACTGGTCCTTAAACTATCTGACACAGTTTATGGCTCTGCATGAATCTGCGTCTCTTGCTGAATCTCCATTGCTGCTCCTGTAAAACTGTGGCGCAGCAACACTTTCCTATCCACACCCCTCCTGGTACTAAGTCTGTGCCCAGCTGTTCCTCTGGCCTGCAATTCTCTCCCCTCCTTACATCTGGCCAGGGATTGCCACCTTCCAGGTTGGTAGCCCTCACACGGGCTCACAGGCATGCTTCAGCCTGCAGGATTCTTTCCCACTCCTTTCCTTTCCTTTTCTTTCCAACAAAGATGATTTCATTCTTCAAGGCCCAATCCAATTTCTTGATGAAAAAAAAATTTGACCTTCGAAGTTAAAATGAATCTGTTTTCCTTACTCATTATTGCATAATGAATGCCATATGACTACTGACTTTTCTTTAGCCAATCTCATTATTTCAGATGAATCCATTCACTTGACAAACGTGTATTAAATATGAGAATGTGTCCAACAGTATCCTAAGCTCAAGGATCACAGCACTAAACAAATCTGTTGTTTCTAACTTGGTCTAATTTCTTGTCACCTCTAGAAAAGCGATACCCCGCTGAGCACAAATCCTATTGAACTGTTCAACCCACAGGAAACTGGCAGAGTCTGATAGTCATTGCTGTCCCAATCAGCTGGTCACTAAAACAAATTCATCTGTAGAGCCAGGAGAAGGAAGAGAGGATATTCTGATGCAGTCCTTTGAGACACAAGGCACTGAGATACCCAGAGACCCAGGGGCTTTTTCAGGATCACAAGGGATGTCAGCCTGTGAATTCAATAGTCTTCTGCCTTGGGGAACTGAAAGATGGTAGATCCAGCTGTACCTATAGGGTTGTTCTTCACTAACAATCCTATGCCTGGGATGTGTGCTATGTCCACAACTCAGTCTTACCTCAGGACCACTTTGTCTGTCTGTGAGATGCAGGGCATATAAACAGAATCAAGTTGGTTCATATGTATCTGAGCCTGTGCATCATCTCCTGAGAAGGGTTTTGGGGAAGATGGTGGCTGAACACAGGAAGAATGAACAGCATTCATGGATGTTTTTTCTAAAGCTCTCAAGAACATGAGGGCTCTGATGGAGTGTAACAGTGGGGCGTCTTTCTATATTTGAACATAAATACGTGGACGCATACACTGTAAACACAAATGTGATTGTTCCAGAAGGCTTCCCAACCTTTTCCAGGAGACAATTTCTGTGAATTCCACTGAAATAGGGGGGAAGAGTTCTGAGTGAATTAATTTGGTTGGCTGGCTTTATCTGGCTTCTCATTTTTTTTTTTTCAATTTAAACCTGAATGTCAGAGCTTTCTCTCCAGCATCTATCCAGCCGACTACTCAATAGGAGGCTCAGTATTAAATCATGAGACGGCTCTAGCTCACGTTAGTCACCTGCCAATATACCCGATTAATACAAAATAGAGCCCTGAGAGGTGGGTTGTCCTAGGCTTGATAGTTATCCTTCAGGAAGCAGTGTGTTCTCGTGGAAGAAACCAGGCTGTGATTTCCACACAAACTAACATGAACGTGCCTGAAGCCTGAAGACAGCAAACAACCTCCATGCCAAAGAGACCAGCCTGCTTAGAGGGTCAGGCATGATCTGGCTAGTTCACAAGGGCGAGATCCCGCTGACAGAGACTTCAGTTTGATGACAGATAGGCACACCCCACATGACTCCTTTTTATTTTTTCAGCAGTTCTGTGGCTTGTTCTAGGGACTATAATCATTGCGCGTTATTATGTATTTGTTATTATAAATCTAATAATGGGCGTTCTAGTCCAACAGAGCCGGCACTGTGCTCCATTCTCTTGATGGTCTGATGCATAGGATCCAATTACAGCTACAAAGGAGAGAGCTGGCAAACATGACTGAAGATGGACGCCAAGATACAGCTTTCTGTAGTTTAAAAAGGTGAAACTGAAGGATTTTTCCCCTTTTAGTAATTAAGTTAATCAGAGGAAATAGGACATGAAGATTATAATGAGGTCATTTTGCTAAGAGGCCATGGTTACTAATTATTAACAAGGGAATGATTTAAATTGCTTACTAATATATTGGTTTAAAATAGGCAGGTCAGTAGCCTAAAGTAATATTGGATGTAAAAATTAAATCATATGCATGATACACACACACAAAATCATAGTTTTTTGTGGTGCATGTACAAAATCTTACATAATTATAAATCTGGTCTGTGCTAAGTGTGGAATAGTTGCATGATCACATCCAGCTATGCTGCAACTATAACCAATTATGAAGGAAGAAACACATCCAAAACTATAGTCCAAGACTCACAAATATATGGATTGCTTTTTTCAGAATGAGTTGGCACAGAGGCTGCATTCTACCAGCAGGACAGAAAGAGGGACACAGAAAAGGACTTTGAAGAAGCATCTTCTAATAGAACAGCTAACAGGGTTTACACCATAAAAATGGATTGTAATGAATGGATTACAAAATGGGCACATAGTGCTCATTACTAAGTTTTATGTCTTAGCTAAGGTTCCACTATAATAGAAATTCCACTTCCCTTCCCTAGACTGAAGCTCTGAAAAGGGAAGATGCCAGGCCTTTGTGAGGCTGGCGATCATTGCCGCCCATCTCAGCATCTCTGTCTCTACAGCTCTGGTGAAATGGAAGCTGCTATCTGCCATGTAAAGGTCACCCTATGCTGCCAGCACACACTGGGCTCTGTGAGATAAGCAGGTGCACAAAGGCCTAAGTGGTGGTGACCCACAGACTTCAACAACAAGCCAACACTGACTCCAGAGGAGTGAAAAGTTAAACCAAATCAGATGAGAAACTTAACTCCAGAAAGAATTAAAATATTTCAAACTACAATATATCTTAAACTGTGCCTGGCCCAAGGGTCTCACTACCAGGTGCAGAGAGCTGTTATTAGGAGCCAGCCGAAGCAATGAATCACTTGAGTTCTTGCCACTGCTCTGCCTGGAAGTGATCATGGTGCAAGTCCTGTGCCCACTGGTCCTCAGCAGGTGGCATCTGAGACACAGAGAAGGAAGGTAAGACACAGAAGGATAGCTCTCCAACATTTTCCCAATTAAGCATGCACACCAATAATTTACTTTTTTTACTTCAACGGCAAATCTTGGGTAGCAATCAGCCTTTAAATGCCATTTACATGGTGAATGAAAAAGAAATGCTACTTCTTATGGGGCATGACTGTGCATTTATTCACAATAAGCCAAGAAGAGTCTCATTAATACCATCAACATTATCCGGAGCTCATGTCCTCTGCAGTCACATTACTGATTTCCAGAGACGGTGCAAACCGGTCCCTTCCCCTAGACAGATCCTACAGCTTTCTGCTCACATTCCTCTTGAATGGTGTGCTGCACTGTTCTGCAACTTATCTATGTTTTGTTTATTTTGTCTCATTCTAGCACCCTCTACATATTTTCATTCATGAGATATCACTTTTCAGATAGACTGTGTGCTGAGGAGGCAAAAGCCAGAAAAGACTTCAGTCACTGGATTGTTGAACGTGGAAATGAAATACCAGACACACCGGCTAAGAAAAAAATCTTTCTGAAAGATGAGTGAAAAGTAAGGGATTAGAAAACCTAAACTAAGCAGATTTAGTATCTAAAATTCTTTCAAAACTGGAAGGAATGTTAATGAATCAGTAGGTGGCAGGAAATAGATGCTGGGAGCTGGCTGCAGAGTCAACAGTGGAGACATCCAGCATTGAGTCTGAGAGAGACATGGCAGGCAGAGTGAACCTAGTGCCACTGATGGTGCTTGGCTCCTCCAGCCTCACGGGCCTGACTTCTGCAGGCCGGCCTCTCTGAGATCGCCATATATACCAACGACCCCTCCTTTCCCATTCATCCTCAGGGCTGTTGTGAGCTCTTCTTAGCCTTGTGTTCCATCTGTGGGTGTTAGAACACAGAGAAAGCACAGAAGAGATATCTGTCTCTCTGCCCTGGTCACTGTCACTGTCCCTCTGCTGGTGGTAGCTGTTTTGGCCATTATGGCCCTGTGAAGGCTCCCTCCCAGGTTTTCCCTCTAGTGGGCTGGACCTGAGAGGAAATGATTTATCTGGCTTACACTTCCACATCACAGTCCATCCCTGAGGGAAGTCAAGGCAAGAGCTCCAGCTGAAACAGAAACTATGGAGCCATGCTGCTAACTGGCTCACTGCAGAGTCATACTCATATGGCTTTCTCATAGAACTCATGACTATCTGCCCACGGTGGGCATGGACCTCCTATATCAATTGACATTCAAGACAAGCCCCCCACAGACATGCCCACAGATCAGTCTGGTCTAGGCAACTCCTTAGGTGACTACAGGCTGTGTCCAGTTGATAGAGCTAACAAGGCCATCCTCTACTATGGCTCCCTCGCATGGGACTCTAGGTCCAAGATACCATCCTCCAACTCTGCACCTCCTGACTTGTAACCATTGTAGATAAACTTGAACCTGGACTTCTTCCTGAGCATGGCTGGAAGAAGCACACCACTGTAACTGTGGTCTGCAGCCTCTGGAGAGGCTCATCCTTTGGCTGGTCTTTTAGCTTTCATTCTCTTCAACACAATTCCAAACCCTCACTGCTATCCAGGCACCTCTGTCAACCTGACCTTTCCCACTCGCTTTTTGTAGTTGACCTCCTGCCCCAGCACCAGAGGAAGACAGATTTTTTAAACTGCATACCCCCGCATGCTAACCACTGAGCTGTGCTTGTGCGGTACCCGGCCCTCCCTTCAACCTGAGCCTGGGGGGTCAGGAGTGATGCTCGTCCTGTGCCTGTCATGGAGACTCACTCTCTCAGCACTTCCTCCTGTCTTTAGCCTTGTGTTAGCTGCTCCTTGGCCCATGGTGGTGCTCTGGCCTCTCCATATCAGCGCATCCACATTTATTAAGCAAGCGATGCTCAACACATGAGAACTGTGCACGTCTGTGCTATGTGATGTGATGTTTTGGTCTACAGCTACAATGTGAAGTTAAATGAAGCTAATTAACAAGCCTACTACCTCACATACTAATGGCTCTGTAAACATTTCAGATCTCTTCCTTTAAATACTCAAGCATTGCACTGGTGTTCACCCAGGCTCCATGCTGTACACAGTGGGTCTTCAGAACCCGTTCCCAGAAGAAATGCTATTACTTCTGATCAACATCTCCACACCCCAGGAAGCACCGTTTACTCTCTGCTCTGAGTTCTGTTTTGGAAGACGCCACATGTGTAAGGTTTATTCTGTGGTGCCTGACCTATCTATTTCACACTTCAGGTTTGGCCACACTGTTTCGGGGGACGAAACTGAGAGCATTCCATTGTGCACAGGAGCCACATTTCTGAATCCATCCCTCCACTGAGGGACACTTTGGCGCAGTGAACATGAGAGAGCATCTCTCTCACCTACAGTAATCTCCCTTCCTTTGAAAAGGTTCCCCCAGGTGCGATTGCTGGATCATGTGAGAGTTCTGTTTTAGGCAAGTCACTTCCACTGTAAATACTTCCTCAGAGGACCCCTTCTGCCATTGTGTTTTTTCTTCCTCTTATGCCAGTCACCCAACAAATGGCAACAATACATGTTTGCGTTGAGTTCTTTCTTCCTTTGCTGTGTGTCTCCTCACAATACTAGCATGGCTCCATTCCTCTCCCATGGAGCTGCCCTTGGTGGCCGGCACTGGCCTGTTCATTGCTGAATCCAGTGGAAAATTTTCAGTCCTGTCTCAGGACATTTCTGTGGCATTTAAGATTGACGAGCCCCCCCCTTCTTTCTGTTCCTTTCATTTCATACACTCATTCATTCAAATGATATTTATTAGGCGGGGTGTCACACACTATTCTAGGTACTAAAAATATGACCGTGCACAAAGATGAAGTCTGTACCCCCTTGGAGCTTATATTACATGATGGGGGGAGGGGGAATGAATAATTAAACAAGGATTTATATTTAGCTAGTCAGACAGTGATTAATCCTATGGAGGAAAATAAAACCATTTAGGGGCAGAGGCAGAACCAGGGAGTGAGCAGGCTTCTGGGGACCATCAGAGGGGCTGTGGTGTTCAGGTGGCACATGAGCAGCAAACCAAATGAGGGGAGAGAAGAGATCATGAGCACCAGAGAGGTCTGGAATGCTCCAGTGACAGAGAAGGCCCTATGGATGCTTGACACATTTCAGGGCTATCTAAGATGATCTAAGATGGCTGTGGCAGAGTGAACAAGGAGGAAAGAGGAGAGGCCACCTGAGAGAAGCCAGGTCACAAGGGAAGAGGCTTCCACAGGAACCCATAGAGATCTCAGTGTGGACAGGACCAGATGCCAGTGAGGGTCTGACTCTAATACATTTTCCCCTTTGGAGGCAAAGGTGATATGAGGTGTCATGAGTCACAACTGACTGTGAGGCTTGGGTTTGACAACCTAATTATAGGTGGCATCTCCCTCTCTGACCTCTAGTGTTTTTCTCTGCCCTCCAAGACAAGACCCAAGGTAATCATGATTCCCACCCCCGCCCCCACTCTCACATGGGTGTAGCCATGCTCTGACCCATCCTGGGACACAGGTCAGTCCCATTCTACAGTCTGCTCCTCTGCCATCTTCCTAATTCCAGGCAAGATGGTCTGCTCCAGGGAGGTGCTTCCTGAATCTCTAAATGCTCCAGTAGGGTCTCCCCTTGCTGGGTCCTCCAGCAGGTAGGACTGTGGAAGGACAGGTCCAGCTAGCTGGTCTCTTCCTGGGGCTGAGAGGGATGGAGAGTGTCCACGACCCAGCCACTGTAGAGAGCCACACTGAGTCGGGAGCCTTGTCAAGGCAGGTACTTATATAGTGTTGGTGACAGGGGCATGGACCTTAGGATGGGGTGAGGTACTGGGGCCAATAATGATTTACCATGTCAGCAGTAGCTGGGCAGAGGCGGTTTTGCTGAGTCACTCCTATGCGGAAGTGACAGGCCAAAGACAGGTCTCCAAACTCTAGCCAGGCTCAGGAAGTTACACTAGGCCTTGTATCCGGGCCTTTTTAGGCCCAACACCCCCTCCCAGGAAGATGTTCTTGTTGGTGTCCACATTGAAGCATTTAGGGGTCTGGTCCATTTGGGCCTGGAGATCGGGCCCTATCTTGTTTGCCTTCTTTCCCTACAACACTTGATGAATGAATCCCTCTCTGCTCTTCTCAACACCACTGATGTCTGAAGTCACTTCCAGGCACACAGTGACTTGCTCAGCTCTCAAAAAGGCCGGCATTATTGTAAACAGTGTCTACACTTACCAACTCTTTATCAAATCCTAAACTCACTACTGCTTCCTGCGTCTCAGATCTCCCTTCTTCCTGAAACCTGGGGTGACACAGTCCTGAGGGTTTACAGGTAGCATATTTTGTTCATTTCAAAGTCTTCTCCACTCTTTAACCCACCCCTCATTAATGACTGCACGTTTTAGGGGAACAGGGTTTTTCTCTATTCCTGGAAGAGACCCCTGTCTGGCTTCTGTCAGGGCTGCCAGGAAGTCTGCTCCTGGTCTAGCTGCTTTCTGCAGCTTCCACTCAGCTGTAGGTCTTTGTCTTTTGTCTCCTACACCCTGACATGTGAGTTAGCAATTTTATTTTTCGTCCTTGTTGCATATTGCACTTCCTGTGTCTTTCACAAATCCTAGATACATTATCTGCTGCCATGGTACAATGTTGCCTCTCTCTGTGATTCTCTCCTTGGCTATGCTGAGCTTCAGTTTTCATTGTGTCTTAATTCTCCTTTTCCCCACCTCCTTGGCCTCTGTTGCATACTGGCTTCTTCCTGGTCTGCATATAAATCTGCAATTCTCTCTTGGGTTCCATGCTAACTGTTGCCTAACCCTCCCAGACCCCTTTTCCTCTCTAAAAGTTTTCCTTGGTTACTTTCAAATCTCTTTGAATGTTTCTCATTTACTGACTCCATCCTTTTGTGTGCATGCATGCGTGGTACATGCATGTACACCTGTGTGCTTGCCAATGCATGTACATATTAGAGGTCAGAATTGATGCCAGGTGTCTCTCTGTTTTTTCATTTTTTTTTAATCACTTTCCACATTATTTTTGACACAGGTTTTCACAGTGAACTGGAAGCTTGCCATGTTGGGCTGACTGCAAATCCCCAGGATGCTCCTGTCTTACCCATCACCCTTACAGTTTTCTGCCAGCACTGGACTTACAGGCACATACCACTCACCATCCTGGCTTTTATATGAATGCTGGGGATCCAAATGCAGGTCTCCTTGCCTATACACCAAACACTCCCCCACTGAGCCATGTCCCTAGCCCTTTGCCTCTATCTTTAAAAAACAAAACAAAACAAAACCATTACACAGAGTTGCTTAACATCCCGCAGGAAGTAATCCATGTCTGGAAAGTCCCTGGAGGTGAACCCTTTGAACCTTTGGTTTATCTTTGAAGACACAACCCAACTCCCTTTTCTGGTTGGTGGTCACTGACTATGACATCAGGTTGGGCTCAAGCTAGACTGCAAGTCCAGAAGCTCTGAGTTATCTTGGGAACTGGGCATGTGGACCTAGAGTCCCCTTGAGACCTCCAATGTAGAGCAATTTGAGGTTCAGTGCTAGCCTTTGTTTCAGTCCCAGGCATAGCTCTCCGGCTGTGATGCTGGCTTAGGGGAACCTGTCTTTTGATTTATGTACATTTGCAGTTAATGCTACAATCATGGTGTGGCTCTTAGGTCTGCCTTTCTTCTGCTTTGCCCTTAGAATTTTCCTTTAGCCCCCGACCATGCACCCATTTCCTCTCACTCAAGGCCCTGCCTTGCGTTGTTCTTCTGCTTGAACCTGCAGTGTCTGGCCCTCACTGCTGAGACTGTGAGAAGCTAGAAGGCTGTTCTGAAGAGGAAGTGACAAGGTAATGGGCAGATGTAAGGCTTGGGAGGGAGGCCATGAAAAGAGACATTACAACAGTCCAGGCGCCACAGAGACAGGGAGATGGCAGTGAAGATGTGATTAGCAGAGAACTGTCACAATCCCACAGCTGAGAATTTAAGCATAACTAAGCTTTCTTAGGGTACAGGGGGGGAAGGACTGGCAACAGGCATTAACTATGATAGACTCCTCTCTGAGTCTCTCTTTTCTAAGTTAATGAATCAAATGTCTGTCTAGGAGCAAATCACCTTTCTGATCTACATTCACTTGAAACAGATGACCTTGGCAAGAGCCACAGTCAAGCTCTGTTGTTGCCACCACCTTTGCTTATCAGGGTTTGTAATTACTGCAGCCCTCTGCTTATCGCTTTGCCACTCTGTATGTCCAACAAGCAACAAAAGGACTCTGCTGCAGAACTCTCTAGGTTTTTCTAGAGAAGTGTTGGAGAGCCACATTATGACACTGTATTACCCACACATACTCTAGAAAGGAACAAATAAACACAAACCACATTTGTGTGAGTCTAGTGAACATACCAGAGGCCACCTCACTATGAATGCAGCTGGGTCTCGGCCACGGTGAGATGCTAAGTGTCTCCTGAAGGCCCAGATATTACACATTCTCAGAGTGGAATTACTAAGAGGTGATGAAATCTTTAAGGTGTGGAGCCTAATAGGAGACCTTCATTCACCGGGGGCACACACCGGGGGCACACACATTCACCGGGGACTGTGAAACGCATCCTCCTCTTCCTCTCATTTGCTTCCTCCATGTGTTCCCCCCACAATTTGTATTTCACAGGCCCTGCAGCAGCAGAACCGACTGAGCACAGGCTGAAACAGCCAAAGCTATGATCCTAAGGAGGCCTTTCTCTTTATGAGTTGGTCCTGCAGGTATCTAGTACAGTGACAGAAGGCTGACTGGGCTCTCTGAAGAGATCTCACTCTGCTGTGAGGAAGACAGCAGTACTAAGATGAATAAGCCAGGGACCACTCACACTTGCCAAAACTGCCAGCTTGAAAAAATGAAGCAACAGCTTGAACATGAACTGTAATCAGCAAGAACAGGGTCAACTACTAGGGGGTTTTCTCCCAGAATTTTATTAAAAGGCTAGGCATGTCTGTTGAGGGCCTGCATTCTGTGTAATGGAATGATCGCTCTTCTTAAAGTGCCCAGGAGACAGTCTCCATCCAGGAAGCAGAGTTAGAATTTTTAAAAACCACATTTCTCAGGGAAAGAGAGCCTGACAATGAACAGCCTACATTCTGGTCTAGTTGTTCCAATGCCTCGATTATAGTCAGTCCTCCAGAGAAGAGCAGCCTCTTAGGGATGTCTCCTGGCACAGCTAACACACTATCCACAGGTTCCCCTCCCCTGCTGCCTCCTCCTCCTCAGTAAATGGCACTCACACCTTCCCTTCCCAAAGGCCACAAAGCAAGATCCTCTCTGTCACCCCTCTGACACCTGTTCATCAGGAAATCCTGACAGAACACGTTTCCAGTCTGTCCCCCTTCTCCACAGCCACTGGCTCTGTCCTACCACAGCTGTCACACTAGGCACAGGCTCTCCTCTGGCTCCTCTGCTTCTGCCCTCCCACCACTCTGGCCTCTGCATGCAGCAGTTGGTCCAACACACACACACACACACACACACACACACACACACACACACACACACACTCACACACACACTCTCACACACACTCACTCACACACACACTCACATACACACTCTCACACACTCTCACACACACACTCACACACACACACACTCACACACTCACACATACTCACACACACTCACACACACACACACACACACACACACACACACACACACACACGCCTCATGGGCTGAGGATTAAACCATCTTGTCACACTACCCACTTCCTGTGCTACATTCCAGCCACGTGGCTCCTCAAGGAAAAAATAATCTCCTTCACCTGGGCGACCAAGCTTCCTGTTTTCTCTGCTCAGAATGTGCCTCTCTAGGCCTCTCCACCCTCCTACCTCAGCTCCTGAGGCTCTTCAGAGAGGTGCTCCAATGTAAGCCATCGCTAATTTACAAAGCTCTATGTCTGTCTTCCTTGTTCCTCATGTCACAGTTTTAGGTACTTTATTTGTTTATTGTCTGCTACCTCTGCTACCTCAGAACAGAAGGTCCTAGAGGACAGACAGAATCTGCCATACATCCACACCCATCACAGCACCTGGCGCATGACAGGAACCCAATAACTATTTGTTGAACTAAAATCTAATTCCTTAATCTTCCCTTCTGGGACATTGCATCATTTGATAGCTATTGTAGCTATGTTTACAGAAAGGTACAATCTCTGGTCTTTAACTTAATGTATTAGCCCGAGGATAGCTCTTCCCATACTTCCCATCAATAAATACTATATCAATTAATAAGCTGTGTAGCTTCACTGAGTAGGGTTTGATGAGCCTGAACACTCCTTCTCTGAGTCCTAGTCAAGCTTCTGTTTCTCTCTTTTCTCATCAGCTCTGTACTCACCAGACACCCCAACAACAGGCACTGGGAATCTGTGGGCTAGGGGCGGGGCTAGGAACTGGGAGTATACAGGCAGAAGAAGAATGAGCAAGTGTGGTGACACAGAGGGAGTCTCTGTCCCTACAGCTCCACATACCACTGAATCACTAATGCAGTGTTTCTCAACCTGTGGCTCACCACCCCCTTTGGTGATGGGTGTCAAATGACTCTGTCACAGGGGCCAAATATCAGATTCTTACATTACAATTCTTAACAGTAGCAAAATCACTGTTATGAAATAATTTTATGGTTGGGGGTCACCACAACATGAAGAACTATATTAAAGGGTCACAGCATTAGGAAGGTTGAGATCCAATGAGTCCCCAAAGCCCTCCCCAAGGCATAGTTAACTGTATGACATCACCACTGCCCAAACAGAGCATGATGGGTGTAGAGATGGAAGTCTTCAGTTACTAACAGACAGGGCCGGGGTTTGTAGCCCACTTAGCATGTGTAAGGCTCTAGGTTCAACCCCAACACTGCCACAACAAACAAAAAAAAAAAAACTAACACAAGCCAAATTAGCAATGGAGAAAGCTCTGAGGAAGCCCACTGGCTTAGCTTCTACAAAGTGTTCCCAACACTAAGCTCCTAAACTAGGCTGAGCTGCTAAGAGAAGCCAGGCAGCCTAAGTTGGGTGTGGTGTGGTGTGGTGGGGTACAGTAAGCCTGGCCAGGGTGAAGCCTGAGAGACCAGGAGGACCTAGTCAACCAGCACCTTTCAGCCCATCAGTTACCTACTGCTCTAGGCGGTAAGCATTCAGCAGTGAACAAAACTGAGAAATTCCATCCCGTGCTGTTTTCATTTGGAGGGCAAAGAGGATTTCTGCCTGTTATCCAGGTGCAGCCTGGAGAGTGAGCCATTCCCACCCTCGTCACCTGACAGCAGAGCAGGACCAAGTAGTAGAGAAGAAATGTTACTGGAGGAAGGGAAGCGAGAGGGAGTGTGACATCTTAGCCACTCAGACTGCCATGTAAGATGTAGGAGCAGCTCCAACAGCTTCTGGGGTTGAAAAGTTAGCCGAAGGGTTGGCATAACTGACAGAGCTTCATGACGGAGCAAGGATGAAATGGACTTGCACAACCTACCAACCAACCTATACCAGGTTAGTGAATTGCCGGCAGAGAGAGGCAATGCCAAGAGATCTCACTCATCAGAGGCCACATTGAAGAAATGCCCAAATACCAGGGAACAGGTCTCTCCCTCTGCAAAGCCACAGTGCCAAGCCTCCTTGGAGTGGTAGAGGGAGAAGGGAAATCCCTAATCGATATGAGTTTGAAATGGATATAAATAAACTCCCAGAATAACCAAGGAGGCTTAAGGTTATCTTGAAACATAGACAATCACAGCTATCCCCATTGCATACTAACAGTCCAGCTTAAACGCACCATGCCTAAAGCTCAAGCATGAGGAAGACATGAGGTCTCCACCTCTGAGGGGCCCTCTCTCTGCCAGCTCCCCATGAACACTGTCCTGTCCTCCAGCTACTAGAGTGATGCTGTCCCTCTCTCACCTGCAGCCCTTCCAGCCATCTTAACTTGAGTGACTGCCCAGCATCTGGAAACTGGTATGTTGGGGGTGGGAGGAAGAGATGGACACTAATGGGACATGTCTGGGCACACACTATATCAGTGACAGTTCCTGGGTTCATAGCAGACTGTCAGAAAGAGCTCAGTGGATGTTACCTGGGTCTGGCCAAGGCCCTGACACAGGCACTTGCTGTGTTCTGAACACTATCTCCAATTCACTGTGTTTGTGCACTCCCTCCTTTCACACAGGACCTTAGCTAGCATAACAACCAAGTGTCAGCCAGAGATGGGGAAATTCTCTGGAGCTTTAAAAGGCATCTCTGCAGGCAACGAACCCAGCCACGAACTCCAAGCATGTCCATTGTGCAGCACAGTCACCTCCCTTTTAAAGCTGTGACGGACCTTCTTTGAAGATGCTTTTAAAGCATGTACAGAAAGCACAGGATGAAACCCCAAGGATGGCTGCATTTTACTTAGGACATTTCAATGCCACTTACTCACCAAGAAGCATTTATGTGCTAAGCAAAGTGTGTAGGTACAGTGTCTTGCTGAACAAGATGTGACCTAGCTCCCAGAATTGTGGTCTAGTGTGAGGAAGCAGAGCCTGTGCCCAAGCCTGGGGAGGAGCAGTAGCAAGCTGTGCCTTCTGTGTGCCTGGGAAGGTCTCCTGGGAGAGGTGGCATCCTAGCTATACCCAGACAAATAGGAGTCAGACAAATGAAGAGGGATGGCAGAGAGGAACAAGGCCAGGGAACAAAGTGTCTGAGAAATAGTGCCCAAGCTGGACCACCATGTGGAATTAGGAGGACAGTAGTGACAGGTAACTCTTCCAGGTAAGAAGGGGCCAGTGCAGGATGCAACCTGTAGCGTATCACACTGTCCAACTCACTAACTTCCCATCTTTGCTCTGCAATGCAAGAGCAGCCCAAGCATCTTCTTCCAGGCCAAGCACCAGGCTGCATCCTGTCCCAGACTAAGGCACCCAAAAGGCTCTACAGTGCGGAAAGTCCTCCATGTGGCTTATCAGGACACTGGGCATCCAAGCCATGTTGCCCAGGGATATCCAGATTTATGGTTATCCTAGCCAACAGCAAGGCCAAGATGATTATTCATTGTGTTCTGTCACTGTCTGGAGTGTCCTAGTTTGGACACTAAATATATGGTTCCCTTTTTCCAGGTCCCAGCTCCACTCTCTGGCTTTGCCTGGCACCCCTCCTGCCACCCTCTTAATCTTAAGGCCTCCCTGAGCTGCTTCCAGTTCCTCCAAGCTGCCAGCTCTCCCTGACCCCGCCCTTCTGCTCTGGCCTCTTACCTACTATACCCCTGCCTGAGGCAGCCTCTCTTGCCTGCTCCAAATCTTGACCCTGACCTCGGTCAGGTTGTTTAAACACTGTGGATTTCCTCATTTAACTCAGAAAATTGCTACTCGTATGAAAAGTAAAGACATTATAAAGCCTGCAGCACAGGCAATGCCTTGGTTGGCCAGTCTTTTGGTCATCCCCACCCTTCTAGTTCTAGCTTCTCCAGAAAGCCCCCCTCATCACCTAACACAAGGCTGGGTGCCCTTCTGGCAGCCACTGTGTCCCTCCCGTCCTGATACCCATTTGCCCTCTATTTTCTGACTAAGGCTGTCTGTCATCTCCCACTAGCCTGAAAGCTCCTGAAAAGCAAAGACCGTGTTTATTTTTGTTTGTTTATTTGATTGAGACAGCACTTCAACATGGAACCTTGGCTGGCCTAGAACGTGCTATATGGCTCAGACCTCCCTCCTGCTTCTGCTTCTCAGGAGCTAGATGGCAGGTGTACAGTGCCACCCAGCAGGGTAATGGCTAATCACAGGTGTATAATGCCTGACACACAGCAGGCATTTGTAACTTTTGTGGGGTGGATAATGTACTCACTCTTGATAATAAACACGCGGCCATGTGTTTCATTCGAATAAAGTCAACTTGGGACTTACACACCTGGGAGATCATGGTCATTTTGATAAAAAGCCTGTCAGCTTAGTTTATATTAAACTTGATTCTCTCAATTGGAACTGTCAATGGAGCTTGTATGACATTTTTCTAATGTACACATTCTGCAAAATGATTTAGGTTGGATCACTTCTTGACCTAAAAATTCATAAACAGTTCAGAAGTCAGCATCCCTCAGCACTTCCTTAATCACCACTGTGATGAGATGGCTGAACACTATATGCATGATAAATGAAAACTGGTGTTTTAAAAAATGTTATTGTATATTCTCTGGTGATTTTATACACGAATACGGTGTATTTGAATCATTCCCATCCCTGCAAGTCCTCCATTTGAAGCAAGTTACTGCCCTTGTCATGAACTCAGGTGGTTGGGGTTTTGTTCTGCCTATTGACTCATTTCAATGAGAGCCTTTAATCATTTATTTTATATTCACTTTGTACAATAAGTCATCCATTTTCATATTTTTGGAGTAAAAGAGAAAAGGCAAGATTTAAGTGTGTTTAATTGGATTCCTTAATACCAACCACATTACGCAGTTACTATGTTAACAACTTCCCATATTTCTACTTGTGCTGGTTTGAATAGAAATGGTCTCCATAGGCCCATAGGCATTACTAGGAGGTATGTATGGCCTTGCTGGAGTAGGAAGGAAGTATGTTGGAGGAAATATGCCATTGAGGGTGTGCTTTGAGGTCCCAGATGCTCAAGCCTGGCCAGTGTCACTGCCACTGCCTACTGCCTTCAGATCTAGATGTAGAATTCTCATTCCTTTTACAGCATCATGTCTGCCTGCATGCTGCCATGCTTTCTGCCATGATGATAATGAGCTAAAACTCTGAACTATAAGCCAGCCCCAATTAAATGCATCCCTTTGTAAGAGTTGCCACAGTCAAGGTATCTCTTCACAGCAATAGAAACTCTAACTTCAGTTCATAACTCCAGGCATGTATTGCTAGGCTCTGATGACTGGCATGAAGGCACTTTCAGGGAGGAGATGAATGAACATGATGACTGCCCTCAAACTAAAGGCATTGGAAATGCACAGGGTCATGAGAAACACATGAAAATTTCATACAGCTGACTGGAAAAGCAACACACATACTTAGACTTGCCTAAGAGCAGGGTCCAAACCTGGTGCTGTACTACTGGTAGGTTGATACCTGAGAGCCATGTGCCTTCAGATGGGCTCATAAGCAATCAGTGTGTCAGGGGTGAGATGGGCTACAGAAAACACTCATGGGGGACACTTGTGGTGGGGAGGTGACTGGTGCAGGAAGGCCTCCCTGCATCTATAAGTCACAACAGGGTGAAAGTGTGAGACTATGCTTCATGAGTAGTAGTAGGTGCTAACACACACACACACACAGAGAGAGAGAGACAGAGAGAGACAGAGAGAGACAGAGAGACAGACACACACACACACACACAGAGAGAGAGAGAGAGAGAGAGAGAGAGAGAGAGAGAGAGAGAGAGAGAGAGAGAGAGAGGCCTTCCCCCAGACACTAGGAGTCATTTACAGCTGTCCTAGAAAGAAAAATCCACATTTCCCATATCTTATTGCTCACTGGCTCTGAAGGGACACTGGTTTTTGAAGCCCCTGCCAGCTACAGGGAGGTTTATGGAAATCAGGTAGGAATCTGAGTCTGGCATTCATCTCACTACACCTGCTGTTGCACAGTCTCAGACCATGCAGGGAACGTACATACAAGCTTCATAATGGACAGACCGCTATGATGGCTCTACTACTCATGGAGGGCAGACTACTATGTTTAGAGAGAACAAGAAAACATCCATCCCCATCTTTCTGGGAAAATTGTAGAAATTGGTGCAGACATCAAAGATGTGGAAGTTGCAGGGACAAGTCTTACATATTCCAGCACAATGAGCCTATGCTGAGAAGCCAGGAGACTGGGGAATGGCTGCTGCTCACTGATTGGGTTGTGCTTCCTGTCAAGGCTCCAGCTCAGTTCATACCAGAGCAGACCTAGTCGACCTTAGTTTTGACTGTTCAGCTGCTAGCTTCCTGTCAAACACACTATCAGCCTTCATGTGACGAAGACAACGGCCATATCTTTACTCTTGGGTTTTGCCCAAGAGCCATGCTAACTCTGCTGCCTTCTTTTTTCTTTGTTTCAATACAAGGTCTCACTCCACTGCTCGTGCTGACCTCTTGGTAATCTACCTTTTCAGCCTCCTAGGTACTAGGATTATGGGAGCAGAGACACCATGCCCAGTTTTTGCTGAATCATCTAAGGATTGAATTCCCTTCATTCCAATTCATGAAGCATCATGTTGGACACTCCACTGGTGGCATGATGTTAACTCAATGTGTGTAGCCAGTAGAGGGCACTCCCAGAGCTATACACACTCAAGTTCAGGACCTGCCACACCTGCGGTAGGTTTAGAGTATTCCACAGTCTGAACAAAGAGAAGACTGCTCTCCCCCCAACCCTGCCACCTGCCAATGAGAGTCAAACTATGAGTGCCCTTGTGGTGATTGAAATCTTGTTTATACTCTAACAAATAAAGCTTGCCTGAAGATCAGAGAGTGGAGCTAGCCACTAGTTAAGCATAGCAGTCTGGAGATCTGTTCAGACAGATAGGAAGTGATACGGCTGGGTGGAGAAAGCATATGGAAGGAGGAGACAGCAGCTCAGTCTCTTTTCAGCTGGGAAGTTGAGGAGGTAAGGTGTGGCTGTGGATTGCTCCTTTATCTTTCTGATCTTTCAACATTTAACCCTATATCTGACACCCAACTTTTATTATTGAGACCTATTTAGAACTCATGCTACACACCCTCAGTTGTTCAACACCAGGAAAGAATCCCACCATCCACAGCCTATCTGGGTATAATGCCTGCACTGAGTAAAGACCACAGCAAGGCAAGGCCCTGAAGCAGGTCTGGGCTGCTAGACAAGCCACACTGATTGCTAAGCTGTGTAGCATTGTGGAGCCAGTGGGACTGCAAATGCCTGAGGCAGACTGGCATGTTCTCTGGAACCTCTTCCTTCTCCTGATAGGAAATCACAGGGCTAGCCTCTCTAGCACTGGTGCAAGGCCATGTCTTGTGTCTGTGATTACTGTGCACTTGAAAAACAACTCTTGGCTTGGATGAGGCCCTGATAAGAGGCTGAATCCCTGACTATATAACAGCAAGCTACTATGTCCCCTGACATACTGTCATCTGATCTGCCAAGCATGAAGCTGGACCCATACAACAGCACTCCATTACCAAATGAGATCTGTTCTTATGATACAAGGTGAAGAAGCCAGGCCACAGGCTCCCAAACAGTATCACAAGCAGATGGCAAAGATGCCATGCTACAGCTTCCATTCCTTCAGCTTACACTGACAGATTTATGGAGAGTTCATCATTGCAGCTATGGGGACGGACAAGGACGGGACTTTCTAAGTAAGCCTGCAAAGCACTGCTCAGAAGTGAAGGGGCCAAATTACAGCCCCACTCAGAATACTGTTGAACACCAGGAGAATCCCCTCCACAGACAGACTGCAGACGGTACATCTTCATATGACACAAGGGGAAAGCAAGATGCTTAAGAGAAATCACAGGAATTCATGAGAAGCGGCTGCAGGGTCTTTGTCCAAGGCTTGGAAAGAATAAAATGAGAAGATTGGTGACAAGGAGGTAGGTAGACAGAACTCTGAGGACATGTACTTGAAGCAAAGACACGCATGACCCTATGATGCCTGCCAGAATACATTCACTGTGGAGGAGACACTTGGGCATCAGCTGGGTAAATGTTTTATTTAGTGGTCACTCGGGCTGTGGCTGAGAAACAGGGATGCTATGACACTGAATTGCCCAGCAGGTGAGTCTTCAGCAACAGGAACTTTCACTCATCATGGTGATTTCTTTACCATGAAGGGTTATCCCTGCCCATGGATGCCTACACTGCTTGGAGTGGAGGCTAACACTGCACCCCAAGAGAGGAAAAGTTAATCACTGGGTGTCAGGGCTGATTCACTCAGACTCCTTCTGTTCCTTGTAAGATAGGACCCACATCAGAATGCCATCCCTGCCTGCAGTCTTGAGGACAAACTACACTGTCAGAGCTTGTACAGGTCTTCCCATGGGTCTCACAGCACCTGGCCTGCAGCATGGAGCTAAAAAGAAGCAAACACCTCCTGAGTCCTCTGCAGCAAAGCTTCAGTATCAAAACATGACAAGAATTTGAGAGAAGAGAATCTAACATCACTCAAAACACGATGTGAACTGCCTGAACAAAACACTGGTATACTAAATCCAGAAATAAGTAGAAAAGAGAATATGCCAGGCCAATTGAGATTTTTCCCAAGGAATTCTGTTATTTTAATATTTAGAAATCAATAATTTATAAAATTAAGTCTATAAATATATAGGTATCAATACAAATGCTAAGTGTAGAAATTTTGAAATGTAGTCTTGATCATACTGCTAATAAATTAGTGATGGGGATCTGCAAAAGCCTACAGTGATTGTCTCCTATTAGCTGGGGTTGACATCAACAACTTGCAGATATGCACTAGGTCTCAGAAGCTGCTGGCCATGCTGTCACCTAGCAGTATGCGAAGCGGGGTGGGGGTGGGTTGGAAACACAAAGGGTGTAGAAAGTTTGCCAGTGAAGAACTAAGTCTACCATTATTCACAAATTATGTGGTTTTCAAAATGAGAAACTCAGAAGAGTCTTACATAAATCAGGAAAATTGCTAAGATTTCAGTAAAGGGCTAGCTATAATAATCAATGCACAAAAAATTAATTCCACTCATCTGCGCCATCAACAAACAGAAAATAAAATTTATCAAATGGAGCTTCTGAGAGTACCATGAAAACAGAGCCATGTCTCAAGACTTGAGGCAATTCCTCATGAGGTAGATTTGATCAAACCATTGTAAATTGAAAATATAGCAAACTGACAACTTATTAATATACCTAGCTTATCTGGCATCTTGGAACATGGCGGAGTACTGGGGAGGCCCCCATGACATCACAGGGCTCACTGGGGACTCGGGGGCCCCGGGTGCTGGCCAGCACCACCACAAAGTATGTGGCAGACTGCTACCCCAGAAAAAACTACAGTTCCAAACTGGAAGTGAAGTTTTACACTTTCTTAAATTGAAAAATCATAATTGCATCACCTTACATTGAGAACACACACACATCAAGCACATAGGACCAAATCTATTCAAAATTACAAGACACCTATATGTAAAAAATATAAAGTAGGTGAGCATTAAGTGAATGGGATGATTTGCTGCTATAAAGACTTCATTTCTCCAACTCCATTTAAACATTCAGTCCTGATTCCATCAAAACTCCTGCTTTCATGCAGGAGAGAAGCATGGGAATGGGGTGAAGGGAAGGTCCACCAAGAGCTGTTCGGAACATAGTGTAATGAAAACTGTTGTAGTAAATGTGCGTTCACATACCTGACGGCTCAAAACAGAGCCCGTGAGGACATGTGTGTGCACGTGAATGATGCTGTAGAATATGGGTGGCACTGCAGCTCACTAGGGGAAAGGACAGACGAGTCAACGAATGATTCTTGGGCAGCTGGATTCCCACTTCAATCACACACCACCACCAATTGTGTATTAATAATTTAACTGTGGAAAGCCAATGATTTTTGTTTGTTTTTTTTTTAAATTAGCCTTTATAGAGTTATCTTCATGCTTTTGGGACAAGGAAGACATTTCCCAAATTAGAGGAGACACAAAAGCACAGATCATAAAGAATAAAGTTCTGCCTCATTAAAATTCAGAACTTCTGTTTTGCGAACCCTCCATCTGACGTGTAAAGAGCACCCATGAGCTGCAGAGCCACATAAGATGGTGTGCTCAGCCTCCTGCCTGGATATACACGCCTTACAGATCAATTAGGAAACAGACAAACAACCAAGCAGAAAAATGGCCAAGAGATATGTACAGATGCCTTACACAAAGAAATACGAGTGAGTCAGACTGTGGAATGTTTCTACACAGGGAAATATGCTCAATCTCATTAAGAAAAAAAAAAACAGTTTAGAACAAATGAGAGACCATCTTACCATCTATCTACCTTGGCAGGTTTTCAAACACAACAAGATCAGTGGCTAGTGCAGACTAGCAAAGATCTAGCAACGAGGTCTTTGGATAATAACCTGGCATGCTAGGTGATTTCAAGGAGTTCATATCTAACTGAAAAGTAATTGGCTAGGAGAACTTCTTGCCCATAAGGTTCAGGAGTCTGAGTGAGTTCATACAAGCTCTGTGTGCAATTAAAAACAAAACAAGACAGAAAACAAACAAGCAAGCAAACAAGCATGACACACAGTGCCAATGACAGAGTGTACCTACAGAGAATACTATGCAGCAATGGAGGGAGATGATGACCATATATGTAGATGACTTCTGAGGGTCTAACACTAGGCGATAAAGACAAGAAATAACCGGGACAAAAGGCAAGAAGAAAGGAACAGAATGGAAGGCCTGGCCAGAATAGCTTTATTTTATTTCTGCTACGGGCTGAAGTTGCCAAAATCAGAACATGGAAATCAGAACCATCTGTTGACAGGATAAGTAAGTGAACTGGACAGAAAGAAACTCAGAATAAAGTGTTTTGAAAATCTGCATCAAATCACAGAAACAGAAATAAAAGGCTGCTTTGTTTGGGTGGGTAAATGGTGTTACTTCACCATCGTTTATGTAATAGGGAAGTGCTGATGTCACCCACGAGAGCATTAAGGGTTTATTAAGGTGGTATTAGTTCAGTCTTAACCACTGCACAGTGTGAGGGGGACCAGGGAGAGCAGTTTAATTCATACAACAACTAAAGGTTTCAGAACAATTTCAGAACAAGATCGGGAAGCTGGGGAGGGAGATGGCTCAGTGGTAAATGCTTGGTGTGCAAGCTTAACGACATGAGTCCAGATCCCAGTATCCACATAAAAAGTGAGGTATCCCCATATCTGTCTGTGACCACAGCATTATAGGGTAAGGTGGGTGTATTCCAGGGGCTCACTGGCCAGCCAGCCTAGCCAAAATGGCAAACTCCAAGTTGAGTGGGAGACCTTGTCTCTAAATAAATAAATATACAAGGTAGAGAACGTAGAGAATACACCCAATATAGACCTCTGGAGTCTGTGTGCACGCACAAATACAAATGAGCATGTGAGTGTGTGTACACACAGAGGGAACGAGTGAAAGGGACCAATCCACAGCACTGTGAGATAACTGGCTGGACAAGCTGCTGTCTACAATCACTCACAAACAACTTGAAATCAAGATCAACTACATAACTCAAGCCATGAAAATATAATGGTATGAATATAACCTATGAACCTGGGGGAAACTGTCTTGGAATGTGTATATTTAGTGCTGTGCATGTGTGTGTGTGTGCACATGTTGGACTCGTGTCCTTGTGTGTGGAGGCTTGGGGTTGACATCTAGTCTTTCCTCAGTCTTAAATATACAAATACTACCTGTATGTACTTTTTCAGAGCTGACCATTTGGTATTGGATAACAAATGGTGTGCTCTTCTCACTACTAGTGAAGACTATTTCTCCTGCTCTTGGTATTCCTTAGTTACCTGTAGTTCTTTGTCTATGGTTGAGGCCTCATAAGATTTCTCCCTTTTGTGTTAGCATAGCTACTGGAATTGTCCGTGTTCCAGCCATGTTGGTGAGACTTCATGTGTGTAGCTTCTGACATTTCTAGAAGACATCATCTCCCTGCAAACCTCCTGTCCCTCTAGCTCTTACAATCTTTCTGACCTTTCTTCTGTAATAATCCCTGAGCCTTAGGTGCAAGAGTTGTGTTATAGATGTATCAGTTAGAACTGGGCTTCACAACTGCATTTTGATTGGTTGTGGTTTTCTGCAATGGTCTCCCTCTGTTGCAAAGAGAAGTTTCCTTGATGAGGTGTGAGAACTATACTTAGCTGTGGGTATGAAGATAAATATTTCTAATTTAGTTAGGAAATATGCTGTTTTAGTAAAATGGCAGTTCCAGGTTCTCCTCCAAGATTCATGACTTCACTAGGCTAGGTTTCTAGATCCAGGCACAATTTTCTTCTTGTTGAGTTGGTCTTAAGCCCAATTAGAGAGTTATTCATTACTGCCAAGATATGCATGCCACTACTACACTCTTAGTATATTGTTCCACGCTGGTTGCTAATGTTTTATAGGCAGCATTGTAGGTAGCACTGTTAGTTGTTTGTTTCCTTGTGAAGATATATGGCACCTTCTGGTACCATGAAAGCTAGTCCTTGGGGTGGAGGCTTTCAAGTCAGATCCCGGTCAGGTTCTCTGAGCCCTATGTCTAAAATGCATGGTGTCTTCAACAACAGGGACTTACCTTCTACCTCTGGGGGCAACCAAGGGCAACAGCAATAGGTTATATGGTTTGGGATTCTCTTGAGCAACCCTAACCAACAACTCAAAAGAGGGTTCCTCATGCGTTGTTGGGTTTTTTGTTAGGATTTTTCCATGGGCTCTGGGGATCTGAACTCAGCCCTTCATGCTTGTGTGGAGGCACTCTACTGAGTGAGCCACATCTACAACCTGACAGCTACTTTCCATCTTGTGAAGCACACACTCATAAGCTATGAAGGAAAAAAGTATGATACAAAACCTAAAACTTCTTTGAACACATCAATGAGAAAGCTGAGAGACAAGTCACAGCCTGGAAGAGATTTGCAACACAAATTACAGGCATAGATTATATGTGCATATATATGTAATGACACAAAATCAATTCAGATGAACAACAAACAATACACAAGACAAATGGGTTAATTATATAAATAAGCAAGCCACGGAGAAGGAAACAAAAACACCCAATCAATATGTGGAAATATTCCAATTATACTAGCTATGTAATGCAACTTTCATACAAGTGATAAAAATATAAGGCTTGAAAATATGAAGCGCTAGTGAGGGTGTGAGGGGCTGGGTTCTCATGTTCGGCAAGCTTGGATTGGCACTGATATTTAAAGAGCTTACTGAAAGCAATAATGAAAACAAAATACAGCACAGGAAAGCCATTTCTAAAAACCCACCCTGAAGGACACTCACATATATTTACAAGGCTATTCACCAAAGCCATAATCATGGATGAAAGTATAAAACACCAGAATTCTGACTATCATAGGAATAAACTATATACCCAGATATTACAGAAGTTAAGAAAATGTTCTGCATAGTGGCAAATATGGAAGGATAATCAAGTGGTATTCATGTTTGTTTTTTAAGGATATATATATATATGTATATATATATATACATATATATATATTGTGTGTCTGTGTGTGTGTGTGTGTGTGTGTGTGTGTGTGTGTGTGTGTGTATACTGAACTCTGATCTGAAAGAACAGCAAGTGCTCTAGACACTGAGCAATCTTTCCACCCACCCTCTCCCCCCCCCAGCCCCACCAGAGTGGTATTCTAACACGTCACATCGTTTTAGGAAAAATAAAAAATAGTGTTCTAAAACAAAATGAAGTTAGATATATATAATTAAAAATATGTGTATGCTAATACACAGAGAATGGTCTAGAAACTTTCTACCAAGTGATTAACTCTGTGGAGACAACTTGTGTTGGATAAGTGACAGTTGGAGTGAGGAGTGGCTTTATTTCCAATGTTCAAATGTTTTTAATGAGTATATTAACTTATTAGCTCCTGTAATTATAAAGCAAGTATAATTTATTAAAACACAAATTTTAAAATGCTATGATAAAGGCATTGGGAGAGTCATGTGAGACCATACTGAAAGGAGAAATTACTGAGCACATAGAAAGATTTTATAATATTCATGACATTTTCACATGATATTTGAATAGGACATTGTCAATATTTATAATGTGATTAAAAAGGTGACAGGCTTTTTCCAAATGCACATACATATATGTACCGACATACATCCCACCCAGTGCTGTTTTTCTTTTAATGTGGTATGACCCTCCATGGAGAGGCAGAGGTCTACCCTCTGGTCCCCTGAGCTTGGGCAGGACTTTGCAACTAACTGCCTGACATACTGGAAGTATGATGGCATGGCTTCTGAAATTGATTATACAGCTTCTACTGGGTCTCTGTGCTCTGCTTGGACAGAATATAACACCCTGGGAAACCAGTCACCATGCTGTGAGGAAGCTCTCACTAGCCGATGTGGAAAGTCCACTTAAATAGGCTCATGTGGAGAGGAACTGAGGCCCCCAGTGGATAGCCAGCAGCAAAGGCCAGACACACAAGGGAGCAAGCCTTCAGAAGATTCCTGGCCTGGCCTTTGAGCTCCTCAGCCAAGGCCCAGACATCTATCCATCATGGAAGAGACAAACCATACCCACTGTGCCTTGTCCTAATTCCTGACCCAGGGAATCCATGACATAATAAATGGTATTTATACCACAAAATTTAGACCAGCATGGTACCCTGGAACAAAGATAGTCTAAAGAGAAGGGACTCCACACAGAATGTCTGTCACAGAGCCATGAGAGTACTGGCTGTTTGGGGTGATGGGACCAGAAAGATTGGCTGAGACCAAACTATGGAAATTTCATATGACAATATGAAGAAATTAGATTTATCTCACTGGCACCAGAGAGCTGTTGACAGTTGTGAAGCTGGGAAGTGAAATGCTAGGATCTGCATTTTAGCAAGCTGGGAAAAGAAAGGCTTAAAAATAGGGAAAGGATCTGGGGAGATGGCTTTGTGGATAAAGTGGTATGCACATAAAAGCAGGGTAGGCATTGAGTCTGCCTGCAATCCTACACTCAGGAGGCAGAGCCAGGGTCTCAGGGCAAGAGGGCTAACAAGCTTAATAGGAATTGGTGAGCTCTGGGTTCAGTGAGAGACCCTACCTCAGTAAGAGAGCCACTGAGCTAGTATATCTGGTGCTAACTCAAGCTTTTTCCATATAGGGTATGTGCATACTTAGACACACACACACACACACACACACACACACACACACACACACACACACACACACACACACACACCATACTTATACATTAAAAATAACAGGAAGAGCCCCTCTGACTTAGATGGGCTCTGGCTAAGAAAAACAGCGGAGGCATGCCCTCTGCCCTGTACATTTCCTGTGGCTCCTCCCCTTCAGGGTAGCCTCTATTCTCACCTACACTCAGCTTCACTTGTGTTAAAGTGTTAGAGAGAAAATATATATTAATTCAAAAGCCTACCTTCGCTGCTTACTTATCAGTATCTGCAGAACCCAAAGCAACCAGAGTGTCCTATAGTGGGCAAATCAATAAGCTGGTCTATCTTATTCTGCACTCAGGAGAAGGGAGTGATCCAGACATGAGAACTTTCAATCAGCTCAGAACCTCAAAGAAGCCACTCTGAAGTGGTTATGTGTGCATGGCTCCAGTGCTATCACACTCTAACAAAGGAAAAACTGTGAAGACAGTAAAAAAAGGTCAGTGGCTGATAGAGCTAAGAGAGGCAGGGGTGAACAATGGAGCACAGAAGGACATGGGACAAGACCACACTGTATGGTAATAGTGTATGATTGCCATGCCATTCAAACTCACAGAATGTCCCACACCAAAGTGACCTGAGACAAAGCCACAGACTTAGAATTACCATTACACCAATACAAGTCTGATTGTAATAACCGTGGATAGCGACGACTTGTGTGTGTTTTGCACAGGAGCAGAGACACTCTGCATTTTCCATTGAGTTCTGCTGTGAATCTAAAACTGCTCTCAAAAAGAAAGTCTATATTTGAAATGCTAGGAGGAAAAGATGTTAGGCGATGTCAGAATACAAGAAAGTTTTCCTTATTCCTCTTCCTTCAAGCTTTTGGATTTGGGCTGTTTGCTGTAAAGGGCGTTAGAAGAATACTAAGCAGGGCAGATGTGGTGGTGTTCTCCTTCAATCTTAGCACCCAGGAGGCAGAGGCAGGTAGAGCTCTGTGAGTTATTTCCATGACAGCCTGCTCCACATGCAGAGTTGCAGGCCAGCCAAGGCTACATAGTGAGACACTGTCTCAAAATTCATTCATTAATTAAAAATTTAAAATGCCAAGCAAACTTGTCCCTGAATTATAGCCATTTATAACAATCACCTGTGCAAATGCCATCCCACACAAATATCACCATGCATCAAGTTTTGTTGTGTTTATTAAAATATTCTCTAAGTTCTTACAGGAGTTTAGAAGAACTATTTATAAATGTGTACTTGTAAGGAAAGTAAGTCTATACTAACACACTGTGGTCCAAGAACAGGGAGCAGAGAGAACCTAAAGCATGAGGTACCACCTCTGTGAGATGGGACAGGCTGACTGGGAGCTAGAAAAGCAAAGAGATAAGGTGTGAGGGGTACCAAGGTACATCTCATTCACATCTTGGTGAAGGACGGTGAACCCTACTTACTGAGCAAACCTAGAGGAAAAGCCTATTACAACCAGGATGCAGTGAGGTGTACGGTGTGCACTTAGCATGCATACCATGAGGCCTGGGCTCCATCTTCAGCTCCACAGTACACTGCACACTGGGACTTCATGAAGAGCAGAGACAGGAGGCAGAGGTTCAACCAGAGCCAGACCGCAGTGGGTCTTGACAGCAGCAGAGCCCAGATGGGACCCAACGTTGTCATTTATTGGAGGTGCTATCATTTTGTATAATTTTATCCTGTGCCCTCCGCCCCAGGGGGTTTGGAGACAGGGTTTACACTACAGTCCAGGTTGGTTTGGATGGGGCTGGCTTTAAGTTTGTGGCAATCCTATCTCACCATCCTGAGAGGTGGGGCTGTAAATGTTAGCCACCATGCCCAGATTACCCTTTTCTAATGTTAATTGTTCAAGAGATGATTAAGTAAGCTGTGAAGCTGATGCTATGATGCTATGCTTATTCACATTTTCACTTAGTGCCTACTTTAGAAGGATCTCATTCATTAAACTTCATCAAAAATAAGTTACATTCAAAAGCCATACTAAAACTGGGCTGTAGAGGTGGCTTGGCAGTTAAGAGCACTGACTGCTTTTGAAGAGGACCAAGGCTCAATACCCAGCACCCACACGGTGGCTCAAAACTGTGTATAACTCCAGTTCCAGGGAACCTGCCACCCTCTTCTGGCCTCCATAGCACAAAGGCACACACAGACAAATGTGCATGCAAAACACTCATACATATTAAAAATAATAAAAGTGAATCTTTTTTAAAGAACGGGAAATAAATTCTGCTCTTTAAAGCTTTCAAAAAAAAGGATTAAGGCTTACAGTTTTTAGTCAAAATGAAAAAGAAGTGAAAGAAATAAAAGTCGGTGAAGCAAGCCACTGACAAAATGGGAGCCATGCCTGGGTTACATTTATCATACAGGTTATGGTTATTATTGATAACCCTGGGTTATCAATAATAAACAAGGCAACTTGTTTTGTTTCAAAATCAAATCTCAAGTTTGCGTAGACTTCCCTTCTAGTGCATCTTACTCCTGTTTCTGCCCATAACCAAGTTACCTGCATCCCAGAGGTTGCAGATTTCTGCTTCCCCTTCTGACATCCAGGAAGTAGGAGAGGTGATGGAAGGAGGTATCTCAGGCAAAAGTTGCTTCGGACACTCGTCATGCAGCAATGTTAGGTCCTGAGAAAAACAAGAAGGGGGCCTCAATTGAGAAAGTGCTTCTGTAAGATCAGGCTGTAGGCAACCATGAAGGCAATCGGTGATTGATGGGGGCGAGCCCAGCCCATTGTGGGTGGTGCCACCCTGGGCTGGTGGTCCTGGTGTCTATAAGAAAGCAGGTTGAGCAATCATGGGGAGCAAGCCAGTAAGTAGCATCTCCCCCCACCCCTCCCAGGTTCCTGTCCTGCCTAAGTTGCTGCCCTTGGTGCTTTGATGATAATTAGTATATGGAACTGTAGTGAAATAAACCCTTTTTTTCCCAAATTGCTTTTGGTCAAGGTTTCATCACAAGTAACATCATGTTTGGGATCTGACATGAATTCAGCCAGGAAACTAAGCATTTCTACCCCAGGCTCCTACAGATCTGTCCAGCCTGCCTGGAATTTTGACATTTAAATTGTGTTATATAAATGGGACCACAGTCTGTAGTCCTTTAGGATTGGCTCTTTTCATCCAGCACAGTTCCTAGAGATTCACTCAAGTTGTGCACATCAAAAGTTCCTTGTCTAACCGACTCAGGCACTGGGTTCTTTTTGGATCTAGGCTGTTAGAGATAAAATTGCTGCATGCAGGTTTTTATATGATATAAGTAAATTTCCATATCTATGAGATAATGACTAGGGGTGTCATTGTCAGGGTATTTGGATGGATGTTATATTCAGGCTTTGTTGTTTTTGAGACAGGATCTCACGCTGTAGTACAGGCTGGCCTGGAACTCAAAGAAATCCATCTGCCTCTACCTTCTGAGTGTTGAGATTAACCGTACCCAGCACAAACACATACTCAGCTGGTTCTATTTTTAAAGATTTATTTATTTATTTATTTATTTATTGATTGATTGATTGATTGATTGATTGATTGATTGATTGATTGTGTATGAGTGCATTGCCAGCATGTGCATCTATGTACCATTGTATTCCTGGGGCCCATGTGGGCAAGAGGAAGGTACTGGATCCTTTGGAACTGGACTTAAAGGGGGTTGTGAGCTGCTATGTGGGTGCTGAGAATCAAACTGGGTCCTCTACAAGAGCAGGAAGTGCTTTCAATAATAAGCCCTGTCTCTGCCCTGTAGTGTGTTCCATTTTATAAGCTTTTACCAAATTGTAAGGCGACTTCACCTAAAATTCCTACCATCAAAACAGGAGTTATCTGATCCCTCCACACCCTCATCTGTATATGGTTGTCACTGTTCCAATTTCAGCCATTCTAATTATTTCATTGTATGTGTCTTCAGGCTGACAATGCTGGCTACCTCTCCCAGCATTTCTTTACTATTCATATTTGCTGAAATACTATTCATATTGTTTGCCTACCATCTGGTTTCAAGTTTGCCAAGTTTTTCCATAAATGGGTGCTGGACTCTATCAAGTGAAATTATCTTATAGTTTTTTCTTTAGCTTGCTGATAAGACAAATTACATGAGCTCAGATTGCCAAGCTACCAACTCAAGTCAAGCCTATCAGACTATGACAATCTCTTCTATCTTGTATTTGTATCTCTTTTCTTCCATGAGAAGGATATAAAAGATAATGAAAACAGAGTGTATCCATGGTTACCTGTTGGATTTTGCACACATTAGACTCATCATCATCTTAGAGCAAAAATACTAACTTCACAGAAGAAAAACACCAAATGAAGGTACATTAATTTCATTTTACATTTTAATAATTATGTTTTATAGTGATAAAAAGCTTTCCAGGTTCTCAATGACAAAAATCTACATGTGTGCCCTCATGTTCGTGCACATGCATGCATTCATGCAAGAGCACATGCCTATGCACAAGCACTTGAAGGCTGGAGGATAATGTGGGATGCCCTCTTTGACTGTGTGCCTTATTCTCTTGAGACAAGGTCTCTTGACACTGAACCTTGAGCTCACTGTTGTGTAGTAATGCTCCTGTCTCTGTCCTCCCTATCCCTCCACACAACACTGCAGTTGCCAATGCTTGTGGTCACACACAGACCTCTTTATGTGGTTCTCAGGCTTTGAACTCAGATCCTCATGCCTGCACAGCAAGCACTCTCAAGGAGTAAGCCCTCTTGTCAGCCCCACAAATAAAGTTATTGGCAGAACGGAGCTTTCAAAAGTAGAGCAGGGCTCACCAGAGTGTTGTTTTCAAAATGAAGGAAACCTTCTATGTTTATAATTGACACTGGTCTGTTTTCTTCCTTCCTTCATACTCTCCAGAGTTTTTATCATTAAATTTGATAATGTTATTTGTAGCTTTTACTACCTCAAAAACTAAAACTAAAACAAACAAACAACAAACAAAAAACCTTCTTTTCATGCCTGAAAAGACTGAAAACACACACACACAAGGCTGCAAATTTTTTTCCTTTGGGTTGCAGCTGTTTCCATAGCAACTGATAGGGATGTTGTGAAGTGATTCACATAAAATTAAGGCTGACCAAAACCTTCTATGTCACAGTGAGTTGCTAAATCAATAGTGATGGATGATAAATGTCTGTTCTGCTGTTTCTGCTAAGTATTTTGCAAAATGAAGACTATACAAATTTTACCCTTTGGTTTATTTTAGTGCGATTTTTTCCTATTTACAGGGATTTGCACTCAACAGAGTTGCTAGAGAAGTGGGAATTATACTTATTCTAATTATGTTTGTTCATCATTCTCATTTCTGCTGCATCATTGCTTCTGCTTAAAAGTCCATTTCAATGTCTATATTTGTGAATTATTTTTTAGAGTAGCAAATACTTACTGAAAAATACAAAACAACACGAATGGTAAAGAGTGAAGAACAAAGTTTCTGCTCACTTCTCCAAAGGTGTTGCACTCCTCTACTTGAGGCAACTGGTACTCAGTTTACTTTATGAGTGTGCTGGAAATTTTTCTGTGTCAACACATTTTTTAAAAGCTAAATGGAATCAATATATATATATATGTACATATATATATATATATAGTGTGTGTGTGTGTGTGTGTGTACACATATGTATGTATGTATATGCATATTACTCTCCAGCCTGCCTGGGACTAAGCAATGTAATGCTATGATGAATGTAATCTCATTCACTGTGCGCTGCCCCCACATCAGCTTCTTTTGCTGAAGTGCACATTACAAACATCCTTCTCTTCAGGATAGAGCTGAGCTGTATTCCTGATGTGTAAATTAACTTAATCATCCCCTATTGGTAATCATTTCAGGATTTTTCTTGTTTCTATCTATTAAAATTGTTGCAATAAAAAGCTTCATACAACCACCTTTTCAAGCTGCATGTTCACAGTGGCATCACTGAGCACTCACATGGGCTTGTTTTCAGTTTGAACGGCGCCAAATTGTGCTCTCAGAACTCGCACCTGCATGTATCCAGCAGTGTGCTGGAGTGACTCTTCCTCTCAGTGCAAATTACACCTTTTTTCCTCAGTGTGAAAGGCACACAATTTTGCTTTACTAATTACAGATGAGGTTAAATAATATTCCGTGAGGCATTTTATCTTTGCACGTGTATATGTTTAGTGGTGTGAATCAGATTCAGGACCTTAAAGTACATAAAGCACTCTCTACCACTTAGCTGCAGACCCAGCCCCCTGCTTATCAACTTCTTAAAGAAATCTGTTATATTCATTTATCCATTTGAGTGTATATGGGAGAGGCACACATATGCCACCGTTCATGCATAGTTAGAGCACAACTTAAGAGAGTGGGTTCTCTCCTTCCACCATGTGGGTCCCAGGAATTGAACTCAGGTCCTCAGGATTGGCAACAAGCACCTTCATCCACAGAGTCATCCTGACTGTCCTCCTCATCAATTTCCAAAACTGCTGAACTATTGAAGAAGTATCTCATTATCAGCTTTTTGTTCACTTGCAGTTTTTAACTTCTTAAAACTTTTTACACTATTTTTTGCCTTATACAAGTTTTAACTTTTATGTAGCCAAATCAACTTATCATCCCATTATTACTTGTGGAGTTTAAGTATTCTTAGGAATATTTGTCTACCTCTAAGACTTTATAAAAAGTCTTAAAAACAAGTATTTCAGAATTACTTTGGTTTTATAACAAAATTGAGCAGAAGGTACCAACCACTCTGTGCACCTGTCTATCCTCCTGGCAGCATTACTATAGGCATGGTCTCTGAATGGTAGGGTTGCTACAGCAGACTACAGACACACACTCACTCAGGTCTGTAGTTAGCACTGGACACACCTCTACTGCCATTCATGCTTTGGGTTTGGGCAAAGGTCTAACGACACATGCTGATAATTATTGTACAGAGTAGTTTCCTAAAAGCCCTCTGACCCCTTCCTGTGCCCGGAGATTCCAACCCTTGTACTCTCCAGAGTTCTGTCCTTTCCAGACTCCTATTATGGACTCTTGTGGTACAGACACTTTCACTGGCCTCTTGCTCTTACTAAAGGGCATTAACATTTCCTCCATGCCTTTATGGATTACTGGCTCATTTCTTTATATTTTATGTTAATTTTCCCACTATTTTAATTAGAAGATTTAAGTTTACATAATGAGGACTAGTGAAAGATGAACAGCACCAAAATAAAAATGAAACTTGGGGCTGGAGCAGTGGCTCCGTCAGCAAGAGCCCTTGCTGAACAGGCATGAGATCCTGAGTTCAGATCCCCAGCACCCATGTTAAAAATAGGTTGGTGTGACCATGAGCATCAACTGCTCTTCCAGAGGATCGGAGTTCAGTTCCCAGCATCCACATCCGCTGACTGTCACAACTGTCTGTAACTGCCGTCCCAAGGGATCCAATGTCTCTGGCCTCGAAGGTGTTGCACGCACGAGACACTCACACAGGCATACACACCCATACAAACGAATCTTTTAAATATACTTTTAAATACTATTGTCTCCTTTAAGATATTTTTCTCTCAATTGTAGAAAGAGAATAGTTAAAGAGGTTTGTTTTTATTTGAGATTTTTAAGAGACGTTTTAAGGCCACCTCACACTGCCCGAGTCCTGGACAGCATCACTCCTGACTGGCTCTGCATGGGGAAACAAGGAGATGGCTGATGGAGAAGACAAGCACTTTGCAGGCAGTTCACTGCAACAACAATCAGTTTCACTGTTCAGCTTGCTAGGATTTGTCTTCTGCTACAAGAACAGGCAGCTAGAGGAGACGTATTGACTGCACCGAATGTCCCTAGTGTGACAGGAGGCCATGCTTGTCAAGAGGGTGATGGGACACTGTTAACACACAATCATGCCTTAAAAGTGAAAAACTCAGCTACTAGAATGTTCCCTGTGAAAGCAGTTACCATTTTCTTACTGACACAAAACGTGGTATTATGTAAGCCAGTAACTGAGTGTTCCTCTGAAACAAGGTGAAAATGTCAGGGTTTAAAAACTGATTCAGGAAATCAGGTGGCATTTGATGTCCCTGGCTCTACTGCACAGAGAGATATTCAAGTCAGTTTTCTACTGAAAAGCTGTCAGCATCAAATAAATTAATAGTAAATTTTAAAATCATTTGACCTCCTTTCTTAAAATTATCTAGTTTTTTTTTTTTTAATCTGTAAGTTGTTTTGTCTTAGGGAACAGTAAAATGGAACTGCTTCGACTCTTAGAAAAGCCCTTAAATCTAGAACCTAAAAGGACTGAGAAAAGGGGTCAGTCAAGAAGTCAAAGCCCCTTCCTAGGAAATGCACTAGAACACCAAGGAACAGCATTCACCGGAAAGGAAGAGCAGCCCACACACTACTAGGAAATGAATCTGTTAATAAAGGACCCAGTCAGTCGAGGGGACACGCACACACACACACACACACACTGCCTCAGAAGCTGAGCACATGATGGGACACACGCCTCCCTAGCAGCAGAACCTCCACATCCTGTGCATACAGGCCAGACAGGCGTTATCTCTGACATCAGTGAAAGCAGGGGGCTGCAGGCTGCCGGTGTGAACCCTGCAGCTAGCACTGCAGGACGGCAGGACAGAAGCAGCACATGAAGCAGGGAGCTGCAGGCTGCCGGTGTGAACCCTGCAGCTAGCACTGCAGGACGGCAGGACAGAAGCAGCACATGAGGACCTGTGACTCAGGAGAGGTAAGAGGTATCTCCCTCCCTCCCTCTCTCTCTCTCTCTCTCTCTCTCTCTCTCTCTCTCTCTCTCTCTCTCTCTCTCACACACACACACACACACACACACACACACAAACACACACACAAAGACCTGTGCAAGAATATGATCCAATATTCTAAAACCAAAAAAGTTCACTGTAGACAAAATGAAAATAAACAAATCTAAAAGGCATGAAAAGAAAGTATCTGCAGATGCCACACAAAGGAAAAGACACTGACAGTCACTGAAGGAGAGCGTTGTTGTGTCTGCTACCCCAGCCTTCTCCATTCTGAATGCCAGCTGTTTCTAAGGGATTTTTTCATCTGGAGTCTGTCTCCGTGTTCTATGGAGCCTGGAAAAACTCTTTAGTACTACTTGTATCTTGAGGGGAAAGTAAACAAGAACAGAATCAATCTCAGGTCTGGGAGTGAAGGCAGTCACTGAGTGAGAACAACTCTCAGGACAGAAACAGTTCTAGACACCACCCAATGAAAGGACACATGGACTAGAAGACAGCCTGAAATGAAGCAGGAAGATGGAAGACCAAAAAAAAAAAATTGACAGATTAAATGTGTACCTAATAGGTACTAAGCAGGAAGAATTCCAGAGCAATAGAAAAAAAATAGCATTTGAAGAGCCTTGTGTCAGAACCAGAAATGCGAGTCGGCACATGCAAGCATAAGTAGAATAAGGTGTGGGTCTGAAGGAACACAGCAGGCACTGGCTCTGCTTCTGGTGCCTCCCTTGCACATTAGAGTACTCTGGAGAGAAAACAAGAAAATGGAGACACTGGGTTCCTATGAATGCATCTCTGTGTGCATGGATGCAGCAGCTGGTGTGGGCCTTATGCCCAGCAGAAGGTGAGTGGCACAGTATTGGGATAGGATGAGGAGGAAGCTGCCTCTTCTGCTGGCTGCCTTGGTGCCTGCTTTCATGCTTTAGTCAGAAGCTATACTCAAGAGGTCCCTCTGGCCAGAGCAGAAGCCCCAGGGAGTAGGGAAATGAGCATGCTCAGTGGTAATGATGAGGCAGGCCTGGGAATATGCATTCCCCTGTTCCTATTTCAACTCCTGCATAGACAGGTCTTCCTTTAAGGCTGCTGCTGCTTGAGATGCTAAAAACAAAGGATCAGTGTGAGGCCTCAGTCTGGCAGGGGTGATCCTTCCTCTTGTATTGGGACAGATAAACATGTTTCCCACCCTGCAATCCACCTTCCACCTCCATGTTCCCACTTAATCATGAGGTTCCCCTCCAGAGGGACTAATGGCAATTCTGGGGAGGAAGGGGGACATTTATTTCTTTAGTGATGCAGCCACAGACAGCTGCCCTTGCTCCACCAAATAAACTATCACCTTGCTTGGGCAAGAAAATCTTCCTAAACTCAGTAGCTAAACAACAGAAGACATGAAAGTAGGAGGAATGAGGCCTCAGGGGCTCCTCCCCCATCCGTGATGAAATGTTGTCAGGCCTAATCTTGTGCAGGACTTGCTGAGAAGAAGGGCTCCAAGGGAGGAAGGGGATGAGGAAAAACATGGGGATGAAGATGTTTAAGTTTCATTATCTGTCAACATAGGGGAAGCAGGGGGAAAAGGCCACTTAAGACTGTACTGTTTTGTCATCTTACTATAAAGTTGTAATAAAAAGTTTTTAAGGTTGTGGTAGAGTGTTTGACCAGCATGCACTGGGTTCCATGCTCAGCACTACAAAATAAATATATGAACAACACACACTAAAATATGAAGGAAAACGCAACACAATTTTACCTTGCTGATATTTAAAACCCTGAATATCATAAAACACAAATGGCAGTCTTCACACCATCATCCAGTTGTGCCAGCACCATTTGTTGAAGATGCTTTCTTCCTTCCATTGTTTAGCTGTTTTGTTGAAAATCAGGTGTTCATAGGTATGTGGGTTAATATCAGGATTTCGATTCAATTCCATTGGTCTACCTGTCTATTTTTGTGTCAATACCAAGCTGTTTTGAAGACTATAGCTCTATAGTAGAGCTTGAAGTCGAGGATGGTGATGATGCCTCCTGAAGTTCCTATATTGTACAGGGTTGTTTTAGCTATCATGGGTCTTTTGTTTTTTCATATAAAGTTGAGTATTATCCTTTCAAGGTCAGTGAAGAATTGTGATGAGATTTTTGATGGGGATTGCATTGAATCTGTTGATTGCTTTTGGAAAGATTGCCATTTTTACTATGTTTAGCCTACCTATCCAAGACATGGGAGATCTTTCCATTTTCTGGTATCTTCTTTGATTTATTTCTTTAAAGACACAAAGTTCTTGCTATATAGGCCTTTCATTTGTTTGGTGTTACCCCAAGATACTTTATGTTGTTTGTGGCTATTGTAAAGGGTGGTATTTCTTTCTCTCATTTCTTTCTCAGACCCTTTATCGTCTGTATATAGTAGGGCTACTAATTTTTTTTTTCAGTTAATCTTGTATCCTACTAATTTGCTGAAGGTGTTTATCAGCTGTAGGAGTTCCCTGGTAGAGTTTTTCAGGTCACTTATGTAAACTATCATATCATTTGCAAATAGCAACAGGTTGACTTCTTCCTTTCCAATTTGTATCCCCTTGATCTCCTTTTGTTGTCTTATGATGGTGTGTAGAAGACTGTAGATAGACCCATGTCTATCGCCATACACAAAACTTAAGTCCAAATGGATCAAAGACCTCAACATAAATCCAGCTACACTGAACCTCTTAGAAGAGAAAGTGGGAGATACCCTTGAATGAATTGGTACAGAAAACTGCTTCCTGAACATAACACCAGTAGCACAGACACTGAGATCGACAATTAATAAACGGGATCTCCTCATACTTAGAAGCTTCTGTAAGGCAAAGGACACAATTGACAAGACCAAACTGCACCCCACAGACTGGGGAAAGATCTTCACCAACCCCACATCTGACAGAGGGCTGATATCCAAGATATACAAAGAACTCAAGAAACTAGTCACTGAAACACAAAATAACCCTATTAAAAAGTGGTGTACAGAACTGAATAGAGAATTCTCAATAGAGAAATGCAAAATGACTGAAAGACACTTAAGAAAGTTCTCAACATCCTTAGCTATCAGGGAAATGCAAATCAAAACAACTCTGAGCTGCCCTCTTACTCCTGACAGAATGGCTAAAATTAGAAACACCAATGACAGCTTACGCTGGAGAGGATGTGGAGAAAGGGGAACACTCCTCTACTACTGGTGGGAGTGCAAACTCGTACAGCCATTTTGGAGATCAGTATGGTGGTTCCTCAGGAAAATGGGAATCAGTCTACCATAGGACCCGGCAATTCCACTCTTAGGCATATACCCAAATGATCCACACCCATGCAACAAAGACATGTGCTCAACTATGTTCATAGCAGCATTATTTGTAGTAGGAAGAACCTGGAAGCAACCTAGATGCCCCTCAACTGAAGAATGGATGAAGAAGATGTGGTACATTTACACAATGGAATACTACTCAGTGGAAAAAAAACAATGAAATTCACAGGCAAATGGATGGAACTAGAAGAAACTATTTTGAGTGAGGTAACCCAATCACAGAAAGACAAACATGGTATGTACTCACTCATATATGGATTTTAGACATAGAGCAAAGGATCACCAGCCTATAATTCACACTGCCAGAGAAACTATGGTACAACGAGGAACCTAAGAGATTCATACAAGGTCTCTCACAGAAGGAGAAAGAGACAAGATCCCCTAAGCATATTGGGAGTGGGGGAGCAGTGAGTGAAGAGAGAGTTAGGAGAAAAAGAAGTGGAGGAAAGGAGACTATGTGGGACCAGGAAGATTGAGTTGGGGAATGAAATAGAGGACAGATATATATACATACATACATACATACATACATACATATATATATATATAGAGAGAGAGAGAGAGAGAGATCCATAATAGAGGGAGCCATTATAGGTTTGAAGAGAAAACTGACTCTAGAGAAATGTCCAAAGACCTACAAGGATGACCCCAACTAACAATCTGAGCAACAGTGCAGAGGCTAACTTAAATGCCCTTCCCTGATAATGAGATTGATATCTAACATATATGTCATTATAGAGTCTTCATCTAGTAGCTGATGGAAACGCAAGCAGACATCCACAGCTAAACATTGAGCCGAACTCCTGGAATCCAGCTGCAGAGAGGGAGGAGAGATAAGAAAAGGGGTCAAGACCAGGCTTCAGAAACCCACAGAAATAGCTGAGCTGAACAAGGGGGAGCTAATGAACCCCCAAACTGATAGCTGGGAAACCAGCATTGTACTGACTCAGACCCCCTGAACATGGGTCTCAGTTAGAAGGCCTGGGCAGTCAAAGGGACCTCTGACAGTGGAACCAGGATGTATCCCTGGTGCAAGAATAGACTTTGGGAGCACATTCCCCATGGAGGGATACTCCCTTAGCCTAGAGACAGGAGGGAAGGCCTAGACCCTACACCAAATGACTTGACAGATTTTGATGATCCTTCCTGGAAGGTGTCACCCTCCCTGTGCAATGAGGGGGAAAGGAAGGGGGAGTCAGGGTGCATGTGAGGGAGGGAGAGGGAACTGGGATCGATCTGTAAAATAAGAAAAAATAAAAACCACAAATGGCAGGTGCAGTTTATCTTTCAGTTCATGAGATGGGGAAGACAGACCAGGCAGGCAGCCTTGCAGACACTTTTGACCTGCAGAGCTGCAAAGGTACACTCATATTTTAATGCACGTGTTTGGTTACCTGGTACAGTGGTGAAGGGAACTGGAGCATCTCACCTCTGTTGATTTCCACGTCTTCATCCTAAGTGGAGGAGAGTCCTTGGCCAGAGAGGAACCAGGAGGTGAGGGGCTGTCCTGGAACTGTTCCAGCCTCAGCCTTGCCTTGGAGGTATTTTCTGTCAACAACATAATGCTGAGGTTTTACTATGGCAAAAGATGATTATTTTTGGATTTGTATATAACTTTAGTTACTTCTAAAGATTAATTCTGCCTACTAAATACACATCATACACCATGCCCACCTCTGAAGATACACTACTTACAACAGTAGCAAGCCCAGAGGGATTCAAAAATTGTCCTATCTTAGCAATTCTGTTTTGTTTTATCATCTGAAGTATTTTAAAAATAATTTAAAATGTAGTGATAGCTATAGTATAACACAGGGCATCATATAACAAACTAAAAGCTCAAAGGGTAAAAACTATTCAAAGGGAATTTTAGCATTGCAAGAATGATGACTATAATTATTAGAATATTTATGGAATATTAATCCTGAAATGTGAAACTTATGTGTTTGGTATGGGAGGAACAGATCAGAAAAGTATAGATTATTTGAAGAGGCAAATAAACCTTTAATGTAAAAGAAAAATTTTCAGCATAAAAGAGAAAATACACTAATGAAAATGAACTGGTATGTCTGTTTATGTTTATTATATTTAGCATTATTTTTCAGTTTTAATATCCTTCGCCTTCCTGGGTTAGTTACTGTCCATTAGCACCAGCTCTAAAGGTGAACCTTTAAGCCAGGATGCAGCTAGGTTGTAAATACCCAGCATACATGAGCATTAAAAAAAGAGATGCCTGAAAGTATCAGTGCTACTCTACCCTGGCATGCAATAAGAGGTATAAGACAGCTATCTTCGTATTGGTGTCTGCACATTTGTGGGGGAGCACAAGTGTCCCCCGAGGGCCTAAGATCACACTGACCTTTTTAAAGGAATCGGTTTCCAGCTCTGCAACATCTGCAGATCTTTCTGCCAAAAGCTCATCTGCCTGAGAGGGCGTGGCCAGTTCTTTCCTCTTGGCCATTCATAACTCCTGCTACTTCACATATCCTTTATCCACTTTGTGAATGGGTCTTTCTTCCCCAAACATAAGGTACCAATAGTAGAAACAGCAAAACAAGCAAGCCACCTCAAGGAGACCTCCTTTAGACAAGACAGGGAAGACACAGCATCTTGTCCCATACATAGTCTTTTGAAGGCTAAGTAATGGCAATATGGGATACTTAAACTGATCCATACCAGGACACCTGATATTCAGAAAAGCTGTATCATAGCATGGAGCAGCAGAACGGGTGCCCAATTTCATTTAACATCCATGTGCTTTCCATTCCCAACTATAGTCAAAGAATGCATCTCTCCTAAGGAAGACTTCCTGAGAGCAGAGCAATGAAAGCCTGGCTGTGTGTGTGGCAGGGAGGCATCTTTATGTTATCAGTGCAACAGTTCATAAGGCTCTGAGCTGGTGATAGCCACCTTAAGAAAGAGTTTTAGAGTCTCACGACAGCATGCTGTCTCATGCCCAATATCTTAGCATTGAGGAGGCAGAGGCAGGAGGGCCAGTGCCTGCTACATACAGATTCTAAGGCCAGATTTGGCTCCAGGAGACACCCCCACAAAAAAGGCAGGCAAGATGGCTTAGCGGGTAAAGGCACCACAAGCTGTTCTCTGACCTCCCCTCGCATGCTATGGCATGCATGGGCACACCATTCCCAAAATAAGTAAAGAAAAATGCAATAATTGTAAAGGATGTAGAGATCTGAAAGTTGTCTTAGTTAGGGTTTCTATCGCTGTGAAGAGACACCATGACCACAGCAACTCTTACAAAGGAAAACATTTAATTGGAGCAAGGTTTAATCATTTCCATCATGGTGACATGCAGACAGACATGGTGCTAGAGAAGGAGTTGAGAGTTCTACATTTTGATCCACAGGCAGCAGGAGACTGCACCACACTGGGTGTTGCTTGAGCATATAAGACCTCAAATCCACCTCCACAGTGACACACTTCCTCTAACAAGGTCACACCTACTCTAACACCTCCTAATAGTGCCGTTCCCTATGGGCCAAGCATTCAAACACATTAGTCTAAGAGGACCATTCCTATTTAAACTACCACAAAGGAAATAGGAGAAAATGCCTATACTTATTATAATAAATAAGACATTTCGTGGAGAAAAAGGCCACTTGAAATCCAATTCAATTTACTGTTTTGACAATGTGGTTTTATTTGCCAAGTAGATTATGTGGTAGGTATTTTCCAAAAATTGCATAAGCCAAATTTGCTGTTTTTAAGAAATGAAAACATTTAACATAAACTATAAAATCAGTTTCTGAAAAATACATTACACTGACAGTTATAAGGCAGTTAGTATTTCATTTCCCTACAATTTTTGATTTTGTTAGGTTTGAGAACAAGTTTAATTAATAGTGGATAAATTTTAGTGAAGTATTTTTGTATTATCCCCAGAAACTGAAAAAGTGAATTACTCCAAATGACTATTTAGAAAAATATTTCCCTAAACAATGTGTTCCCAACTTTTTACTTTCAAAAGCATGAAAGAAAGACGTCATCAAATTATAGTTGACAAGAAATAGGAAATATTTCTATAATAAGTCACTAGGTAATTGTTGGCACATTACTTGGAAGAAATTCATAGGAGTGATTGACAGTGCTACAATAAAGTACCTTCTAGTGCTGGCTATGATTTATGTGAACAAGTTTTTGAGCACTTATATCTATAAAAATCATGAAATAAAATGGATGCTGTGTCGTGCTTACAGAGAGCAATGAGTGGTATTCGTATGTGTGTGGGTGAATGGTCCCTCTTAGTTCATAAAAGCATGTGTTTCCAATTAAGTTGGATTTTTTATGTGTGATAAGTACTTATAAGGATGTACTATGAGTTCAGTGGTTTTGATAGATTGTGTACTAGAAGGCAGTTTAGCCTGGCATGATGGTGGCATATCTGTAAACCCCCACTTGGGCAAAGACAGCAGAAGGGCTAAGTTTGAAGTCAGCCTGGATTTCCAGCCTGGACTCTACAGTGAGATTCTGCCTCAAAAAAACAAAAACAAAAACAAAAACAAAAACAAAAACAAAAACAAAAAAACCCCACAATTTATGTATGTATTTGGTATTTTGAAAGGGCTTTCAAGCATGAAAATACTACATATAAAGATAAGACTTGCCAGGTGGTGGTGGCACACACTCAATCCTAGCACTCAGGAGGCAGTGGCAGGTGAATCTCTGTGTATTCGAGGCCAGCCTGATATACAGAGAGAGTTCCAGAACAGCCAAGGCTACACAGAGAAACCTAGTTCAAAAAACCAAAAAAAAAAAAAAAAAAAAAAAAAAGACTCAGTGAGGGTCAAATCTGACATCACTGAGACAAAGGAAATGACACAAAGTTTCCATAGTTAAAACCCTGTGTTTTAAGTGAACAACTGCAGGTCTCACTCCTGCAATCCTTACACTCCTTAAGATGTGAGAGGGAGTGGAGAGAGCAGTCAGTGGACAAGCGCATGCACGGCTATTGCAGAAGACCTGAGTTTGGTGAGCAGCACCCACATCGGGTGGCACACAGCAGCCTGTAAGCCCAACTCCAGGAACCAAAGTCCTCTTCTGGTCACCACTAAGACTCGTTTATGCACACAAACCCACACAGAGACACACAAAGATACTGGACATTGCACTGGGTATTATCCATGCTAGGCAAGAGCTCTTTTGTATTTTATTTTTTGAGAGTTTCACTATGTCGTTCAGGTTCGCCTTGAACTCATGAAGCCCTTGTTTCAGCCTCCTTAGTAGCTGCGATTACAGGTGTCTTAGTTAAGGTTTCTATTGTTGTGAAGTGCCACCATAACCACAACAACTCTTATGAAGGAAAACATTTAATTAGAGCTAGTTCACGGTCTCAGAGATTTAGTTTATTGTCATCATGGCAGGAGATGGTGGCATGCAGGCAGAATGGTGCTGGAGAAGAAGATAAGAGTTCTACATCTTGATCCACAGACAGCAGGAGCCTGCGTCCACAGTGGGCATAGCTTGAGCATAGGATGCCTCAAGCCCATCCCCACAGTGACATACTTCCTCCAATAAGGCCATACCCACTCCAACAAAGTCACACCTCCTAATAATGCCACTCCCTACTGAGGCTATTTTCTTTCAAAACTCAAAAGGCTTATTTTTCTTTTCTTTTTTATGTCTATATTTATAACATGTCAGACTTTATAGTTATTTACTTTTAGAAAACTCCACATTTGAGCCCCCAAATTTGTGAGAAGTATATGTCTGGGATCATACGAGAAAAATGTCCTAGAAGGAATAGGTTTGCATGAGACAGGCTCTGCCTTCAAGAAGCCTGGCAGGAAGTCAAGCCTGCACACAGATAAGGTTATGGGGGAAGAACTGACTCTCCTAACTAACTACTGAAGAGTCTCAGATAGAGGCGAAACTGGAAGAGGCTTTAGGGGTGGTATGCATCCCAGTAAATACAGAAGACAGAAATCATTTCTGGCAGAAGGAACCACTTGGGCAGAAGGCACAGGAACAGTAGGTGCCAGATCCTGAAGAAATAACAAGGGCTTTTCATTTACACTTGTAGCTTTTCATTTTGTTGTAACCTTACATGGAAGTGAGTAATTGAAATGGCCTTATTTTTGACTTGGAGATTTTCTAATTAGTCCTGGCAAACAGTGAAGACCAGAGTTTCCATCATCTAGCTGTTTCCTGTAGGTTTAATCAGAAACTATAATGATTGTTCCTTCAATATTCAGCAGCAAAGTTATCTCTGAAATGACACGGGCAGCACAGGAGTAGATTAATAAGCATTTCGGGAGGTCCCTTCCGAGGAAACTGTGAGAGAAGTCAAGCTCAGAGCAACTCACGAAGGGAAAACCTCATGCATGTTTTGAGATGCCTTCTGGCCCAGAATCACCCCCTCTCATTTCACTTCTGTTGCTGTAGCCTCTGAAAAAAATAAAACAAGAGAGAAGAAAGGGGGTCTGGGTTACAATTCCAGATCATAGCCCATCACTAAGGGGAAGTCAAGGCAGGAAGTCAAACAGCAGCTAGTCACATCACAGCCACAGCCGAGAGCAGAGAAATGAAAGCACTTGCACAGCGAGTTTGTTCACTTTTATACAGTTCAGGACCCATCCTAGGCCATGGCACTGCCCACAAAGGGTGGATCTCCCCACTTCAATTAAAAAGCAAGACAGTCCTTCTCAGACAGGCCATGGGCTAACCTGATCGCCGAGACTGTCTTTCTAGGCGATGTCAAGTTGACAGTTAATACCAGGCAACACAATGGCTAAAACACTATGTAGCCATCTTTAGAAGGAAGAAAAGCAGCCAGGCCATAGAAAGCCTATGCTCAGTCATGATTGTCCTTCCTTGAATTACACAGCACACACTGGAAGTGAGGTGTGCTCCCTTAGATTAGGTGATTATACAATGTCTACTTCTGGATTTCCACAAGTCAAGGAGGAGGTGTGTGCACACATTTAGTTCCTCATCAGAAATGAAGTCCCTTTGCTATCATCACAAGCCAGCAATTAAGACTTTGAAAATGCCATAGGAAGTGATGCTGGGAAGTCACTGGAAGATGCTGAGGATGCAGAACTTTGTAAAGACGATCTGGAAAGGCTGGAGATCCTATTGAGCCTGCAGCACTCAGATAATAAATACCTCAAAGCAGATGGGTGGGTCCCGTGACAGCTCATAGACTAGATACAGAACTGAGAGCCCACAAGACATTATCAGTGCAACTGTGACTCTAGACCTAAGAGGCCCTGTAAACCAACAAATCCAAACTGTTCCCTCACATTAACAAACACTGCCATCACAGATCAGCAGGGTCCTCTCAGTTGTGATTTGAGTAAATTTTCATCAGTCACTCTGAATTATTCTTCAGAACCAGGGTGGTGGCATATACTGTAGACTAAGGAGGCTGGAGCACAAGTGCCAAGGCCCAGCTCTGGAGGCCATTCTGGGCAACACAGTGAGACTCAGCTTTAAAAAAAAATAAGATTTTCATAAAAGATAATATGCTCTATCTTAGAAAATACCCAGGTGCTGAAGAAATGGTTCAGTTGCTAAAGTGTTTGCCATGTACACATGAGGACCTGAGCTGGGATCTCCAGGGCCCACATAGAAACCAGGTACAGTGGTGTGCGCTTAGGAATCCCAGTGTTAAAGAGAGAGATGGGAGGGTCCCTGAAGTTCACTGGTCACCCAGCCTAACTGAATCAGTAATGTCTAGGCTCAGTGAGATACCCAGTCTCAAAAATAAGGTAGAGAATAATTGAGAAAAGACAGCCAGAATCGACCTCTGACCTCTACACATACACACACCAGAACATGCATACATGCACACATTAGAACACATACAAGAGGGAAAGAAAGCAAAGGATTCAGTGAACTGCCCAAGAACCAGGAAGAGAGAAAGGCAGCTTCAAGGGGCTGGAGTTTCTTTGTAATGTTGCAGACTCCTGCACTTTTGGGATCTTAGCCAGTTCCTCTCACTGGGTGGTCCAGGCAGGCTTCAAACTCACAACACATTTTCTGTCTCAGCCTCTTGCATGCAAGGATTACAGATGAGCCACCACACTCTGCTCAATTTCGTCCCCTTGGAGCATTATCATACTGAAATATCTTCAAGCAACTGATCTCTGTTCTACTTTTTTCAAACTTCCATTTCCATCATAATGTTAAACTCACAAGAATAACACAAGGCACTCGTGTTCACCACCCAAACTTAGCAGCTGTCAGCACTTCTTGGCATTTGTTTTCTCTCTTTTCTCTTTCATATTCACCTCTTATTACTGTCTCTCATTCTCCATCTGGAGGGAAAGCCACTGCTGAGCTCCCTAGAAAACACCTAAGACACATGTCCATGTGGGGGTTCACCAGGAGGAGCTCTTAGGAACAAGGTCTGTGAGGAGTGAAGGAGGCAGGACTGGACTAGAGCAAGAGGGGACTGGATAGATCCTTCTAGAAGCTGTCAGGTTAGACTCTCCTCACAGCTACTGCCATGAAGCAAGAGAGCTAGACCACAGCTAATCAGTGGATATGCCATGACCCTAGGCAAAGAGCCTCTCTTTCCTGCTATAAAGAGTTTCCAGAGAAGGGCAGGGGCCGGGACCTCAGCCACCAATTTCCCAGCAGCTGAGGGACTGGAGCACCATGACCTTGGAGAAAAAATTCTAGAAACCTCACTCTAGAGACACCTCTCTGTTGCTTCTGAAAAATTAAATGAAGTGGTTGATAAGATAAGAAGGAAGGGCCCACTATTATCACTGGTGATCTTTAGAGAGGGAGTTAAGGCAATTTCATGTCAGCCTTTTGTCCATAAACATATGTGACCCAAGTCAAGGCAACCAAGAGGTCTCAAGAACAATGGGAGAATTCACAAATAGTTAAATGCCCAGCTCCAGGGACAGAGAAGTAGTGGCTGAGACAGCTGAGTGAACTGCAGTAGGGGGATCCCCAGTAGCCACACTGGAGAGTAGCTGACAGGTTGGATGTATGTCTGACATGGCAGCAGCTCAATCCTCAGTAAGCTCATGGGAACACATACACACAGAGCCACACACACACACACACACACACACACACACACACACACACACACACACAGACAATGGCTCTGAAGTTGTCGTAAATTATATCCTCTCACAAAATTTCCTTTCATAGCTGTTGTTACTATCATAACGCTGTAAGGCTGACGTCATGAACAGTGTTTCTTGGTCTTACACATTTCCTCTACTTCTCTAGAAAATTCTTCTGTGTCTACTTTTCTGTCCATCTCTCTCCCCCTTTACACTGATTAGTAGAAATTCTTTATGGATTCTGGACTTGAATCCCTTTTCAGTTATATGTGTTTAGAAATTTCCCATAGACTTCCAAGCCTTTTTCTATTTTTTATACGGTGGGTTTTGTTCTCAAAATCCACTACAGAAAAATCCATAAAAACTGGTCAGAACAATTGGTGTTGGGACAAACCAGACATATAGATCCCTGTCTCAGAGCAGACTGCTCAGAAACGAATCCACACACTTACGGTCAGTTGAGCATGACCAGTGCCAAGAACACATGCCCCGGAGAGGACAGATGGGAGCTTCAGTAAGAGGGGTTGGGAAAACCAGACATTCTCAAGCCGAAAACTGAAACAAGATCAACAATGCAAAATCAACACAAATCAGACTTAAACACAAAAGCAGCAGGAGGAAAGCAAGAGACACTTCCTCACACTGAACTCTTTCTGAGTCTGAGGCCAAAATCAAGGTGTTATCCCAGCAGAATTCCTGTCTGAAGACTGAGGAAGAATTATTTCCAAGGTCATTTAGGTTTTGGTGGAATTAAGCTCCTCTCAGCTGAGGGCTCCATTTCCTTGATAGCTGGTAAGTAGGTCCCATTCACAGCTTCTAGGAGTCATTTATATTCCTCACCCCTCATCTTCAGTTCAGTAACAGTGTGCTATGTCCTCTGATTTGGAATCTCTCACTTTGTCCTCTGGCACCGGCTGGAGAAAGTGCTACGCTTCCCAGGGTCCTGTGATTAGATTAAGTTCACCTAAATATAATGCAGCAATTACAGGTAATTATCCACAGGTTCTACCCTCATGGGGAGATTGGATAGAAACACAGGACACTGGACTAACAACAGAATACTGCCTATCACCCAGCACCACACATATTTACAATATGCATTGTTTCTGAGGCTGAGGGTATAGTTGAGAAGTGAGTGCTTGTGTAGCATAGATGGGGCCTGAAGTTCAATCCCCAGAACCACAGAAGAGGAAAAAAAAAAAAAAAAAAACCAGTTCCTGGCTATCTGGATAGCTCAGTGGGTTGAGGTACATGACACCAAGTCAGAGTACCTAAATTAAATCCCAGGGACTCATGTTGGGAAGTAAGAACCTATTCCCACTTTTTTGTTACATCTAAGAGAGTATTTCTCTATCCTAATGTTACAGAAAATACATCTGCCCAATTTTTCTTCTAAACATTTAAAATTTTTGATGTTATACCTTTAAGTCCAATTTATCTACAATTATTGTGTGCATACAAGATTTGAGACAGAAATCTAATTTCATTTTCTTTAGTGTGTGTGGGGGGGTCTATTGCTTATTGAGCAATTCATCCTCCCTCCATAAATCTGAGATTACGTCACTGTTCACATATTAGGATTGCACAGTTGCACAGCTGTGTTCTGCACACAGTGGTCTATCCAATTTGTGCACGTACCTGCCTGCCTCAGTAGCACGCTGTAGGTGCCATGTTTCTAGCCTTCTTTAGAAAGGAAACCCTTCGCCCTGTTTTTCCTTGGAATGTTCAGCTTTTCTTTTTTGAGACAGGTCTCACTATGGGACTCAAGAACGTCATGCCTCAGTCTCCTAAGCATTGCAATTATAAATGTGATGTGAACTACCATGGATCACAGTGTGTGTGTGTGTGTGTGTGTGTGTGTGTGTGTGTGTGTGTGTGAGCATGGCATGAATTATTCTTGACTTTTTGATTTTTCCAAATACATTTTATTATCAGCCCATCATGTTCAGTTTTAAAAATCCTTCTGGAAATTTTGATTGTAATTGCACTGAATCGGTAGTTCTCAACTGGAGGCAATTTTGGTCCACAGGGGACATCTGGCCATGTCTGCAGATGTTTTTGATTCTCACAATAGTAAAGAATGTACCAATATCATCTGGGGGTGGGGGGCAAGGCGAATACCTACAATGCATAACAGCCATAAAAGAGTCAACCTGATCAAAACAACAATGGTACCAAGACAAACAAACAAACAAACAAACAAAAACCCCCACCAACTCTTCAATTTGGAGACAACGAACATACTTGCATTATTCCAATAATCACGACGTTTTCCCATTTACACAGGTCTTCCTTAATGTACTTCAATTATGCAATATAATCCAAATATATTGATTTCATACATTCTGGGACTTGTTCCTAAGTAATCATAATTTTTAAATTATAAGCAATATCTTTAAAGATATGTGTATTTGGGCCATCTGCCACCTGCCACCAAGATTGACAGCCTGAGTTTAATTCCCGAAACCCACATGGTGAAAGGAAAAAAACTGATCCCCAAAAGCTGTCCTCTGTCTGGTCTCCATGTGTAAACTGTGGCACCTCAATGCCCATATACACGGGACTGGAACGATGGCTCAGTGTTTAAGAGTACAGAGGATTGGGGTTCAATTCCTGGCACTGACATGGCAGCTTACAACCATCTGTAACAACAGTTCCAGGGAATCTGTCCTCTGTGAGAACTGGACAAACATGCTGCACAGGCACACATGTAAAAATTTTTACAAAAATATTCAACATTCTTGGTAGAATACACTACATATGTTTTTACTATTTTTTGTTTGATATAGTGTATATTTTGATGTTGCGACTACCATCTTTCCAAAGCTCTAATTTTTGTGTGTCTTCTGTAGACCTTATCTTGTTTTCTATATGAAGCAGTTTGTTTCTTTTATGTACTTAATGTCTTGCATGTATATGCATGTGTATTTGTGTGTGTCACTCACCTAAGGATGTATGTACAGCAAATGTATGCATGCACATGTTTGTGGTGACTGGAGTTCTATACCAAATGTCTTCCTCAATCACTTTCCACCTTTTGGAGATAGAGTCTCTCACTGACCCTGGAGCTCACTGATTCAGCTACACAGGCTGCCTTGGAGCCACGACAGGTCATCTTTCCTGTGTCCGCCTCCTCAGTGCTGGGATTACAGGCTTGAGGCAAGCACTTTACCATCTCCAGTGCTAGCTTTACCTTCTGTTGTTTACTGTGATGGCTGAACCCCCAACACAAAGCCAAGTCAGCAGGATCTCTGCTCTATCTTAAAAGAAACACTTTTTGCAGTAAATGTATGGCATTTTTCACATCTATTTTTTTTCTTGTATCTAAACTTAAATTGCATTTTGGTCAGGAAAACTGGTTTGCATAATACAGGTTTCTTGAAATACCCGGTGCATTCCACATACAGATAATTGAAAGGTATGTCTGGAAATTGTCTACCATGATAGTAGGCTCAGTCTCCTGCTGCAGCCCCACCAAAGTTTGCTTCCCAATCTTTGAAGTTACTTCTCTGGGAATATTCACATTAGAAGCGTTTTTACCTTCTGGGGAATTGAACATTTTTTCATTACCTTTCTTATTCTGTTTGGTCAGATATTACTATATATTGGTTTGAATTATTTTACATGTATTTGTGTGTGTGTGTGTGTGTGTGTGTGTGTGTGTGTGTGTGTGTGTGTGTGTGTGACTGCATGAATGTGGAGATCAGAGACAACTTTCAGGAACTGGTTCTCTCTTTCTACATTGTAGGTTCTGGTCGCTAGGCTTAGTGACAGGCATTTTTTCTCATTGAGCCATCATTATCATTATTTTTTTTTTTTTAGTTAGTTAATGATATTTTGCTCTAGCCATCTGCTTTCACCCTCAATGTGAACTTAGACTCACAGCATATGTCTGGATTTTTTTTTTTTTTTTTTTTTTTTTTTTTGCCTTCATCTGATAGTCTCTGTCTTCTAATAGGAGTTCCATCTGCTGATATCTGTCATGATTAATATATCTGAGCTTAATTATATAAGTTTACTTTTTACATTTCTACTTGATTTAGTGTATACTTCTTTCATTTGTAAAGACTTTAACTTTTTTCTTATTGCATTTTTTTCCTTGTGGGAGTTTGTGCACTCTTTCTGTTTAGAGCTTGTCCTGGAAAGCTTATCATACACACTCACTTGTGAAGGTTTGGAGTTGGATATTCTCAACACTCTGAACAATGCAAATACCTTTAGAGCCACCTACCTTCACCTTAATGTGCCATAGCTACCCACTACTTCAGATTTTTTTTTTCCCTGAGGCAGGTTCTCATCCTAACCAGGATGGTCTCAAACTTTTGGCAGTTTTCCTGCTTCAGCCTCCCAAGTGCTGGGACCCAGCTGTCATTTTTAACCAAAAAGCTAAGCAATACTATTTTATACTGAAAATACTTAATTCTATATACATTTATTCATCATTCTCTTTTTTCCAATCTTGCTTCTGAAATAATTATTTGTCTTTTTGGGCATATATTCTAATTTGCTAAAGTAGTTTTCTTTTTTTTTTTTATTTTTCCAAGTTCTTTTCAAAAAAAAACATCCAATTAGTCCTTATAATTTCTTTAAAACTGGTTGTGTGTGATTCTATCCTTTATTTTTATACATGTTTAAATACATGTCTGTACAATGTCAGTATCTGACCATCCTCAGGGAACCGATGTGACCCTCGTTTACTGTAGTGATGATGGCCAGTGAGCTCACTGCTTGACTTCACCTGGTGAAAATCCCAGGGACTCACTGGTAACCTGAGATGGCTTCTCTCTGCAGAGAACTGTGGAGTTCTTGTATTTAGCCCCTGCTGAAGGCCTGTATTCAGCGCCTCTCACATTCCTGAGACAGCATCCAAGACTCTCCTCCATGCTCAAGGCCCAGAGAACTCATTATTTAACCAATGACACTGACCAGTGAGTCAATCCTAAAGCGCCACTGGTACCAGCTCCCAGTCCTGCTGACGTCAGCTCACACATTTTTTTTTTCACTGTTCGAGGTTTATTTGGTGGTTTCATTGGCATGACACTTGGGTAGTTGATTGCATGGTCCATATGCAGATCTCACGATCTCACTTCATATACAATATTTCAATGTATACTATACATAATACACAAAATAATATCCTTTAGAACAGTTATGCACAAGGTACGCTTAATGGATTTGCACACTGGAGCCAGGTTGTGATTAATGGGGAATTCATTGGCCTAGGCATGTTTGGTGAGAGTGGGCAGCACAGACACAGGCTCACGGGTACTGAAGCCTGCACACAATTGGCAGTGTGTCTTGGAGACAGTGGGACTGTCACACCAACCAGGTCATCGCTATACAAGTACCACTTCAGCTCACACATTCTTATCTTCCTTTTTTATTAACATGTGGAAGAAAAAAGTCCTAGATGACCCTCATAGTTCTATCCTTTATGACCACTGGTGGTCATGCAACAGAAGGCTCCCCTGGAGTTAGTTATTGCTAGAAGCAGGCATTTGAAAAACTTTTATCACAAATTAACATATAATATATTGGGCTGGTGCACACTTGTAGTTTCATAGCTTGGGAAGCTGAGACAGGAGGACTGAGTTCAAAGTAAGCTTGCACTACAGTGAGACCCTGCTCCTCTCCTCCATAAAGGAAAAACAAAAACAAAAAACAAAGACACTCCTCTCAAGCTGTCCATACCTCTTGTTAGTCACACATCTATGTGTATGTATGTCTAGAATTATGTTTATCAAGTGCTGATGACTACTTAGGACTGTCACCTAGAAGTGACCAGATCTTTACAATGAGCCTGTATCATTTTACAGGGACAAAGCAGCTTTCCCAAAACAAAGACCAAAGAAAGGCAGACTGAAAGCCAGTATTCTTAGTAAAAATCTGTTGGTTTGGGAAGGCAGGGATATAGATTATAGGGTTTACGTTTACTTTTAAAATAGCAAAGATCAAGAGCAGGCCTCATCAGCTTAAGTGTTCCAGTGGCACCCACTGTGTGTCATGAGCTCCCTCATCTGTTATATGTGAGCAGAGGTAAGCAAGCCTCACTCCCCATCAAGGTTGTCAGTACAGATGGTGGCATCCATGGCTCTGGCTGGGACTATAAAGGCAGGATGATGACAGCAGTGTAACTGATTCCACAGCCATCACGGACCATTTGCACAGGAATGCTTTCCAGACACACGATGCTATTACTTCTCCCACTGCCCTTTGAGTATAGAAGAAAGTATACTACAAAGATGACACCTTCCGGAGAGCACCAAGGTGCCAGTGTGGGTAAGCAATGTTTCTGGAGACAGGCCCCAAGTGGCCCACAGAGCCAGTGCTGGGTGGAGATGCTCTGTAGCCTGCTGCTTCCATCACACAGCAGTTAGCCTTCAGTACTTCATTCACTTCATTCAAAATCACAGTCTTCCAAGCAAAAACCACCCAAGCAATTGACGAGAATTAAAACTTAGGGGAAACATCCAAGAGTAAAAGACAAGAATCGGTGATGTGTAAAGGCTTCTTCAGAGTGCTCTTTTCCCTTGCTAATTTACCTCGAAACAGTCAGAGCAGCTGTTTCAGCTCTAGGCTTTCTAGTGATGCTCTCAATTTCACATCTTGCTGTAACTAAATAAGGCACCGGCATCTCTAAACTCTGTGGATAGAAATTTACCTGCACGATGCCATTGCCTACCTCTCTTTCCTCTAACCCAGATGTGGGAGTTGTTTTCAGTTTCACCCTTCCTTTTCCAGTATGGTATCCACTTAGCCTGCTGCCTCTCTTTATGGGTGCTACCTTCCAACATGACTGTCCCCTCATCTCTCCCACCCAGAGCAGGTCCTGTGGCCAGACTGAAACAATTGTTCCTCACAGTCTCCCTACAACCCACACTTCCTTCATTTCCACACAAAGCAGTAAGAATTATCTCCCCCAAACAGCTGTTTTCTGTAATAGGAAAGCGAAGTTCTGTGACTAAGCTAAACATCCCTCCTGTTCAAGGCCTGAACTACTTCCTAGGTGCGAGTTCTAGCAAATTGGAATTTCCAAATACCATCTAATATACCTTTTGTTAATTGCTCAGAAACCCTTTAAGTATCTGCCCACACTTCTCTGCATATTTAAATCCAGTTTCTATTCCATTTAGTACACAGCAGGTCTTACAGGTTCGATTCACCTTCTGCTTGTTTTCATCCCCACCCTGGGTGAGATTACTTTACTGTTTCCTTTACTTATTCTCCCCTCCTTCCTCTGACTTCTTTCCAAACAAACACAGTTGACACACAGCTATCCAATCTCCCTTGCAACTAGGAGAGTCCATGTGGCTCAGTGACAAGCAACATGTAAGCCAAAATGTTAACTGCGACTTAGCAGGATGAGGCATTCATATTTTCAACACATCTTTCTTCCTACTAGCTAGAATGCAGATGTGATGGCTGGCACTCTGACAGCTATGCATCATGAGTTTGGTATAGCAACGAGACAGAGAGAACCTGAAGTTGCTGACATCACAGGAAGCCACATCAATCCCCAAACACCTATCCCATATTACTACAAAAGGAAAGGAATTCCTGCCACGTTTAAGCCACTGGGATTTCCGTGGCTCCCTCTATTGCTCGAGACTTGAACTACCCACTTTACATGCATCTCTCCATCTCCCTGCTTTTAGTTGCTACTTCCCTTGTCCCACTAAGGAGGCCCCTGCCCAATTAACTCTCTTTTCCTTATTCTTATCCCAACATGTCTGCTTTATTTCTTCAAGTAGAGCTTGCAAATCAACACCTTCATGTGATAGGGAGAAGTGGTTCTGTATATTTGTTTCTCTTATTGGTTAATTAATAAAACACTGATTGGCTGATTGGCCCGACAGGGAGTAACGAAGCTGGGTAGAAAATTGCCACTAACTAACCATAAAGGTCTGGAGGTCTGTACAGACAGACAGGAAGTGACATAGCTGGGCAGAACCAGGATATAAACAGGGACAAACAGGAAATCGCTCTCTTCTCTGTGGAGATGCTTAGCAGTTGCCGTGTGCGTCTCCAAAGAAGTTAGAGGTCCAGACCCTTCTCTGGTAAGATAAGACCATGTGGAAATTCATAGATTAATATAAATGGGTTAATAATTAAGATAGAGCTAGCCAGTAAGAAGCTCTAGCCACCAGCCAACAGTTGTTTCACAATTAATATAGCATCTGTGTGTTTATTTGGGGCTGAGAAGGGTGGTGGAACCAGCCAGGACAAAGAACCTCACTATGTTCATGGAAACATACTACAGCTAAACTTATTCAACCCAGTTGCTCCTTTCTAAACATAAATGCATACATGTATATATCTAGTACAGGCATCTATGTATCATCTAGTAGTTTCTCTTAATAGGGACCCATCAGCTTCAGAATCTAAACAAGCACTTCAAGCAGTTCTTCCCATAGCCTCACTCCTGGAACCTGCTGTAGTGAAGCTGACTTGAGAGCACAGTACATCTCGTGATGATGTCACTTCCACGATGACAGAAACATGGGCTTTGCCTACCATGCCTAGTGCAGGTCATTCTTGATACATGTGTTCTACTAAATACACTGTAACAAAGCTCCAGGATGCTTTTCCCTTTGAGGTCAGGTCCAGCTGTGTGGCACAGGCTAATCTCAACCTCTCAGTTCTCCTGACTGGGCCCCTGAGTACTGGGATCTCAGTTGTGGGCCACTGTACCTTGGATTCATAACAAAAAAAAAAAAAAAAAAAAAAAAAGAAAGAAAGAAAGAAAGTCATTCAGAGCTCTTCCTGGTGACTGAGATGTGTCATAACACAGGGAGATGCAGCTTGGATTTAAAAACAACTTACTCTATGACTGTGAAGTAACAACCTGGAATCTCCTGTGTGCCTCAAAAACAGGGCTTAGGGGTGAGTTACCTTCACAGTGACTTAGGGACTCACTTTGTTAGCTTGCTGTCATAGAAGCTGTGTTCAGTTCATAGCAGGAGCATGTGACCTTTCTGCTCCTTTACCAGGCCACCTGCTTCCCCTCCTCCCAAATACTATATCTGACCCAGATAAAGTCATCACTGTCACTCTGCCACTGACTGCTTTCCCTTTTGGTAAAGGATGAATTTCCATCTGGCATGTGCATGTGTGTCCCTAGGCTGGCCTCTGTCACATAAGCTCCATGTGAAGGAACTTTGACTCCCACACCACTGTTGCTCCTAATTTCTTCTGGCCGTTCAAATTTCAAGTGATGAAGCTCAAGAAGAAAGTAAGTCAAAAAGTAGCAGAAAGGGCCTGGGAGATGGCTCCACTGGAAAAGGGCCTGACATGCAAGCATGAGGACCTACATAACACATATTACTTGCAAGAAATCACCCCCACAGAGCTGCACAGAGAGCCAGATGCCGAGGGTCCTAAAGCTGAACTTAGTAGTCAGTTCCTGGCTACTGAGCATGCAGAGCTCCAAAAGCCATGTAAAAAACCAGGTGCCACAGCACAATCTGTAATCCCAGCACTGTGTGGGGGAGAGATAAGTTGATTCCTGGGGCTCCCGGCCAGCCATCCTACTTGAATCAATAAGCTGCAAGCTCAGTGAGCTACCCTGTCTCAAAACAAAACACACACACACACACACACACACACACACAGAGAGAGAGAGAGAGAGAGAGAGAGAGAGAGAGAGAGAGAGAGAGAGAAGCAAGAATGTTAACAGAAAACAGTGAAAGGGATGAAACTCTAAAGATCAGAATGTGGACCTAGCCACTAGTTAGCCGTAGAGGCCAGGCAATGGTGGCACACACCTTTAATCCCAGCAATGGGGGGGGGGGAGGTCGTGGAGATAGGAGTGATATGGCTGGGCGAGAGAGAAATATAAAGTGGGAGGAGACAGGAGGTCAGGGCATTCAGTCTGAGGATTCATAGGGACAGAATGGCCCTTTGGTCGGAGGATTCAGTAGAGATAACTAGTGGCTGGCTGTTCTGCTTCTCTACTCTTTCAGAATTACCCCTGTATTTGACTCTGGGGTTTCATTTTAAGACCAACTAGAATTCCTACTACCAGGTCCCCTGAGAAAGGTGCTCCACTACTTCTACAAGCATTTGGTGTTTGCTGTTATAATTGCAGAACACCTTCATATGCCTTTCCCCATCAGAGCCCAAGGCACAAACTGAGTGACTATTTAAGAATGCTTGACAAAGACGGGGAAGGATGATTTTAGGATTGGTTGGTACTAATATCATTGCTGATATTTCCAAGTTTCGGTGTGTCACTGACAATTAGAATTCACTACTCATGTTGAATTCCTGTAGCCCTTTGGGGTCTTGTTTAACAGATGTCTTGGTGGGTTGGAGCTGCTAACACCACCACAGAATGGGTGAGTCAGGACAACAGAAATAATTTTCAAACAGCTCTGGAAGATGGGAAGTCTGCAATCAGGGTGTCTGCAAGGTTAGGTCCTAAGAAGCCGCCTCTTCCAACAGCAGCAGGGGGGTAAGAGAGCTCTCTAGGGTCTCAGGGCTCAAATCTTGTCTGGGGGTTTCACCCCTGTGATCTAATCATCTCTCAGAGCCCCCACCTGCAGCTGTCATCACACCAGGAATTACATTTCAACATGGGGGTGGGAGCAAGCCTGCAGTCTATTGCCATAGACAGAGGCAATCTCTGAAAAGCCTCAGATGCACTTGCATCCCTGAATTTAGTTGCTTTCAAGAAGCAACTAAGTCAGATTTCATCTGTGTCTTTCATTTCCTAACTGCCCATCTTTATGCACAGCTCATCAGCAGATGCTGGAGAAGCTACAGTAAGATGCCATTCTTTGATGATTTAACAGTATTAATAGGAAAGATCATTCTATTTCCCTGATAACAGTGTATCTTCCCTGCCCACCCCCCCCCCCCCACACACACACACATCCTTGTTTTTAAAGTTCAGGAGTCCAGAGCTAAGGTTTTAGGCAAAGGAAAGCCTTACAAAGAATCATTATAGAATATTTAAATTATGTCAGAATTTTCAAACACATTTAAAGAAACATGCACATGTACCAGGCCCCTAGTCTCAGAAAATAAACCTCCTTAATATTCCAGTTAAGAAAAAAATACTAAACTGAATAAAGATGCCAAATAGGATAGTCACTGGGCTAACAGTTTTAGCTGAAAACCATTTTATGTGAATTCAGAAGCAGTCCATTCTGAAACTATCCATATAAGTGTCCACTGAATATCCATCCTCCTTTATCTTTGGTCCCTGCAGTATGAAGTCTAATAGTGGGACAGTCCTGCTGATACAGTGTTGGTAATTTGTTAAGAGCTTGGTGTTTTGTTTCTAGCTGTTCTCACTGGATACCTATAAAACTTGTAGTACATACTTTTATTGCGTAGATTTGCAATTGTCAGGAGTGAATGCTTCTTCTCAGAGGTTAGGCTTTCGGGGATGAGGACAGAAGCACACGGTGCAGGTGAGTTCTCCGGGGCAGGTAATCTTGTGGGAAACGTCATGGAGTAGGAGGTCCGCTGTCTCGTCCAACTTGCCACTTCCCTCTCTTTAAAAAGCAGCTGCTCATCCATCAGCAGAGTTATGATTTGCTTAGACTTCTCCCGGATATAGCGACCTGAAAAACAGTCAAGAATTTGCTTTAACGTGGATTAGAACACTAATTAATTTTACTCTAAATAAAATTAAGGCGAAGTTGAAATGTAGCAAAGTGGAAAGACACGTAGAAGACTGTTGGTGAACATTCCTCTCCATGTTCACTAAGCAAACAAATCATCAATACTTGATGAGACTGCATCTGATCTGGCATTACACTTTTCATTTTAAATGCATTATTGGATTTTTCTTTGGAAAGCCACCCATACTGTGCAATAAATCCACTAACACGGGCACACAAGAAAGGCTTGAGCATGAAGTTAAGGAACTTGCTCAGGGAATAATATGCCTGCTGTGGGAGCATGAGACTCTTGAGTTCAGATCCCTAGAAGACATAAAAAGTCTAGAGGTGACAATGTGTGCTTATAACCCCAGTGCTGGGGGCGGGGGCAGAAAGAAGGGTCCAGAGACTCACTGATCAGCCAATCTAACCAAACTGGCAAGCTCTAGATAACAAGAAAGATGCTGCCTCAAACAAGTAAGGTGGAGAAGCAGCTGAGGAAGGCACGCTGACATCAACCTCTGGCCCCACATGCACCTACAGATGAGCAAGGGTATGCACAAAGGCTCCTTTCTCTGCTCTCGTCTCTTCATCATTTCTGCCTTTCAAATTTAGTTTTCCAACTGCATCAAACTCTGTTCTAAACAGCCTTAATTTCTGGTGTACACTCACAGGCCCTAACTGAAGAGGCCCTGTGTTTGTTGGACCACTCAGTGTCATATGAAAGATACTGGCTGGGACTTTGGCCCTTTGGGGTGATGTCAGGCACTCCCTTTCCCTGGGAACAGGGGCACAGTTTAGATTTGGAGATGAGGAAATCACATCTTCCATTTGCAATCTCAGGAGCTTGCCTCCTCTCCTTTCTCCTCCACCATACCCTACCCAGCAGCCCCGAGCCTCTTGCTAACAACACAGAACTCTGCACAGCTGTTGCTTCTCCCAGGAACTCTGCTTGGCTGGATCCCTGACTCATCTGGTCTCTCCTCAGACACCACCTCCTCAGAGCAGCTTTCCTCCTGCTGCCCTCTGAAGAAGCCCCGCCCCATCATTCCAATTCTCATCCTGCTTTGCTTCTTCTGTGGCTTCTGTCACTACCTACTATGGCCCGTGTGTGCGTATGCTTGCTGTTTGTTTCCTTACCTACAATATAAACCCTGTGAGAGAAGTCCCACTACAGACACTGATGGCACATAACATACATTCAATAAATATTTACTGAGTGAATGAATCAAGAAAAAAACATCATCAAAAAGTTTCAAATGTTCTCCTTGCTATGGTGTAAATGAAGCAGATTGCTGAAAGATGCTGGGAGCCAATTTACAACTTAGCTGCCTGAGAAAGTTGCTTGGCTTAAAATAGCCTCCTGCAATACCCTCAATTAGAAACTAGAAATTATGGGCTAGATTTGGAACATTCTACTTGGAGTTTGTGGGGATTGGTGGGATGTGGGGGCAGCTTGCTGTCTCCAAGTGGCAAGCAGGCTCAGCAAGCAGAAAGTTAGTTGCATTGGTGGAAGCTGCCTCCTCAGAGCATCGGAAGTAGCTTCAGGAACATCGGGCCACAGCATTTTGGCCAAAATAAGGAAGAAGTCACCCAGAAGTGGGCATCTCACTTAACTCTGCCTCCTTCCCCAGGCTCCCATTCTGCCGCCCCCTGTACCACAGCCTGGCCACTCTAAAGCACCCCATTGAGAGGGACAGAGAAGAGCCCTAAGTCTGATTCAAGGAGGAGAAAAGCAACAGAGCAGCACCCATTTGCTTCTAAGCACTATGTGTCTAAAGACATGAAGGAGGACACAACAAAACCACAACATAAAAGCAGCAACAGCTTCATGTCTAAAACAAGATAGGAATGGGGCAGGGTAGAAAACAAGATTTACGCCACGCTCTGCAACCTAAGGGCTCTTTCTTCTTCCTCCAAATTGAAAGAATCCATGAGAATGACTGATCCAGTTTGAAGCAGTCACATGTGTTGTTATGACAGGGTAGGGGGCTACAACCCCGCAGCACAGGGCTGGGGAGACTATTCAGTGGTTAGAAACACAGGCTGCTCTTGCAGAGGATCTGGGTTCAGTTCCCAGCATCCACATGGCAGCTCAAACCATGATTAACTCTAGTTCCAGGGGATCCAGGACTCTCTCACACTGGCCTTTGTGTGCGCCAAGCTTGCACAAGGTTACACATACATATATACATGCAAGCAAAGCACACACATAAAGGTAACACATTTTTAAGAGAAAATACATGTGACAAAAATAATAATAAATAAACACAAAGATAATGAAGACCTAGAATGAGGGCAAGATCAATATAACAGGGGGAGAATCAAGCATAAGGTCACCGATTGGGCATCTTCTCAAACACAAGGTAAAGAGGAGAGACAAGATCACTAGGGCATCTATGCAAAAGACCAGAGTCCAAAGGAACTGTTTCTGCAGTCATTTAATCATCTCTCAAACAGTTCAGGAAGTGTGTAAGCACCGAGGACACAAGCAAGAAAAAGAGACAAGTGCACATGTACACTCAGGTTCTGTTGGGTGAAACATCAAGGGAGTATTAACAGGATGATTTCAAGTCAATGTAAGTTTTCTAAAGAAAGTATGGAAGGGTGAAATGCTAGACACGAATGTGGGGTGCAGTCACGGCAGGTCTTGGTGAGGAGGTCGCACAGTCCTGGGCCTCGGACTTGGCCAGGCCCTCCTTCCAGCTATGCACTCTACACATGTCCTTTAGAGTTAAGCCATGGTTCAGAGTTGCCCATTTGATAGATGTCTTTTCCTCCACCAGACTCCAACACCCACAAAGTTCCCAGGACACTTAAGAAGTGTGTGAGATGGGTGAGCATTGCAAGGAAATGTTTCCCAAATGCTGGGGAAGGAAAGACTCAGAGGCCCTGGGCGCTGAGATCTGTTACTAGAAGAATGTGTGGTGAGAGCTATAGAAAGATGTGTCTGTCATAGCAAAACACAGAAAACATGCTATAATATTCCTGTCTCCTTCCTGAGCCACCATCCTACCCAAATCTACTCTTCTCCCTGTCTTCCTCTGGTACTGAATTTTACTTCCACTCTAAATAGGGAATATAAACAGATAATGCCCTGCCTCACATGCAGTAATCAGGTCTACCAACCAAATCCACTAACCAAATTTATCCTTCCTCTGTCTTAGTTCAGATCATTTGTTGCTTCTGGTAGCTTAAATTATTTACCTATTCATCTTCCTTCCAATCTGCCTTCCAACAGGCCTCAAGTAGGCAGGGACAGGAAAAAATGAGAAGCATCCAAACTTTAGTATACGACCAGGTTATTTCTATTTAAAAACAAAATCCCTTTCAGTCAGGGGCTGGGAGGGTACCTCAGGTGGAGCCTGCCTAGCATCCTTGGGATCCTGACTTGAGTCCACAGCCCTGCAAAAACAAGTAGACAAAACAAACCTCCATCCATATGTTGGCACAGTAAGTCATGCACAAATCCCATCCATGGTCTTGGCCATGCTTCAAAGTGCTGTCCTGCTCTGCTCCAAAAGCCGGCAGTAATAGGCACTGCCAGTCTCAAAAACAAAAACAAACAAACAAACAAACAAAAAACACCTCCACAGAGATATACAAATGAGAAAGCCACATGTGTGGCTGAAGCCACCAAGTTAGTAGGCTCTTGGTCTGGCAGCTAGGATTTCAGCAACTTAGGTGTCAGAGATCTAGACCTGATTTCCCTTTGATGTTAGGGGACCATGTTTACACAAAGAAAGTGAGAGAAGGACAGCACTCACTGCTCTCTGGGATACATCCATTCATGCTATTTATGTGGACTTAGAAGCAGTGGGCATAGACATAGTTTTAACAATAAGGTAAGTTACCTACTGGCTCAAGTCTGGGTCTGTAACACCTTGTTTTAACTTCAGGGCTCAAACTCCAGGCCACCTGATAAGGGAACAGGGTAGATGAAATGGAGCGACTAACATGAAGGCAATATGAGCGTGCACAGCTGTAGGAAGAACCTCCTACTCAGTGAGCCTGAAGCCATCACTCTAAACCACTTTAGACAGTCAGTAAGACTAATTCTACTACGGATGGAATGTGTCTATAGGATCTTCTGCAGGATCAATATTCTATAGGATTTTAAATTTTTCCTTAAAGATCCTTAAAGATTTTTAAATAAACCATTGAGAAATTTTAACACAGGGCAGGGAAGATGGGTCAGTATGTAAAAGCATTCCCTGCCCAAACCTGGCTCCTGAGTTTGATTCCTGGAACCCACACAAAATGCAAATACGGTTGCTCAAATCTGTAATCCCAGCACTCCCACAGTAAGATGGGGAGAGTCGGGAGAATCAACTAGAAGTTCATGGTCCAGCTAGCATAGAGTGGCAGAGAAACTGAAAACAACAGACACCTTGTCTCAAACAAAGTGGAAAGAAGGAGCTGAATCCCCAAAGTTGTCCTGACCTCCATACATGTACATTCTCGCACGCGCACGCGCACGCGCACACACACACACACACACACACACACACACACACACACACACACACACACACACACACTTTTTAAAAAACTGCAAGACTCATACACAGATAAGAACATGGAGTTATGAAACAAAACAAAAATGAGCATAAATGAGAACAGATGTATATGATGGAATCAAATACGCATCTCAGCTTTGGAACTACGGTCAAAATTGAGATTAAAAATAAAAGCAAAAACACCCTCAACATCTTAGATTCAAACAGTCGAAGAGAGACTTGATGGAGATAAGCAGCACCGATTCACTCAAAGTACAGCAGAGAGGCCACAATGAAAAGAGTAATTAAAACTCACAAAGGACAGATAGCAAGGCCGAAGTATTCATCCAGAAGTTTCAAAACAGACAGTTTTTTTGTTTGGTTTGCTTGTTTGTTTTGTTGGTTTTGTTTGTTTGTTTGTTTAAGCAGTGTTCAGAAGAACAAGTGTTGGGAATTACATATAAGTTATGATCTGCAGATCTGGCCAGGGATCCCTGGCTGGGGAGTTCACAGGCCCCAGACAGAACCTACCACTATAATTTTACTCAACTGACAAAAGCATCAAAATGCCTTCTAAATTTATTTATCTATGCCCGTAGATTAGTGCAGTTCTCAGACCTCATCAGAGAAGCTTCTCCATTCCGAGATCAAAGAATGGCTTTGGAGGGCTCAACCATAAATGGGGACATCTGTACCACACCCTCTCCTCCCAAGGGCCATCATGAAAGAGAGGACCAGGAGAACAAAACAATACCTTCTGAATGCACGCAACTCACAATAGCTGTGACTGCCTGGCCAAGACCTGTGCAAGATGAAGCCAGTCAACTTTCCAGTGTGGAGGCGGAAGAAACATGAGTTCTCACCCCATATCCAAGGAGGTATGGACAGCAAATGGCTTCTAGGAGAAGGAGAGCCAGTTTTCTTAAAAGGTGTGTGGTTCTTTGTAAGAGATGTTCTAGTGGAGGACCAAACACCAAGCACAAACTGGAATTAGCAGGCTTCTAAAGAAAAACAAAGCTGAAATTGAGAAGAGAGTGACTGGAGGGATCTGGGAGGAGCTAAGGAAGGAGAAAAGGGTGAACATGATAAAAATACATTGTACATACAAAAAATAATAAAATAGTACTTTTAAAATTTGTCTTCTCCCAGGCATACGTGTGTATATCTATAATCCCAGCACACAGGAAGCTGAGGCAGGAGGATCACAAGTTCAAGACCAGCCAGGGGGACACAGGGGACTGTTACAGAGAATCTGAAGGTGGACTGGTGAGAAAGCTCATGGGCAAAGGAGCTTGTTGACAGCCTAGTGACTTGAGTTCTAGCTTCAGGATGCACATGGTGGAATGATAAAAGTAACAAATTTATTACATGTATTTGGTGTGTGTATGCACATGCCCAAGGGCCATGGTATGGTGTGGAGGTTGGAGGACAACTTGCTGGAGTCCGTTTGCCCCTCCCACCATGTGGTACCTGGGGTTGAACCAGGTGATCAGGCTTGGCAGCAAGTGCTGTTACCCACTGAGCCACTTCATTGCCACCACCCAAAAGATTTTTAGTAAAAAAAAAAAAAAAAAAAAAAAAAAAAGATTCCAAACACTCAATGAATAGTGCTCGTAGCAAACATGAGGCCTTGGGTTCTATTCCCTGCATTACAAAAGGAGAGTGGGGGAATTCAACTACCATACAGAGCCAGTAATAACAAATCTATACCTAGAGCTGCTGTAGAAAAATAGGAGAAGCATGGTGTCTAGAGAGAAATGTATTTTTTAAACTTCTTTATTGACTCTTTGGGAGTTTCACATCATGCACCCCAATTCTGCTCATCTCCTGGTCCTCTCAAATCCCCTCATATAAGATAACAAATCATAGAAGCAAGCAAACAAAAGCAAAAACAAAAACAACAGAAAATTCTCTTTGCTTCTCCTTCTGCCTCTCCAACACCTCTTCATTCGTCCTGGTGGCATTGGGGGCTTCTGTGTGTCATACAGTACACCCCTTTGTCCCATCAGTTTTACTGGCAAATGTTCATTGCAATGAGTCACTGATCTGGTTCAAGGCCTCTTGTTTCCGGTACACCATCCTCACTGGATCCTCACCGGAACTCCTCTGGGATATTCTGTGGCTGCCCTGAGTCTTGGAGATCTTGCAGGTATCATTCCACAGATTCAGTCCCTTGACCAGGTCCAGTAGGTCCTAGATGGTGTAGATGCTAGGGTGGGTCAACCCAAAGCCTGGCTGTGGGCTTGGGTGGTAGCCAAGCTGGTCAGTCTGGGCCACTGGGGCCATCTGCCTTAGGTGAGAAGGCCGAGTCAGCTCCCCTATATGCATGCCCCCAGAGTTAGTTTACCCTCATCTGTGGTGTAGGGCAGGCTGGGTTAGCATGGCCCTTTGATTTCATCTCAAATGCTTCCTAAGGCTTCCTGAGATGACACAGGCCACATACATCAACACAGACCCCTTGTTGCAGCTGGACCACAGACCCAAATTGGCCCTCAGCAGCAGCTTGGGCTGGGACAACATCCTGGCTCTGGTGGAAGGGATAGCTATTCAGGTGGGAATGGTTCTGGTGGCCAAATGGCACTGGACACCACCAAGACCTCAAGTTGCAGCTCCAACCTTGGGCCTCAGTGTGACTGTTGGTGGCAACTTCAGCACAGATCCCAGCCGCACTTCAGCACAATAGGACCATGGACCCTGATTTGGTACTCGCCAGCCACTGGGTCTGGATGTCACCACCAATCCAGTGGCAGTATGGCCCTGAGACACCATATGGTCCTCGACCATGGATATGTAACTCCATGATTTGATCAAGGAGCAGCTTTTCGAACCTGCAGCCCTAAGCAAACCCCTCTTTCTGAGTCTAGTTCCTCACCTTCTTTGCTTCCTTCTCCAAGGAACATCATCTATAACTCCTCCCCAGAACCTTCTTCAAGGTGGAGCTAGCCAGACCACATTTGACTCTGCTTTTAAGTCTCACTCACAACCAAGGCAGTGAAGATGGAGAAGCCACTGGTGGGTCTTCAGCTCTACTTGGTTACATTTCCACCAAGTAAAGGAAGGGTGTCAGCCAGTTCAGAGCTTGGCCTACTTCCCCTCCTATTTTCCTTCTTTTCTACCATAAAACTCTTTTTATAATACAATACTAATAGAATTGTAATCTATCACCTATAATTCCCTATTCTCATTTACAGAAGAGACAACTGCCTTGGTACTTTCTCAGTTCTAATGGGACTTTCATTGCTGTACCCAGAAACACAGTTTTGATGGTTGATGATAATTCTGAGCTAGCTCAAATTACCCCATTTTTCTTAGTGTTGTCTGATTCATAATGCTCCCATTATCCTCTCACAGAATTATCTGGATATATTGTCTAAAGACATTATTCCAGTTCCCTATCGGTGGAGAGCACTTCTCAACCCTACAGAAAAACAGTACACAAGTCATGTTTGATTTTGTGTGTGTGTGTGTGTGTGTGTGTGTGTGTGTGTGTGTGTGTGTGTGTCCATTCACTGGACCCCAGAAGATCATTTCTGAAAATGTTACTATGTCATTGGAGTTGTTTCTTACAACTCAAACACAAGGGGTTGATGAGTTGGGGAGGCAGAGAGTATTCTAGCTCTCACCCCACAGCTGCATCCAAGGCTTCGAGTCCAGAAGCGACTGGACTGTTAGCTTCTAAGATAATCTCTTTTTCCTAAATATGGAGACTCCACCGAGTAGACTAACCAGTATCCCAGTATCTATTCTGTAAAGAGGCGGGTCAATACAAAGGAGTAATTTTGCCCATATTTCCAAACAAAACCACAGTCAAGCAACACCTTGAATTACTCTCAAAGGGATGAACAGTTGTTAAAGAGACTACAAGAACCAGATGCTCTTCCCAAGCCAAGTGACCCCAAGGGTCAAGTTCTCAAATGGCCTTCACAAGACAACAACAAAAAGGTTAATTTTGGTCATCTACATTGATTTAGACACCTAACACGAAACGATAGCCAAAGACTATAGTTATTGGTATGGTTTGTTTTTTACAGTTCAAGGGATCTCACTTCACAGACAGTAGGCTTTTAAACATGAAAAATTTTATTTAGACAACTCTTTCTCACTAATAAATTTCCTTTTGTCTGAATGTATTTCTGTATCACATGCATGCAGTGTCCATGAGAGCCAGAAGAGGGTGTCAGATCCCTCACAACTCTAGTTACAGACAGTTGTGAACCACAGTGTAGGCACTGGGACTTAAACTTGGGTCCTCAGGAAGAGTAGCCAATGCTCTTAACCTCTGAGCCATCCCTCCAGCCCTAAAATGTGTAGCTCAGGCTGGCCTTGAATTATTTATCCTCCTGCCTCTGCCTACTTCAGCAAATCCTACCAGTGTCCACATATGTGGCTCCCATTGCCACTGAGTACTATGAGGATGCCCAGGGTCAGATCAGCCACCTGAGTTCAGGTTGGTGATGTCCAAGGGCCAGGATGCATCCAAATCTGAGTGGCCTGTGCTGCTACACAGTGAATTGGTGCTGTCTGGGCCAGAGCTGCAGGGGAGGGTATCAGGGTCCATGGCCCTACTGCAGCCAGGGTCTGTGCTCATGTTCCATGCTCCTGTTACCTTTAAAGCTCATGCAGACACCCAAGGTCGAGGCCCATGAGGGTCGTGAGGCCTCTTGGTTCTCTCTTAGCCTTACACTCTTTAATCTTTAATGTCAGTCTTCCAACAGTACTTGGTCTTTGTCATTTTGTTTTTGAGACAGGGTTTCATATAACCCAAACAGACTTGAAACTTGCTATGTAGCTGAGGCTAGCTTTGAACTCCTGATCCTTCTGTTTCCACATCTCAATACCTTAGCCTTACAGTGTGCTCTCTGTACCAAGTATATGGCTCATGATTATCCTCCCTGTACTCTCCACCTCATTTTTTGAGCTAAAGTCTTTTACTGAACTTAGAGATCACTGACTAGGCTAGACCATGTGGCCAGTGAGTAAAACTGTCCTCCTATCTCCTCTTCAGTGCTGGGGTTACAGCCATATGCCTCAAGGCCTGGCATTTTTATGAGAGTATTAGGGATTGAACTCAGGCCCTCATGTTTGCACACAAACACTCTCCTCAAAACACTATTTGACACTTTTGCTAGGATAAATGCACACGTTTATTTACTTAAACTTTGGAGAATGGCTTTACTTGATAAATCCCAAGACTCTGCCTATGGCATCAATTGACCAGATAGGCATAGGTGAAATTGTTTTATTAGCAAGCATTTCTTTTTGTCTGCTGGGATCAAATCCAGGGCTTCACACATACTGGGAAATGCTCTACTATCACCGAGACATATCCCCAGCCCTAGATGCACTTACCAAAGTCCCATGCTTCTGCCTTATTTTTAAAGTCCTCTCTTTGATATTAGAAATTTGAATGTTTACTGCTTGCAACTTAGCTATTTGTTTTTTATACAATGCTGTTTAACAGTAGATCATTCCTCACTATGTATGAGTGGGGTTTTTAAGAAATTTGCAACTGCTAATTAAATTAGACAAATCCAAATTAAGTGACCCCCTAAATATTCTTGGCAGAATCTGAGAGGAAAGAATTAAACAAATTTATAGAAGAAAAAAATCACAAAACAATAAAATGGTCTCAGTCACTGGCACTAAAAGATTGGCAAACGTTGAAAAGAAGTCACCCACCTCCACCTCTTTGCTGCAGTTAAAATATGGCCTGGGTTGTTCCCTGGGGACTAGTGTGTTGCCTAGGCTTCTTCAGTCTGGCAGTGCAGACGTGGTGGCATCTCTAAGAGGTGAGCCAAGTGGAGGGCCAAGTTAACTTGGGAACGTGCCCTTGCAAGGGACCCAGCAGTCTCTGGCTTCCTGTTTTGAGATGGATTGCTCCCTTCCAGGCTTGTGACTCCAGCTTCCATGAAGTTGTCTCGAGGGATATTGATACCTTGCTTTCAAATCTCTAGAACTGTGAGCTAACTGAACTCTTTTCTTTATAAAATTAGTTGCCTTTGGTATTTCGTTGCAACGATAAAATGGAATTAATACTCCGCCCATTTTCCTTTTGTTCTTTTTCACTATCATTATTTACAATGGTAATTTGAGATTATTATAAATAATGAAACAATTTTTAAAAGGTGACTTCCCCTATACACCCACCATACATACTCCTGTGAGACACCAGATCCTTCTTTGGGCCTGTAATAAGGAGTATGATGGACATGGGGATGGGCTAGGGCTGGCAGAGGAGAACTGCATCCCTACCAGGGCCACAGGCAAGGCCTTCCTAGTTAACACTTGCACTGAGTTGTCTCAGTGAGAGCACATGTCCCAAGAAATGCAAATAATAAAAGATTCAGTCCTAACAGTATTAGACTGACAGCTTGTCATGTGACCAACCCTCAACCACGTCTCTATTCTAACTACCACTCTATGAGCTCATTATGAAGTCTATTTTACAAAAGAGAATAGCACAATTTAAAGTAATGAAGGACCTTTGCCCAAAGTCAAAGCACCAGTGAGTCAGAGAGCAGAGATGGGCTCTGTAAAACTGACAAGCTCACACCTCAATTTCTCTGACTGACCTTGGCATATGATCCAATACTATTTTATTTGATAAGAATCCAAAGTGAGTAACTCTGTTGACACAGCACTGGCAACATTCTCTGCTTGCTCTCTTTTCTGTTTGCTTTCTCTATCATTGCTGGGCACAATAAATAAGGAGTACAGTGGGAAGACTAAGCAGTTGGGTGAAGGTCACATTTAACTTTAAAGGAATTCAAGTCTTGCTTCTTGCTCTCACAATTACCAATCCAACGTATTTGCTGAAAGGGAACAAAAGGCTAGAACGTGACACTGTGTTAAGTAAAGGTATTTTGTTTAAATGCACTTAAAGTCACAGGTTCATGATGACCTAAAACCTATAAGGTGTTCGTTAAAGAAAATTATTTGTTCACAAAAATACTTATTTTCAGAAATTTCTTAACTGACCTATGCTATGAATGTACTCAGGGAGCCTGTGTTAATTAGCCCATCTCCAGTACATATCTACAACTGCATTTATTCGTCTGCAACCACACGTCAGGTGTATTCCGACTAAAGTTTTGACTAATGCTGTCTGATAAGAGAAGGGTAAAAAAAGAAAACATTAAGTCTGATCCACTCTGAAGCTAGACAGCCCCCCCAGAGCTTAGTTATTGCATCAAACTGGCTGGGAGTCATGTGGGAGCTGTCAGCCTCCTGCAACCCCAAGTCACTCCTCTGTAGAAGGAGCAATACTCCCAAATTGCAGCTGTTTGATTTTATAGCCTTGACTTAGATAATCACATCTAAAGTAAACATTCCTGCATTTAAAAGTCATTTTTCTTGCCTTTTTTTGGTAGTGCTCCTAGGCTTTAACAGCCAAGCCATCTATCTGCTGTGCATAGTGGCATGCTCTTTTAATCCCAGCACTAAGCAGGCAGAGGTCGGGGAATCTCTGTGAGTTCAAGTACAGCTAGATGAACATAGTGAGTTTCAGAGCAGCCAGAGCTATGTAGAGAGACCCCTCTTAAAAGAAAAAAGATAGCCAGGTAGTGGTGGTGCAAGCCTTAATCCCAGCACTCAGGAGGCAGAGGCAGGTGGATCTCTATGAGTTTGAGGCCGGCCTGCTTTACAAAGTGAGTTCCCAGACAGGCAGGACTACATAGAGAAACACAGTCTCAAACAAACAAACAAACAAACAAACAACAACAAACAAACAAGAAAGAGAGAAAGAAAGAAAGAAAGAAAGAAAGAAAGAAAGAAAGAAAGAAAGGAAGGAAGAAAGAAAGAGAGAGAGAAAGAGGGGAAGAGAGAAAGAGAAAGAAAGAAAGAAAGAAAGAAAGAGAGAGAGAGAGAGAAAGAAAGACAAGAAAGAAAGTATTTTTCTTTCTTTCCTTGAACTTTTTGGTAAAGAGATCAGGACTTTTGAGTTACTACAGTTGTTTGGAAAGGATGAAATCATAGTTATGCCTTCCCCTCCTGCTCACACTGTGTTCCCTCTCTTCTAAACCTTTCAGGAATCAAATACCTAGTGTTTTCTTTCTTTCTATGGGATTCTGAACCCAACCCAGCCCCCAAGATATTTGTTCATTTATAGCCTATGTGAATATAAATAAATGAATTATGCTTCTAGAATATTTGTTTCTACATTTTAACATATAGCCTATGGTTGAGGGCTTAAACGGCTTAGTGTGTTTAAAATCTGGTGGGCAAGTAAGCAATTGGTGTAGCCTCATCACTCTATTAGAAGATAGGACAGAGAAGCAGAAGCACCCTGTTCATAATCCAGCTACAAATATGGATATGAGCAGTCTCATTTCCTAAGTAAGAGGCCAAGGATGGCCCTGGAAAACCGATATGGCAATATTACCAAAGGATGCTACTTCCAGAAAAATGGTCTAATATAGCTTTCTAATGATACTGAAATTTTGTTCTTTTAAAATTATATCCCTTTTTGAAAATATGCCTTTTATTTAAATATGTAGATACATGCACAAAATGACCTATGTAATAAAAGCAACTGCAATTTCACAACTTAACTTAATCCAGAATAAAAAGGTACTTATCAACCTATAATGAACATATTTCCTAAAATCTAGTTTTAGAATACCATATTTGTATAAGTGTATGTTTGATAATATGGCAAAGTTTCACATTTCATTCAGCTTTCCAAGCAATTTTAATTAAGCTCATTCTAGAAGTTCAGTAACACCTTGCTATGGTCTTTTACAGGCCCAGTTATGAGATGATGATTAGAATATCAATGCAATATGACTAAATGGTATCAGAACATGTGAGTTCTAATTGTGTCCAGTTTAATTGGTGTATAGCCTTACCTAAGTAACAAATCCCAACAAGCTTTAGTTTATTGTCTATGTGAGAGAGAATATTCCCAAAAGCCCCTCTTCCCCACAGGGAGATGTTCTAATGTGCCTCAAGCTATGGACAGTCCAAACAGTGCAGACCTGATGCTTTTCCTACAAATATGCACTGTGTTGATTCTTAGTTATAAACAAGGCATGGGAAACCCAGCTCTCTCTGAAGAAGGGCTGGGGTTAGGACTAGTTTTTAAATATACCAAAGCATTCTGTGTTTCTTAACAAGCTCTGCCCTCTGAGAAATGTGTTATCTAGAGCTAATTTGATGGGATATGCTGAATCTCACCACCAATCTGAGAGAAGAGAAACACCCAACCTCGATCAACTCTAACCATCCACTGCACTGAAGAGGGAGGGGTTCAATAAATGAAAAGTGCATGTGAAATTCCCAGAGATACAGGCTCACCAAAACACTGAGACCTGGCCACGAGACTAGTACATCTGTCTCCTCCCCTTACCACCACACCACCGATGAAAAGCCTACTTTTCACAGTCCTGCCTACCTGTTCATCAAGCCCAGTGATTGGAAAAGAATTACAAGACAGACTTAAAGGAAACAAGCATGGTCTGAAGAGACAGAGCAAGGATGAAAAGTACAGCCAGATCTGCAGGGATGAACGAATCACCACGAGGCAGCCATGATTGGGATGCTGAGGGCGCTAATGGCTAACAAAGTCATTGTGCTAATAACAGATAAGCAGCATAGGCAGAGGGGTGGAGAAGCTGAGAGAAGAAAAAAGAACACATAAAGATGAAAACCACCAGAGAGAGTCTTTAATGGGCTGGTGTTAGACAAGACGGGGCTGAGAAAAGAACCTTCACGTTTCAGAATGTCTCAGGAGAAATCCAAAGAGAAATAAACAAGACAGAGTATCTGCACCTGCAGGACAGCCATGAGATAATATAGTCAGTAGGAATTAAAGAAAATGAGAGAAAGAAATTAACAAAACAAATATGTGAAGCATGGCCATAGGCATATCGTTTTAAAGACCCCAGAAACCTAAAGATAAAGAAAGATGCCAGAAGGAAAAAGCCTTTCCTATAAGGGAACAAAGAAAAGAATCATATTCACCATCTCCTCACAAATCATGCAAGCAAGAAGAGAATGGCAAGAAATACCAAAACTGTTAGAAGAAAAGCCACCAAATTAGAATTTTGTGCCCTGTGAAAATGTCCTTCAAATGAGGAGATACACTTTCTCCAACCAAAACTAAGAGATCTGCTATCAGAATTCCTGCCTTACAAGGAATGTTCAAAGAAAATCTTTAAATAAGAAGTAAACTAGCAAAGTCTAGAAACAGATATTCATAAAAGAAGAAAACACCAGAGTTGGTTTAAGTAAAGGTTAAAAAAAATTCTTTTCCTAATTATTTATGAATATTACAGCAGTTTGTTCAAAATAATGACAGTAGGGCTGGGGTGTAGCTCAGTTGGTAGAGTGTTTGCCTAGCATCTAGGGAGCCTGGGTATGAGCCCTAGCACTTTGGAAACCAGGTCTGGTAGCCCATGCCTGTAATCCTAATACTTGGGAGGTGGGGGCAGGGGGATTAGAAGTCCAAAGTCATTCTTGGCTACAAGGTAAGTTCAAGGCAGCCTGAGCTATGTGAGACCCTCTTGTAATGATTGTAATCAGTAATCTATTTGGAATGCATATATTCCAAATATATGGCTGCAAGATGAATGATGGCATTAATATAAGGGATGGGAAGGTAAATTAGAATTATTTTGTTATTATAAGACACTGGCACTACCCATGAAGTTGTGTAGCATGCATTAGTCAGCTCTCCCTAGCTGTAACAGATACCAACTCTTTGAGTTGGTATCTTTATGAGTTGACATCTGTTTATGAGTTGGGTCTTACTATTAGACGTTTCAGGCATGATGAATGATTGGCTCTGTGGCTTTGGATCCTAGGATAAGGCAGCATGTGGGCCTCATGGCTAGGACTTGAAAGAGAATATGGAACTGGGGTCCCATAATACTTCTCAAAGTTGTGCCATCCATGACCAGAGACTTCCCACTAGGCTCTATCTCTTGAGAGGTCCGCCACCTACTCCCCAGTAGTGCCATCAGGGGACACTCTCAGACACTTAATCAAATCATAGCATAGTGTTATTTAATAATGGGAACAGACTGGCTGTAAACATACACTGAAAACTCGAAGGTACACAAAAATGAGGAGAAAAGGTATATACTGATACGCCAAAGAAGAAGAGAAATTGAGGGCATATAAAAATTATCAATTGATTCACAAAGAAGCAAGTAGTTGGTGTCCACGATGTCATGTGTTTAGGCACTTGTAAAAGAAAGAGAGAGAGTGAGAGCAAGGCCAACTAATTGAAAACAGTGAGAAATATAGCAGCTATTAAACCACTATCAGTAATCACCCTGAGTATCCACAAGTTAAATGCACCTATTAAAGGACAGAAATGGTCCCAAGAAACAAGATCCCACCAAATGCTGTCTGCAAGAAGCTCACTTTAAATATAAAAATACACTGAGAGTTAAAAGTGAATGGAGGGCTGGGTGGTGGTGGCTTTTAATCCCACCACTCAGGAGGCAGAGGCAGGAGGATCTCTGTGAGTTTGAGGACAGCCTGGTCTACAAATCCAGGACAGCCAGGATTGTTACACAGAGAAATCCTGTCTTGAAAAACCAAACTAATAATAATAATAATAATAATAATAATAATAATAATATAAACAGAGGAGCTGGGTATAGTGGCATGTGCTTGTAGTCACAGATACTGGGCAGACTAAGATAGGAGGGTAAGTTTGAGGCTAGTCTGAGTACCAAAGTGAGACACACCCCTTGGTGGCTGTTCCTGAAGAAGTCTTAGGTATGGTAGCTACAGAGATGGCTCAGTGGTTATAGGCCAATTTCTAAACAACCATGAGGACCTGAGTTTAGATCTCATCGTCCACATAACAAGCTGGATATGGTCTCTCACAAGCTTATACCCAGCATGGCCGAGAACAGAGACGGAGGGGCTTGCTGGCTACGAGCCTATCTGTAAAAACAAGAACTTCAGGTTCAGAGAACCCCTGCCTCAAAAGAATAAGACAGAGACCGATAGAGGAGGACACCTGGTACTGTCCCCCCACCCTATCCCCACCCGGTGCTCGCTCGCGTGTGCTCGCTCTCTCTCTCTCTCTCTCTCATACACACACACACACACACACACACACACACACACACACACACACACACACACACGAGGTGGTAAGAAAAACTATTTTGTCTATTAATAGCCTCTTTAAAGGCTCATGTCCATGATGAGAAAGAAAAAGTAACATACGAATATGTGCCACACTAACACTAATCAGCAGCATGAGTAGCAGCTTTAGCATAATTAATCTCAGACACATGAGACATCAGACCAAGGAAATTTATTCCAGGTGAGAAGGGCACCGAGTGACAATATAGGTGGCAATTCTTCAAGCAGACAGTCCTTAGTGTCTACACACGAAATCAGAGCCTCAAAATCCATAGAGTAAAAGCTTATGTAGCAGATATTTACAGGCTACTTCATTTCCATCGAACTCACACAGAACATCACCAAGACCGGCCACATCCCAAGCCAGGGCACAGGTCAATACATTGGAAGAATATAAACATCATACAGTAACTGCTTTCAGACCACTGCACAATTAAACTAGATATCAGTAAAACTATATTTAGAAAATCCAAAAATATCTGGAAACAACACACCTCTAAATAATACATGGGTTAAGAAATAAGGGGGGAGGTAAATTATTTTAATTGAGCAAAATGAAAATACAGCTTATTAAACTTTGTGGGGTGCAGCCAAAGTAGTGCTCGGAGGAAGTGGGGGATTTCTGAAGAGATCTGACAGACAGAAGAGACTGCACAGGTTCCTGAAAAATGAACAGCCCCTACCTCCCACCCAATGAGCAAAGAGAACAGCAAAATTAAGAGCCAACCAAGACAGCTAGAAGCTTTTGTCCGCCCCACCCCCACCCCACCCCTGGCAGAATTTGGTCTCTTGATGATTTGTATGTAGGACAGGCTTCCAGTGCAAATAGCTTGGACTGCTAAAGTGTGTTCTAGTTCTTTCCCAGTGACTTTACATGAAGCACTTTTCTTCCCTAATCCAGCAGTAGCATCTTTATCCAGCAGTGTCTCAATGCTCACACAGCTGTTCTTGGGTCTCTCTCTCTCTCTCTCTCTCTCTCTCTCTCTCTCTCTCTCTCTCTCTCTCTCTCTCTCTCTCTCTCTCTTTTAATGTGCCAAGGTCTGATAGTAAAAAGATGACTAACACACGGCATGTGCCCTCAGAATCTGGTTAAGGAAATTATATATACACATATATCACACATATACACACAATATGTCATAAAAGGCACCACACTGATATGAATAAAACAGTACAGCAATTACTATTTCTCAGGGAGGGAAAAAAGAGTGGGCACACACAGGAAAAGGTCTCTGAGCTGGGATCTGAAGACTATGTAGGAATTGAATAAACAGCAAAAAATGAATATTTTAGACAAGAGGAAAACCTTAAGTACAGTACAAAGAAGTACATTAGCAGTGCTAATTGACAGAGCAGTCTACACTGAAGACTAATGAGATAAAACACAAAGACAGATTGGGGGCCAAACTCTCAACTAGATACCTTCCAGCACATCCACCATCCTCACAGAGGTACATTTCAATATAAACTGAATCAGGCCAACAGCTACTCTTCTACAACACAACATTCATCGGGAAATAAAAATAAAAGAGTGATGTGTAAAAAATAAAGTAATATCCCTGAATGTAATTATTTTCATTTATTGGTAAATATTCAATTAATAAATGTGACATGAGCCAATACAATCAATCAATGACTGATACCCCTTCCAAAATGAACATATAAATACACTATGTGGATATGTCTGCTCTGATCCGTGTTTTGCTTGCTGTCTTAGAGATAACCAGTCACTGAGAGATACTAATGACACTGCTGTGTACTTGGTTCACATGTTTGGTCCTGAGCTCAAGTGTTAGAGAACTGAAAAACCTTTAAAGATGGATTTTAACATGTTCATACCTTGCTCATGGAAAAGCTATAATGAATGCATAAGCAGGTCTGTCTGAATATTTGTGATTCTATACTTTTCAATGCCCTTCAGAATAGCTCATAGTCTCTCTGCTTTACAGAGTCATTCCAAGTTTTCAGTCCGGTGATAAAATAGCCTCTCTGGAATTTTCAAGGGAACACCTGAACATTTTAATTAGCATTGTTTTACTACCTAACAATGAATTTATATCAGGACTCAGAAAGGAAAAGCGGACCATTGTAGGCTTGAGGTCAGCTTGGACTACGTAGTAAGATAGTGAGACCTCGTCTAATAAATAAAAACTTAATCTTTGTGAAAAGTTGATTTATATAAAAATGTCTAAATGAATCAACACAGCAGGATGAAAACTCAGAAAGAGTTCTCCAATTCTTCATCATTAAGCCCAAAACCTAATCTAAAATAAACACTTAAAAAGTAAGATGTGAACCATGATTAAATTTGTCTTATGCTAGGAATGCAGAAAATCAAGGTCTTAGACCATATTCACAAGATAAAATGATTTTAAAACACATAATCATCTCAATAGAAGCATAAAAAGCACTTGACAAAAGTCAACATGGGTTCTTAGTTTTAAAATACACTCAAAGAGCAGGGGTGGGGTGGGTGGGGGGTAATGGAGCTGTCTGCCAAGCCTGATGACCCAAGCTTGATTCACACATGTGCACACACACACATATACACACACTAGTAGTAGTAATAATAATAAATTTGAAATATACTTAACACATCAGGAGCAGAATAAAACCTCTTCGACCTGAGCAAATATTAAAAACCCACAGCTAACCAATATGGTGTCACAAACCTGTAATCCTAGCATTTGGGAGGCTGAGGCAGGAGGACTGTGAGCTCCAGGCCAGCCTGAGATACATAGTGAGACCCTGTCTCAAAACAAAAAACAAACAAAAAAAGAAAAAAAAAAGAGAAAAAAAAAGAAAATAAAAAAAGAAGAAAAGAAAATTCATAGCTAACATCATTTTTTAATGCCTAAAAACTTTCCTCCTTCCTCCTAAAAGTAAGAACAAGGAAGAGCTGTCTACACTCATCACTATTGCTAGAAAAAAATACCATGACCAAGGCAATTTACAGAAGGAAGGGCTTATCTGACTTATGGTTCCAGAGGGTAAGAGTCCACCATGATAGGTAAACATGGCACCAGGCATGCACAATGGTTGGAGTAGGAAGCCACACTCAACCACAAGCAGGAAGCAGAGAAAGTAAACTGGAAAAAGGTGAGGCCTTAAGCTCTTAAAGCCTTTCTTCAGCAAGGTCACACCTCCTAAGCCTCTCCAAACAGCACCACCCAATACTCCATCTCCTCTTGCTGCCTGAGGATCAAGATGTAGAATTCTTAGCTCCTTGTCCAGCACCATGTCTGTCAGCATGCCACAATGTTTCCCACCATGACAATGAACTAAATCTCTGAAACTGCAAGCCAGCCCCAGCTAAGTGTTTCCTTTTACAAGAGTTGCAGTGGTCATGATGTCTTCCACAGAAATAGAAACCCTAAGACAGCTCCTATCTTGTATACAGAAATACCAACTAAACAGAAATCCAAGATCTGAATATGAGAATGTTCTGCTAGTTTTATGTCAATCTGATACAAATTAGAGTTATCTGAAAGAGGGAACCTATATTGAGAAAGTGCCTTCATAAGATCCAGGTATAGGTCATGTTCTTAATTAGTGATTGATGGAGGATGGTTCAGGCCATTGAGGGTACCATCCCTGGGCTGGCAGCCCTGGGTTCTATAAAGAAATAGGCTAAAAAAAGCCATGGGGAAGCAAGCCAGTAAGCAGCATCCTCCATGGCCTCTGCATCAGCTTCTGCCTCCAGGTTCCTGCCCTGATTGAGTTCCTGTCCTGACTTCCCTCAATGATGAACAGTGATGTGGAAGTATAAGCCAAATAAACCCTTTCTTCACCAGCTTGCTTTTTGGTCATGGTGTTCCATCGCAGAAATAGAAACCCTAACTAAGACAGAGAATTAAAACTACAAAACTCTTAGAAGAAAATATAGGGATAAACCTTTATGACCTTGTATTTGACAATAATTTGTTTTATATATGATATGCAAAGTAAAGCAACCAAATAAAAAAGTACTTTGGACTTCATCTAAAGTTAAAACTTTTAAACAGATGTCATGGTACACACCTTTAATCCCAGTACCAAGGAGGCAGAGGCAGGTGGATCTCTGTGAGTTCAAGGCCAGTCTGATCTTCAGAGCAAAGTTCTAGGCCAGCTAGCCCTACACAGTAAGTCTCTGTTTAAAAACAGCAATCAACTGTGTTCATCAGAGGACAGACACATCAAGAAAGCAAAGAGACAACCTACAGACTAGCAGAAGATACTTTTAAGCTACTTGTCTGGTAAGGGTTTTGTGCCCAGAATATATAAGGAACTTTCAAAATTCAACAATAAAAGAACTCATTTAAAAACAGGCAATGGACTTGAAACGACATTTCTAAAAGACAACAACTGTATTTCCAGCATGGATGTGATGCTTGAGATCATGATTCTTAGGAGAATGCAAAAGAAAAGTACAGCAAGGTCCATATTCATGTGCAGCAGGATTAACCATAGTTTTAAGATGAACAAAAATGACAAGTGTTAGCAAGGATACAGGAAAAGTGAAACCCTTTTGCACTCCTGGTGGGAACGTAAGGATACAGGAAAAGTGAAACCCTCTTGCACTGCTAAAAGGGTTCAGCAGTTCCTCAAAGGGCTAAACACTGACATTAGAACATGTAGCAATTCTACTGTTCTGTATACACTCCAGAGAACTGATGCACGGATGCTCACTGCAGCGTTATACACACAAGCTCACAAGTAGAACACCCCATGAGTCTATCAACAGATGAACACATTTGTTTAAAAGTGGTAAGCACAGAAAATAAAATGGTATTCAACCATAAAAGAATGAAGTTCTGATTCATCCTACCACATTGATGAGCCTTGCGAACCATAGGGTGAGAGAAATAAGCCTGATGGAGAGGAAAAACCACAGTAAAATCCCACTTATATGTGAGTGGGCTTAACAGTCAAGTTACTGAAGACAGAAAGTAGAAGCTTAGTGGAATGGGGATAAGGAATTATTGCTTAATGCTGACAGTGTGACTTGAAAAGAAAAGGTTTAAACAAGAGTGGTGATGGCTTCACAACACAGTAAATATAATTAACACCACCAAACTGCACACTTTCATGAGCCTGGCATGGTAGCACACACCACTAATCCCAGAATTTAGGGGGTGGGGGTAGGAAGATCAGGAGTTCAAGGTCAACTCAACTACCTAATAAACTCAAGTACGCATGAGATACTGACTCAAACAATCAACAATACACATGAACACAAAAGGCAAGGGATATATGTGTATATATGTATATCTTTTAAAGATAATACATTTTATATTTTAAAACAACTTTTAATATAATAAACAACCTTATAATTACATATTCTATGTACCTTATATTTAAAATCCATACATATACTTATATATCCAAGTGTGCAATTTGTATGGTATGCGATTTATATCTCAAACCTTTTATAAAGAGGAAAGGGAAAAGGAGCAAGCAAGTTCTCAAGCTATGGAAATATAGAGGGACTTTGGTGTATACTGCCAGTGAAAGAAACCAATCTAAAGAAGCTTTGTGGCTCTAAGCTCTTGACATCTGGGAAAGGTAGACCTATAAAGATCAGTGGTAACCAGGGCCAAGAGGGTGAAGTGGGTAATAAGACACACTTAGGTAAGTGAATGGACCCTGTTTAACACGGGATCAAGCCTTTCCAAAACCTACAGAATTGTGTGATGCATATAAACCATGAACACGACCAATACTGGCTGCTACTTGTAGCAAATGTACCTGGCTGATGTTAGTAATTAGAGAGATTGTTTGTGTAAACAGAGAAGGGTATATAGAAACTATTTTTTGTGTAATTTTTTGAATTTTAAAAAATGTAGTTTTAAAATTCAGTAACTATAGAGTATAGTGAACTTAATTATAGTCTCATGATTTAAAGCCTATCACTTTAAACATAAATTATAACTTCACATTTCTAATGCAAAGGAAAGGAATGCTGGCTCTTCACCTTTCAAATGATTTGGCACCCTCCAATATTCTGTAGCCCTCTCCTATGTCATCTCCTCTCCATGCCCAGAATTATTTTATGACCTGAATTTCCACACTTCTATTAGGTGTATCCATCTCAATAGCCTTTGAAGATTCCAGAGTCCCTAGAAACACTTCTCTAATTTATGACTAAATTCCAACCTAATTATAATTATGAATTATAGTGTCATCAATATACAAACTGCCATGCCACCTACTTTCATTTGCTGCATTTGCTTGTCTATGAGGTGTCACTGATATGTGTGTTTTGGAAAAACACACTGTTCTCCCAAGTGTCATCCAGAGGATGGAAATGAGAACCAGGCTATCAAGAAGACAGATGGTGGGGACAGTTAAGGACAACTGTTCAAGCCCAATGTGATGGTATGTACCTGCTATCCTAGCATGTGGGAGGTTAGAGCAAGAGGGCAAGCTCAGGACATCCTAGACTACATTACAAGACACTCTCAAAATCAAGAACCACCTTGCTCCAGTCCAGGCTTTCAGTCTGCCCTACACTCCTGTCCTCACCGCACGTCCCATTCTTTTATGAACTGTTACCTTGATCTTTTCCAGCTTCGTCTATGTGTTGAAAATCTTTCAGCATCTGAAGGTTACACAAGCCCTCTCTACAACACTGAGTAACTTTCTTAGAGCCATTCTTGATGAGGTAGTCCATCAGGGCAAGGCATTTGTACACATGGCGCCAGTTCTTCCCATGGTCACTGAGTCGTTGCCACATCATGTGCATAATCTCTGAGAGGGAGACCGTGTTGAAAGTCATGTCACTGATAGCTAGCATCAGAGAACTAGAGGGACCCCAGGGGTCATTGGAAGTTGCTTCCCTGACTTTTATTTCAGCCTCTGAGTAATTTTTCACGAAGTTTTTCACTTGCCTCCTGAAAGACATAGCTTGAGTTGAGTCTGAAGGTGAAGGGGGAGTGAGAGCAATGGGACAGAGATGACTTGCTTACAGGGCTCCTCACAAGAGATCTGTCCTGATCTCTGCAGCTCTCAAACACAAATGATTCATCTCCACGTGATGATAAAATATCGATTTCCTGTAAGGGAAGTGCGAAAAATGTGTTAAGTTCCTTAAAAAAAAAAAAAATGACTACAGGAGACCAAGTTAGTCTGGAAAAAAAAAAAAAAAAACCCCGTATTTAGTTTCCAAGTCAGTCTGTCTAGGGAAGAGGGGACTATATTGGTAGGTTCTTAGGATGAGCAAAGAAAACTCCCTCGAAAGGTTGAGCTCCATTATCCAAAGAAATGTATGTAGTTTATCTGTTTCTAAAAGTTCCTGCAGAAAATATACAATGAGCATAAAGGCTTACATGGAGAGCAAACAAATTAGTATTTAAGGGGGAATTTGTGCTCTGACATCATTTACATATTCTACCATTGCTGTGTCCTGAAATAATTTAAATGGTGGTGAAAACAATGTTAGAACCTCCTAGTACCCTAACATGTTCCCTCTAGAACTACAAAGCACTAACTCAAACCTACATAGATTCTATTTTCTTGTCCATCTAGGGAGCCAGCCCTAAGACAAACACTTCTACCTCCACCCAAAACCAATATTTTGGCCTAGATGAGGCTAGCAAATTAGAGAGAAAGGTTCCATTACTTTCTTTACTCACTTTCAGAAAAAAAAGGTATGGGATTTAAATTCAACAGTGTTAAAGTGATGGAATTCCCTAAAATCTGGAGTGATTAACATGTCTGACCGCTTCCCAAATACACAAGAAAGGAAGGTATTTAGGTTAACACATTAAAACTTAAAAAAGGTATGCAGCCCCAAGAATCCACAGGGTGCTCATGAATTATCAGTTTATAATTTACATGATACTGATACCTTCCTCTTTTTCATCATTCTGCAGGAAGGTGAGTCACATAGTTTGCAATTTCTCTAGTGATTCACCCCCGACAGTTACCAAGGCACTGTGCCAAATTGATTTTGAGCCCTGATGAGCATCCAGACCCAATGAAGCCTAAATGAACTATAATCAGATTTTACTTTCGAAGCTGCACACATACAAAAGGAAAAAATCAAATCCATAACGACTGTTTGTTATTTTTAGTTGTTTTCTTGGCCTCCTCAGCGCCTAGCTCATGCCTGATTAATTTGTGTATTGAAGGAAGACATAATTTTCAGATGCATGGTAATGAACTATAATGTTTTTGTTAAACAGGAGATCATTAGCCCTTCTGCCCTGCCCTTTTTTTGATAAAAACTCAATGAACTCCCAAATAAATAAAATAGGGATATAATTAATTTAGTTAATATTTCTCAGAAAGAGACCATATCCTTGAAGAAAAAGAGAAAAGTGTCTGTGACTTTCTGGTTGTCCTTTGCACCTGAATACAAGCAAGCATTTTGTCTGACTTCCTCCTGCAGCAAAAACATGATTTATAATGTTTCAACAAACTATTAAAAATTTCAATTTCTAGTGTCCTTTTTCCCTCTCCACCAAACTCACTCAATGCAGATCTGCTCTTTAACACCACACAGATCAACAAATATTGATCTGTGTCTCCACAAATCTATTTAAAAAAAAAAAAAGTCTTAGAATCATAACTTGCTGGAATTGAACAGTTGTTATAATCTTTTGTTTTTATAGCTACCTGTCTATATTGTGGAAAGACTGTGTTCATTATTCAGTTTTCCTATATTCTCTAAACTGCATCCTTAAATTTTTGAAGTGTTTTCTTAGATATTTTCTGCCTCAGAAAAAATAATTTAGAGCCTTCTAACCCAAAACAGTAGTTTAAAATGAATGTGCCCAACACCATGCCAAAATTACTCTCCCAACTGTTACAAATGCCACAAAGAAAAAAGTCTAGATGGGTAAATTAATATTGCTTACTCACATATGGTGACATGAATACGGAATGAGCCACCATTCTACCATAAGGAATTCAGTAATTGGTGTCAGTTGTAAATGATGTAAGCTTATTATGTTTTAGATACTTAATTATGGAGAAATGCTGTTTGCTCATACCCTGAGGTAACCTAGAGATTGTAATTAAAGTCATGTGCTGCACAGATGCTGCAGTCAAGGATGTCACACGATTGTGGTCCCATAAAATTACATCACCTAAAGACGTCATAGCCATCTCAGTCTGGGTAAGTGCATCCTATGTTTGTGTAGACTTATTAGTGCATATCTCAGAATGTGGCCGTCATTAAGCAGCTTATGACTGCATGACATCTGAGACAAAATCAGTAGTACAGAGGCAAGTCTCCACATTTGACTTTGAGTTGCCTGGCTACCCACACTACCATCACATTGAGAAATAAGAGGGAAGAAGGCAATCCATGCCCCTGATTCATCATCCCTCTGACGTCTATCTCACTATAAAGGTCAGCCTCTTTCCAACACTCAACTGATTTCCTCCTTGGCACTTAGATTTCTTTCATGACATTTAAAATAATATGCACTTAGCTACTTGTTGTTTGGTTATGGCAAATAACACCAGACTAGAAGCTCCCAAAGGCCAGAGACCTTGGCCTATCTTATCACTATACTCCTATACCTAAAGACTACCTAACCAGGGTGGGAACGAAGACCACGTGTGAGGAGTGAATGACTAAATGATACTGTTTTGTGATAACCTGGAAATGATCCTATAACTTTCAATTTCAAACATGGCATTAAAAAAGTCTATGTAAGTACTCTCTCCGTAGGTACAAGCATTGAGGGATTGGTGTAAGGATTCAGGCATTATGCTGGCCTGGCCCTGTCACCTGGCAGAATGCATCCAGGCAGTACCCTGGTCAGCCCAGTTCCATGACTACTGGTCTGCACGAAGGTGCAAAGGACCCCTTTAAAAGAAAGACCCCTGCCCACTTATGACTTCTTTCCCACTGTCTTTCCTGCTGTGCCTTTGGGGCAGACAGGACTTTTCCTGTCTCCCTCTTCTCTCCTGCCCTCTCTGTGTCTCTTTACATCTTTTCTCTGTCCTTCCCCTACCCCTTCCCTTTCTAATAAAACTTCTCACAAAAAAGGGGTAAGGATGCTCTGAACAACACACCCCACAAACATATTTGCAACAAAACTTGTAGCCATTTAGCATAGAGGTTCTAAATGGCTTCATTTCAGTTCAGATTTCCCAACTAAGTTAAAAGGGGAAGTTTGTCTTCAAAACTTCAGATTTCACAATCGAAAATAAAGGATTGAAGAACTAGACAGAGGGGTTGGAGAAATGACTCAGTGGTTAAGAGCAGAGACCGTCCTTTCAGAGGACCAGGGTTCTATTCTCAGCACTCATATGGTGGCTAACATTATCTGGAACTCAGGTTCCAAGGGATCCAACAAATCTTCTGGTCTCTGCAGGCACTGCACACGAGGTGCACAGATGTACATGAGGCCAAACACCCATACACATAAAATAAAGAGAAAATTAAAAATAAATAAATAAACTACAGGCACTACCCAAAGACTTGGAACAATGATAACAGTAACATCTAAGAGACTGGGTACCCAACAGCATTTCTGGAAAGACACATTTAAGACAGTGCTAACTGTTCTATCTACAGTGTTTGTTCAGGTTCTATCTACAGACTTGGGTTTGGCTCATGAGGAAATAATTCTGGCCAGTATTGTCAATCAAACCATTACAGAGAATGTTGTGGCACTGAAAAGGGTTACCGTTTTGATATTGAGAACTCCACATCTAAAGGCAAAGAAACTTTTTGAACCACTTCTGTCTTTGGTGATTGCATGGCAAATTCCTCCCTAGGCAAGAGGAGGGTAAGGGAAACAGATACACAAGGCACAGTCCCCACCTTAAGCTCGGGGGTTGGGGGGCGATGGCTATACCACAGCTTTGACAGGTGGCCCCCAGTGCTGAGATCCGACATCACAGATTTGAGGTCCATTTCCTAATTAATGGCATCTCTGAGCATAGTTCCCTGTTACAGCATAAAGAACAACACCGCATAGGGTTGGGGAGTGGAAAAACCGCAAAGATTTGGAGAGAATCTGAGAAATGGAGGGTCGAGACCGAGAGAATCAACCTCCACTAGGCAGGTCTCTCCTGGCACCCTTTTTTTTTTTTTTTTTTTTTTTAATTTTCAATAGGGGGTTCAGAACAGAGACCCAGCCTGATGACTGCACAATAATGGACAGAGATTCCTCAGATGGTCAACTTCACTGAGGAAATTTCTGGAAGGTGGGAGGGGCAGCATGGCACCTGGTAGCGACAGCCTCGGAGCCCTCGTCGGGCCTGCCTACCTATCCTGTGCCGAGGCTGAATGGTAACAACAGGAAAGTCAGGAAGTTAGGCGGGAAGGCTGGCTTCCCTCCATCCACTCTCTGCTCCACCTCGGAGGTTACTACCCAGCGAGCCCTTCCAGTCACCTACCTGGGGGTCTCTTCCCCATCAAAACCAAACCCCCAGGCAATTTGGCCTCCTCAAAGAGACCCAAGCGCCCACGCCCCCACCGTTGCTCACTTCCGCTTCCTCACTTCCGGCCTTCCCCTTGCAGACCCTCTAGACAGGTTTCTGCAGCAGGTCCATTTGCCCTGACAGGAGAGGATCAAACAGATCGAAGGCAAACGTCCTTGTATTACGATCTCCGTCAGCGGCACTGTTCTAATTTTGCTTTCTAGATTTTACGATTTGTGTTACTGTTGTAAATGGCGCAGAAATACCAACCTAGGAGCACTGACTGCCACCTCCGAGCTTAAAGCGGCTAATAGCCGAGAGGTGTAAAGCAGTCTATGTAATAGTCAGCGATGAAGTGGCTCGAGGACAGCTGAAGGTCTCACCGAGGGCTAGTCTTTGATATATTTAATCCATCAGCAGTGAAAGTATGCTTTGTACCAGGCAGGAAGGACCCAGAGATAAAGCATAGCCCTATGCTGCATGAGTTTACAGGTTAGTGGAGGTGAGAGGTACAGTCATCAAAGATTGTGGCAAGATATGTATTGCATAATGGGTGAGCAGAGAGCATCTAATTCTGCCAAGGAGTATTTAAGGGCAGCTTTAATAGAACACTTTACATCTGAATTATATCTTGAAGGATGACAGGAACTCACGGGACAGACAAAGAAGAGGAGAGCATCAGAGACAAAGTATCATGTATAAAGACACAAAGGCAGAGAGCACCTATTATCTCAGTAAAACTACAAGTCCTCTAGTCACTGTGACTGTAGAAAAAGCTATTAATGGACCAACAGTGAAAAAAGATAAGTGACAGGCAAGTCCCAAAGAGTCTTGTCCCTGTGGACATTGACGGTATAATTGAGTTCATGTTTTAAAACACATTGGTTACTGAATGAAATTTTGACTAAGATGTAAAGACTTAGAGCATAGGAAAATATTTCATAGTACAAAGTTTGCTTTTACCCTCCACAGCTTCAGTTATTGTAATAGCCAACATTATTGATACTGACATGTTGATAGGGAAATAAAATATAAAATCACAAGAGGTATGAAAGAAGTTGGTGTGTTTGAAATAATATTTAGCTGGAAATAATAAAATTAAGACATAGCCAGAAAAAGCCTGGAGAAACAGCCTGAAAAGGCAGCCTGGAAAACAGATTGTCTGGGACCTTGAATGTCATTGGAAGATATTTAGATTTTTTTCAATGAAGTAGTGAGGGAACAAATGAGTATTTTATACATTACATTATAATTTACATACATCTTATGTACATTTCAAAGATCTGCTAAAATTGGTCATTGTCATCCTGTTTTACATATGAAAAACTGCATTCACTCTATATCATTAAGAATCTGCTGTATGCTAGACACTAGGCTATACCATAGGAATGCAAGAAAATTGTCTGAGCAAAGTCACTAGCATAAAAGGTTGCCATGGCAAAGGCAGCCATAGAGTACAACAAGACAAGACTTCCAGGAGGAGGTAAGCTTGTAGGAATACATGGGTGATAAGATTTGTTTAGGATACCCAATAAGCAAATGCTTTAACTGGACCCTTGGCCCTAATCACTGGTACCCAGCTCTATCCTCATTCCTCTATCTAAAAAAAATCTTCCATCGTTGATTGTGAGTTCCATTGATATTTTTACTCACCATTCTACATGCTGTATTGTGAGGCCAGAGATTGCGATTTGGGGGAGGGGGAAGGTGGTTTCCAAGATAGGGTTTCTTTGTGTAACCCTAGCTGTACTGGAACTCGCTCTGTAGACCACGCTGAACTCAAACTCCTGCCTCTTCCTCCCAAATGCTGGGATTAAAGTCATGTGCCACCACTGTCCAGCTGAGATTGAGATTTTTAAAAACTATTTATTTTCTCTTTCTAGGGTATATTTTTTCTGCATGTGTTCAGAAGACCTGAAAGGACAGAATGCTATGACAATTCTGGGAATAAATTAAGAAGGTCCTGAGACAGAAATATAATGCCTCCTTCACCACAACTCCAAATTCAGTTTCAGTTACCCACAATAGCTATAGCCTAGAAACAGTAAGTGGATAATTCCTGAAAAAAAAAGCATAAAGTTTACATTCAATGCCATTTCCATAGCATGATGCTCTGGACATCCAATTCCATTCCACTTGGGACCTGAAATGTATATATGTTGTATGAACTACCTCTCCATTAGTCATATAATGACTATCAGATGGATTGTCAAATCATGGATGTGCTTTGTTCAAGTTATCCACTAAGGTAGCCTAAATCTACTTTATAGTGCCTACTCCTTTAAGACTGCAATGTCTGCTCCTCTCACTTCCTGAGTGTTTCACCTGCGTATGCTCCAAAGTGTGCCTTGTGCTTAAGAAGATCACAAGGGGTTGAATTCTTTGTAACTGGAGTTAAAGACGGTTGTGAGCTGCTATGTGGGTGCTAGGAACAACGCCTAGGTCCTCTGCAAGTGCTCTTAACTGCCAAGCCATCTCTCCAGTCCCTTGTTTGGTTTTGCTTTCTGCGACAGCTTCACCTGATCTGGAACTTACTATGTACATACTCCAGACTAACCTCAAACTCATGGAGATCCTCCTGCCTGTCTCCTGAGCTGGTATTAAACAGAGTGTGCCTGTTTAATCCATATAACATTGATTGTAACATATTACCACTGTTCTTCATTCATCTCTTCCATTTAAATCAAAGTAAATCAAAGTAATGTGTAAGTTAAACAGCATCATAACTATGCATGTACAGGAAAAAAAACATAGTACATAAAGGGTTTGGTGCACACACAGGGTGAAGCATCCACTGAAGTCTGAGAATGTTCTCTCCAGGAAGAGGAGAATGGCTGTGATGGGTGTGGTGTGCATCCTGTTCAGATTGTGCCCAAGCTACCAGTTCCTAGGCTTGACTCCAAATCATGTAGGGATGAGAGAAAAGGGGGGCATCTAGAGAGATTCTCAAGTTTCTTTTGGGGGTGACTGTAAATGTCAGTTGTTCAAGATTAGGAAGATGATCGAATGGTCTAACAGGAAAAAAAGATGCATTCTGTCATGGACATTTTTAATCTGAGGTTCCTATGTGTGGAAGACCACTGAGAGACAGGCTAGTGGAGAGAACTGGAACAAGGAGAAGGTTTGCAGCCAGCTGTGGAGCCTTGAGGGCAGACAACACACAGAGTGATGTTGGTGAGGCAGACGGAAATAGATAAGGCACACTGGAAGATTGCAGCCCCCATAATCTGCAGAGGAGTTGTCTAGTCTCAGCAGAAGTGTGAGGTGGGCCCACACTGGTGCAATTAGCTCTACAGATGGAATATTAGGGTAGGGGATCCTCTTTATCTGTTTCCCTCCATTTGGGGTCACAATGTGGTTGCATTACTGAGCTATCCCCACCTATAGTACAAATGCTGTTCTTTGATGATGAGTTGATTGATGGGGTGTTTTGTTGTTGGTTTTTTTTTTTTTTTTTTTTTTTTCTGAACTGGCAGTTTTACAAAGAAGTCAACAAACTTTACTCTGTATGGCATCCTGGATGCTGCTGCTTCTGACCTCAGACAGTTGCTACTTGCTCTCCAGTCTCTTAACTTTGGAGGCATCCTTTCTCCATGTGGTTGTCTTTTCTGGCTAGATCCATGCCCCAAGAAGTGCATGTTCAGTCTCACAGTTTTAAACCTCTTCTACACCTACAACTTTCAAAGTTTCATTGACAGCCTTCATCTCTCTTGACCTTCAAGCTCCTGTATTAAGGGCTCTGACCTCCCTGTTAAGATACCTTACTAACATTTCAAAATAAGCATGTCCAAACCTTGACCCTTTCCTCTACACAGGCTCCTTCACCGTGTCTCCTGTCTCGAGTGACAAACCCTTGTTCTCATTTCTCAGGCTAGGAGCCTTGGAGTCCATTTGGATGCTTGTGTTTCACTTTATGCCATAATTATCAGATTCCTTTTGAAATACAAGATGACTACTGAAAAAATGGGTTATTGATGCTATATTCCAGGAGCTAATACAATAATATTACTACTAGACTGGCCTTGAATCTGCCTGCCTCTGCCTCCAGAGTGCTAGGATTAAAGGCCTCTTTTTTTGGGGGGGGGCAATGAAGGGGTGGTATCTCACATTGTAACCCAGGCTAACCTAGAACTTATAATGTACCTTAAACTCATGGCAATCTTTCTGCCTTGGGCTTCTGAGTATTGGGATTATAACCACACCTCTCTGTGTCTGTTGCTAAACTTGAGAATCACCCTCTGTATGCAGAGTCCAACCACTCCCCAATACCTCCACACTTCACTAAGCCACCACCACTCCTGCCTGGACTGTTACAGTAACATCCTAGCCAGTGCTTAGCCTCTCTTCTTGGTCCCTTACAGTAGTTCTCAACCTGTGGCCCGTGACCCCCTTAGTGGGCCGTGACCCCCTTAGCAAACCTCTACCTCTAAAAGTATTTTACATTATAATTCATAGCAGTAGGGAGGTTGAGGGGCACTACCTTACAGTATAGTGTTTATTGTATGAACCTTTCCTGGAAAAACAGAAACAGATATCTGCTTCCCCACATAGGGACCAACAACAGACCAAAGTAAATTTCTGCCCAAGTTGAGCTTAGTGAACCAATTAATTCATTTAGTTTACTTATAGCAGTGGTTTTCAACCTTCCTAACACTGTGACACTTTAATATAGTTCCTCATGTTGCGGTGACCCCTCAACCATAAAATTATTTTCGTTGCCACTTCATAACTGTAATTTTGCTATTGTTATGAATCATAATGTAAATATATGTGCTTTTTGATGGTCCTAGGTGACCCCTGTAAAAGGATTGTTTCACTGCCCCCAGTTAAGGGGTCTCAATCCACACTTTAAGAACCACTGGTTTATTAGTGAGGGGTTACTGAGAGGAACAAGATCATCTACCCCACCCCCGCAACAACCACATCACCATGACTTCCCCATAGCTGCATAGATGGAGTTCCCCTTTGATTAACCTCTCATCTTCTGAGACCACATGCAGCTGGGGCAGTTACATGCGGCTAAAGGGAAGGGTGCAGGAAAGAATGGCTGGAATGCCAATCTTGGGGTCATCCCCTGGCCCTCCATAAGGCTATGAAGAAAGCCCAGTAAGGCAGAGTTTGAAGACTGCTTTCGTGTGATGGCAACTGCTCTGTTTAAGATGGTAATGACTGTGAGGCTCCATGGACAGTGTCCACAGGACAGTCAGGAGGAATCCTTGAGAAATCTCCAACTCAAGCCAACTCCCATCACTCACTTCAGACTCTCCCATTGGCTTCCATCGCACTCAGAATAATGTCTCAAGTCTTTGCCACAGCCAGCAGGGCTCTGCCTCATGTCCTGCCCTCTTTGACCTCTGAACCCACTTCTCTGTCTCACTCGATATGGCAAGGTCATTCTTATTCTAAGGCTTTGTAGCCGTGAGTCCTTATTACCCCAGATTGTTGACTTCCTCCACAGGATTGAGGCTTTGTTTCTCTCTTTACCAGAACATAACATCCAGCAAAGTAGAGGCTACATTATATTCACCTGTACATTCCTAGCCTGCCCCTAGAGCCATCCATGCAGAAGGTGTCCAAACTCTGTTGAGTGACTGAACATCTGAATGCACTCTATTGAATCAGAAGTATATATTTTACTCAAAAATGAAATGGAGCACAACTGCACATAAGCTCTGTTATGAAAGATGACCCTTCAAGAGGAGTTGCTGATTTCTTTTTTAAGCAAGTGCAGTTTTAAAGGAAATTTTCTCCATTGAGGATAAGTGGGATCTCACACATTCCTGAATCCTCCTAATGACTTGGTATTTTTCTGAGTGTCTCCTGAGGGCAAAGGCTGAAATGCAGACATCCTCTCATCAGGGTCTTCATTCCTAAGCTGTGACTTTGTCTTCCTTTAGTCATAGAGCTCTTATGAAGTAAACCACTGAAGTGGCTTCATCCCCAGCCTGTGTACTGACTATCAAGGCTGCCAGTCAGCCAGTACTTGCTGGCAAAATTAATTCTCTTTGAGGTTCTTCAGGCCGGTACTCTGCCCTTTACTTGGAAAGGGAGGGACTCTGCTCCTTGGGGCACAGTAGTGCCCTGTGGGAAAATAGCTTCCATGCAAAAGTTCACAATGAAAGACCTCTGGGAGGTTCTGGATAGAACCATTCACCACTTTCCCTAGCCATGTACGCGTGGTTAACCACACACACTGTTGGCTTGGGAACTACTGCTCAAGAGGGTGCTGGCCAAAGGCTCTCAGAGCTCAGAAACTTGACAGTGGAGCTATTTAATGTAATGATGCGACCCCAAGAAGGCCCTTAGATCACAAAGGCAGGATTCTGAAGCCAGTGTTGCTGTTGTAAAATCAGAGACGAGTTACCTTTTAAAATCCTTTGTCATGAGAAAATAGTGGGTATCATGTTCACAAACAACCTAGTTTTGAGAAAATTGTACAGACTTTCATTAATAAGGGAAAGGGCGGAGAGATGACCCAGCAAAGAAGACCATGCACTGGTCTTGCAAAGGACCATGCCTGACAGCTCACTGTGGCCTTGATACCCAGCTTGGGAGACTCAGCACTCTTCTAGTCTCCATGTGCAGGTACCTACACACATGTGCACATAGATAAAATTAAAATAAAATCTTTTTTAAAATCCCATTACTAGAGAGTTGGGGGAAGCAAATTACTTGTAGATCATTTGATGGGTATTTACTGGGCACACACCAAGGTAGCTTGCCAACTCTATACCAGACTCTTCTTTCCTATTTCAATTAAAATTCATAAGTGAGCAACTATGGTAGTACACATCTATAACACCAGTACTTCAGCAGGCTGGATCCAAGTCTTTAGACTGTGGCAAGAAGTTGGAGAGTCTTAGGTATAGCGTGGGCCATATCACATAACAAAACTTATCTCAAAGGAAAGGTGGGCAATAATAATAAGGGGAAAAAAAGGGATTTTAAAAAGTAAATCTCCAGCAAAGTTTAAAGAAGCAATGAGATACCACGTCAGTGGGCAGGAAGGAACAATGAGTTTAAAAAAATCTTAGAACTTCAAATTGAGTCAAATAGAGAGAAAAAAAAAATTATCCAAGGATTAATGCCGGTGAAATCCCCTATTTTTCCCTTCTCATCTTGGATCCGGCCTCCAGACTCTAAAGGTGTTGCTAAGCCAGTTGAAATATGTCTTATTTGTATGCAGATGATACAAGAGCAAAGAGAAAGGAAGGAGCTAACACAGGCTGCAGGTGGCTTGGGGGTGGGGTGCAGGGCAGGCTAGAACTGCAAAGCTAAGAACTGGGAAAGCTGAGGGACATGGTCAGAAGCCTTGGGTCCAGTTTGTTCAAAAGAATGCCAAGTCTCGTGGGTCTAAGAAGAGATCCTTGCTCGTGACCGTGGCAAACCTAGGCTTAGAACTCCTAGCTTACTGGCTGGTTAACTCAGTTGGTTAGTGGGTGCTGTTAACAGAACTTAACAGAACTCCCAGCTCTGAGAGCCTCCCACCCCCTTTCTTCTTTCTTGGGCCCAGATTTTTATCACAAGCTAAGAGTTATGTGTCAGGCTGGATACACTTAGCAAGCGATTTCTCTGAGGTTTTAACATTGCAATTGACCAGGGTGACTCTTTTTTCCCAGTGGCCTTTGTGTTTCTCTGGTTGGAGGCATGTGAAGCTAGGGCTTTCCTTGAAGCCAGCAGCAGCTTGCTAATAGGCCATATCCAGGATCAAAAGTTATGTTTCTTATGTGAATATGAGAGTTGGGGGCAGGCAGGTATTGTTAAAACTGAAACATAAAGCGGCAGGCATGTTTCGGTGAACCTGATGCTACTCTAGCAGCAAGAAAACAAAACCACATAATCTACGGCTCACACCCAACTCTGTGCAGCTGGGTGTCTGCTAGTTCCTGTGTGGTTTGCCTACAGACTGGCTGGGGGCAGCTTGCAGGGAGAGCAAGAGGCAGGGAGGAGGAAGCTGTATTGATGGATCTGGGGCTTGCACTTTGCTTCAGCGTGGTTCTCAGAAGCCAGCCCAAGGCAGACCTGCACACTGAAGTGCAGTTGCCTTGACATTTGAATGCGTCTTCCCACTGGCAAAAGGTTATTCTAATAATTCGTCCTCAAAGCCAAGATACACACTCAACCTCTTCACTTTCAAAAGGTATGTCATGTAGCATGGGTGCAGACCATCTAGAAACGTTGAGTGCTTTTAAGGGACTGTTCTCTACGACCCAAATGAATCAAATAAGAGCTAGTCCTACTGGTTTTCTAAACTTTGTTGTTAATACTTTATGCTATCAGCCTGTGTCTCGTCTAGGTGGCTATGTTGGTAATGATAGGATTCAACTTCGGTCAAATGAACTAAAGAAAACTTAATTTGGCTTGTAGCAAATAAAAAGTCTGGAAAAGACTCTGGATGTTGGAGTCACAGAAGTCAAATCTCCCTCCGATGGTGAAGGGTCGGCATTAATTCAGATTGAGTAGTGGGAGGTGGCAGAGGACTGAGCATCAGTGGCTGGAGCCTGGAGTCTGAGGTCAAGAACTGCCTCTTGCTCATGTCTCCACCAGTTCCAGCTCCTAGTGCTGGTGGCATTTGCTCTCATTATTAATAACACTGGTTTGGATTCCTTTAATAAAAGAAAATTTCATGTGGGAAGATGTGAGGAGAGGGTGTTGTCTACCTTTGTCTCTTTATTAATAGTTTTGTGGCATCTTTAAGATCACCTCTAGTTTCTGCTCCTGTCTCCATCTGTTACAGAACATGAAGAAGGGATGCAAAGGCCAGGTTTTCACTAACCTAAAAATGACTTCACTTACTTACCTCATATGCAGCCTCCTTAATGCAGCATATGTAACCATTTGCATATTATTAAAAGTACGTATCTATAGTCAAATTAAAGGGGGTTGCTGAGGATCTAAAACGGCATAGGGATAAAGCAATACCCACATATCAGAAGGTGGGGAATTTCAATGGAAGAGTCTTGCGTGTGAGTACATTTATCATAAACTGTTGATTCTTTAGTGAGTCCCTTTTCTTTATTTTTTTCTTCATTTTTGATTTCAGAAAGAACATTTAGCTTAATTTGGTCTCCTTTAGTGACTCAACATGGCCTACAAAGCTTGATGTCCACAGGATAATTTTAGAGAGGTCCTCTTTCAAAGCATAGCCACTATTTAGTAGTGTCTTTCCATGCCAAATTTTAAAACCTTCTGACTTGTGACATGTTTTAGTACTTTTGTGTGTCTTGTGTTTTAGTTTTCATAAAAAGGGGGCAGCCCCACATTACTGAAACAAACCACCCTGTGAGACTCAACTCGGAGAGTCTCCCACATAGTAAATTGTAATTGTATTCTCCCTAAATTGTAATCACTTTCATCTTTATAAATTACTTTATTGAAGCAGAAGGAAAGGAGGTGATTGATCTATTCAATATGAAGAAATGTCCTTTGTTGCTAACAATAGCATCCAAGTCTTAGACCTTCAGTTGTTTTATACCTACCTCATAGGGACACCATAAAAATAAAAAAGTTATTGTAAATACTATGTACCTCAGGGACTATGAAAATGCATGATGGGAACATTATTATTTCTCTAAATCTTAACACTTCCTTAGTATCTCTTGTATAAAACATCTCTCTTGCTGCCCAGAGCCATCTCTTTTGGAACCACTGCCTTCTAGAAGAGCTGCCAGTGATCCTGATTTCCATGTATCTATTGATTTCCAAAGAGTAACACCTGCTGATGTTGGCAGCTTAAAGAGCTCATGCCTGAACTTGAGCAAAACTCAACCCTTTTCCTGGCTATAGAAAAGTCTGTAATTGTTAAAAAGAAAAAAACAGTCATTAAGTGTGAGTCCTTTGGGGTTTCTTAACTAAGTCACAGTTGCTGCTGGGTCGATTTGAGGGACAGAATCTTCAAGCTCCCATGAAACAAGCTTAAAATGTGTTGAAGTGGGCAGTGAGGAGGCTCAGTACCAAATCTAACACCCTGATTCAGCCCCTGGGATTCACATAGTGAAAGAAGAGAGCTCATTTCTATAAGTTGTCCTCCAACTCTATTCGTGCTGTACCATGTGGTATGTGTGTACATAATGATAAAAAAATATTTTTAAAAGTTCAAGACTAGTTTACTTAGCATAGTTGCTTGAATCAAAAGGTAAAATAGTTTAGCCCCATTTTATATAATTAAAGTCTTTGCTCTTCGTATCTCCTTATATAAAGGGGCACCTCAATCTCTCATGTCTCTACTTTTTTTTCTTCATTATTATATTTTTATACTGTTTGAAAATTTTCAGGGAACGACAGCTTCATTCAACAAACATTTCACTAACACTTATTGAGCAATTGTTTTGTGCCAGTAATAGCACCGTACCCTGTACTGTAGGACCAAGGTCTCTATCAAAGTTCAGATTGGTTTTCAATAAACTTGAGCTAATAAGGCTTCACTAAATAATGTTTAAAAGCAGTTTTCTTTTTCAGTATATAAGCATGGTCCAAAGTTTTAGAGAACTTAATGAAATTACAACAGCATACACAAGGATAGAAACCTCCTTTGCTCTCCAAAGATGTTGAACACATGACTCATGTGGAAAGTGAATTTCTGAACAGATTTAAGCAAGGCATGGTTGCACGTGCCTACAATCTCAGCACTTGGGAAGCAAAGGCAGGGGGATTGGTGCAAGTTCAAGGCCACTAAGCCAGCTAGAGCTACACAGAAAGACCTTATCAAAAAAAAATTTTTTTAATTAAAAGTTGAAATGCTAAACACACCCCACTTAGGTTTACTAACATAACTTTTTCCATACTTGCTCTATCTGCTGTGTTTCTCTCTGAATTTCTTATAAGTTGCAGATGAATGACAATTCACTCCTGAATAATTCAGTTCATACCCTAAAAACAAGAACATTCTTTTATATAACCACAATGCCATCACTATGGCTACGAAAGTAGAAGTCCATAATATCTACTACCTAAAGGCTAGTCTGTATTAACCTACCCCATTTTACCCCCAGCTTTCACCTATACTATTATTTCAAAACAAAAGAATCTAACCTTTATATCTCTCTATTCAATGCTGGATATTTTTTTTTCCAAGTTAGGTCAGTGATCTTGTAGAAATGCCCCACATTCTGAATTGGTTGTTGACTCATGGCTCATCTGTCACTGTGCCTCTTGCTTTTCACATAAATTCCATGTTAGGCCTAAAAGCACATTGAGATCGGTGTTTATATTTACTTATTTACTCTGTGTGTATATGTGTGGATATCCATGTAACAATACATGCATGGAAATCAAGGGTAATTGATTTGCAGGAGTCAGATCTCTTCTTCTACTGTGTGGGATTCAGGGATCGAACTCAGGTTGTTAGACTTGGCAGCAAACAATCAGCTTTACCCACTCTCGACAGTGCATGTTGAGATTCTGATTGGACATTCTTTTTCATAAAGTGCCAAGGGGTGCTCTGTATTGCATTATATCAGGAGGCACATCATGATGCCAAGTTTGATCCTGGTTCTAGGCATTGATTTTGCTCTGGGGATCTCTCTCTCTATCTCTGTCTGTTTCTGTCTCTGTCTCTGTCTCTCTGTCTCTGTCTCTGTCTCTCTCTCTCTCATTATAAAAGTACTTGTTCCCTCTTATAATTAACAAGGAATCAGGGGCAGTGGTGTCATTTTGGCACTGTGCTAATATCCTATTCCCAACTGCTTCCATCTGATGATTTTAGGTCCTAGTCTTTGCCTAAATCAATATTCTATTGGTGCTCGTATTTATTTTTAATATATTTTGAAGATGCATAAGATATGTGCCGTCACCACTAGTGACAGAGGCTGTAGGTATCTGAGTGCATAAATTCACATAGCAGTAACAAGAAGTTATACTGACTGAGTACTTGTTGTGGAGCCAGACAGTCTAAATATGAGCCCAGCCCACCATTTGCTGAATGAACTGAACAAAATTCAGTCTCTCTGTTTTTATTTCTTGTGCTGCAAAAGGGGAGTAATGCGAATGCTAGTGGAGTTGTCTGAGGGCTGAATAATTTAAACACGTTTCCAAAATCGTGTATTTGTTGGTGCTGTTGCTGTTGCTGCCTTTTGGCTAATCTGTTACTCTACCTCTCTTAGTGCTTGTAAACTCTGCCTCAGGACCTCATGTGCCAACCTAAACCTTCTAAAGCATTAAATTGTTTACTTCTCCTGGAGTAGTCAAGAAAGCACTAGCACATGAGGTCACTCACCGCAGAGCCAGGGTTTGATCCCAAGCAATTTGATTCCAGAACATTTTCTGTAAAGACTGACATGTGGAAAGAGGAATGGCAGGACAGAATTAAATGGAAATCAGCAAAAATGGCAGCCCAAACTCAGGGTTGCAGTTGAAAAGCGGCTACTCAAACAGCTTGCAAGTTTGGGTCTTTTGAATAAGAATAGCGTTCTGTGAAGCATGGGTTTGTATACAGACAGCATTTGCATCACTTAGGAACTTCTTCAAGGAATTTATGAACTTGAAAGAGTTGAAAGGGGGTGGGGGGGAGAACTAGAAGGCAGGGGCAGGAATGGAAAACACAACAGAGTTATGATACCTCAGAGCCTCAGGGCAGAACATGGTATTTTGATAGAGTTGGGAAGGGGAGTCCTCCTCGTTTTTCACATTGCTGTAATGTGAAAGATTTGTCCAATTCATAAAGGCCACACTGGGTTTCCTTGCAGGAAGATGGATGTCTGCTGGTGGTAGTAATGCCAGCGGCTGGTTATCTCAGGCACTCAGACTTTACCTAAGTCTGTCCATGACTTCAGAAACACAGTTTAATCCAGAAAAAGCCTCCCTAGCAGGGATTGGTCCCAGCCCTTCATTAGCATTACAAGCGGTTCTAGGGCTGTGTCAGTCTTATCTGCCCCTTAATTGCCATTACGAAAGGCTCTCAAGTGTAATTTTCTGAAGAGAACTAAAAATAAGTGAGTAAAAGGAATCCAGCGTTATTAATGCTTTTATGCACTCCTAGAACCATCGTTGCTAAGTTGCTTCTGAGTTTTCATGGTTTTTAATGAAAAGTGGTCTAATTTATCAATTGGTCGTGAAGAATACTTTTTTTATTTGTTTTGGGCTTTTTCCCCCCACTCTATACACCTCAGCCTTCCAGAATCACAGGTTTAACATGTCAGCCTAAAATGGTTTATGACTGAGTCTTTTGTCTAGTGCTTGATGGGAGAATAGTACGCACAAACTGCTGAGGATTCTGTGGGAGAGTGTAGATAGTGCTCTTGTTAAATATGAATTTCAAGAAGAATCTAAATAAGACATTATTGAGGGAGACCACAAAGTGGGGGGTGGGTGGGTAACCTGGTTAGTTTATAACTTGGGATTTCTGCCCATCGTTTTATAAGTTGGAGATTTTAGTCCTTGGTAAAGGAATGAAGAGTGATGTCAAGGGGAGGAAGCTGTTCAGTGAGTAGAGTGTCTGCTAGAGAGGCACCAGGCGAGTGTGGACTCCCAGCATGGCTGATCTGGCAGTTCAAATCTATAATCCCAGAGCTGGGGCTGCAGCCTGGCCTGCCGAGGCAGAAAGATTCCTGGAGCTTGTTGGCCAGCCAGCCGAAAAGAATCGAACTTCAGGTTCAGTGAGAGACCCAACCTCAAAATAAACAATATGAATAGGATAGAAAGCAGTTGATAAAGACACCTAATGCTATCCTCTGGAAACCCCACATATGTTTATACATGCACACACACACACACACACACACACACACACACACACACCTAAATAGCCTCTCTTCACCGACACAGAACTGTCACCAAAAGGTGTATTATTGAATCAGTAGTGGTTGCAGCAAGCAGAGCTCAATCATACGAAAACTGACACATTTCAACACCTATGTACCAATTCTTTAATTGCCTGTAAATAACGCTGATACCCACAGCACCAGGTTCTCAGTGATGGGAGAGGTGGGAAAGGGAGTGTCATGGGGGGTCCATGTTGCACTCAGCCTCCTACTCCTTTGCCCAGATTTCTCCCTAGTGTCCAACCATATAAGCCCCCCCCCAAAAAACCAAACTTCTCTAGATTTATTTTACTCTGAGCCCAACAGGATTTTAAAAACAGGTTTTTGCATACTATCTCACTTGATCTAGGTAGTCTTCAAGGCAGATAAACCACATATCTTACCTCTAAGTTTGCAGAGGGGGAAAGGCAAAGTTTAAGTGCCTCACTCAAGTGCCAACATCTGCTGGGACTTCTACTCTTTCCTGATGTTGTTCTAGGCATGTCATTCTCCTATCACAGAGCCCTCACCCAGCTTCTGCAGATCTGAACTGGCCCTAAGAGAACCAGCTGTGTGACCTTGAACAGGTCACAGCTCCCCTCTCTGGGCCTCAGTTCCCTGTGGTCCAGGGAGAGGTCATAGCATGGGTTCTCTAACACCCTCTGGTCTTCTGTTGAGAATTAAGTATCCCATTGGGAACAGATAGTAAACAACTCTTTTTGCTCTGCATAGCAAGACCCCTCGACCCTTCCCTGTGAGTCATGAGAGTTGTTGTCTGTTTCTATTTTGATGGGTTCCTTTACAAGATGCAGATCTTACTAGGAACAATAAATATCAGTGGTGCCTTTGCAGGCCACTGTGTGTCACTCTGCCGGGCACCTCATTTGCTGCAGGGTTATTTTCCAGCAATTATCTTCTGACCCTGTGCTCTGTAGCACACTATTTTATTATCCCTCCCGGGCAGTTTAGAGTGAAACATGGACATAAGTAACGCTGATGGACTTGTTTAGAGCTGATAGACCCTGTCTTCCTAAAGAGGTTGCTTCTTTGGAAGGACACAATGCCTTCCACATGATTTTTCATTAAGAATTATATCCTTGGGGCTGAGATGATGGCTGAAGTTAGTAAAGTGCCTAAGGATCTGAGCTTGGATCCCTATGACCCACAGAAAAAGGTTAAGTGTACAAGTGTGTGCCTTTAATCCTAGTTCTGGGAAAAGAGAGAAAAGGAATCCATGGAGCTCACTGGTTAGCTGGTTTTGCTGAAATTAATGATCTCTAGACTCATAAGGTAAAGAACAACTGAGGAAGACGGTGACATTGGCCTCTGGCCTACACACACACACACACACACACACACACACACACACACACACACACACGCTCAAACCTGGACATGTTCATGCCTCCCACACATACTCACATCCTTTAATATGTTTGAAATGGACTAGGCAGTTGGAGAATCACAAGCTCTCATCTCAAAGGCCCTGAGACCAAGGAAGGACATAGAGATCCCTTCCCCAAGAGCCTGTGGACAGGCAGGCTGGCTAGCCACAGAGTTAACTGGTGGGAAGTCGAGGTTGTGTTTCTCAGTCATCCTGCTTTTTAAAGTTTCTAACTGGACATTAGGCTATGAGGTCACATAAACAGGAGTATAATGTGTGCCATGGCAGGTGCTTGGGTTTTGGGGGATAACACTACACCCTACTGTGAGAGTAAGGAGCAGGAATGCAGCTCCCTGTTGTGCTCTATTCTCACCCTCTCAGATGGCTCAGGGTGCCTCATCCACACTCTCTGTCCTTGAACAAATCGACATTGTTCTTTAATCCAACACACAGGAGATTCTGGAAGATTCATGCATGACTACCCCAAAAGCTTTTATGGATCTAGGCTGCAAAACATACAGCATCTCACTGGGGAAATGCCTTATATGTTACTTTCTTATTTAAATAAACTCATTCTGTGGCATTTTGATTTCTTAGATCAATATTTATAAATAGGTCATGATAATTTTGTAAACCAAGGATCCATACAGCATTGTAATACTCATCACCCTACAAATATCCAAATAAATAAAGGGCAGCTGTGACGAGAGGGGGCCCCCTAGCTAGAGAGAAGTCCCTGGCGCCTGGAAGAAGAGAGAGGCAGCTTTCAAACAGATTAGTTTTCTGCAGCATGAATGAGCAACTTGCATGTGAAAATGAAGATGTAAGGGAGTAAGATGCATGCCACAGCCAGCTATGTCAGCTCACATTATATCATAAACGGAAGGGCTGATTCAATTATTAGCATCAAGAGAGTCGCTGCAATGCTTTGTCATGTAGAAGTTATAAAAGATTACCTGTCCAGGTACTTCAATTCATCTTTTGACTGCTGTCTTCAGAAATTCCCTCAGACTCTTGTTGATCAAGACCCAGATGAACTGAAAACATTTAGAAGGATAAAAATCAAAGCCATTAAAGAGTCCTCTTCATTGGTGAACAAATAATCTCCAGGAAAGTAGAAGTGGAAGAAACTGCTATCAAGTCCATAACAAGGAGACCACAGAGGAAATGGCTAGAGGTGGGGGATTTTAGAGAAGGATTCTTGGCGGAGGCACACCTGAGGGCAAAAGGAGGCACTGATGTATCCAAAAGTGTGTGTGTGTGTGTGTGTGTGTGTGTGTGTGTGTGTGTGTGTGTGTACATGTAGGCCAGAGGTTGGCATTAGATGTCTTCCTCTGTTGCTCTTTACATTGTTTTGTTTTTTTTATTTTATTAATTATTTATATGGGTGTCTATCTCTCTGACTGTGCACACATGTATGTACTCAGTGCCCACAGAAACCAGAAGAGGAACATTAGAGTTGGAGTTATAGGCACTTGTGAACCACCCAACCTGGGTGCTGGGAACAAAGCCACAGTCATCTCCAAGCACAACAAGGCACCCTTAGCCACTGAGCCACCATCTCTCTGGCCCACTTTATCTTATTTTTTAAATAAAATTCCTCACCAAACTTGGAGCTCACTGACTAGCCAGGCTGGTTGTCCAGCTAGCTTCAAGGATCCTCTGTTCCATCCATAGACTCTATGTCTGTCTTTTATGAGGATCCAAACTCAGGTTCTCATGCTTAAGAGACAAGCACTTTACTGACTAAGCTATTTTGCTGGCCCCAACCAGAACTTTTTATACATCAAAGAAATCATGAGGAAAATGGAATGCAATTTGCTGAAAATGTTTATTTTGCAAGAAAAATATGAGAAGGCCTTCACAACATATTTTACAGTGGAGATTCAGAAATTAAGTTTCTGAACCTATAAACAGCCTGGAGCTCTTTTGCAGGGGAGTCATCATATTCCTTGGAGTCTTCTTCTTCAAACAGAAACATCCTTGGTTCTTTTAACTCCCAGGATGCAGTTTTGCATGCTGCCATCATTTGAAGTAGCCCTCGACAGAAGGATTCCAATTTAGAACCCATCTTTAGCCAAGGTGCCCAAAATGGAACAGAGCTCTGACATTGCAAATACCACCGGGTAATTCTTTCCTAAACCTTCTCTCTCTACTTCTATTAATACAGCCCATGACTGCATTTGCCTAGGTGGCAGTTATGTCACACTGCTGACTCATACAGAAACTGTGGTCAGTTAGAACCCTTGAGTTCTCGTGTGCTGCTGCTATGATCTTCCTTGTTCCCGTTCCCCACCTCCACCTCCCTGTGTGTGTGTGTGTGTGTGTGTGTGTGTGTGTGTGTGTGTGAGAGCGAGAGAGAGAGAGAGAGAGAGAGAGAGAGAGAGAGAGAGAGAGAGAGAGAGAGAGAGAGAGAGAGAGAGAGAGAGGAGGGGGGAGAGGGAGAGGCAGAGAGAGAGAGGGAGAGGGAGAGAGAGGACCAGACACAGAGGTTTAAAAGTGACATTTATCCTTATACATTTGATCATAGTGATAGCAACCTGTCAGAATATTCCAGAACGAGCAGATTAGCTCTCCCTCCCTTGAGAAAAGGAGAGTACTCACCAGCTCATGTAGCAGCACAGCTAAGCCCATGCTGATCCCTGGTCTCAAAGGCATTAGAACTGTGTTCTCTTCCCATCTGTGATTCATCTGCAGCCCTGGAGAAATCTGTGTCTTTAGACTTGCTGGGACATCACTGTAAAACAGTAACAAATGTGAGTGGCCATTTCCTTCCCGAGGTTCCACAAAGACTTGGGTGTGTACAAAAACCAAACTCAATGTTAACTCAGGCAGCATGGTGTGAGATGAGGAAAAATGGTGTGCCAGGCTCTAGGCAACTTTCAGAAGCTCTGTCTACCCTTATTACAGCATGTTACAGCTAGTGGGCATTTATTTGTGCAACTATTTTAAAGAAATGACTGGGCTATCTGATTTGGTGTTGTAATAACATTGTGTAGGGTTAATATAATTTTTGAAAAAAAAGTTATTTGCTGTCTGACTAAATGCCATAAGGCCTTTCTTCTTTATGAGATCAATTGGAGGTGACTCTTAAATAGTATAGAGAACACGTGAATCAGGAATGGCATCTGTGTAACCAGGGCCAAAGCACACGTTCTCTATGCTTTAATTTCCATGATGAATTTCTTTGTCATGTTCTTGAAGACTCCCCAACATGACTGAGGATTCTAGATTTATAAGAAAATGGGCAGCAGTTGAAAGTTAGAGGCACGTATGGACTACATAGCAAGTTCTAGGCCAGCCAGGGCTACTTAGTGAGACCCAGATGGTAAGATTTTCTGCACCCAGACATTAGATTTTTCCACTGACACAGTAAACCAAATCAAGCCAAATCAAAAAGTAAAGGGCCAGGTTTAATCTGAGCAAAGCACTCCTGGGTAACTCTCTGGAAAGGGAGCAGGAGAGAAATCGCATGGCCGATGTACAGTCAGGTCTTAAATACCCTGAGGATGGTGGTCTTGAGCTTTGTGGGAGGAGCCTGGACTTTGAGTGGTCTTTATGAGGAGTGGGGCTGAGGGAGAGTTTCTTTCAAGGCAGAGTTTCCAGATAACACTTATTTAAAAGAAAGAAAGATGGGGTTGGTGTTGGATCGGTGTGAAAAGAACTGTAATCTCTTTCTCACATGTGTGTGTGCATGGGTGTACAGGTGTGTACAGATGTGCATGTGTTTGCAGAGGCCATGATGGCAGACCTTTTCCTGAATTGTTTTCTCCATCTTGTATTTTCAGACAGTTTCTTGCTGAATCTGGAGCCAGTCTAGCTACCAATTTGGCTAGACTGGCTGGCCCGCAAGCTCCTGGGGTTCTTTTGTCTCTGCCTCCCTAGTGCTGGGGTTTCAGGTACAGATGGCCATGCCCACCCTTTAACATGAGTTCTCAGAGACCCAGCTCAGGTCCTCATTCTTGTGTAGCAAGTGCTTCACAGATTTGGTTCCAGCCTAGAACTGTGATACTTTAAGCAAAGAAACATCCAAACTTGAGCTAGAGGGAGAGCTCAGTAGTAGAGAGGCTGCTCTTCCAGGGGACCAAGATTCAATTCCCAGCACCCAGATGGCAGCTCACAACCATCTGTAATTCCAGTTTCAGAGGAATCCAGTGCCTCCTTCTGGCCTCTGTAGGCACTTGGCATACACGTGATACACAGACATATGTGCAAACAAAACACTCACACACATAAAATATATACACATATACACATATATGTATCTATGCCCTTCCTTTGGGCTAAGGTGTGGTTCGTTGGCAGAGCACCTCCCTGGCATGCTTAAGGCCCTAGAATTCCATCCCCAGAACTGAGGTGGAAAAAGAAAAAGTCACCCAAACTGCATTACAGAAAAATGAATTAAGTAATACAAACTTTAAATTGAGTAGCTCTCTTCACTCCTTCTGTTCTTTTCCCATCATAACCCTGACATCTTCTGTTAATAGCAACACATGGATGACAAACACCTTGAGCTTTGGGGACTGTTGGACTCCTGGAAATCTCTGAAAGTATTAACAAACTAGAAATTTGAAGATTATCATTTTAGACTGAAACAGAGAGCTCATGAATAACTTGTACAGTATATAAATAAATTCAAGCTACTGCAAGTGTCTATTGCAAAATGTCCAGTGAACAGTTGGCTTCACGGCAGAAAGGTACAGGAAACATCCCCACTTCTCTAGCTTAATGCACGTTTTAACCTTATTCTTGTGATCTTCAAGAGCTCAATAGTCTCAGCTTAGCTCTCATGAGAGATCAGAACCTGGAGCCTCTGTGCTTGATGCAGCAATGTGGTCCAGGATCAGCAGCATTAGCAACCTGTGGACCTAAGAAAAAATACTGAAGTCAGTTCCCTCCAACGAACCAGAAAATAAATAAAAGAATAAAAAAGAGAAGCTCTCATCTCCTTCATAAACCTCCTGAATCTGATTTTGAATTTCAAAACCCTTCTCTGAGTGACTCCTATGCATCTAGGAAGGCCTGAAATAGGGGAAAGTGATCTTACCCAGGTTTGCCCACACTGCATCCTGACACAGCTAACCAGCGCCCCTGTGGCACTTTTGAACATATAGAAAGTCAATAGTTACAACTTTACCAGATTTAAGTGCTCCTAGTATACACAGCCTTTTCTCAAGGTGTGTGTCACTGACTTTCAAATGTCCTTGCCTTGCCAGGTCTTTTCAGATCACTTGTTCTCCACAATCCATCCCTAGGAGGGATGTTTGGCAATGCCAGGAGATACTTCTGGTTGTTATCATCTGGACATGGGATAGTGGTGGGTTGAAGCTGAAGATGCTGTAAAGCTGCACACTGTACAAAGCGGTCCCCACAGTTGCTGGCTTAGATGTCAATAACAATAAGGTTGAGAAACACTTCTGTAAAGGTGGGTGGTTTCTAGGGGACTCCTGGGTGCATGCTGTGGAATAATTGAGTCATGCATATGACCAGGCAAAGGAAGGCAAACTGGCAGTGGCCAGAGTAATGTTGGGTACCTGGGGAGGGGGCAGAGAGTGGAGAATCCTACTCCAGGTAAGAGGAAGGTAGGACAGGTTATACCCAGTGTTCTATACCTAATTGGTTTAGGCAGCGGGGCCTGGGGTTCAGGGAATAGATGCCAGGTAATTGCTACAGAAGGGCTGGAGGTGGGGTGGGTTGGAAAGATGGAGAGGGGGGCAAGCAGTGGACACTTTCTTATGAGCCCAAATCTTGTAAGGCCTGGAAAACAGAGAGTATGTTGAGCATTAGCAGGGAGCAGCAGGAGGGATTTCAGGTAAATCCACTAAGAAGACACTTAGGCAGAATCCACTGGTTAAAACTGGGCCACCTCAAAGCCACACCAGCTGCAGAGGGTGACCCGTGGCAGGGTCAGCTGAGTGTTCAGCTCCAGTGAGCTTCTTAAATCCCTCGCCATGGAGGAGAGGCTTCTGGTGAGTACACAATATGGCTGACTTGCAAGAAGGGGTTGAGTGCTCCAAGCTACAGAGAAAGGCAGCCAAGAAGGAAGCTGAGCCCTAACCCTGTGTACTGCAACACCTGGGGATAAGAGCCCAGAAAGAACTGGAGAGGTCCCCTGGGTCATTTCCCTTCAACAGGGAAGCTAAGACATTTCAGAAAGATTATCTCCCCTCAGCTTTAATCTTCACAGAGAAAGTTTTCTCAAGGACTCATGGGTTCCTTAGAATCCATCCAAGTGGCCAGTGTCCCCATTCCTTACCCCCACATTCCCCTCACCAGCTTCTTTTCATCTTTCCCAACACCACCCCCACTCTGCTCCCACCCAGCAGCTCCCTACCCTTTCATCAGGTTACAGAATCGAAGCCATTTTCTTGCTGTCCCAAGAATCTCTTGCCAACCTTTGCACCCCTTTGTGACCCTCTGCAAACCCTCAGAGTTTTGCCTGCCAGCAAGTGTTAGCACCAGAACGTATTTATTAAATGCATCCTGTGTGCAGACTGTCCCTTTGGCTATGGAAAGTGAAGAGAGAAAGGAAAAGAACATTCACAGGTTTGTTGGTTTTTGTTCTGTAGTCTTCCTCCAGGGAGTTGTGGATCTTGGCCGAGTTTATAATCTAGCCGGTACAATCATCCTTAGGCTAAGTTTCACTGTAACATTTTGACTGTCCTACAGATGTTTTCCCTGTGACCCTCCTCCAAAGACAGAAGAGTTCTCTGTCATTGACAACAGCTCTGATGTGAATTTTGCTGTAAATAACCTGGAGATCAATGCATTTGCTCAGGCATTGGAGACAGAACTCCACTGCCTTGCGGGTTTTGATGCAAATGAGCTGCAGAGGGATTTGTTCTGCTGAATTCACTCTGCAGCAACTGGATTAATCTCATTTCATATTGTGTCTCTAAGTAGGAAAGTAAACTGATTTTCAACAGGCTAAATGGTAGGTTGATGCTGCCAACATCCATCAGATTTATCCTGACTAAATTGCAACTATAACAGTGTCCTGATTGTTTTCCCTTCCACAAAGCAGTTGCCAAAGTGCATCACTTTAGGATGGGCGTTTTATGATAGATGGAATGTTCTGGGATGTAACCCCCCCCCACCCCTGTTCAAGCTACACACACTAGCCCTAACTGGTAGCTGAAGTGAACTCTCAGTATGTGCTTACTATGAAACTACACTACACTGATGATCTGCTTTCTGCCTGCATTTGTCCCTTCTATATCAGTCCATTCCCAAAGCTACCATTTCAGCCTCCAAGGATTCCCAGTGTCTGTTTGTATTGGGTTCTCTCTTTCCATTTCTCCTAAATTGTTGGCTTCAACAGGCTGGTGCTTCTAGTGCAACCCAGATGCAGCAGAAAGTCCTGCGTTTATAACCAGCAGTTGCTGTCAAAGGGAAGAGCTTGTGGGGATGCCTCTGAGATGGCACAGGGCTGTTATATGGAGCAAATGTAATAATGGGTATTAAAAAGTAATTTGTAAACTGTAACACGCTCTCCAAAAGAAATTATGTCTGTATTATATGACTTTAGGGTTTAGAAGGCCACTGGATAATATATAAAATTCAGCAAGGCTCCCTCCATAGCACAGTCGAAATAGAACATTATAGAATTTGGGACACTGACCTTTCCATCCATAAGCTGCAGGCTTCTCAACATTTTTTACAGAAAAAGCACACCCATGGCGTTGAGGACACACACAGTTCCGAGGAACTCACATGCTCACTACTTTGGAACAAAGGGTCACTGCTCTTACTTGAACTCCCCCAGAACCCTCACAATGCCTTCCAAAACCTTCACCAGCCTTCAAGAGCCTCCCCCAAGTCCTCTTCCCATTCCTCCCAAGATAGAATGATTCTGTTTGTCCCAATGCTCTTGTCAGCCTTATGTTACAGTTGAGCACATATGTGCACTTCTGATTCAACTGTGAACTGCTGATAGTCACAAAGGTCTCCAATCTACTTCCACCCTTACCCCTTCCCCTCTGTGCTGCTATACAATCCCCTCTGTGCTGCTATATAACTGGTGACAACAGCTCAGATCAGAGAAAGGAGAAAACTGTGTTGACCAAAAGGGTCCTAGAAAAGGCCTTGTTCCTAAGAGTTGGTCCATCGGTCCTGGATTTGGAAGTCTTGACCTTTAGCCACCTCTGAAATAAGCAGGGTCTATGAAATGGAGTCATAAAACCCTATGAATTGTGGGGCATGGTGGTGCATACCCCTAATCCCAGCACTAGGGAGGGTGAGACAGGCCAATCCAGTCTACACAGCAAGACTGTGTCAAAAGCAAGAGCAAGCTAGATGTGGTGGTGTGCACGCCTGTAATCCTAGCATTTGAGAGACAGAGACATGAAAATTCGGTATTCAAGGTCAACCTGTGTTGCACAGTGAGTTCCAAACCAGCCTAGGCTATATAGCAAGACCCTGTCTCGAAAACAAATATAAATACTATAATCATGAAAGTTATCCTTTGTGCTTATCTGTACATTTTCTGGTTTTGGACTGAGCATAAGAAGACCATATCAGATCTAAAAGTTAAAGCTGTACATATTTTCTTGTAACTTGATTTTCAACTTAAAAGTTCCCCAAGTTTGAATTGTGAGTGTCATCCTTTGCCTCCCAGCTTGGTTGTGGGTTTCTAACTGAACGTTTCACCGCATAAAATCATGGGCTCTGAGGCTGCACCACTCCCCTACTGGAAGGAACCTGTACAGAATGTGAAAAAAATTACTTTTTAGCATATAAAAAAAATTCTGGTGCTAAAGAAATGGCTCAATAGTTAAAGGCATGGATTGCTTTTTCAGAGGATCCAAGTTCAGTTCCCAGAACTCACATAAGGCATCTCAGGGTCACTTAAGTCCAGCTCCAGGAGATCTGACACTTCTGGCCTCTGAGGGCACCTATACACTCTCTGTCTGTCTGTCTGTCTGTCTGTCTGTCTGTCTGTCTGTCTGTCTCTCTCTCTCTCTCTCTCTCTCTCACACACACACACACACACACACACACACACACACACACACACACACACACACACACACACACACACACAAACCCTTACCTGATTGTGACTGCACACCCCTGGAGTCTCAGCACTTGAGAGGCAGAAGCAGGAGGATCACAAATCAAGACCAGCCTGGACTAAGTAACACATCATCTCTCCACCCAAGCCTGAAAGTAAATCTCTGAGCTGGTTGTGAGTGAGTAAATGAGTGTAAGTAGAGGCCGGAGGAAGCCAGAGAGTGTCTTCCTCAGTTGCTCTCTACCTTATGTTTGAGGTAGTGTCCTTCACTAAGCTTGGTACTAGCTGATTGGGCTAGTGTGACTGGCTAGTAAGCCACAAGGAGCCTCCTGTCTTCCACCTCCCCAGCTGGTGGAATAGAGGCACACCTGGATTTAATATGGGTACTGAGCATTTGTGTAGCAGATATTTTATTTTGACCAGGTGACTTTTTAAAGGAATCCTCTTTTAAAAGGTTAACAACTGCCAAGTACATGGCATGCACTCAATATATGTGTACTCCCAAACAAAGAATAACTTGAGTTATTTAAAACAGCCATAGACAAGAATGGCTTCTGATTGCTGCTCTTTTGCTGTACATTAGAAATCATTTTCAGACATGGAAAGTTGGCTAAAAAATCCAGGAGTATTGTAATACCGGCATTGTGGAGTGCAGATTGTGACTATGTGATGTGTGTGACTAGTGATGGGGTACACACTCATGTGAGGGATTTATTGTTATACTGGATTAGAGATGTGTTGCTACTGTAATAAAAGGTTGTCCCAGGGCCCTCACCCTGAGCCAACTTCTGAAGCACGGCTCCTGCCCTTTCAGCAGCATCCCCAGCCCTCAGTAATTCCATGTAACACAGTCCTGGCATACACCCCTAACCTCAAACCCCAGCTCATTTTCCTAACAACACACCTTCTCCCCATCACCCGCCAGCAGCTTCTTGTTCGCTAACACTCCCCCAAACCCTTCAAATCAGGGAGCTCTCAGTGTGTTAAAAAGGGAAACAGAGAGTTACCTAGTTCTATCAATATTTTCCATGTCTTTGTTGACTTGAATCAGAACTCTTCAACAAAACCACTGGAACTTGCTCCTGAGATAGGCTAGTTTTCTCCCCTCAATGTTCCAACTGTTCACCTCTAGGTGTGTTTGGAGCTGTTCTGGCCCTAGATAATAAAGCTATCATCAGCATTGCCATGCAGCTGTAGAGCCCATCACCTGGGGTTGGGATCTCATCGGATGCCACAAATCAAGCAGAACTGTGAAGGCTCTGCCCAAAAAGGAACAGAAAAATTCAAGAAACACCCTTGGCCTGAAGGGAGAGGTTCAGAAGGGTAGGTTCTTTGAGGCCCTGCTCCCTGTTTGCCCATGGGATTCAGACATAGAGGGGTTTGTGGTTCTCTTCAAAACTGAAAGCAATTCTGTTTTCTCAGAACTTGTGTGTGGCATGGCCGCTGTCCCAGCTCTAGGCAACCGAACCCCAATAATATCCTTTTTGTCTCGTGCTCCCACAGCATTTTAAGATGTCCATTTATCCACACAGCAAATTCCACAAAGAAAGAATACTCTCTAGGAGGCAGTTAACAGATAAGGGGAAACTGGGGTCCAGGAGAGGTGCTATACATCACTCATGGCTTGTTCAGTCTTCCTTGACCAGTCCACATCTCTTAAACCACTGTCGATGATAGAATTTTCTCCCACTGGTGATGGAAACTAGAATTAGGGCCTCATATAATGCTAGCAAGCATACTACCACTGAGATATTTGATATGTATATTTCAGCCCACTCCTACTTTGGATGGTTTTTTTGTTTGTTTTTTGTTTTTTGTTGTTTTTTTGTTGTTGTTGTTTTTTGTTTTTTGTTGTTTTTGTCAGTGCTTCTCTGTGTAGCCCTGGCTGTCCTGGAACTTGCTCTGTAGACCAGGCTGTCCTGGAACTCAGAGATCCACTTGCCTCTGCCTCTTGAGTGCTGGGATTAAAGGTGTGCACCCACACACACACACCCCTACTCCCCCCTCCCCGCCCATCCCAACTTTTTGATACTAGGTTCATGCACCCCATGCTAGCCTGAAACTCATTATATAGCTGAAGATAACTTTGAACTTCTGACCCTCCTACCTCCCAAAGGCTAAGGGTACAGATGTGCACCACTGCACACAGTTTATATGGCATTAAAGATCAAACTTAAGACTTCATGCCTGGTAGGCAAGCACTTTACCAACTCAGTTACATTCCCCAGGCCCAGGAGCATTTTATTTTGTGAGTGGAAAATGAATTCATGCTACCACCTCAGTTATCTCAGAATTTCCTGCTAGGTTTGAAATCAACCACAACTCTTATGAAACCTTTTATAACAAATGATAATAATGAAGTTCTTCTGGGATGCCCAAAAGTTATCTTTTTTAGTTCATTGCCAGGCACACTGATGTTCCAACTGGGCTCTGAATGATTGGCACCTCTGGGAAAGAGCTTGCCTGGTTGCCATTCACCTTGTTGGTTAGTCTATAATGTGTTTTAATGTGTAGAGTTGTGTTATATAAACAATAATTTTTCATTATTATAATACCATTTTCCCATAATTGCAAAAATATTTCTGACCTGAATTTATTCTTGTCATGGCTGTGTGAGCAAGCAGAGTCTTGTTTGCCTGTAAAATATATTAATAATATATTAATTAGCTTCCCGGAGCTGCCCAAACAAGGAACAGGAAAGATTTATCTAAATCATGAAAACTGAAATGAAGCCAACACTTTATTAATTGTAGTTTAGGAACAGCCTCAGAATTTAAGTAGCATAGCAAAATTCAGACCTAGCTTTTGAGAGGAGATAACAGAAAATACCACTCAATTAACAAAACACTTATTTAGCATCTATTGTGGAAAAGTTCTAGAAGGTCAAAGAGGCTGAGACATAAAATTGGCCAATTTCATTTTATGGTCATAGTTAAAAGGCAGTAAAAGACAAGGTCATATAAGTGTCTTGATTTAGTGTCAATTAACTTCAATGTATTGGGTTGAGCTGTGTGAAACTGATAAAATCTGACTAATTTTAACCCTTCCCCCCCAAAAGTGACCATTTGCTAGGATTCGACCTTATACAAAGGTGCTTTTGACATACTGTCCCAGTGCCTAAGGCATTAGGCTCTTTCATCCTTGTATATCTTTATACTAAATGGTTCATTATTAGTTGAAGCCACCATTGGAAGAACAGCCACTGCTAGAAGGTGATTACAGGTCAGGGATTTGGCTCTTGTCTTTTTATATTTATTCAGCACTGAGTCACTAATAGCATACATTATGTAGTTTTAAAGTTTCTGATTACATTAGACCCATCTCTTTATTCTGTTTAAGAGTTATTGCCCCTACTACCTGTGTCTGTGTGGCACTCCCCAATCTAACTCTCCAGTGACATTGCTGTTGTTGCTGTCTGTCACACATAACCTTAGTCTCCCTCCCCCCAATGGAGGAGGTGCTCTTCCTGAAATTCCTGCAAGACTGCTGTAGACTTCAGTGGCACACATTCGTTTTTAATAGGTTTGGGGATGCTCCCCCTAGCAAATATTAGATTACCTCTTTAAAAATGTATCCAGCCGGCTGATACCAGCTACTACAGCAACTCAGGGAGAATCAGTAAGTAGCAAATAAAGAAATCTGTTGCACACCCTAGAAGGGGCAGGTTATAGGAAACATAGTCTGTGAAGTACAGGGATTTCCATGAGATCTCCATGTGAGGGGGGAAAGTTCCTTGAGTCAGTCAGGGTCTTCTTTGCATTTCCTGGCATGTAATCTGTGCCATGTGAAAGACAACAGTCCACATTGGCTAGTGACAGTTCTAGAAGGTTGGATGAGCTGTGCTCATAATTTCTTGTTACATAATTTCTACCAGGCAAATCAGATCTATGCAAATAATGGTCATGCAAATAAGGACAGGCTTGGCTGATTAAAGTTAAGTTCTGTTTATGGACTTGGATCACTAGTTTTGTAGAGTCAGGTTCTGAGTTTCCTGAGGATCATGATTATGACAACACCCTAATAGAGGAACAGCTCTTTTTTCTAGGCTCTTATCAACTGCCTTTCCTTCACAATATGTACATTAGCATAAATACAAGTTTAATGCTATCTACCAGATAGTATCCAGACCCTTCCCATGCATTGATCTCCTTAAGCTTGCCCTACAGAATAGAGTCATTATTACATCCATTTTAAAGAGAAGAAAAACAACCATTCAGGGCAATTCACAACTTTAATCCCAGTACCCAGGAGGCAAAGGCAGGCAAATTTCTGTGAATTGAGGCCAACATAGGTTATATAATGAGAATCTGGAGAGAGAGACAGAGAGACAGAGACAGAGAGACAGAAAGAAAGACACAGACAGACAGAAAAAAAATGAGGCCAGAGAAATTATGTGAACTCCTAAAACTCAAGGCTTTAAACAGGGTGTCAGTAATTCATCTGATTATCCTGGGAACTCAATGTTAAAAAAGCAAGTGCTTTCCCCAGAATATGAGGTCAAAGGGTGACAAATTAGTATTGCTTTCTGATGTACCAATGAGGCTATATCAAAGGACACTTGCTCCAGGAACACTGTGTTTCCTCCCAAGAAGACCAACTTGCCACTGCACCCCCCAGCATACACAAGGGACTCGTGCACCGCTTGTACTATTCTTGCAAAGTCACATCTAACCTTCCATCTTATCATCACCCTGCTGAGGTCCAGACACTGTCAAGAAAGCAATCCCTCCTCTTGTTCCCTTTATGCCCAACATGCAGGTGCTGATGGTGTGACTTGATTAAAAAAATCTACACAAGTTATCTCTGTCAACCTGAGAAGTCGGGTGACTCATTCACACCCTTCTCGAGGGGCTCCTGTGGGCTGCTGCAGTTCTCCCGAATTGGTCCCAGGGCTCTGCAGTTCAGTGTAGCTCAGCGCTCCATCACTCTGGCTTCCGCTCAGCTGATGAATGCTGACTTTCTGGCCATAGACCTTGGAGTTGCCTCTGAGTTGCATGACAAGTTGCCCCTGTTCTGTACTGACTGTGACCCCACTGTGCATATCCCCAAGGCAGGATAAACAAGGTTGCCTCTCAAATAAAAAAATAAGTAACAGGGGAGAAAATGCCAGCTCTTTGGCCCCTACAGCAAGTGCTATCTCTCTGGGGGATAGAGTCAGACTAACTAAATAGGACTCGATTGATGTCAGGTCTTATAAACACATGCACACATGTGGGTGCCAAAACATATAGGCCCTGACAGCCCAAAGCAAAACAGAAAAGCAACTTCTGGCTTATTAGAAAAGTGAGGATTGTTAAGCCAACTCTCAAGGACAAAGAATAGGAAAAGGGAGCAGGTGCCATAGAGTCCAGTGAAGAGAGCAGGCACATGCTTCTGCAGCCTGAGGCACTGAGCCCAGGAATTTGAGGACAACCTGTTGAGACTCAACAAAAAAAGATATAGTAAAATGGACATTCTTATTTTTCTAAGCACACTAATACAATGAAAAGAGGTAGCTACTCTAGAAATGACAGACACTAGGTATAACCAAGAATTTCCCTGCTAAAATTTATGCTAAGTCAGCTGTTGTGGCACATGCTCACAATCCCAGCATTCAAGGGGCTGAGGCAGCAGTATCTTGAGACCAAGGCTAACCTGAGCTTCACTGCAGGTTTGAGGCCAGCTGGAGCTACATGGTGAGATCCTAAATCTAAACAAGAGCAAAGAGAAAAAAAGAGGGAAGGTGGACGTAAAATAGCCACGCAGACTTACTGAGATTTTTGGAGCCTCAGGTTCCCGTCAGTGGAAGCTTGACATCTATTTCAGCTTCTAGCAAGGCAGTAAGGAAAAACAAAGAACACCAATTGTAATGGCCCGATTGTGACTTGTCACCTGTGTGACCTGGGTGAGTTACCTCACTATCCTGGGCTTCCATTCATTCACCTATGAAATGCAAATAACAAAATAAGAAGCTCTGGTGTGAGTCCACGTAAATCAGATGATGTAATAGGAAAGTGTTCAGCTAGCTCCTATATCCAATCTGCACCCCCAGTGCAGTGAAGGTTCTTTATTTAGTCATCTGTTTTTATGTATGTGTGTCACAGGGCACATGGAGGTCACAGGACAGCTTACAGCTTTCATCCTCTCCTACTGTGGATCCCAGGGATTGAACTCAGGGCATTAGGCCTGGCAGCAAGTGTTTTTACTCACTGAGCTATTTACTGATTTTTATTCTATTTAAAATATGTTGTTTGTGTGTATGTATATGTATGTGTGTGCATATGAGCAAAGGACAGCTTGTGAGAGTCAGGTCTCTCCATCCACCATGTGGGTCCCAGGGATCAAATTCTAGTCATCAGGCATGGTGGCAAGTAGCTTTATCCACTGGGCCATATTGCTAGCCCTATGTGAGTAACTTACAATAGTAAGCTGAAATGGGCTAAACAACCCAATAAGAAACTATCGAGGGGTTACTATGTATGTATGTGTGTATGTATGTATGTATGTATGTATGTATGTATGTATGTATGTAGGTATGTGATTTTTTTTTCTGTTCATTGGTGTTTTGCTCACATGTATGTCTGTATAAGGGTGCCACAAGCCTTGGAACAGGAGTTACTGTTGGTGCTGGGAATTGAATCTGGATCCTCTGCAAGAGCAGCCAGTGCTCTTAACCACTGAGCCATCTCTCCAGTATCCAGTGTTTTGTTGTTGTTTTGATTTATTTTATTCTTAATTTGTGCCTTGGAAGTACTTCAGTCTTGGCCTTCTCTTTTGTCTTCATGGAGAGACTTAGCCATCCTTGGAGCACATTCTCTCCTTTCATTAACAACCATTATTAAGTCTCTTCAAGTTTCTCTTCTGCAGGAAATGATCCAGATTACTTAATGAGTCTGTTTTACTTGTTCTAATCATTTATTTGAACTTCCCAACCATCTCCAGATGCAGAGCACACAGAAACATTGTCAAGGAAAACGTGGTCTTGAAATATCCCAGTCTGCAGCCCATTAACTCCAATGTCTAAAGCTCATTGATCTTAAGGACAAAGTTGAATTCTTTGTCCTGCTGGCTATGCTTGTCAAAGCCACCTGACTCACAAGTATGTAGGTCCACAGCTAAACCAGAAGAGGCCAGGTGGCTTATTCATTCAACATTTATTGAGCACCTACTGTGTGCTAGGCACTGTACTTACACTCTCAGGCCACAAGTAAGTTACTCTCTACTCAGAGGCACTCACAGGGGAGCCCCTTGTTAGGGGCTTGAGTGTTAGGAAGACACTCAAGAGAACAAACATTACAAGGCTTGTCCATTAGACTGTTCATGAGGTAGCAAGGTAAGGCCAGGATTCTCTCAGGACAAAGAGAGTATGGATTAAGTGACAGCTGAATGGCTGAAAGGATGGAATGAATTAAGGAGAAAGAAGGAAGAAGGAAGTGTTAGAGGGAGAAAAGTCTAGGGTGGATTTATATGACCTATGACCTTTATGTGTCCTTCTGTGACTGAGTCTGGTATGACTGGGGCCTCCGGTCTAGCAAGGGAGCAAGGAACATATAGCTGTTCAGCTCAGCTGGGTCTATGCCAAGAAGCATAAGCTTCATCCTGCAAGTGTGGAGCTACAGAAACAGGAGCAGAAGTATGGCAGAGCCATGGTTTGATGTGATGTGTGCCTCACACAAGTCACTCTGGGAGTGACGACAAGGCAAGATGGAAAATATCACAGAGGAGAAGTGGGAGGTCAGGTTGTAGAATCAGGGCCCTGGAGAGAGACAATGGAAAGAATTGATTTAAAGAAGATTAAAGTCCAGCTTGGTGACATGGGCCTTTAATCCTAGCCAGACACAGGTAAATCCCTTTAAATTCAAGGCCAGTCTGGTCTACAAAACAAGTCCAGGCCAGCCAGGGCTACATGGTAAGACAAACAGCTATCCTAAACGATGATGTTAAGTCTGGGAATATAGTCAGTGGTACAGTGCTTGCCCAGAATGCACAGATGCATAAGGCCTTTGGTCCAAACCTCTGAACAGGAGTCAGGGCTAGGGGACAGTAACATCACAATATTTAGCCACTAGCTGCTACAGTTCCAGAAAGATGAAGCAGGAAGAGAGTTCAGCGACAATCTGGACTACCCAGTGAGTTCTAAGCTAGCTTACTGGCATAGAGATTCCCAACAAGGGAGGCAACCAACATAATCTACTCAGTGAGTTCCAAGCCAATGAGAGACCCTATCTCAAAATACAAGGTGAATAACACCTGAGAAATAACACTTAAGATTGACCTCAGCCTTGAAATGAACACATACAGAGACAGAAAATAAATAAGGCATTCTTTAGGGACTTGTTAGAGTTGAGTGCCAGATTTGGGCAACAGAAAGGAAAGATGGATGAATCCAGAAGGATTCTTTAGGGACTTGTTAGAGTTGAGTGCCAGATTTGGGCAACAGAAAGGAAAGATGGATGAATCCAGAAGGAATTTCAGACTTCCAATGTGAGTGATTCTGCCATATAGTGCCACAGGGTAAATAAGCACAAGTTGGCAAAAAGCCTATATCTCCTTTTATAGACACAGTTCATGCTGGCAGTCAGGGTACACACAAGAGTAGACTATGTATCTACTAGCCATTCCTTTTAAATACCCTTCCCTATATGTTTTCAAATACAGTAAGATGTCCTACATGGGATTTCCCATATAACCATGCAAACCCACTCTACAGCATGAACTTCTTAAAGTTAGTGACATTGTCTCTCTTGTCTCCATCTGCATTCCCAATACCTAAAACCATAGAGGAGTTGGGGGGGGTATTTTTGTTTTTTTTTTTAAGATGAGATCTCAAGATGAGAATGTAGCTGAATTGATAGAGTACTTGCCTAGCATACACAAAGCCTTGGATTTGATCTCCTGAACCACATAAAACCAGGCGTGATGATAATACATATTCATAATCCCATACAGGAGGTGGGGGCAAGAAGCTCAGAGGTTCAAGGTCATTCTTGACTACATAGCAAATTTGAGCCAACCTGAGCTATTAGACCACACCTGACCTCAAACACACACATACACACACACACACACACACACACACACACCACACACACACAGAAATGAAGCTATTTCCACCCAACCCCATACTCTTCTGGGAAAATCCCAGCTGCCACTTTAGATGGTGGTTTTAACTGCCCAGTTACAAATTCCACAGAGTTATGTGCATTGGCAGATTGGCTTCCTTAAACATCTTCAGATCTCTAAAGAAATACTGCTTTTCTTTATTGATTTCATGCCAGTTCCTCCTTGTGAAAAACCAGTATGCTGCTCACCAGCACATGTGCCCGGAGTCCAGAGATTAAGTCACTCATGTTTCTCTCCAGCCACGTGCTATGAAACCATTTCTACTTTCAGGCTGGCATGTTCGATCACTCTCCCTTTAAACTTAGCAGCTTGACTATCCCCCATGGTGGGCTGCACATATGCTCCTTTTGATCTGTGAAAGAGCTCATTCCTGAGAGGACTTGAAACTCCCCAAAAACACATGTAAAATACTGTTTATGATTCGTGGGAGGAATGTCTCATACTGCCATTACTCCCAGCCACACTTGCTCCAAGCTTCCTTTTTCTCCAAGAAAAGAATGCTAGACTGCAACTCTATGACACTAAGAAAATGATAACTATCCCATTACAAACAAGTTCAGCGTCAACTATTTACCTCGAGTAGGATACTGTGTGGGGCCATGACTATGGAGAGGGGTGTGGCTTGGTTCCAGTCCTCTTACAAGTTGGTGGAAGAAACAAAACAAACTCCAAAGTAAAATGAACAGCTGTTCATTAACAATGTGGTCAGAAGTAGACAGCCTGGCGAGACAATAGTCCTAAGGGAAATGGCCTTGCATGTCAGTTGGTTCTTCATTGGAGGTGCCTGGTGAGGCAAGGCAGGATGGAGGGATCATTAGTGTCCATTGGGTTGAGGTAGACTGGGTGTGACCTTATGGTGGAATGCCACTGCCACCATAAGGACATTAAATATAGATTTCTATGTAAGTTGACATTTTTAGTAGAATGGGTATGAGGGGAGCAAAGCTTTGGAGAAAGTAAATCTAACAGGATTTATGAGTTGACTATGGAGGGGTGTTATATACCTTGAGATCCTGACCTGGGCTGGGACCAGTGGGATGTCACCATTATTTAGTACATTCCTATTAATATACCTTAAGGACTCACATAGAATTGTGCCTTGAAATACCTGTCTGATCTGGGGAGATGGCTCTGTCAGTAGATCCTAAGTTTCATACCTAAAGCGCCAGTAAAGTGCTGGGCACAACATTGTATGCTGGATTCAAGAAGATCTCAGGCTTTCTGGCAGCTGAGTGAGCTTCAGGCCATCAAGAGAGCCTGCCATAAAAAAAAAAAACAAAAAAAAAACCAAGATGTTCTGCTCCCGAACAACACTCAAGGCTGCCCTTTATACATATGTACACATGTACCCAACAAGTACACACACCCATATGCACCCATGCATCCATGCATGTGCACACACACACACACACACACACACACACACACACACACACACACACTAGCACATACACACCATATATACAAACACAAGGTATCTCTGCCTTTTCCCTGTCATGCTGGGTTACTGGGTGCTACTGAGGACTAGCCTCATTTTTTTAGCTTTGGACATAGCATAGGCCCCAGGATGAGCTCGACACACTGGGATTGTCTAAGTGCTCCATGCTGTCTCGGGGCCCTGAACTCCACCTTCTTAATGAAGGAACTAGCCCGTGCTCAGATGCGTGGCACTTAGACTAACCCAAGGCACCACTTGGACCTCCTCTCTGTAATGTACTTCCAAGCAGCTTCCCAGTGGTCTGTTCAAATCCTTCTGACCTAACAGAGGTAACTAAAGCTCCTCCCTTTTATCTCACCCTGGACTCCCTGATGATGGTTTGGCCTGAATCTTTCACCCCATTGTGACAATTCCTTTCCTAACAGCTTTGTCAAAACACTCTTTCAATTTTTTTTTTATGCCCTGCCCTTGATTGGGAATCTTCATGTCTACTTTAAGCCTCACTGCCTCTAGATGACCCTCTAACTTCCTTCCTAGGTAAACTGAGGCCTCCTTTGTTGGAGTTCCAAGCTGCCCTACATAAAATGCTATCATTATGTCCTATGATGTCTTTTATTGTTGTTTTGTATGTCTGGGTCAAGGGTTCATTATGTAGCCCAGGCTGGCCTTTAACTCACTGTGTAGTTGAGGCTGCTCCTGAGGAATGAGGCTGAAACTGGTTTTGAACTCCTGATCCTCCTGCCTCCACTTCCCAAATACTGTGCAATTATTTTGCCTGTTTTCTTTTCTTTTTCTTTTTTTCTTTTTTCTTTTTTGTAGGCTCTTACTGTGTAGCTCAAGCTAGCCCAGGATTTTTCTGTCTCAGCCTCCTAAGTGCTAAAATTTCAAGAATGCCACTATGCCCAGATCCATCTGTAACAATAAAATATCAATTGCCTATTTATGTGTCTGCCCGCCGTGCTTCAGTGATGAACACTGAGGGGTGGGACCCTAGACAAGCCTGATTAAATTCTCAGCATCTACCATGACTGGTGAATGAATGAATGATGGCTACCTGTTTGTGCCTCCTTGGTACAGTCATTCATTCATTTCATGACTATATATTACATCATTACCTATGATGGGCATTGTGAAACTTCTCAAATGTCAAAATAAACCTAGGCACTCAAGTTCCAAATTATGCATGCATAAATTATGTATGCGGCGCGTTAACAGGCACATGGAGCACAGTGCACAGAGCTACAGATATCAGAGCTAGCAAACACAGTAAAGTGTGTGCCAGATGGCCCTGAAATCTACAAAGACCCAAGAACCAAAAATGACGGTTAGCTCCAGAAGCCCAGTAAAAGACAAAGAACAAAAGAACCTCCAGCAAAGGAAATTGCTCTGAGTTTGTTTTTCTGTCCTAAGTGCACCAGCAGGAGGTGGGAGGTAGGATGGGAAGACAAGGGGAGTAGAGGGGGTGCAGTGGGGAGTAGGGAGAGGTGGAATGAGGGGAAGTGGGGAGTCCATGTGAATCTGAGTTCCTCACAGGCTGGCTCTAAGAAGCTGTTTCGAAAATACATTGCCATGCATGAGTCAGGATTGCTTTTCATGCCTCTGGAAATTGTTAATGGGGACTCTGTTAGCGGCCCCTTAGTGCTCTGCCTGATAGAGAGACAGCAGGTTCACCCTAGCAATTCTGGAACCCTGATCACTGCAAATTAGGGTATTATTGTCTGGCTGACATAATCAAGTGAGGATAAATATATTTATTGTGATTAAAATGGAGAAGGGAGAGTATAGAAAGATTGAGGCAAAGGCTGCCATCCCCATGCCTAGCCCCAGCCAAAATCAAGCCCTTCATGTCACCCACAGTTCAGCACAGGTGGACACTGGCTTCCAGAGGTGGAAGGCACAGGGAGAATTCAGGACAAATACGTTGTTTTTGGCCCTTTTTCCTTTTTTCTCCTTGTTGTTTCTGTTTTGGTCCTTACACCTCTCTCTCTCTCTCTCTCTCTCTCTCTCTCTCTCTCTCTCTCTCTCTCTCTCTCTCTCTCTCTCTCTCTCTCTCTCTCTCTCCTATCCCCCTTTCGCCTGTGAAAGCTGAAAAGAGGAGAGAAACAGATGCCAAGCCGAGCACATTTTCATTCTGCCCTGTTGGCCACACCGCTTGTTTGCTTGTTTAGCTTCTCTGCAGTTCAAAGAGCCGGGGTGGGGGATGGGGGGTGGGAGGGGCATGACAATGCAGGAAGTCCCACCCTCTCTGCCACCATGTGGCCTTGAACTTCGGGCATTGCTGAAGGCTTCCAGTGCTGTGGGGCTTCTGTGAGGATACCTCTGATGTGTCTCAGAGCTGGGGTTCAAAGATCCTGGTAAAAATAGTCCCCTGCAGTAGTTTAAATTCAGGAGGGATTTCCAGAATTTAAATGGCTAGTGAAAAGAGGTTCGTTTTTGTCACATCTGGTGGCATTCCTTTCAGCCTGGATGGTGGAACCCATTGCCTCCCTCTCCCAACAAACTGGGGTCAGATGCAAATGCCTAGTCGCATTGTTGGGAAGGACAGCAGGGACAGAGCATGTTACTACATTCTTTGATTCAGCTATTTTTCTTTACGTTTTCCCCATGTGCATTGTTCTTTCTCACCCTTTGATGGCTGATGATTCTTTGCAGTGGTACCACCAGCATAATGAGACCCCATCTCTCAGGCTTGTCACGTTTGGCCTAGAGTTTGTCCTTATAAATGCTGTCTGGCCTGTGTTCTTGAATTTGTGTCCTCTGTAAGGACATCAATGGGAAGGTGCAGGCACACCAAATAAATTGGCTCAGTTGGCAAAAATCTTGCCTATTTGGGTGGAGAAACCACATCTTTGCCTTAAAGGAAACAAGAGACAGTTTATTCTGGAGCCATTCCAAGTGACCATGCCTGGAAACACAGATTTAAGTCACCCAAAACTCCATGTTCTAACAAGGAAGCAGTTTCATGAAGTCTTATCATTTTTACAGAATAGGAAAAGTCACAAATCAAGGCAAATAAATACGAAACACATTGGTAGGTATGTCAGAGAGAGATAGGTATACAGACATGGCGGAAGCTTTTCTATTGGCCCAAAATGCTAGCTGCACTTTTGGGTTGGTGGAAGCTAGTGGTCTGCTAAGTTTATAGATTCTAAGAGGTTTTTGTCTGTTAGTCACAAGAGGTGAGCAAGGAAGCGTTATTGCAGAGGGCTAGAATTGGCTGAGATAAAGTGATGAGTCTCTGGGCCTGCGGCATTCCAACCATTCAAACTCTACAGACAGCTTCTTTCCAGGTGTTCTCATTCAGACCTAGTGCACACTAAGTGCTGGGTTTCGGCCCCAGCACCACATAAACCAGGCATGGTGGTGCATGCCTGTAATCCTAACACTTGAGAAGTGAAGGCACGAGCATCAGAAGTTCAGGATCATCCTCTGCTACACGTGACGTCTGGGGCCAGCGTGGGCTCTATGAACTACTGTTCAAAAAACATAAATAAAATCAAACAAAGCCTTATTTAGGGGCTGGCAGGTGACTCAGCAGGTAGGGACACTTGCTGCTCTTTCCAGGGACCCAGGTTTTGTTCCTGATGCCCACATCAGACTGCTCAGGACTGTCTGTGACTCCAGCTATCTGGGGTCTAACACCCTCTTCTGGCTTCTGGGGTTATCTACACCATGTGGTGCATATACAGACAAGCAGGCACACACACCACACACATACATGTAAAATAAATAAGCAAATAAAAACCTAAAACCCATATTCAATCAATCAGTCAACTAGGAGCTTGAGTAGCAGAGATGTTATTTATAGGGTTCACTATGCCTAAAGACATCTCGCTGCCCATGCTCAGCCTCGTTCTTTGGCAGCTCAGAAATTGCCCAGGCCAACCCCTCCTTCCAAGCTGCCCAAAATAAATGTTCCCTTTACTTTTCAAATCTTAACAGGCAAAATATGTGGTCTGTTTGTTTCTTATTTTCTGTTTTCCACTTGCTAGGTATATTGGTTCTTGAGAACCAGAACTCATTTGTCTCCAAGGGAGAAAGTCATTCTCTATTTTTCCATTAGCAAATTACCACTTAAAGGTGAAACACAGGGATCTCTTTCTCTATCTCGCTTCCTCTCTCCTTCCCTCTTTCTCTCCCTCCCTACCTCCTTCCCTCCATTAACAGTGGGATATTTGCTTTGACTGTACTTTAGTGGATGGAGAGCACCTGTTATCAACAAATTGACATGGTTTTTTCTATGTTGGTATTTGTTTCCTAGAAGCAAACAGACTTCTGGGTACTAGCATTGTGTGATTCTGTTGTGGAGAAATGATCTGTCTGGAAATTGGTCTGATTCCATCCCTAGAATTTATAGAGGGTCTACTACTGGGAGGAAGGGAGGACCTCTGCATTTCCTTACAAGTTAAATGGAGTCATCAATGGAAATGCTGACTCCTTCCTAACCTGATGACTTTCTGTTGTGTTAGTAAATGGCAGGAACAACCCATCACGAATGTAATATCCTAATAGGAACTTAGGTTTGAAGTCAGCGAGACCTGGGATGGTAGGCAAAATGACCAGGAATACATTGCCTTCTTCTGCTGCTCCTTGCCTCCTACCTGTGATACTGTTGGGGACAGTAGAACAACCTGCACACCTTCATCATTCCCCCTGGCAAGGAGAGAACCAAGTGAACAATGAAGGGCTCGGTCTCATCACATAAAGTTGGTGCAGATTATTTGTGGTCCCTGGAAAGATTTTTGGCTTAAGAGTTTAGGGAACAGAAAACCTCCTGAATACACACCAGACTCTTGACCCTTGGACCTTACAGGTTATGGCATTTTGGTTCTTGTTAGTCATGATACTTCTGGCTGTCAAGGAATAAATGAGCAGGCAGAGGCACAAAAGTGGTGAGTACCTGTGACAGGTTTTCAGTTTGATACTGCACTGTGGGGTAAGATGTCACCCCTGGAAGAAACTGGATGGGTGGTGTGTTCCTTTCTGGTCTCCTTACCTGATAAGAGCAGCATGGGTAAGGTGCAGGGTCAGGGATGTAGCATTATAGCTATGGAGAATTAAGTCCTCCATAGAGGGAAGGTACATTAGCAGAAACCCCACTCAGATTTTTAACAACACTTATCTATTTTGGGATAGTTCCCAAATTTCCAACTCTATATAGTCTGTTGTTAAGAAATGCACTTGCCTGCCTGCCCTTGACTGGAGTCTACAACTTCAGATTCCTCCTGGATCATTTCCTGCCTGTATTCTTGTTTGTTTTTTGTTTTTGTTTTTGTTTTTATTTTTCTAGACAGGGTTTCTCTGTGTAGCTTTGTAGACCAGGCTGGCCTGGAATTCACAGAGATCTGCCTGTCTCTGCCTTCCAAGTGCTGAAATTAAATACATACACCACCACTGCCCAGCTCCTGTCTGTGCTCTTGATGCAGCAAATGCCAGGACCATCTACTGAAATGTTCCCATGGCGATGTTGATGTGTTACCATATTAGGCACAGTGATTTGAATAGTTTCTTCATCTTCAGGTTCCCTTGCCTTCCAATCTCTGTAACACCACCAGAGACATTAAATGGAATCTCAGTGTGTCTACAGCACGTTTTCCACGAAGCCCAAAGCCCTCGACAACTAGATGAGATACTCTGTGGCCTGCCTCCACCCCAATCACTCACCCCATTTTCTGCCACTTCACAAGGACTGTAATGAAAAGACTGGGTCCCCATCTCGCCTTTGCTCACAGTGCTCTGTGTATGTGTCACACTGCTGGACTCTCTATTCTGCCTACCTTCTAGTTTGCAAGACTGGGCTCAATTGACCACTTGCAGTTTGGTTGCTTTATCAGCATGGTCCACATCTATGGTTGACTTATCTATCCTTCTGACAAAGCCATGAGCCCCCCCAAGTTCTAGTCCATCCTGAGTCTCCATGCTCAGCAACATGCCTAGCAGAGTAAGGCTTGGGAGAGGTTGTTGAATGGATACACAAGGCCAACACTGAGTTAGCTGCCCTGTGTTGGTCATGTAGCTTAGTGGGCAGAGGGTTGGCCTAGCAAACCAGAGACCTGGGGTTGTGACACCTAGCACCACCTACAGCAAGGTATGGAGGCACACAGGCCTGAAATCCCAGCACTCCAGAGTTGGCTATCCCTGCTAGGCCTGGGGAGACAGATACTCAGGAGGCAGAGGCAGCAGAATAGCAAGTTTGAGGCCAGCCTGAGTCACATAGGGAGTGCTGGATGGGTGAGGGTGATTGTGTGAGACTTTGTGTTAAACTTCCCCAAAGCCAAAATAATGATGATGATGATGATGATGATGATGATGATGATGATGATGATATAGATGCACCAGAGGCAGAAAGTGAGAGAGTTCAGTAAAGCCAAGACACTGAAAATAACCTGAGAAGAAAAGGCCACTTTCTGAAATGATGATGGAACAGCTCTGGGCAGGGAGTTAGTGACAGGAATTTGAAATGAGAGACTATAAAAAGGAAAATATCATGGGGGGGGGGCAGGGAGATGAGAGAGAGACTGAGAAACCAAAACAGAGAGACGGAGAATGAGACTGGGAGACCAAGACACCGAGAGACCGAGACAGAGGCAGAGACCAAGACCAACAGAGAGAGGAAGTTACAAAACCACCAACAGTCCCAAGATGGTTCCAGGAAGAAGTGAGGTTCTAGGAAGGCACGAGTCACATCCAGAAAGGACGAGGTATCATCACCATTCAAGGAGTATTTGTCACCAGGACTATATACATAGATGACACAGGCAAATGCCAACCTGGTGGCTACATGAAGGGATTACTAATGATTTCCTGAGGTTGGTGCCCAGGAATTTTGAGCTGTGGTCCAAATGCCAAACAGGAAACTGTGTGACAAGTTATAGGTATGAGAAAGTGGTAGTGATTCTGAAATAGCGATATGAAAAGCCAGAATAATCACGAGGGAAGATCAGAATCCTGAAGAGGGCCTGGAGGATCCCTGCTCTGCCAGAGATGGGTTACAAGAGGAGTCGCTTAGAAAGCAGGAATTCTAACACATAAAACCTACCAATAATGGCAAAAGCTCAACTTTGACCCTCAAGTATTAAAAGTAACAAATCACCAAAGGTGGAGCCATTAGGAGGTATGACCTTCTGCAGCTCATAAGATGCATAAATGAGGATATAGACCTCTGCATACAACCTTCCCCACACACCTAGAGATGTGGCTCAGTGGCAGACCATGTGCCTAGCATGCACAAGGCCCTGAGTTCTGTCCCTAGGATGCAGAGCATTTTATAATAAGAATTCTAAAGACTTCCTTCCACAGCTGCCAGTCTGATTGCTAGCATTCTTCCCAGGTTTCAGGAGCAAACTTTGTGTAAGGAGAGAATAGCAGGGAAGTGGAGCTGAGAGAGAGACAGGAGCAAAGGGCTCCTGGCCATTATTCTCAGCAGGACTCCAGTCTACCACTGAAAAGATTACTGTGGTGAAGGTAAACTCTGGCAATGTGTGTGTGCGTACTAACAATTTATTTATCTGAATTTTATATGGCTAAAGGAGTTACATTTTCATGCTCTTATCTCCTTATTAGCTGCTGAGAAAAATAACTTTGTTAATGTTTTCGAAGTCCCAATAGCTAATGCTCATTGCTCACCAATTCTGTACCAGGCACTTCACTAAGTGAAGAACATTTTAAGTGATGAACATTTTATGTTCCATCATCCCAAAACACTATGACGATGGCACTGTCAACCCAAACTGGCCTAGAACTCACTATGCACCCCTTTCTGGCTCATACTCATGGCAATCCTTCTGTGAAAGATTCTCAAATACTAGTATTACAGATGTGAGCCACTATGCCTGGCTCTAGCCACATCTTTAAGACAGAGAAACCTCTATGGCACACGTGTAACTCACATGTTGAAAAGCAAAGTCAGGAGGGTTGTGAATTTGAAGTCAGTTGGACTACACAGCATGGCCCCGTAAGAAGGAGCTGTGGCTCCGTGCATTTGGATAACTATCTTGGGATCACATTAGCCAGAGAGCTAGTGGAAGGAACCCAGTTTTCACAGCATCAGGCAAGAAATAGACACACCAGTTCCTACAGGAGAATCAGAGAGAGTAAGGTCACTTGATGTGACAGGGACAGTCTTCAAGTAAGATAGCTGATCTTAGACCAGGAATCTTAAGATCTTTACAAAAATACACTTTTTTGTTGTGTTTAATTTTCCAAAGACAGAGATTCTCTGTGTAGCCCTGGCTGTCGTGGAACTCACTCTGTAGACTAGGCTGGCCTCAAACTCAGAGATCCACCCACCTCTGCCTCCCAAGTTCTGGGATTAACGTCATGTGGCAACACCACCCAGCTGGAAAACACACACACACACCCCTACACCAGGACTTACAGCTTAATTAGAAGAGGAATGGATGAACTTTAGCCTCACTGTAGTCTGCGTCTAGGGCCCATAGGGTATGAATTAAATTGCAGAAGGGTGATGGGAAAGAGGCTCCTGGGTAGATAGGGAGCCTCCGGGATGAGAAGCCATTTGGCAAAACATGCTTGCTTCAGGCAGATGGAATTCTGAAGTCAATTTTGAAAGATAGGATGAGGAGAGACTGCTAAAGGCCTGACAGGATGACGAGAAAGGCATGAGTGGCTAGGAGAGGTCACATGACAGTGTGACATTGACAGGTTCTGAATGGGAAAATGATCCTAAGAAAGCACATGTCAGAAAGTGTCAGTACACAGAGGTCTTTGGACCCTCTAGCCAAGGGTTTGCAAAGAAGCACAAAGACAGGGAAACAAAATGGCACAATGAGAGGACAGATAAGAAAGCAGATGAGCATCTGCCACTCGGTATCTCCCCAAGTGTGGCCATGAAGAAGCTGGCCCTGGCATATACAGAAAGGGTCATATATGGTCTGCTCAGACTTGGGTGTTAGGTTGCACTCGTCACAAGATTCTAAAGGACAAAATGAAGATAAGCTTGTAGATGCTTTTTCTAAGGGGTGGGGAAGTGCGGAGAAGTAGAGGGTATAGCTTGGTTGGGAGGGAGCTTTTATCTAGCGTGCACCCCGGGTTTGGTCCTCAGTACCACATAAGATTTGGTATGGTCCACAAGAACATAGCCCACAAAATCAACTAAGCAGGGCTCATAGGGGCTCACAGTGACCAAAGTGACAGTCACGGAGCCTGTTTGGGTCTAAGCTAGGTCCTTTGCATCTGTTATGGTTGTGTAACTTGGTGTTCTTAAGGGACTCCTCACAGTGAGAGGGGAGCTGTTTCTGGCTCTTTTCCTTTTTGCTCTCGGGACCCCTTTCCTCCTATTGGGCTGCTTCATCCAGCCTTGACATGAGGGTCTGTGCCTAGTCTTACTGTAACTTGTTACGCTGTGCTTTGTTGATATCGCTGGGAAGACTGCTCTTTTCTGAAGGGAAGAAGAGGAGGAGTGGATTGGGGGGGGGAGGTGGGGGGAAACTGAGAAGAGTGAAGGGAGAGGAAACTTTAGTTGGGATGTTATGTATGAGAGAAGAATAAATTTTAAAAATAATAATAACAAAATTGAGTGTGGTAGTGCATTCCTCTAATGCCAGCACTCAAGTGATAGAGCCAGGAGGATCATCTGGGCTACTTGAGATCCTGGAGAAAGGAGGGGGGAGGAGGGAAGGAGGGAGGGGGAGTACTTGTGTATTTGTCCTTGTAATCTCAGTTAATGTGTTCCTAGCAACAGACAGAGGTTTTCAGTAAGGAAACTGAGCTTGAGGATGGCCAGCTGGCTAAGATCACAAACTGTAAAAGAAGGAGCAGGACTTGAACCCCACTGTGCCTAGCTCCGAAGTTCACATCCATTTATTATGGATCATGTCCACTTATTATAGAATAAAGACTCAAAGTCATGCAGTCCACTTAAGAAAGTGTTGGACCTGGAGAGATGGCTCAGTAGATAAAGTGCTTGCCTTGCATGTACAAGGGTGTGAGTTTGAGCCCCAGAACCTGCATCACACACAGTACAGGGCAACTGGAGTAGGCAGCTCCTTGGCTCACTGGTCAACAAGCCTACCTAATCCGTGTCCTCCACGGATTAAAGCCTAAGTCATAAATTGAGGTGCAGGGAAGAGAAGGGAGAGGAGGAGGAAGAAAAACTCAAAGGAAGCGAAATCAAAATTCCTGCATGCCAAATGGACTGGCAGTTGGCCAAAGGAACTGAGAGAAACAAAATAAAGTTTCAGGGACTGTGTGTAGCTCTGTATTCTGGTTCACAACCCCCATAACAGAGACGAAGAGGCTTAGCTCCGCCATCTTCCTGGGAAAAAAAAAAAAAAAAAACTCGAGTTCTTAGAGTGTTTTACCTCCTGAACAGCCAGCAGCAATGTATAACACAATTACCAAATGCTAGCAGGCAGAGAAAGTAATTTGATCATCCTATTCCACACAGCCCTGCTCAGGTCACTTCCTGAATACTGAGCTCAAGTTGAGTGACATATTCTGCAGCTAGACGAAGACAGATGCAGCCTTTGGAAAATGACCAGGAGATCAAGGATGGGTGATGAAGGACACGGGGCACAATTAGGTTTAGGAACAAGAATCTGGGACTTATGATGGTTTGATTTTTCTTCCCGGAGCAATATTTGAGACGAGGAGAGACATTTTCATTCAATAGACTTACCTAGTGCTTTGCTTATACTTTCCAACCAGGCCATTTCTCTTCACCCGCACACTCTCTGAGGAAAAACCCAGTAGCTTAGTGAACCACTTTCAGCTTGGTTAAAAACTGGCAAGACAAATTAAAGAGAACTGGCTGAATGTGGGATTGCTCACCTGTAGTCTCACCACTGGGGAGGTAGAGGTAAGGGGGTCAGGAATTTGAGGACCACCTTGACTATGTATCCAGTTCAAGGAGGTGGGCTGTGTGAGACCCTGTGGGGGGGGGAGAAGAAGAATACCATATTCTACAAGACAAATGCAGGCATGACTTTCTTTAACCAAACACAATTTAGAAAGTCCTACATTTTCCTAAAAATGAGAAAATTTTAATTATTTACTTCACAAGCAAAATTCAAAATATCATCTCTTTGTCTGGAATTTTGCTTGTTTTGTTTTCTGATTTATTTTTGTTTTTTGAGACACAGACTCACTATGTATTCCAAAGCAGTATCAAACTTGTGATTTCCCCTGTCTCAGCCTTCACAGTGTTGGGATTACAGTCATATACCACCGCCACACCCAATTAGCATCATTCCTTTGATTAACGACTTTTAGTACCTTTCTGGGTGACTTGTTTGAAGCTGTCAGTACCTTTAGATTTTCAGGGATAGACTTATGGACTAAAGGGGGTAAGTGACTGTCTTGAGTTAATGTTCACTTTTGCAAGCTTAGAAATCAGTGAGCTGAAAAATGGCCAGCATTCTGATGATAAATGGGGATTTGATGACACAAGTAAAAGTGACAAAAAGATTAAGGTAGTTGTGATCATGGAGTCTTCTAAGCTACACTTTTGTGTGTTGTTCAACCAAGATTGACAAGAGCTTCGGGCACAGATAGGGAGGGAAGAGAGAGGTGACAACAGGGAGTATATTTGTTATGTGCGTGAACAATGTTACCGTCTCCGTGACCACAGAGCAAGAAGGTGGAGGCTTTCAAATACATGATAAATATGATGAACTTTCAGAGCCCAGATCAATAAAAGCAAACAGAAGTGAATAGACAGGAAGTAGAGAAAGGAGCATGAAGGCCCCATAAAATCCTAGTGATGTATTAGAAGGGAAGTCGTGATGTGAATAGGGAATGGGAGGGGAAGGATCAAAAAGTCTGGCTTTTGTAGCAATCTGTCTGTCCCTTTCTTGCCCTTTACTCTCTTCTCCCCCATGACCTTCTGACGAGGTTCACAAAAGGTGGATTTTTGTGATGCTTCATTTCCATTTGGATTTGTCCTCTGCATTTATGGTGTGTCTGTAGACAATGCTGTGGTTTTAAGAAACACTAAGGATAAAACAAACAGTTGGCCAGAAACGCATCGGCCTTTCTGCCATTTCTCCTGTTGCCTTAAAGCACCGGATTGCTAGATCTAAAGTCAGCTTCACAATGGGGCTGTCAGAGACCTCTCTAGTAGAGCCAGTGGGCTCTTGGCATTTTGATGTTATTTCAAGGTTTTCATTGTGTTGCTTTAATAAAACAATAGGAGAAATTAAAAGCTTAGATTCTAAGTCTAGGTATGGTAAGTGACTGGTGTTTAAAGGAGAAAGCAAATTGGAAAAGCCTTGAATATATTGTAGGGAGTGGGAGGGAAAGGGAAGAGGAGGAGGAAGGGTGGGAGATGGAGGGGAAGTAGCTGCAGTTTGTGAGTATGTGCAGTGATATGGTTCCCATTTCCAAAATTGCCTTAGAGCCCATGATTGCCCATTCTGAGGTCAGCCCAGTTTACTGCAGTCATTGCCTCTTTGACCAAGAAGTAATGGGCTTGAATTTCCATGGTATGTGAGAATTGCTGCTGTCAATTTCTTAGCTGACAGACAATCACCCAGGAAAGTTCAGCAGTCCTAAGCTAGTTAGCAATTACCCTGACATGGTAGAAAGAGGGCCTATGATTTTTCTAGTACCACTGGAAACCAAGAAACCAGAGATAGCCTTAGGGATCGTCAGACACAGCCTCTGATAGCCTCCTTCTCCCGCATCTAGTCACTAACAACAGTAATAAATGTTGAACTGGGGGTGCAGCTCAGTGGTAGAGAGCTTGCTTAAAATGCCTGAAGCAGCAGGTTCAATTCTCAGCACTGCCCCTCCCCCAAAAGTGCAATGGTAAAGCCCTTGGCACGTCACAGACCACAGCATACAATGATAGCTTAGCCTCAGCCAGGTTTTGTCTCTAGGCGGTGGTGAAACCTGGGTGATGTTTTCCCTCTCTGGCTGTCCTGGGGCTTCCTGTTTTAAGCCAGCCACACTATGATCTAGCTCTGGTGGTTGGGCAGAGTATAGAAGCCAAATCAGTTTCCCCTTTCTGCTTGGCTAGCTGACCTTTTCTTCCTACCTACTAAGTGGTCTCCAACCCACGCCATGGCTGTATCTTTGGCTAACACCACAGCCAGGGCTTGTGGCCAGGAGAAAAAAGTTAGCACCTGCCCAGGGGAAATGAGGGGAAATGGAGGCTTCAAACGAGAAGAAAAAAAGGAGCATATGTTTGGTGGATTTACACTTTTAAAAGCAGTTTTGACATTTGTTTTTCTCTACAAGAAATGTTGGTAGAATACTCAGATGCCAAAACGCTTTGGGGGAAAGACGGTATGCAGGCAAATGCCAGGACTGAGCAGAGCTTTCTGCATTCACTTTCCCTGGAAGGTAATTGAGTAAGGATTGTCATCTGAATTCTTGGAGAGGAAACTGAGGCATGGAGAACTAACTTTCCTCAGCCATCAAGTTAGCAACAGGAGTTTGAAGGCAGGTTTGTCAGAACCCCTTCCCAATCCTCTGTGAGCCTTCCTTCTTCTGAGGCAGCCTCACCTGACACTTTGACAGGGGAGAAAAAGTGGGTGGGAGTCGTCTGAATTTCATAGAACATGTGTGTTACAGTTCGAGAAAAAAAAGAAAAGGGTAGTTTTCTTCGATAAAGTTTGGGGGTGTATGAGATTTTATGTGATAAGCATAAAAAAATAGTTGATTATATAAGCCAGGCTGAACGGATTAAAGAGAAAGATGATGAGAGTCAATGATGAAACTGGGACTGTGGAAGAGGGGAGGGGACTTGCCTGGGGACAGTGTCCTTACATATCTCTTCTCTTCTTTTACTTCCTTCTCTTCCCACTCCTTCCTCCAAAAAAAAAAAAAAAAAAAAAAAATCTTGAGGGGAGAAAAAAAGGAGCTAATTAAAAAAGAGAGAAATGCAGAATCCCTGAGAGTGATGCAGTCTCCATAATCCACAATGACAGGGACCTGCAGAACAGCAATTTGATTAAATAAGGATATCGGGGGTTATAGGGACTCTCCCTGAGTCTGGAAAATAAAACAAACAAAACATAAAAATACCCTACTTATTCGCTTCCTACAAATCTGAACACCAAACATCTTCCAACCAGAGAAGCTTCCCATTGGAAATTAGGAAATCACAAGAGAGAGCCAACAGATCTGATGGGAGGTCGGGGGACTACTCCCGGGCCTGGTAACAGGGAGCAGCAAAATGTAAGGTGAAGCCCGTGATGACCTGCTCCCTCTTCCCGGAGTGCCACAACGGTGATGGGCAGAGCCCCAGGCTCCTCCAGATAACCGGGGTGTGTGTGTGTGTCGGGGGGGGGGGGTGAGGGGGGGTGGGGGGGAGCAGCAATGTCCCTGCCTGCCTGCTCAGCACCTCGCTGCCGAACCAGCTGCCCCTTTGTCGCCTGTCATTAGAGACAGCTCTGTTGGTGGCTTCCTGTAGAAGAAAAGCAATGAGAAGATGAACTGTTATTCGGGGAACACACCTGCGCACAGGACAGAAATGGATGGGAGAAGGGGGCGGGGCCTGGAGGCTTCTATTTCATAAGCCACTTCCACTGGGTCTCCAAGACTGGCAGCAGCGGCACGGGGCTGATAAATTATTGTTCTCAGACAAGATGCAGAGGGCCCCCTTGAGTTCCACCTGTCCACCCCTGCCAGTCGTGATGGGGGATTGTGCTTTCCTGGGGCATAGGAAGGAGGAAATAATGAGTCACCCGAGGGCAGGAGAAAAATAAGAATGTCCTGTGTATACAGAGTCACTTTAGAAGGAGGGAGATCTCAGCCCTCTAGACAGAAGTAGTTTTGGTGGGATGTACTTTTGCTAGTCTTTGCTTTCTTCGGCTGCAGTAAAATCAGAAATGTTTATCTATTCCCTGGAGAGGGATCACCTGTCTCCACTGAGAAGGCTGTTTATTCTCCTAAAATCCTGAGCCAAAAAGAAACGATGGAGTCTCTCACTTAGGAGGATCAATATCTAGAGGAACCATTTGCTGCAAACCTAATGAAGAAGACCCTCAGGGCTACCCCAAGATGCAGGGAGGGCCACTTACAACCTGGATCTGATGGTGAGGGATGGGGCAGGGGAGAAGCACCATGGGGCCCTACATGAACTGGTTATAGCTGCTCCCATCCTACTTCCCAATCCACTCTCCGGACCTGGCCTTAGATTTAAATCTTTGAAGAAAGAGAAGTGGAATCCTAGGAGAAAGAGATTCGTGAGTCACTGTTGTTTTAAAGGCTGCAGAGAGTGTGTTAGAGACAATTCGAGAGCAGACACAGTAAAGAAATGTGTATGTCTTCTTAGACATTTGGCAAGCAGGTTAACATTTCTTTTACTTGAGAGCCCAAAATGTAGAGAAGCCTTCCACATCCCATGTGTTCTTTCAGAATAGATTGGTTTGTGCCTCTTGGAAGGCTATCGAAACAGAAGTTGACAGGCGAGCTGAGAGGTCATTCTCCACCCAGTGATTACAAATTTTCAGGAACCATTTCTCTATGCTTTTTTGTTCTTCCCCGATACGCCCAATGCCCACTAAGGCAGAATGGTCCCAGACACAGCTGTAGCAGAGTAAAGAAATTCACACAAAAGGAACTGGGGAAATGGCTCAGCAAAGGCTGCAGTGAGGGACAGTTTGAGTCCCTGAAGCCACTGAAAAGCCAGGCAGGTGTCATATATGCTCCCTGGGGCAGGCTTGCGGGCCCACAAGGGAACTCTGGGTTCTGCAAGAGACTGCCTCAGTACATAGAGAGTAACATCCACACCACATGCACACAAATTTGCCTAACTATCTATGAACATAGCCACACACTCTTGCTTGCGCCCCCCCCACACACACATACACACAAACCACATGGACACAAACACACATACACACTGACACCTGGAAAAGAAGGGGGAAAATGACACAATGTAGATTTCAACACAAGGTCGTTACTCAAGAGCAGAATGAGAGTCAGGCATGCACCTGGAATCCCGGCATTCTCGAGGCTGCAGGAGGAGGGTTTTGAGAGTATGAGGCCAGCTTGGGCTACGAATTAAGATGCTGTCTGCGAGGGGCAGAAAAAAAGACATAGCAGGGGGACCCTGAGATGAAAGGAACCATCTTACCAGGGCGTTCAGAAGAGATTTAAACCCCAGAAAATGTGTGGGAGAAGATGGCATCTAATTCCCTCCCAAGCCTGGGTTTTATATGTGCTAGACTCTGAAAGGTTAAAGCTTATAAGGCTCAAGTTCACAAGGGATAATAAGGACAGTCACCAAACCTGACTGGATAAAGATGATAAGACCTTGGAAGGCAAAAGAAGAAAGAAAAAATTTAAAGTTACCAAGTGCAAGCCACAGTTTGGGGTACACCATTGCCCTCTGTTGGATTAAATAAGGTAGACTTTTATTTTGTTTATTTTATTTTTTTTTATTGTCTCTGGTTAAGTTTGCCGAAAAATCGTGGCACCTTGGAGTGGGAAATTAACCAATCCTTGTGAACTTAGATACTTAGGTCCCTTCCCTCTATGAAATCAAATTTAGTTGTAATTCTGATGGCAGGTTATTTGTTATGCTTTTATGCATGCTGCAAATACTTATGAAATATCTACTAATCATTGTCTGGGGACTGTGGAGACTCCAAGAATAATACTCATGGCTAGTGTATACATGTTAGTCTACACACAAAGGAACTGTGATTGCTGAAGTTTTGTGGCGGAGACAACAGGAAGCAAACGGCATATTACAGATTCCAGTTCATATCTACGAGTCTTACTCCTCATTCCATTAATTCTAACTCCTTCCTTCAGGAAGTGTACACCCAAGCTCATTGTGGTAGCACATGGCTGTAATAGCCCCACTCAGGAGATCCAGGCAGGAGAATCAGGAGTTCAAGGTCACCTTCATCTACCTAGGCAGTTTGAGACCAGCCTGGGATACATGAGCCCCTGTCTCAAAAACACAACAAAAAGAAATGAATGCCAGTATTCATACCCATTCATTTCTCATCTGTGGCTGACCTAGAGGCTACAATGGTACAGTAGACAGACCCTACTACCCACAAAGCCAAAAGTATTTATGACAGGTCCTTTCTGGGAAAGGCCTCCTGACCCCTGGTCAGCACTCCAGGGTAGAATGTTCTGTCTCTATTAGTCATTTTTTAAAGCACTTTCAGAGTTGAGCACAATAGAGACTAATATTTCCTTGGCCTCCAGTGTGGGGAGCTAGAGATGATATACAGGTGTGTTCTTTTTAAGACTTAATGCCTACAAACCCAGACTTGAAAATGGATCAATTAAAAGGCAGTTATTTGCATAACAAAGTTTCCTTTTCATTTCATAAGGGCTTCACCGCAGGGCTCCTTTGTAGAACAAGTCTCTATAATACATGCTTATACGATTCCATTTACAAATACTCTATTCAGAATAGCTTTCTAAGAACCTTCCTATTGTGTACAGTGGGAATTAGCTGTAATCATCCCCATGCCCCACAGCAACATAAGGTTTCCTACTTCTGAAAAGTAATTGAGCTGACCTTTGAGTGTCTCCAAGAGGGCTTTACCTGCTTGCTCTGAGTCTTCTACACGTAGTCCCAGCCTTTAGAAGGCTGGGGCAGGAGTGTTGCTTGAGCCCAGGTGTTCCAGGCCAGTCTGATCAACATAGCAAGACTTCAGTGACCCTATCTCAACATAACAATGACAGTATAGAGGCTGTGACCTCCAAGTGTCTATATTATGTAGCATTGGGGGGGGGTATAATTTTACAGTTTTTCTAGCTTTTTTTTTTTAAACTCTGAACCCAAAGTTCAAAATGGTAAAGTTTATTTTACACCGTTCTCTCTTCCTACACAAATAAATGAAAAAAACTACATTTGTGGCTAATGTTCTGATAAATATATGATATATGATCAGCAGTATTTATAAAAGCAATCTCTCTCTCTCTCTCTCTCTCTCTCTCTCTCTCTCTCTCTCTCTCTCTCTCTCTCTAATTGCAAGACATTATGCTGTCTGAATTACAAGACAAACTGGGACAGGCGTTCAGATTAGAGCTGTCCCCAGCAAAATAGGAAGTGGTGTGACTGATTCAATTTAGGACCCGGCTTTCTCTTCTGTTGGGTCCTGAGCCTGAGTCCCGCTTAGTTTTGTGCTGTTATGCAATTGCTCCTTTTAAGAGAGATATAAAATGGAAGCCTTGGCTATTCATAGCCAACTTAGGAGGAGCTGAAATTGTTCAAGAAGTTTCTTGCCTGCTGCCATTTTGATAACTAGTTTTCTGAAACTGGCTTCTAAATGGAGTTGTTAAAAAAACTGCCTCGTGCCTTTTGTTCTCATCTTGTGGTGATGATGTTTTAAAAGTAGACAAATGTTCCTTGTATGTAACTTGAATATTTTCCAGGGTGATTTTCCCCCCTAGTAAAAGCAGATTACAAGGAAATTCAATTCAAGGGCAGAGAAGATCAGCCCAGGCAGGCATTCCTGTGTGGGTCACCCTGTGGTGAGGCTGATCTCTGTGTCAGGGCTGCTAATGGATTATGCGTGAGAGAACCGCAAAGGGCCTGTGGGACTGTGGGACGCAGACCTGGCATTAGAGCCCCACAAATGGCATCATCTGTGGGGTTCGGCTTGAGGGGAGGCTGCTGGCTATCCCTGAAGGCTGCGGTTTGCTTCTTCTCGTGCTGTGTGGCAGGTGGCATTTCAGCCATTTCTAAAGCCGGTCCCTGGCAGGGAACTTACATTGAGTCCGTCTGTGAGGACGGAAGAGTCTGGAAAGGGGTCTGTCTGTCTCTTTACCTCTCCCAGAGGTCAGGAGCACTGGAACTACAAATAACAGCATGAAGGCATTTTTAAATCTAGGTTGTGATCTCCACCCTCTTCCCTTCCTTCTTCCTTCATTCCCTTCATTGCCACTACCCAATTTTTAACCTCCATCATATAATATACATATATATATATATATACATATATTAGAGAGAGAGAGACAGAGAGAGAGGGAGAGAGAGAGAGAGAGAGGAGAGAGAGAATTTGTTTCCCAGATGTAAAATGCAGTTATGCAGTGATGACAGGCATGGATTATTAAACGATAAATAAATAAATAAAAACAAATCAATATTTACTGAATAAGCTATATTGATAGTTCAATTTTTTTCTTCCCTAGTGGTCCCCTGTTAAACTTTCCCAAACCAACTGACACTAATGAATATAGAAGAAGCAAGACCTAAAGGTCCGTGTCTGAAGATCATATTACTGTTCTCTCCTTCAAGAGAGAGGGGAGGGTGTGCAGAGCCCTTTGACCCCAGCGAAAGCCCCCCTCCCCACCTTAAGCATTCCCGCTTACCAAAGAGCAGCAACAGATTTTATTTCACAAGTGGAAATGGGAGTGGATCTCACGAGGAGCAGGCTGGTTTAATTGGCTTTTCAGAGCCAGAATTAATATTACAAGCCGGGGAGCTGTGTGATATGCTTGTACCTCTGGCTCCACCACACTGCCAACCTTCCCTGGGGGGAGACAGAAAAGTGAAACTATTCTGTAGCAATTTTACTTCTGTCTGGGCCTTCTCACCCAAGTGATTTACAGCTGTCAGGAACCCAGCACTCAGGCTTGATCTTCCCAAGCTCAAGGTCACACCTACAGCATGCTCTTCTCACCTCTCATCTACAGCGACTTTCTAATGTATTAGCATTTGCCTCCCCTTGTTTTCATTCTACTTATTAAGATACATTTTCGGGAAAATGGGATCATGGTTTTCAGGACCATTCACCTGACACCTGATCTCTTGAGATGACCAGTGTCTACTGTGGATACCATGAGGGTGACCCACAAAAGTCCCATCCCCATGCAAACCAGAAGCAAGGCTTTAATTAGGAAAGGTTTGATAGGAAGGTAATGGAGTCAATCAATACAGAAAAAAAAAATCTTTTGCCTTAAGGAAGAAGGCTCAGTGGGTTAATTTAGGCCACCAATGTATCTATGTTGCTACTGTGTAGTGATAACTTGTGACTGGAAGGAGAACACAGAGTGGAAAACAGCATTTTATTTGGCTCACGAGTGATGCTCCCCTCCCTCTTTGCCCTCTTTGCCTTTGGAGATTGTTAATAGTCATCTCACTCATTGCCTTCAGGGGAAACAAAGCCGATGTGAAAAGTCAGCATCCTGAGCCCCTCCCTATCACCCTCCCTGCCACAGTCAGCTCTAATCCGCCAAGGGCTCCCTGCTGTTCCCTGCCACCTGCTGCCACCTTCCTGATGTCCCCAGATCTTGTTGAGGGGGATAGAAGTTTCTGAGAGAACTATTTGCAGCTCCAGTTTCCTGATCACTGAGAGCCCGCTAGGTCTGAGGGTTAACTTATTAACTCACCCAAAGGGCTTGAGAATTAGTGAAATTTTGTAGCGCATCAACGCCAAACCACAGCTTTCCAGACAGCTGCCCGGACAGTAAGCTGTCTTAGCAGAGGATCAGAGAGTGTGACAGTTCTGCTGATTAAGTGCCACAGTCAGTGAGAATAGTTTTCAGAAGACAAGCGACATTGTCTTTTTTTTTTTTTTTTTTTTTTTCCTACTTCAGGCTGCCTCAGCTGGGGAGAGATTTGTCCCTTAAAATTAGGATTATCGTTATTATCTTGCTACAGATGCATGTAGCCCAGGCTAACCTCCAATTCACTATGAAGCCAAGGATGACCTGAACTTCTCATCCTCCTGCCTCTACCTCCTGAGTGCTGGGAATACAGAGGTGTATTGCTATAACTGGTTTATGTGATGCTGGGGATTGGATTTCTTATGCATGCTAGACAAACACTCTATCAACCACCTCTCTAGCCAATAAAATTATTTTAAAACATACTCATGGGGCCAAGAAATGGCTCAGTGGTTAAGAGAACTGACTGCTCTTCCAGAGGACCTGAGTTCAATCCCCAGCAACCACATAGCAGTTTACAACTATCTGTAACTCCAGTCCCAGGGGATCCAACACCCTTACATGAACATACATGCAGGGAAAACACCAGTGCACATAAAATAAAAATAAATGAGTCATTTAAAACCACAAATACCCTCTAGCTGTATTGTGTACCATATTTGCAACTATTATTTAACTCCATTTCACAACTTGATTCACTGAATATTAACATTTTCATTCTAATGATGAGGAAATAGATTCCTAGGGGTTTAGTTCCTTGGCCAAGATCACACACACATACACACACACATACACACACACACACACACACACACACACACACACACACACACACACACACACACACCTTGGGTTACATCACGATGTTAAGATAAGCTATCAGACAGACTTTAGTTTCCTAGCTCAAAAACTGAAATTTATCCTACTGTCAAACTGGGCAGAAGGATGCTGAGTTCCCCATCGGCCAATACTGTCTAATTCTCTTAAATGATTCAGATGTAAAAGGGAAAATGGCATCTGTCTAATTAACACTGCCTGGTTAAATATAGCTGCCAAGGGACAGTGTTTACTGAGCGGACTTTCCAGCCCCCTGGGCCTCAAGTTCCAGTTGATAGCAAGCCTTCTGTCCTTATCAGTAAGAAACAGAGATGTCCCCTAGAAGCAGCAGGCTAAAGGGAGCTGGAGGGAGAGGGGCTGGGCTGTCACTGGCTGTAGTTCCTTCTTCTGGCGTCTAGAGGTTCAGAGAATGATTCTGAGAACCCCATCTGGAAGGCTGCAGCAGCTCTTGCTGCAAACATGAGCTCTGGCCCTACACGGGCCTCTCGACTTCCTGAGCCTAGCTCTCCAGCCTGCAGAAATTCACTGGGCCACCCTCCTGCCCACTGCTGAGCCTGCCAGGCAGTACCATCTGCTTTGCAACCCATACCTGGTGGAAAGACACAATGACCACATTGTTTCTCTTCCAGCTTCTTGTAAAGACATGGAGGCTATTGCCAAGTTTGATTTCATGGCCTCGGGTGAGGATGAACTGAGCTTTCACACTGGAGACATTCTGAAGGTAGGTGATGTGGGGTCCCAGGGGAACTGTAAGGGACTGAGGTTCCCTGAGCCTGGCCACTGAGGCCACCAAACAACCTATGCTTTTGTCTCTGAGAGAATGTGAACAATTCTGTTTCTTTTTCTCTTAATGGTTTCTTTAAAGAGAGTTTCAAAACCAGATGTGAGAAGATACCTATAATCCTAGCACTCAGGAGGTGGAGGCAGGAGAATTAGGAATTTAAGGCCAGCTTTGGCTACATTGTGAGTTTGAGGTCAGTTTGGGCTACTTGAGACCCTATCTCAAAACAAAAACAAAACAGAGAGAAAGAGAAGGAGAAGAAGTCTCAGAGTTTTTATTTCTAGGGTCACCTACTCACCACCCATGTGTAGATAAATGCTACAGTTTTTTAGCCTATAGCAAGCCTTATCCCATTAGTACTGCCTGGAAGACATACAGAGGAACAAGGAGACATGTGTAGGACCTTTGCTATAGAGGGCACAAGTGATATGTCCCTCGTCACAATAGCATCCCAGATTCCTGTTAGGCAAACAAAAGAGTCATTGTGTATATGTGCATGTGTGTGTGCACGCATGTGCATGCATACCTATGTACATACATGCACATGTATGAGTATGTGCATGTATGTACACCTATGTACATGTATGAGTATGTGCATACTCATGTACATGTATGCACATAAATGTAGAGTCCAGAAGTTGACATCAGGTGTCTTTCTTCTTTGCTCTCCACCTTAATCTTTTGAAGCAGGATCTCATTGATTTGGCTGATCAGTGAGTTCCAGGGATCCACCTAGTTCTACCCTCCCTGTTTTGGGATTGTAGACACATGCATCTGCATGCAGACTTTTTTGGTGGGTCCTAGAGATCTCAACTTGGGACCTTATGCTTGCCTGAACCCTCTTCCAGCCCCAGGGCAGTCATTCTTAAGAAGCCTTGCTTTTGAGTACAGCCCAGTGCAGTTCCATAAAAAAGCAAGTTCACATCCCCACCATAGAACATTCCTTCTGGGCACCTATGTGCTAGACACTGGGTTAGGTGGCAGGAATTCAGAGTTGTCATGACTCACCCTCCTTTTCCTGCCATGTTTGTGGCATAAGACGCCCTCCTTTCCCCACTGTGCCTGTGGTAAGGAGTGGGCAACCCAAGCCTCTAACTGGCTATCATAGCTACTGTCAGCTCAGGGATCAGGAACACAGGTGGGGAACGTGAGATTCCACCTTGAAGGGTAGATTGTATCAAAGAACAGTAATGTGATCATCAGGAGCCATCAAACCCATAGATATGCAAGGCTAGGCTTCAAATGCAAAGGGTGCAGGTGCAGGTAGCCAGGGAAAGGCAGCAGACCTGAGGTGACAGAGGCCATGCACACCCAGCCACTAAGAGGTTCCTTAAAACTCGTTTTCAAGCCCTGCTTGAGTTGTAGTGGCCACTTGGAGAGCTAAAGTGACCTTGGACTTCTGCACTTCAGAAGTCCATCTATATACTCCCTTGTGACTCACAAAAGAATATAAGCCTGTCCATAGGATATTTGGGAGCACGTGGTGACAGTGAACCAATCTGACCTCAGGTCATTCTCCAAGAGCATCCCTCAGTCCTCAGCCACCCAGGTGGACCTCTCACATGTCTGTTGTCACCAAGGCCACTATTGTATCTTGCCATAGAGAATTATGGGCTATACAAAGGCCCTTGTTGGAGTGTTAGAGGGCAGCTTGGAAAGTGTTCACAGAGCACATACATGTAAATTGATGACTTCCTTTGTCACGGAACCCCCCCCCACCTCCCAAACCCAGTTTGAAAGATCAAACTGGTTGACCCCACAATGTCCCAAGTTTGAAATTTTATAAGTTAAAATATGTCTAGGCTACTGATTGAGGAAAAGGTGGCTTTTTACTGGGATCACAGAGACAGTTGCCATGTGATGAAAAGCCCCTTCCTCCCTCCCAGGTTCCCTCCCTCCCATTTTCCCTCCCTCCCTCCCTCCTCTATGGGACCCTGTGATCCACTAGCTCCCATTGATCATACACAGAACCCAGCGCCTTGCTCAAGCTCCCCTGCCATCTTCTTTATATGGAAGAGTGGAAGGAAAAACAAGTAAATGGACGTCCCCTCCGCTCGGCTTCCCAGTCCGGCTCCTCATTTATTTCCTTTCCTCTGTTGCTCAGATGGAAACAGTTCTCTGAACTGGATGCCCTCCACTTTCTCTCTTTGCTCCAAGGCCCTTTGAAATCTGCCCTTTACTTTGTGTCCTGGTTTGCTTCCTGTTGCTGTAATAAACACCATGACCAAAAGCAGCTTGGGGAGAAAAGGGTTTGTTTGGTTTATACTTCCATATCAGAGTCCATCACTAAGCAAAATCAGGGCAGGAACTGGGTAGGAACTGAAACACAGACCATAGAGGAATTCTGCTTTGTTTGTTTGTTTGTTTTGTTTTTTGAGACAGGGTTTCACTGTCCACTCTGATTGTCCTGGATCTTGATTTGTAGACTAGGCTGGCCTCATCCTCCTGCCTTTGCCTCCCGAGTGCTGGGATTAAAGGCTTATGCCACCACTGCCCAGCAGAATACTGCTTTCTGGTTGATGGCTTACTCAGCTACCTTTGTTATATAACTCACCTGCCCAGGGGTGGCACTGCCCCCATTGGGCTGGATCCCCCCACATCAATCTTTAATGGAGAAAATGCCCTATAGACTTGCCTATGGGCCAATCTGATGGAGACAGTTTCTCAATTTACATTCCCTCTTCCCAGATGATGATAACTTCTGTTAAGTCAAAAAAAAAAAAAAAAAAAAAAAAAAAAAAAACCACCCAGCCCATGCTGTAACTTCCTTCATGTGACTGGATGTTCTTCCAAGGCACCTATGAAATGAGACCCCACTGGCTAACCCTCTCCTGGAGTTCATTCCCTGGCTCAGTGGCACTCCTATCTCACTTACACTTCCTCCCTTTCCCCCCTCCCCTTCCCTTTCCTGAGTTCTCCTATGGGTCTTGTTTGTGAGCACACTCATCTTCTTGATAAGCTGATACATCCACCTCCCTGAAGCTCTGTCCTTGTCCTCCAGATTCTCCTTTTTTGCTCTGAAGTACCTCACCTCCCTCTCTAGTTCTATGGTAAGGATCCTCCAGTCTGTACCTTGCTCCCCTAACTGACCTCCACCATGAACCGCAGAACCAGTTTTCTGTAGACTCCATCCCCTGACACCAGGCTCACACAATCCCTTATACCCACCTAACGCCAACTTCCATTCAAGCTATTCCTCTATGTGTGATCAAAGTGCCATCAAGGGACGGTCACAACACAACTCTCCTGTCAAATTGGGGGTGGTCAGGACTGCCTCCAGCTGATTTCCTGTTGCAAGCTAGGACTGGCACAGTGGCTGCATGAACCACTGTTGCATCTCAGCAAAACTAGGAGGTTGCTTTCTCCACTCTGTAAACGTGAAACTGAGGCTGAGAAATTAAACCACATGTCAAGATCGCCCAGGCAGACAGTGACTGAGTCAGGGCCTGGGAGGAGCTCTGTCTATTCCCTATGCACTATCTCTGTTCTAAATATATTTCTTTCTCCAAGTCCCCCAATGGGGGCTCTTCTCCATTAGTTTAAAAAAAAAGTGTGATGCTGAAAAAAGGAACACAGGCTTTGTAACCATACAAATATGGATTCAATTCCCAGCCTGTGAGTGGCACGGCTTGGGCCTAGGCACCTGCCAGTTTGAGCATCAATGTTTGCCTCTATCTATGGAGGCATTACCTATCCTGCAGAGTCCAGGAAAGTAATTAAAGGTATTGTCCCTGACCCAAAGCAGATACTGAGCAAGAGTGGCTGTATTGTCTGTCATCAATACATGCCTTCCTGCTCTTCCTGCCTGCTCAGAGGATCTCATACAGCTCCCTTGACTGACCTCATTGCCTCCTGTCTCTTCTCATTCAATCATTCTACATGCAGGTCCCAGAAGGACTTTTCTAGAAGACAAATCAGATTGTATCGTTTCCTTGCTCAAAAGTACTCAGGGGTTTCTATTAGTGACGGATTGAAATCTAAACCATTTAACGCCAGCACACTTTCCAGTCTCATCACCTTTACACGCAGGCCCATGTGTGCACACATACACACAGCACACATCTTAGAGGACACACTTCCCTTGCCCCCTCATAGTATACATCATCCTACCTCAGACACCCCTCATTCTCCAAGTGTCCATTTATATATGTTTCCAGAGACTCCCTCACTGATCCGCTCATTCCTTACCCTCTTCTTGCCTCAGGCAGGATGTACTTCCATGGCCATCTCATACTACCTCCATTACTTACAGCATGAGGTCTTAGTTGTCCACTCCCCTGTTAGCTACCCCCTAGCCAAAGTTTTATAGGGATGAGGGTCACACATACTTTAGCATCTCTAGGAGCAGAAAGATACTTCTTACTAATGTTAAGTGAATGAATGAATGAACAGGTTCTTCCATGGGTGAGCTTCCCAAGAGCAGAAAGACCCTGGCTCAGCGTTGTGGCTTCTCAGCATTTAGCACGAGTCACATCCCCAAACAGGGACCTGGAAAATGGCATCTATGTGGCCACTTAGAATTTCATCAGAAAGCCAACCTTACCCACCTTTTCAAATTCTGCCCGTGCAGTTATAGTGGTAAAGAACAGACCCATAGAGAGCCCAGGACAGAGTTCTCATTTTGAATGGTGACCACATGGTCCTTAGTGACTGTGTCAATCATTCCCATCCTGAGGCAGAAAACACACCCAAGGATACTGCAAACCATTTCAAGGCCAGCTCTTGAGAGCCCTAGAAATTCAGTTTGAGGTGCTCAAGTTTCTTGGTTAGCCTTTGGTGCCTAAGATTAAACAGACTTTTTCATCAGAGAAGTACAAAGCAGTGTGTGGCTGGCATACCAGCTCTCGGTTCTCTCCAGCTTATTCTCTGCATTCCTGACTAATACAGCAGATGCTTCCTAAGTGCTGATCTCTGTGGAATGGTAGACAAGGTGGTGAATGAGGAAGGAACCTCTGCAGAGTAGCTTGATCCATGTTCTCTCAGGAAATACACAGTTGGAAAGGACATTGGGAATCACACTTTTTATGTTCATACCTGTAGCTACACAGGGCAGAGATCTTCACTGGAATTTGGAATTTGCCAGCAGTTTTGAAAATCGGCTTTTGACCCAGTTTGTTCCTACCTGTTTCTGTAATGTGTCCAAGCCGACCCCATTTCTTCTTACTAAGAGAGGCCTAAAAGCACAGACTTAATCCTACACAATTAACTTCCTCTGTGCTTCAGCTTTCCACTGTGCCTCTAAGAGCTCTACTTCCGTCCAATTTTACATTTTTTACCAGCTGTACTTTTGGCCTTTCTCTTCCCACATCTAGCTTATTCTCAGGCCATGTAACCTAGAAAATTATTCTTGTAGGGAACATTTTAAAAAAAACGATACAGCAATTTAAGTGTAGAACTTCCAGGTTTCGGCTGAACTCTTTGCTCAGGTTTACATGATGGGTACAAGAGATGGGGAGAACTGAATCGATGGAGAGATGAGAACAGGAAGCTTTGGGGTTCAGGGCCCACAACAGCCTGGGGAAGCCACCACCTCTCAAAAGAAAACAAAAAAAAAACCCACCACTTTTCTTAGCAGAAAATGAGATTTAAAACAACTCTATACACTATAAAATGCCTGTAAATTCACCTCTCTGGAAACACAGTCTTAGGCAGATCAAGCCCCAGGTGGTGGAGACAAATGACTGGCTGGCTGTCGGGGACAATCTTTAGCCTCTAGAGGAGGTAGATGAGTACTAGGCATGATTACTCATATTATGGCTTGTTTCAGGTCAGAGAGCCAAGTACAGAGTGTGATCCATACTGTGATAAGCCAATTTCCAAATGGCGTCTTTCACCTCATCCCTGCTCACTTTGGATTTGACATTGATTACCCTGCCCAAACCACCTCCCTTCACACACACACACACACACACACACACACACACACACACACACACACACACACACACACACAATGCCTCCCCCAGGTCCCTTGTGATTGGAGAAACAAATTCCAAAGCTGTCAACTCAGGAACAGTGCATGAAGGGAAATATTCTCTTGCTTTTTTAAGTGGATAGAAGATGCCACTGCTGAGTTTCCTCGCCTTCCCCTGACCTAGATTGTGCACGTCCCTCCTCCTCACTCCCCTCAGCATACACAGACCCACACCCATCCTCAGCAAAGCCAAGAGCCATTTGATGTTAGAAAGTTTTCTGTTCTCAGCAATTCTTGAGCTCAAATATGGGACATGCTTTTACTGCAAATTATTGCAGTGCAAATATTCATGTACAATGCTTTCAAGAATTACAAACCCTTCCATGTCTTTCAGAATTGGAGTCCTCGCTCATAAAGATATATTAAAAAAAAAAAAAAGAAAAAGAAAAGAATTTATACCAGCCTGGTGGTGGTGGTGGTGGTAGCGGCGGCAGCACATGCCATTGATTCTAAGACTCAGGAGGCAGAGACAGGCAGATCTCTGAGTTCGAGGCCAGCCTAGTCTACAGAGCAAGTTTCAGGGCAGTCAGGGCTGCACAGAAATACTGTCTCGAAACAAACAACAACAGAAGAACATATATCTTCAGAAGAGTGTTTATGTGCCAGAGCTCTATCTATGCTCTCCTCAGCTCTGTGGGGCTCAAGCGGGTTGTTACTACCACCCCCACTTTTAAAATGGCTGATTGATTTGTCCTGTGTTACACAGAACTCAAGCTAGAAACCAGGTGTTCTTGTTCCAAACTTGAAGGCACTATCCCTTTTTTTCCCCTCTCAGCAGTGATGTTAAAAGTAATGATAGGCATGATGGTGCACACTTTGAAACCCAGCTCTTGAAAGGCAAAGGCAAGCTTATTTCTGTAAGTTCAAGACCAGCCTGGTCCCCATAGTAAATTCCAGAGCATCCAGAGCTACAGAGTGAGGCTGTGTCTCAAAATAGAAAAATAAAATAAGTAGAGCCTAGGCCTGAGGGAGGTAGAGAGTTTACCTAGTATGCAGAGAGCCCTGGGGATTGTTCCCAGCACAGTATAAGCATAAAGTATGGTGGTGTTTGACTGTAATCTCAAAACTCCAAGGATAGAGGCAGGAAGATTTGTAACTCATGACCAAATGCAGCTGTATAGGGATTTGGAGGACAGCCTAGGCTATATGAAACCCTTTCAACAGAAGAAAGGAAGGAAGGGAGGAAGGAAGGAAGGAAGGAAGGAAGGAAGGAAGGAAGGAAGGACTGGCTTTTGCTGTGGGAGAGAGAAATCCAAGGCACCCAGGACTTCCACTCCTACCCCTCTGGATGACTTGGAAACCCCAGTCACCAGCTATTGGCTGTCTCCTATGTCCAACACATATATCCACAGCCCACTGAGTGTTTCTTCTCAGTTTAAGAATTCAACTGGAATTTACCTGCTACAAGCTGAAGCCCACAAGTCCTTCCTGCTCCTCCTTCTCCTCTCTATTTCAGTAAAGACATCACCACCCACTCAGTCTCCCCAGCTAGAAATCCAAAGTTTTCCCAGAATTCCCTTCTCCCCCAGCTACCCCAAATGGTTACAAAACCATGCTTGATTTTGCTTCCTCGAATCCTCTGAAATAGGACCTTGTCTCTTCTTAGCTCAGACCCCATTAACCATGACCTGGTGGGTAACACCCATCTTCCTTCTGTTCCTCCCTGGTTTTACCCCACCCCCAGCTTGTCTTCAAAGCTCCTTCTAAACTCTCATTCTTACTGTCATTTCCTGGCTCAAAATCTTTTGGGGGTTCTCAATAAATCTGAAGATAAAACTCCAGAATCTTCAACCACGGACCACAAGAACCTGTACTTCTAACTTCCCCAGCTAAACCCCAGCGAGAATGAAGACCTTGAACTCCAAGGACGTACCACAGAGTGGTTCCTCAGTCATCACATTTGACCCAGTTAGTTCCTGGCATTGTCTGGAGAGGTCTCCAGGCAGCCTTTCACGGCTTTCCTCTGCACCCCCTTCCGGCCCCAGCATCTCCACCCATCTAAACATCTCCAGCTACAAGAAAGAGAAACAACTTCTTAAGCAATAGCAAAGAGTACATATTCCTCCATCCCCAGAAATGGGGGAGGGAAAGATTCCAGGGACTTGGTGACACAATCACAGGTTTCCCAGTCTCCAGTCTAGTCCCACATCCTTTAGAAACATTCTCAGTGGAGATAGCAAATACTTTCGAGGGTCTCTTGTTTTCTGAAATCAGTGAGTGACATGCAGTCATGTCCACTGAGTAATGTGAAGGACCAAGGCAGGTAACCACATATGGTAGTGCTCCAGGAGAGTCCTGTAGTCATGCAGCAGAGCTCCTGGTTTTGTTTGGGATCTGACTCTAAGTTTATAGATGGCATCTCCAAAGTGTCTCTGTAGAGAGGCCCCTTCCCATTCAAGTCCTCACTCCGCAGCCTGGAACTCACTACTATATAGCTCAGGCTTGCCTCCAACTGACAGAAATCCTCCTGCCTCACCTTCCTGAGTGTTACAATGACAGGCACGAGACACCAGACCTGTACTGTCATTCCAAGTAGTTTGAACCCTATCCCAACCATTTTCAAAATTCAAAATAGAATATAAACATTATAGTTTAGAAATCTGGTCTCACTTAGGTATCTAAGTTATAATCTCTGTGTTTAAAAATAAATTTTTGGTCAGGCATAGTGATCTACCTCTATAATCCTAGTACTTAGAAGGCAGAAGCAGAAAGATTGAGAGTTCAAAACCTTCTTCATAGTTACTGCCAGGCCAGCTTGAGCTACATGTAAACTTGTCTCAAACAAAACAAAACAAACAAACAAAAAACCTAATGAATTAAAGGCTGATGAGGCAGCTCAGTAAGTGACTTTGACCCTGGGATCACAACCACCAAAAGTTGTCCTCAGATCTCCACCGGACATGTTGTGGTACATTTGTCTGTATGCACAAATGTGTGTATGCTCATAAATAAATAAGTGTAAATCCTAAAATTGTAAGAAGGGATTCAGGGCATTGTCTGAGGGCTAGGTCTGAGCTATAGTGGGGTGACAAGAGCAGGTGACCTCAAGTGGAGAAAAATAAATGGTGTAAAAAGAAGCCAAACACCGGAGAGTTAATCCCTTCTTCCCCACTAAGCCCTAGAGCTGGTGTCCCATCCTTAGGCTCATTTCCTCTTTGTCCTACAGCCCCTTCCTGTTGCTCGGTGTCTTCTCATCAGAGTTATTGTCCTTTGCTCTTTTTCCCTTAGATACTAAGCAATCAAGAGGAGTGGCTCAAGGCGGAGCTCGGGAGCCAAGAAGGATATGTGCCTAAGAATTTTATAGATATTGAGTTTCCTGAGTAAGTATTTCCAGCCTGCCAAGATGGGTCTACCCACACATGCTCCCCTTACTTTTTCAGTCATCACTAAAATTATCCATGCATACCCAAGGAACTGTCAGAAATGGCTGCCTCTGGAGATCTCCCTCCCCAGCCTCCAGAACCTCACAGCGGAAGGCCAGGGTGGGAGGAAGATTTATTTGCATGGCATCACATTCCCTTCTGAAGTTTACACCGTGTGCATGGATCGCCTATTTAAATTTTGTATATAAAAAATGAGCTTGTAAGTTAAAATCATCTACAATGAATGCAGTTGCAGAATCTCTGAGAATTCCAAAGGGGGCGCTGTCGGACATCCCATTTCAAAAGCCATTCCTGCATAATTCTTCTCCATGACTGCCTAACATTGCCTTGCTTTCCACCGGAAGCAGGGATCCCAAACTGTCTCTACTTGCTCACCTCAGTCAGCGAGAGGGGAGGGGGAAGGGAAATTCCCTCCAGAAAGAGGAAGTGAAACACTGAGATTGGGCTGTGTTTGTCTCAAGAATTGACCACAAGGGTTAGATAGAAATCTAATCTTGTCTCTGAGCCAGAGTCTAGCCCCAAAAGTATAGGCTTTATTAAAAAAGAAAGAAAGAAAATCTTAGTAGTATTGATGACTCTAATGAGGGCAGTGATGTCACTTTCCAGGATTCAGGAGAGACCATTGAACCAAAAAGTTGACCACTGACCTCCAATGGACCCTTAGTGCTGCTACGATCTGCAGGTGGCCCCTTCATGCTAGTCACCCTCCCACCTACCTCTCAGCCCACCCTCCTCCCAGGTGTATGGGGGACAGGGAAAGCACCAGAAGAGAAGCTCCTTGATTCTCTCCCTCCGGCCACTTCCACTGCAGACACCCCTTCCCCCATCTATTTTCTGTCCCTCTGCTGGAGCATTCCTGTCAGCTAATAGGCTTGCCACAATCACACACATCCTTGGCCAGATAAACACACAAGAAACAAAATCAAGAAACTGCTGGTTCCAACTACTTCCAGTTTTCCTTTCACTTCTTCAAAAGTATTTGTGTTCCCTATTTTCAACCCCACACGCCCATTTCCTGTGGAACCCCCAGGACTCCTGTCAACAACATCCCAGCCAGCTACAGATTGCTGCCACACCTTCCCAACTATCGTCTCAGCATATTAGGACCCCGTTCCCATTTCACATGTTCTGTGAAATCCACAATGCCTCTTGCTCTGGCCCCCTCCTCTTGGTCCTCCAGTGCCCTAGCTGCTTCTCCTCAGTTTCCATCGCTAGGTTCTCCTCATACCACCACCCCATCCCCACTTCTCCAGTAAGTCTTTCTTATTGCCATTTTTTCCCTGTGTGTGTGTGTGTGTGTGTGTGTGTGTGTGCATGTGTGTGTGTGCGTGTGTGTGCGTGTGTGTGTGTGTGTATGTGTGTGTGCATGTGTGTGTGTGCGTGTGTGTGCGTGTGTGTGTGTGTGTGTATGTGTGTGTGTGTGCATGTGTGTGTGTGCGTGTGTGTGCGTGTGTGTGTGTGTGTGTGTATGTGTGTGTGCATGTGTGTGTGTGCGTGCGTGTGTGTGCGTGTGTGTGCGTGTGTGTGTGTGTATGTGTGTGTGCATGTGTGTGTGCGTGTGTGTGCGTGTGTGTGTGTGTGTGTGTGTGTGTGTCTGTGTGTGTGTGTGTGTGTGTGTGTGTGATTATGGATGCATGTGGAGGCCAGAGGACAACCTCATGTGTCATATCATCCACCTCTTTTGAGACAGGTTCTTTCACTGGCTTGGTACAAGCTAGTTAGGTTAGGCTGGCTAGCCTGTGAGCCTCAGGGATCTTCCTGTGTTGGCCTCCGCAGTCCTGGAATTACAGGTGCATACCACTAAGCTGGGCTTTGACATGGATGCTGGGGATTAAACTCAGGTTGTCCTGCTTTATCAGCAAGTACTTTGCTGATGGAGCCATTTCCCTGACTTCCCAACCCTCAATTCTGTCCACATTGTTTCCATTTCCCTGTCCTAGTTCATAATCCCCTGGTATGCTATTTTGATTATTCTGTTGTTTATTCTGTGTCTCCCGAGCCACCTAGAATGTCAGTTCCCTGAGAGTGAAGTCGCTTGTCTGTTCTGTTCACCACTATTTTCTTAGCACCAAGAAAATGGCCCCGTGAGTTCAGAGATGATCAATAAAAGCTGTCAGATTAGAGGAAGGAAAATCAGAAGTTCAAGGCCAGCCTATAATAGATAACAAGTTTGAAGTCAGTCTGAGCTACATGAAACCCCGTCTCAAAACAAAATAAAACAAAACAAAATGAAAAACAAAAATGATAGATTTGTCATAGTAGCACACACTGTTGATCTGGGCACTTGGGAGGCAGCGGCAGGCAGAGATCTGTGAGTTTGAAGCCAGCTTAGTCTACACAGTAAATTCTGGGATATTCAGGGTTGTATAGAGATACTCTATTTCAAAGTAGTTAATTAACTAATTCAAACAAAAAATGTAAAATAAGTGAAAGAGTACCTTTTGAATAACAAGGAAGTTTGAAACTCTGACCTCCTGTGTCTGATACAAAATGTATGGAAATTTTTGGAAGTCTTAAAAAAAAAAATTCCCGTGCTCAATTCTAGCTAGAGAGCATAGCTTTTAAAAACATCCCTACCTGCCTATTGCCTCTGCTAAAGACTTTCCTTTGCTCTATGGCTGCTGTGGAGTGCACTGCCTCCTACTCCTGTTAGGCAATCATTCATTCGGCCCTGAAGAGGTAGAAGACACTAGAAACCCCAGGTCCCAGGCCCTCTGGCCACTACCAGCCTTCTGCTGTTGCCCAGGTCTGGAGTAAGAGTGGTGCCCCTCCTATTATCTGAGTCTGGAGGGGAGGATCTCAGAATCTAGAAAACACAAAGGAATCTAAAGCTGGCGCCCACCATGCATTTGTCCTAAAGGGACTTGGACATTAATTGGGCTCTGCTGGCAGCAATTAGAACAAAGCCACCTAGAAGCAATGTGATGGGCTCCCGCCTCTGGCAACTGTGATGGAAACCCTCATTCTTGGTTGGAGAGGAGATTGTGGTCTCCTGCCAGAAGCTGCAGCCACAGCTACCCTTACCTGGTGTGTTTTATTTCTTTTTAAACATTCCAGCCACTGCCACCCTGACTGTGCTCTGGGAAATTTGATTTCTCTTCCATTTCTGTTTCCTCTGTAAAGGATCCCAGCCTGGATTCGTGTAGGGAATTACCTCAGAGCACAGGGAATGGCTCACCAAAGAGTCAGAGAAGCTGGCAGACTTCCAGAATTCAAGTTTCACAAGCTAGAGAGAAATGTCTGGTGGGAAGGAACAAGGAGAGCAAGTCCAGAGGAGTGGTCCATTGCTTCCCTGAAAGCTGATGGGTGCCCATCTCTTGGTTTTAGAATGCATACCCCAAACTCTGACTCAGGGCCCTGGCCTCCTCTCTTGAGTCACCTCTTTTCCATGACCCTTTTCCCTCCCTCCCACCATCATGTGTCTCAAAAAACTCTTTTGCCCTCTTGCTATAGGTGGTTCCATGAAGGCCTCTCTCGACATCAAGCAGAGAACCTACTCATGGGCAAGGAAATTGGGTTCTTCATCATCAGGGCCAGCCAGAGCTCCCCAGGAGACTTCTCCATCTCTGTCAGGTACCAGCTACTCCCAAACCCACCTTGACCCTTCTCAGCCTGCCACTGCTGAAGTTGGGAAGTTCCCCAGTGATCAGAAGCATGGTGGCACCTCTTTAACTATGCTATTTCCTCCCCAGAACACGTGTCCTCAGCTCCTCCATACATTGATTTCTGTTCAAAATGATGTGTATAGTGGTGATGCATACCTATGCCAACACTTGGGAGGCAGAGGAGGCAGATCTCTGTAAGCTCAAGACCAGCCTGTTTTACATAGTGAGTTCCAGGACAGCCTGGAACCAGTTGAACAGTTGGAGAAAAGAAAAAAAAGTTGTGTACTTATCTGCTTCCCTATCTAACCCAGATATCGCTGGAAAGCAAGTTAATCTGCTTTATATTTGTGCTCTGAACAGAACACATCCTATAGGAGTATTTGTGGAAGGAGGGAAGGAGAAGGAAAGGGAACTCCCACTTAACTGTGTCTGTCTGTCTGGAAGTTTAAACCTTAACCTTTGCTGTTCTGCCAATAGAGGGCTGAAGGGAGGCTAGAGACAAGCAAAAATCCCAAGTTGCTGCTGTGGGAAGCTGCTGGACACAAAGATAGGCTGCTTCCACCCAGGGAGCGAAGGGTAGGGTTGAGGGAGGCCCCTGGTGAGGGGGAGCAGAAAGAACTTTGACACTGTAACTCTTGCGCTACATCTTTGAGGAAGTGACTCAGTCCAGGCAGGGACATGACACAGACCTAAACTGAAAAACCCCAGATCTGAGTACAGTGTGTGTGGTCATCATGTCAAAGACTGCAAGTCAGACTCGATGACCGCATAACTAAAGTGCATAAAATGTGGCTCCTAGCAGAGGAGGAGGCCGGAGCCTATGTGGGGCACACGTCCTGCCTGGTGATTTGATAGGCAAGGCTGCCCCGCATTTGGTGACAGGTTTCAAAAGATGTGAGGTTTTATTGCTTCCTCTACAGAAATCTACTCTCTTTTGATAAACTGTAGCTGCTTTGTTATTTAGAAAGAAAAGATCTTTAAAAACATAGGTAGGAAGAACTAATAAATGATGGGCCAGCCATCTACAGGCACGTGCTCTTCAATTACCTTGGTCTCCTTAACATCACTAACCTTGACATCTTGCTAAAATGCAAAGAACACATTTATGGTATGTGTGTGTATGTAGTGGCTGAGGGGTACATATGCTTATGTGGGGGGTCAGAAGTTTGGGGAGTTGAGGATCTCCTTCTCCCATGTGGGTCCCAGGAACTGAACTCAGGGCATCAAACTTGATGGCAGGTATTTTTACCTGCTATCTTAGTCACTGTTCTATTGCTGTGAAGAGACATCATAACCAAGGCAACTCTTGTAAAAGAAAGCATTTAACTGGGGCTTGCTTACAGTTTTAGAAGTTTAGCCCATTATCATCGTGGCAGGAAACATGGCAGCACACAGGCAGACATGGTGCCAGGGCAGTAGTTGAAAGATACATCCTGATCTGCAGATGAGAGAAAGAGAGACACTGGGATTGGCATGGGCTTTGGAAACCCCAAAGCCCACCTCCAGACACACTTCCTCCAACAAGTCCATAGCTCCTAATCCTATCAAATAATGCCACTCACTGATGACTAAGCATTCATATATATGAGCCATGGGAACCACTCTTATTCAATTCCCTGCACCCACTGAGCCATGTCACTAGCCTTATATTCTCAATTCTCCTTAACTAAAACTTCTTCATATCTTGGGCAATCATAAATATTAGCTCAAGCCAATATTAAATCTCAAATTCTAAACTCAATGGACCTTCATTAATGAAATTTTGCCGTTAATAAACCTTATTAATCAAACCTATTTGATTTTTATTTTCTCCTTTTTCTGTAAAATTATGTGTGTATGGGTAGGTGTTTTGTCAAACAGCAATATAGTACCCATTGAGACTGTTGAGAGGGACTGAGTAAATAGTTATTATGCACAAGAAGTACTTCTTCCTCTATGAGTTGAGATACCAGATCTTGAAGGAAAGCCAGTATTCGTGTCCAAACTCCTGGCCATGCCAGGCAAGAAGTGACTGTTCTACCTTTGGCTTCCCTTGGCTATGAGCAGAACCCAAATAAAAGATGAGAATAAAGGCCCAGAATCCCTGTCCCCTTCAAATACAGACCCCTAAATCCACCCCTAAGAAGCCTCCACTAACCTTCAGATGAATCTCTATTCTCCAAAGCCCTGTAACTCTTGACTTTTCTGCTGGAACCAGCCATTGGTAGCAATAATACACCTGCAACATACAGATCTGTTAGAAATAATTTATTTATTTTTTGTTTTGTTTTTCAAGACAGGGTCTCTCTGGGTAGCTCTGGCTATCCTGGAACTCACCCTGTAGACCAGACTGGCCTTGAACTCACAGAGATTCACCTGGCTCTGCCTTCCAAGTGCTGGGATTAAAGGCGTGTGTCACCTTCATAACCAAAACTTTATAACAAAGAAGGATGACTTGCCTGTGGAGTAAGACAAGAGCTGATGATAAAACCTCCCCCCTTGTTTTCAGATAGCTAAAATCTGATGTGCCTATCCGTCTGATCCAGAATGGTATCCAAAGGCACTGATCTAAAAGCAGTCAGTATGCTTCTCCAGCCTCGCTGGAATCAGACCGGGCATTCTCCCTCAGGCTTGCCACTCATTCACACTGACCTTGACCAAGCCCTTGGGCCTCTCAGTAACAGCATTCTTACCCTTAAAACAGAGAAGGGTGAACTGTCTCCAAGGTCTTTTCCAGTTAAAATCTGGAATTTGGTATAATGTGTTTTCTCCCAAAGTACAATTTATATTTATATGAAACATAAACTTAGACTAGATCAAGACCAGATGGGTCAAGTATATTTCTGATAACAGGAAAACAGTAGGGTCATAAACAAACAAAAAAAATCTCTCCATAGCAGAGGACAGACTCTGATGTTGCCTTGCATCATATAAACATTATGAAAGGTCCTTGATTGCTTATGCCTTACTGGGGAAGGGTCTGGAAAGATAGCTCAGTGGTTAAGCGCATAGTACTCTCACAAAGGATCCAAGTTCAGTTCCCAGCATCCACATCAGGAGGCTGCTTACAACCACCTGTAACTCTGACTTCAGGAAATCCTACTGCCAGCTTCCACAGGCACCTGAACTCATATGGTATTTACTCACACATACATACACATCACTAAAAATAAAATAAAATTTATATTTGGAACATTTTCCCTTTTTTGCCCAACCTTTTTACATTTATTTGTTTGTTTGGTGTGTGTGTGTGTGTGTGTGTGTGTGTGTGTGTGTGTGTGTGTGTGTACAACTTAGGAGAGTTGGTTTTTTCCTTCCAGTGCTGGAGGCAGAGGCAGGTGGATCTGTGAATTCGAGGCCTGCCTGTTCTACGAAGCTAGTTCTAGGACAGCCAGGGCTGTTACAGAGAGAAACCCTGTCAAAACAAAACAAAAACAAACAAACAAACAAACAAAAAACCAGAAAAGAAATGCTCATACAATGCCTATTCAAACAAAAATTCACCATCTCTGGGTACAAAAACCACCCAGCAGGAACATGGTCTCCACTGAGTTTGCTTGATCCCCAGGCATGAGGATGATGTTCAGCACTTCAAAGTCATGCGAGACAACAAGGGCAATTACTTCCTATGGACTGAGAAGTTCCCATCCCTAAACAAGCTGGTGGACTACTACAGAACAACTTCCATCTCCAAACAGAAGCAGATCTTCCTTCGGGATGGAACCAGAGAAGAGCAGGTATGCCTCGGTCCAGATAAACTCAGGCAAGGGATTTCAATAGCATGAATTCCTGTGTCAACCATCCCCCTAAAATACAGCATTCTGATTCAAAGTCAGATCTCAGGTTTAATCCAAGCTGAACATTTCCTAGCTGTGTGGCTTTGGGAGGCTCTCATATCCTGTCTCTTCATCTCTTAAGACAGCATAAAAAGTGGCTTGTGAGTATAACATAATCTAATGTCCCCTGATCTTTTCCATGGCTCCTAATCACACAACAAGTGTACTATAAATGTTCGCTCACATTGAAGGTGCTGTTGTTGGATTATTTGTGCATCTTACATCATTGTTTCAGCCCAGCTCAGGAGCACTTCAAGGATCAGGGTGACAGACAGTAGTACTAGAGAGTGGCCTAGGGGCCAGGACTACAGCACCAGGCAATTTCCTGGTGGCCTCAGTGAGTACAGGGACTCTTTCCAAGGCCTATAGATGTGGCTCAAGAGTTAAGCACACTTGCCACTTTTCCAGGGGCCTCACAACCACTAGCAAGTCTAGGTTCAGTGAATCTGAACCTCTCCAGGCCTCCTTGGGCACCTGCACATACATGGCATATCTGTACACAGGCATATACTCCAATAAAATACCCCCTTTTTTTCCCCAAAGAGTATTTTATGAAACTGGGTATGGTAACACATGACTGTACCTAGCACTTGGGAGGTAGGAGCAGGAGGATTGCAAGTTCAAGGCCAGCCTGGGCTACATAGCAAGTGCCAGGACAGCTAGGGAAAGCAAGACACTGCCCCCCATACACACACACACACACACACACACACACACACACACACAAAGATTCTTTCTAGATATGTGTTTTCTCATCTTATCATGAAAGCACAATAGTCACTCCATTACTGGGCCTTTGTGAAGACTGAGTATAGCACAGTCACGGTCTCCACCACAGAATGTGGTACATAGCAAGCAAGCACCAAAGAAGTGGTAATCAGCCTCCCACAAGGGCATCCATGCACATGCATGCACATGTGTACACATACAAAGTACAAACTATCTCTCAGAGAAAAGAACATGGTTGTAAGAGATAGCTGTAATAAACTGGGGGGGGGGGGGTGGCACACGCCTTTGATCCCAGCACACAGGAGGCAGAGGCAAGCAGATCTCTGTGAGTTCAAGGCCAGCTTGGTCTACAGAGTGAGTTCCAAGACAGCCAGGGCTGTCTTGAAACCCTGTCTTAAGAGTCTTGAGAGAGAGAGAGAGAGAGAGAGAGAGAGAGAGAGAGAGAGAGAGAGAGAGAGAGAGAGAGACAGAGACAGAGACAGAGAGAGACAGAGAGAGAGAGAGGCAGAGACAGAGAGACAGATGTGGTAATGGAAGAAGCATCCACTAACGTGGCTGAAACCCCAGGTGATTGAAAAGAACACATGTGCTTTGAGGAAGTCAACCTGCCCTTCTAAGCCACCAGCTGTTTTCAAGGCTGGGATGCTATAATCATCAGCGAGGAAGGTGTTCCCACCCAGAGCACACAGAAGTTCAGAAAACAAAGGTCAACCGAGATCTTGTGGATTATTTTAACCAGGAAATGGACAGAAGTATTAACTCACTAGGATTTGGGGCTCAGAGATAAGAGAAGCAGTATAAAGTTTTCGTTAAACTGGATTAAATGAGTTAATATTTGTACAGTGCTAGCATATACTGAGCCCGTGTCTATGTAATTGTTTGTTAAATAAAAAAATAATAAAGTATTTCTGATTCACGAGCTGTTGCAATACAAAGCAGAGAGGCCTTGGTCCTTCCTGGTGCATTGGTGGACCAGGCCTGTTTCTCATACCTCTGCTAGAATGTTGTCATCAGGCTGCAAATGACAGCTCCAGACTATACAAAGTCAAAAGTAGAGCTATCTGGAGGGTAGGGTGTTCAGCAGCTTGGCAACATGTGGATTATTTATCTTGTGGACAAATAACTGAGAGCCACAGATCTCCATTGGCTTTGTTTTCTTTCCTGCACCTCTGTGTGCTCTGGGTGGGAACACCCTCCTCTCTGATGATTGTAGTGTCCCAACCTTGAAAACAACCCGTGGTGTGGAAGGGAGGGTTGACTTTCCCAAAAGCACACAGGTCCTTTTCAAATCAATCACCTGTCCCTTTCTGCCTATAAAATAGAATATTTAAGCCTGATTATAGAAAAAATAAAGAACCCAGTAGGAATGGATTGACTGGAGACCATATGGAAATGGCTATATTGTCAGTCAGATGCTTGAACTTACAAACTAGAGAAGACTTGAGAATGCAGAGACCACTTTTTATAATGTGGAGGTCCAAATCTTAGATTTTCTTTAAGCCTTACCACCACTACACAGTTACTACCAGAAGAGGGAGAACAGGGAGGTCTAGGAGAAGGATGAATCTGGAGCCCCTGTTTTCTTTCTCAGAGTCACCGGGGCAACAGCCTGGACAGGAGATTCCAGGGAGGCCCTCACCCAAGTGGAAATGTAGGAGAAGAAGCCCGACCTTTGATGAACCGGAAGCTGTCAGACAACCCTCCTCCCCGTCCCCAACACTACCACCAGCACCAGCAGCCACCTCCTCAGTTTCCACCTGGGCCACAGCCCCCTCCGCAGCGGTATCTGCAGCACCACCATTTTCACCAGGTATCTGAGAAGAGAAGGGACAGGGCAAGGAGGGATGGAGGACCTGCCTGCCCATGGCCCAGGCCTGGACAAGCCTCCTGGAAGATTCTGGGCCCCAAGATAAAAACTGCCCACAAACTATACAGCTCCCAGACTGAACATAGACACAGACACAGACACAGACACAGACACACACACACACACACACACATACACACACACACACACACACACACACACACACACAGACACACACACACACAGACACTCACATACACACACACACACACACAGACAGACACACACAGACAGACACACACACACACACAGACACACACATGCACACAGACACACACACGTGCACACACACACACACACACACACAGACACTCACATACGCGCGCACACACACACACACACACACACACAGACACACACACACAGACACTCACATACGCACACACACACACAGACAGACAGACACACACACACACACAGAGACAGACACACACACACACACCACCCTGAAGACTAATTCTTCTGTCAGCAGAATTCCAATTCTTACCCCTTATCCTGTAAAAAGAAAAATGAATTAACACCCGCACCCGCCTTGTTTATTTAGACCTGCCTGTTCCAGATGGCATTGCAGCTGGCTCATGGAAATGAACAGTACAATAAGACAACACTGGCCCTACATTCCTCCACAGAGCACAGGGTCCTTTGTGAGCTGCCTGTGTCTACTTCCATATCCTGCTAGCAACTCCCCATTGCCATGCAAACACATAATCCAGGAACCAGCACTACCTCTCTCTCTCTCTCTCTCTCTCTCTCTCTCTCTCTCTCTCTCTCTCTCTCTCTCTCTCTCTCTCCTCTCTCTCTCGGTTTTATATAAACTATTCTGTCTGCCTGATGGATTTTTCCTGGTCAGTCCCACTCCTCCTTCAAGCTGGAACCCAGGCATCACCTCTTTCAGACTCCTTCCCTGATCTACCTAGGCATGCCTGGATGCTTTACCATCCATGCACTTAGCACACTACTATATATGATTCTTCCTCTAAACTAGTAAATGTTTCTGATTTTTTTTTAACAAGGAAAAGAACCATACTAGGTGTGATGGTACATGCCTACAACCCGAACATTTAGAAGATTGAGGCAGGTGGATTGAGAGCCCAACTCTAACCTGGGCTACATCGTGAATTTAAAGTCAGTCTGACCTACAAAGCAAGACCTTGTCTCAAAAGTAAAAGAAAAAAAAGGGGGTGGGGTGGGGTAAAGAGATGACTTAAGGAGTAAAATCGGGACTGAAGTCAGATTCCTAGCTTCCACATAAATGCAAGCACAGGGGAACACATCTTTAAACTCGCTGCTGGAGGGAGTGGGTAGAAACAGCAGATCCCAGGAGCTCATTGGCCTGCCAGGCTAGCAGAGTCAGTGAGTCCCAGAGTCAGTAACCTCCTTCCAGTGGATAGAGAGTGACAGAGGAAAACCCCAATGTCAACCTCAGGCCTCTACACACACACACACACACACACACACACACACACACACACACACACACACACACACACACACGATGACAATAATTGATTGTATCCCTGAGGCATGGGTACAAGACTTCCCCCCAAAAAGCTATTTAATTGGATAAACAAAGCCCATCATCTTTGCCTTTAGAATCTAAGATCCCTTCAGATTCCCTCCTGTCCATTTTCCAAGACGAAGGGTGATGGTCAGCCAGTTAGTTCTTGGGTGAGTTCTATAGACAGTACCCAAGCAAGGCACATGGTTGGGATAGGCTGGGAGAGAGGCCCCTGCTGGTAATGTAACAGCCCTGTGTTACACACCTCTAGGACCGCCGTGGAGGCAGCCTGGACATAAATGATGGCCATTGTGGCGTTGGCAGTGAGATGAGTGCCACCCCTATGCACCGGAGACATACAGACCCTGTTCAACTCCAGGCGGCAGGGGTGAGTGAACAGAAAGCACAAGGCAGCTTCTCTGGAGAGAGTTCAGCCTGGCTCATCCAGTCTGCTGTTTTCAGTCTGTTCTCACTCTCTGGGCAGTGGGAGATGGGTGAGCTTTGTCCCTGTGACCCAGTGCACTTGGTCTCAGGACAGGCTCAGTGATAGGGCACTTGCCTAAATATGTGAGGTCCCAGCTTCCACAAAATCAAACCAAGACCATATCAAGAACAACCCTGCTGAGTGTCCAGTACCTTTGTGCCCAGGGCTAGGCACACTGATTTAAATTGCTTTGAGATCAGACTTTTGGAAGAACCCAGGACACTCAAGATAGATCTAGAAGCTCATGGTCTCCCTGTGTGACAGTTGCTTCAAAGACCAGCCTACCGAGAGCTCGTCAGCATGTCTCTTGTTTCCCCTCTAGCGAGTGCGCTGGGCCCGGGCACTATTTGATTTTGAAGCGCTGGAGGAGGACGAGCTGGGATTCCGAAGTGGAGAGGTAGTTGAAGTCCTGGACAGCTCCAATCCGTCTTGGTGGACCGGCCGTCTACACAACAAACTGGGTCTCTTCCCTGCCAACTATGTGACTCCCATGACACGATGAGTACTGCCAGGAGGCTAGAGGCTTTTTGTCTGAAGCTGCCTGCCAGATGGGGACAAGGGGGAAAAAGCTGGACTTTATAACTACACATGCATGCATATGATGTATATGTGTGTTTGTATGTACACAAAACATGTATATGTATGCCTGTATCTTCACACACATTTTATAATAGTAATTTATTGGCAACTGGTTTGGGTTGGTTCATTGACTGGCATGAGAAGGAACTCTGAAGAATGGGGTGCTTTTCTGGCATTTCTCTGTGTGAGAGGGCAGTAGGGAGCAGAGTAGGGCAGGGAAATGGACTTCTCCCCATCCTTGAACTTTCACAGCTTCTTTCCTGGCTTGGGAATTTTCCAGCAGAGCAAGCAGCTAAGCAGATGCACAGGGGCAGGGCTGGGCTTGGCGAGGCATGTTTAAGTATCTCACTTGGCCCTGTCCACCTACAGGGTAGTTTCCCTCCTGCTCTCCATAGGGCAGGCACTGCACCCTGAGAATTAAGGTGTAGCAGATCCAGGGCCACAGGCACCAAGCAAGTCTGAGCATATAGCTGGCAAGGGTGTGGTCAAGAGTCTCAGCTTGGTGTGGGAGAGTACTGCAAGCCTCAGGCCTAGGCAATGCCCAGCTAAAACTTTTACTTTCCATCAGTGACTGTCCATGTAGCAATTCTCTTCCCTTGTAGCTGAAAAGAGAGTGCTTCTAATGTGGAGATAACATAGTGCCAGGTACTAGGGAACACAGGGGTTCTCCACAGGCCCTCGTGGCTTGTTTGAGTATAACTTCTGTTTTTCCCAGCTGCAAAGAAAGCTGTAGCCCAGATTCTGCGAAGTGCTTGGAGAAGCCCTGGATGAGAATGTGGGATGTGTCAGCAGCCTCATCTTGTGGTTACAAGGGCTGTCTCTGTGGAGTGTTCTTGGTTTTTGTTCCTGATTTTCTGTGGTTGAGGGTGTCTTTGCCAGTGGACCAGAGGGAAGCCAAGAGCATTGACTGCAGATCAATAAATAAATTGATTGACTGACTCTAACCCTGGACAGGAGTGTCATGACAAGGAGTTTCTTCTTCCGTCTGTGTGGTACTCAGCGTCTTTTAGGCCTCGATCCACCAGGAGGAGGAACCACACTGCCATTGTCCTTTTATTTCACCTTAAACTACAGTTGTGTGTCCAGGTGTGTCCCACCCTGGGGAATATAGCACAGAGAAGGCTGACTGAGGGGTGGGACCCTGGAGAGGAAGCTTGGTGCCTTTGAGGAACCTGGGAGCAAACCTGTCACAACAGAAGGCACTTACAAGGGTGTCAATGTAGTCACATGTGCATGTGTTCTGAGCTAGGAAAAGAAGCACTGGGGTGAGGGTATTGTCGATGGGGCCTGTCCCCTGTGTCCCCTCCTGCTTTAGAGAGGGACTGGAGGGCATCTGTTACTGAAGGCAATAAAAGAACAGTCTGACTCACAAGTCACTGCAGTGTGGCATACACTCTGTCCCTTGTGACTCTGATTCAACAGTTCTCTGATCCCAAGGTTCCCTTTAGAGAAAGAAAGGAAGAAAGAGACTAAGAGAGAAAATAGCTATAAGGGCAGGGCGACAGCACGCACGAGGAGCAGCTGCAGCCTCAGGAAGGGAAAGCAGAGGAGGGGTCAGGAGCTGGAGAGCAGATGAATAGCAGAAGGGAGACAGGGATTAGGGGGTCAAATGGGACAGCTAGAGGAGGCATGGGCAGCTGGTGCAGAAGCGAGGCCCCTACTGCAGGTGGAAAAAGAGGCACCAGAAAGGGGCAGAGAGCAGAGACGGCCCCCCGAGGAGGAAACGTAAGAATGGAAGTGAAGGCAAAGTGGACCTGATCAGCAAGCGTGGTAGTGGGTGATGTGAAACATTACAGTAAATAAAAGCCAAAAGTGATGCTTGGTTTTACAGTATTTGCAAACCATATGCTTTAAACAACCCACGAACTTCATCCATTTGGCTGATTCCGTAGGAGGAACAGCCCTGGCTGAGGCAGAGACAACTAGCTTGGTTCTGGTCTAGATACTATGCCTTGAAGTACTCTACAAGAAGACAATAATAGCTTTTCCAGTCTGTATCTAGTGTCTGTGTGGCCAGCCTTAGGGAGTGGCAAGGGTATTACTAGGCCTGGAGAGACAGACCTCCTAAACCCCCTGTAATGGGCATGCTGCTCCAGCAACCATTGTGGAGGAAGGTAAGAGGAAATTATATTGAGGTGCATTGCTGTGCCCATTTGCAGGGCTGAGTTCAGAAGGGAAGAGGGGAATCACCCAAACCACTCAGGGAGAACAGGGACTCATAGGGACTAGACAAGGAGACTAGGGTCAAATCTCTTTGGCCTCTGATGCTGCCTCCTGGACGGTATAAGAAGAGAAGGGCATGAGGAGCCTTACCTCCACTCTTATCCCCTATCTGCTTTCCACATGCCAGCCTCTCAGAGCCAAGGGGGTGTGTTTACCTAGTGCTTCTCACAGCCAGCAGCCAGCACACTGTCTCTGATTTTGGCTGCCATACCCTAGGTAGCTTCGAGACATCTGAATAGAGAACTTCCAGCGAAAAGCCAGTTCCTGTTGAAGCAGTTGTGGTTTCCTCCCCACTTACTGGAAATTACTTCATTTCAAATATCCAAAAGCTGCTGTGGCCCACTCACTTTTAGATGGTCTCAGGGTGATTTGAGGAAACATTTCTCAAAAACTCAAGAATTTGAGCGTTGTCTAGGGACCGTGTTAAAATGTGGGTTCTGACTCAGTCTTACATCTCTAACAAGCTCCCAGGTGCTTTTATCAGCAAGGGCATCAGCCACACAAATCTAATTGGATTCTTTTTCTGGGGCTCCTCAGTCACTGCTCTTTGTTGCTAGTAAATAAGTCACTTTGGCTTTGGGATAGGCATGACTCATTACTGTCATTATAACATCATTTCTGTTTGGCAGCCCAGTGACTTATTTTTGCATCTTCATCAGGAATCAGAAAATTTCCAAGTGACAGGCATTTGGCTGAGACTCGAACAGGAAATTCCCTAATAGAAACCACTTGAAACAAAAGCAGATGCTGTGGAAGGCGCAGCAGCTTTCTCAGGAAATCCTTAAAGAGAAAATCAATGTCCATCACTTCGGGCTATGGGTAAGGCAGGGGCATCACTAGATCTCAGCTAACAGCCCACACAAGGGACAGAATGGCTGGTCAAAATAATTGCAAGACACTTTGTCTAGTTTCAATGTGTCTATCTGTAAGACAGCAATGTGAGAAAAATCTACTATGGCAATTCTTTAAAACAATTTATTTTTGTTATTGTTTTTCAAGTCCTTTCGCTTCATCTCCCTTCATGCTATCCTTCTGTCTCCCATAGCAACTGCAATGTCCTCTGTACTTGTTGCTCTGCATTCCCCCCCATCCCTGGTACACTCTCCATACTGACACCAAGGCAGTCTCTGAACAAACAAAGCCAGTCACACCACTTTTTTCCCCACTTGATCCTGCAAGATCTAGGCCCTGCAGGATCTCCTCTCTAACTTCCTCTTGTTTTCATGTGCCTTCTCTACTGTCCTTATTTCAGCCTCCAGATAGCCAAGAGCTGTACCCCAAGGAATGCACAGCTTCTGTTTTGTGGCTGACTGCTATTCAGATCTGGGTTTACATGTCACTTCCTCTCAGACCCCCCCCCATCTGAAATAATATAGCCATTTAGATTACCTCATGAGTCCCACGCTTTTTCTGAACAGCATGCACACAGATGGGGACATCAGAGTGAGTGATGCGACTATTAGGCTGTCTGCTCCTTGGGGCAGGAATCATTGTGTTTTGTAGACCCTTGTGTGCCCAGAATCTCACACTGTTCATGATACATTCGAAGGACTATCAATAAATATGTGTCTAATGAATGACGTGTTCCTCCAAGGTTAAAACCTCCATTGTGGAGGGAAACTCTTGCAGGAAAAAGATGAGAAGAGGGAGGTGAAACACTCATCTCAGAGGGAAGCTCATTAAGACAGGAAATAAACAACTCAAAATAGCTTCAGGAAGTCCCTGAAACCAACCAGATTAACTGGGTCCCTTTCTCCTCAATAGTATATAAGCAATAAAGAGTGCCCAGGTGCTTAGAAGAGGCTCAAACAAAGCAGCCTGGATTAAGCAAAGACCAGTCAAGCAACCTGAAAAAAAGCAGAGACCAGTTGAACTGCCTGGCCGAGACTCAGACCAATTGAGCCACCAGAAAGAACACTCCCAAACCTGGTGAGCTGCCTGCAGGTTGTGCAGTGAACTCTAGGTTTCTAGTTTTTTTATGAGCTGCCACCCTTGCTGGGGTGGGCTTTGGTGATATAGCTATCTGTGAGTCATCTGCTCAAACTCCTGTAAGTAGCCTCAGTAAACTCATTGATTTACCACATTGGACCTTAGTGACATCCATACTTTGGCCTGTCACTGGCTCTCTGCCTGGGGTGAGTAGACATTTATTTCTTCATGTCTTCCCAGAAATAGTCACACAATGATGAACAAGTTCCAGCTGCCCCATCTCCTCTGTTAATTCATCCCATATTCCTCAAGCATTCCAGACCTACGGTTGTAAACAAGAGAAATTTTCTGTGATGTTCATGTGACTGAAGCTTTGCCACTGCTCTCAGATCCTCCACTGGGCATTTGTGGAGTCCTGGTCTGTCTACTCATGACCATTGTGCCACACACCCTCCACTCACTATGTTTTGGATCACTCTGAATCACATGTGTCAGCTAGTGAAATGGTCTGATCCATGTGGCAAGGAGAATGGGGAGAGGGTGGGCTGGAGAAGGACCTGTGGCCAGTGCTAAAAATGTGCTACAGCTGAATCCAGGGTCCCTCACAGTCTCCCATGATCTCTATTTGTAGAGCCCTCTTTCCATCAGATGAAATAGGAATGCCAGCTTTTCCCTCTCTCCAGGTTGTCTCCCCTCTCCTTGGTGCACAGTTTTTTGGGGTTTTTTTGTTTGTTTGTTTTTGTTTTTTTTTTAGATGAAGAGAACTGCACTATACTGCTTTATTTGTGCAGTAAATAGCACATGGGAACTGATGCATGTCACACAGTTCTATGCTGGAGCTTGGCTACAGTTAGGTCATTAAATCAGCAAGTGTTTACCTAGCACCTCTTAAGCATCTGATAAGATCAGTCCCCACTCACATCTCCCTGCTCTGTCCAACTCTGTCTATACCACAGCTACTGCCTCATTTTCACTTCTTTCCCAGTGATGGCACTTGTCTCTGCTTTGTTCTCTCGATTCCTAGCCTATGTAGGACCCCTTTGATGGAGCCCCCAATGGCTGCCAAAAGGTCTTATGAATACGTAAAGCAGAAGACATTAGGCTCTTATTCAAATCCTGCAGGGGCTCCCATAGCTCTCAGTTTCAAGTCCTTAGCATTCCATTCAAAGCATTTGGGATCTGCCTGCTGCATATTTGCTCAGTCATATACGTCCCCAGCTTTCCTCACCTGAGCCTTCTCACTTAGCCCCACTGGGGTCCCAGAATGACTCATGCTGTCTCCAATCTCCAATTCACCCACTTCAGCTTTTGCTTGGAATGCCTTTCTCCCAAATTTGTTGTTATTGCTTTTGTTTTTTAGACTAGAGTGATGTTAGATTGGTTCTGCAACTGTTCTGTTCAGACCACTCACCATGAGTAGCCAGTAAGTATTTGATTATTACTGTTTTTTCTTTTCTGATTATCTGTGTAGCCCTGGTTGTCTTAGAACTCACTCTGTAGACCGGGCTGGCCTGGAACTCAGAGATCTGCCTGCCTCTGCCTCCCAAGTGCTGAGATTAAAGGTGTGCACCACCACCCAGCTTTTTTAAATTTTTAAATTTTTATTTCATTGTCTGAAGAGTGTCTCATGTAGCCCTAGTCAGCCTTGAGTTGGATATGTAGCAGAAGATGACCTTGAATTCTGATTCTCCATCTCTCAAGTGCTGGGATTATGTCCATGTGTCATCACATCCAGCCTGCAACTGAATACTTGAGATGTGGCTAAAAACAAGTGATTTGTATGTGGTTAGTGGCTACCTTACTAGCTAGCATGGGTCCAGACACGAATTCTTAGTTCAGAATTCAAGTTCCTACAGGAAACTGTCTCATTGCTGTGGTTAATATACTTATACTCCTCTAAGTGCCTAAAGCATCACTGCACTGCTTCTGTCCCAATACTCAAAGCACTGTATGGTAATGAGTGATTTGTTGATCTGTCTCCATACCTAGACTGGATAGCTCAAGGCAAACAGATCACTCAGCAAGTGGTTGATACATGAATGCAGGCTGTGCTGGTGAGGGCTTAACAAGCAGCTCTGGGAGAAAAGCCCTGATTAGTGTTCTTTTCCAATTCTCTGATATAGACTCTGCATGTCAAAGGAATGAGAAGATGAGCCCAGCCTTCAAGAAAACATTTGCCAAAGACAAATCTTAGGGGAGTGAGAAACAAGAAAAGTCAGTTAGTATATTTATAATATTAAATATCTTATATAAATTTTACTATTCTATTTATATATGAAGGCTAAAGAGGGAACTATGTGTGGGGAGGCAGCATGGCCAGTAAGAGGGGCAGAGAGGAAAAGGGGAAGGAGTGTGAAGAAGAGAGTAAGAACAAAGTATAATGGTGTGTGTGTGTGTGTGTGTGTGTGTGTGTGTGTGTGTGTATGTGTGTGTGTGACAATGTCATAAGAAAAACCAATTTCTTTGTATGTTAGCAAAAAAAATTATGTTAAAAAGGACTAATCTAGGCTGGGACTGAGGTTAAGTTGGTAGGGTGCTTGCCTAGCATGCATGAGCCCTGGGTTCAGTCCCCAGCACCACATAAACCAGGTGTTGTGGGTGATACAGGACTGTAATCCCAGCACTTGGGAAGTGGGAAGACAGGAAGATGGACCATGGAATGTTATCTTCAATTATGGTCAGTTTGAGGAGACCCTGGGGCTGTATGAGGCCCTGTCTTGAAAGAGAGAAAGAAAAAGATCTCATATAGTATTACTACTCAATTTTTACCTAAGGGAGCTCAGTACCGAGGCAGAATTGCCACTTTTAAATATTTTTAAAAATTAGTTTTTGTCTGTATGAGAGTTTTGCCTGCATATATGTCTGTGTACCATGTGTGTGCCTGGTGTCCACAGAGGCCAGAAGAGGGCATTGGATCTCCTGGAACTGGAGTTAGAGGCAGTTGTGAGTCACCATCTGAGCACCGGAAATCAGACTGGAGTCCTCTGGAGAGCAGCTGGTGCTCTTAACCACTGAGTCATCTCTCCAGTCCTCAGGATTGTCACCCTTGAAACTCAATGAGACGAAATCAGCAACTTAGTTAAAAAATAGTCAAAGAACCTAGAGACCTCACTGAGGACAGTGTACAGAGGGCAAAAAGCATCCTGTCAAGATGCCCAAGATCATATGCTCTTAGGGAGTTAAGGTTAAAACAGCAATGAGCCAATGCTACCCAGATACTAGAATGCGGACAGCAATCCCTGGTAAAAATGTGAAGTAGTTTGAGCAGCTGACCACTCACACCTGGAAGAAATGCAAGGTCACATTCAAAGACAGTCTGGCAGCCACTTACCAAGGGACCCAGCACCCACATGGCTTCTCATTTACCCAAAGGAGCTGAAAATTATGAACCCCAAATCCTACACACTGATGTTTTAGCAGTTGTATTCAGAATTTCCAAAATGCTAGTAAGCATGAAACCCTTTGGTAAGTAAATGGGCTAGGTATGGAAAAGAAACACTATTTCAGTGCCTTTGTTTGTTTGTTTTGTTTTGTTTGAGATAGAGTTTCTATGTGTAACTTTGTAGACCAGGCTGGCCTTGAACTCACAGAGGTCTGCCTGCCTCTTCCCCCACGCATACCACTGCCCGAGCTATTGCTAGGTGAAGGGCTCATACCTGTAAACCTAATCCTCAGGAATGAGTTTCAGGCCAGACTGGACAGTGTAAGACCCTGGCTTAAAACAAACAAATAAAATCACCTGCATATCACCGGGGTTGGGGGGGTTGGGGGAGCTCTCGGAAAGGCTACCTACTGTCTGATCACAACCTTGACTCTTCAGAAAGATAAAACAATGGAGAAAGTATAAAGATCAGGGTCATAGCCAAATATGGTGCTATATGCATATAGATCCAGAACTTGGGAGGTGGGATGATCATAAATTTAAGGCTAGCAAGGGCTACAAAGTATGACTATCTCAAAAGGAAGTTTTCATTGTTTCATTTGAGAAAGGGTCTTGTCTTTTGGGTTGGCCTCCAACTTAGAGTGTGGTGGAAGATGACTTGAATTTCTGATCCTTATGTTTCAACTCCTGAGTACTGGGATTATATGATTTAACTACGGCATTCCATTTATGGGACACTGGGGATAGGACCCAAGGCTTTGGTCATGCTGCAAAGGACTCTGCCAGTTTAGTCACATCTTTATTCCCCCAGACAGCTTTTGTTTTGTTTTAAATAAAATAAGATGACTTGAGAGGCAGAGGGGAGTGGATTGCTGCAGGTTTGAGGCGAGCCTGGTCTATGTATTGAGTTCCAGGCTTCTTGGGTTACATAGAAAAACTTATTCTCAAAATAAACGACAGCAAAAACTTTTAAAAATAATATAATAAAAAATAAAAGGATCAGTTTACCAAGGGTCACAGGGGATGGAATAATGAATAGACAAAGCATGGATACTGTTTAGGACAGGTCAGCTGCTCTGTGTGGTACTTTCATATCTGTTTTATGAGACCACAAAGCAAGGATGAACCCTGATGTAAACTGTGGACTTTGGATGACAATGTTTCAGTATAGATTCATCAATGGAGCAGTCACACTGCTCTGTCACTGGATGTTGACAGTAGGAGATGCTATGCATGCTTTCTGGGGAATTCTGTATCTCCTGTTTTGCTGTGAACTTAAAATCACTGAAAAGGAAATGCTACTTAAAAAAAAATAATAATAATAACCCGACTGTCACCATGTCTGACTTCATTGAACTTGCAACGGGAAAGAGACATGTGTGGTTGGCTGTGGGGAACAAATAGAAACCCACTCCAGGATGATGTCATTCCTGTACAAGTGGAACATGGGAGGGCGTGGAAGGGTAGTCAGACCTGCAAGGGGCTGGGCATGCAGCTGCAGATAGGTCATGATTGTAGCCTGGAGATAAAAGATTGCGGAGTCCCTCCGATCTTAGGTTTATTCAGAAAGGGGGATGCTTGGTATTTTTTGTTTTGTTTGTTTGTTTGTATCAAGACTTGCTCCAGGCATCTACTGAGTGGCCCATTCAGACTGAACCTGAGATGTGAACATGGAGGCTTGATGAGAAATGCCTTAAACACAGGGTGTCATGCTCTACCAGACAAGGAGTGTAAAAGTGGGCAGTGCCTAGTTTGTTTGCTTCATGAGTGCAACACTGTCATCCCCTAACCCCCTGAGCATCGTCAGCATGTTCTCTCAGTGGTTGTGGCAATTCCCAACCTGACTTGTAGATATGGCACTGTCTAAGGAAGAGACACCACCTCCCAAGTTTAACTAGTGAAGCAAACCTGCTAGTTCTCAGCAGCCATCGACACCTCAGATTCCACAGGCAAGGCTGGATTATATGCCACATCCAAAAGAATGAGCCAACCAACCATCACTGGCTTAGCCCTCCTGGAGGAATCCTGTAGGAGGCAGAATAGGGTGTGGGAGTGTAGGGGGAGTCTGTCCACAGAAAGGAAAGATGTAGGTGAGTGGGTGGAGAATGGCTGTGCAGACCAGGTCTACAGGAAATATTAGGGGGAGAACCAGCGTGTATATTACCTGCAGGCCATTCCATAATCATTTCTTAGCATAATAAAGGAACAAGAAGGAGACTGAGTGAATAACCCTCAGTTCCCTCGGCAAATGAAGTGTCTACACAGATTCGTGTATGTAGCCTTCCACCAACCTTTCTGGGTGACTCCCTCATCCACACTAAGCCATCAAGTCAATGGAAATAGGCCATTTCTATCTAAGAGAAACAGCACTGAACACAGGGAGGAGGCTAGCCCTGGACTATGCCATCATCCCAGCATTTTGCTGATCCTGCTGTGAAATTCCTATACCTAAGTGCTCTCAGTTAGGCCTCTGTGCAGGTCATTTGTGGCCATCCCATTTCTCTACATCTGAATTCCCCAGGGGAGGCAGAAGTGGTGTCTCATTCCCCAGCTCTGACCTGGTTATGGGGAGTTGCTAGGTAACTGCTTCCCACGCTGGCGGAGGCTTAGTTACCATGGCAAGTCCAGATTTGGGGGGGGGTGCAGAAGAACAGGAGGGGGATACACAGCAGCCTTGACTGTCCTCACTCTCTCCAGAGCAACAGGAGTTCAGGGCAGTGCTTCAATCTCTCTGAACCTCAATTTTTTCATCAGTAAACAGAAGGCATGACTGGCTGTCTTCTTGCTCTAAACCCTCAATGCATGCAGACAGCATATGTTCAGTGAACAACTGAACACAGACCCTTTTTTGGGTGAGGTACAACTCAGGATAGGTGCAGACAGAATTAAGTGTGTCTTTTTAAAAAAAAAAGCAGTAGAGGAATTAGCAAGTGTGTATCTCTGTTAAAACAAATAGAACTTGTAGAAATTCTGCCTTCTATTGGTAAATTAACTCCGTGAGGTTATTTTTATTTGTTTGTTTGTTTTGAGATTGGCTTGGAGCTCTTTATGTAGACCAGGCTGCCCTCAAACTCTCAAAGAGATCCATGTGTCTGCCTCTCAAGGGGTGCACCACTATGATCTGCTAACTTCAAGGATTTAAATTCATAAGACCTTGTGGCTCTCTGGCTCCATTTCTGAGCCTAGGCTTTCTGTTTCTTTCTGTCTTTTATTCTGTTTCCTTGTGCAGGGTATGGGACCAGGGCCTCACGCACACTGGTACGTTTTCTACCACTACACCATGTCCTCAGCTGCTTCACTGATTCTTTTGTTTGGTTTAGTTTTTTTTTTTTTTTTTTTTTTGTGTGTGTGTGTGTGTGTGTGTGTTTTGTTTTTTGAGACAGGGTTGCCCTGTGTAGCCTGGCTGTCCTGGAACTCACTCTGTAGATTAGGCTGGCCTCGAACTCAGATCCACTGGTCTCTGCCTCCTGAGTGCTGGGATTAAAAGCATGAGCTCTCACAGCCCAGCTGCTTCACTGACTCTTGCACTCTCACCTCAGGATACCTTCCTCAATCCACACCAGTGTATCATGGTACCTATGAGGCCCCTTAGGATATCCCCTGGATCTCTGCAATATCCAATATTTCATTTCTAGAGGCATCTACTGACCCCTTTCCTGGTCCTTCTAGATTTCCTACATCTAAAATGACACAAGTATCTCCTCTCTGCCATCTTTACCTCTTCACAGTCACAGAACCAAACAAGACAGTCTGTCTTGTTCCCTTAAGTCCTACCCATCCCTGATGCCACCACCCTCTCCTCGCTTGTCCACCATTGCTATTCTGCATTGTTTCAAGAACTTCTTTACCAATCTCCAACTCCACCTCAACATCTGCCTTATGGCATTCTGCTGGGCGTTGATGTCTTCCATGCTCCCTACTGTCCTTGCTTGGAGCTCCTACTGTGAAAACATATTTCTCTGTTGTCTACTAGTGTCTCCCCAGTTTCCTCTGTCTTCATCTAGTTGTCATTTTCTCCCAAGTGTCTTTCCTGAGCCTCTAGGCCTGAGTTTGGTCCCTTCCTGCATACTTAGCCTGTGTCAGTCCTTGTGCTCAGAGACCTGAAGGTCTGTATACCCAACAGTGAGGGGTAAGGTCCCTGACAGCTTAGGGGACTGGGATATAGCTCGGTGCCAGGGTGTATGTCCATCATAATGAGGGCATGGAAGGCAAACCACCCAACTTTTCAACTTTTCAGTCATTTAGGTGAACAGTGAGTCTCTCTCTCTCTCCCTCTCCCTCCCTCTCTCTCTCTCTCTCTCTCTCTCTCTCTCTCTCTCTCTCTCTCTCTCTCTCTGTGTGTGTGTGTGTGTGTGTGTGTGTGCGCGCGCACATGTGCATTTAGGAAGGCTGTGTTGTCAGGGATACCAGACAGTGCATATTTTCAATCATCTTTATAGAAAACAAGTGCTGAGCAGGGTGGTTCACATCTGTAATCTCAACACTGGGGAGAAAGAAGAAGAACGACCATAAGTTTAAGCACAGGCAGGGTGACATAGTAAGATGTTATCTAAACCAAAACAAAACACAAAGAGAAAGAAAGGCAGGAGGCTTTTTTTTTTTTTTTTTTTGGAAAGCACAGAGCCAAGGAGGCTCTTCTTCCCACAGATGGAAAGGGGATCAGGATCAGAAAGGACAGAGTGTGTGTAGCCTTTCTTCTCAGCCCCTGCCTGCACCTCTCCCAGCCCTGTGGCAGTCATTTGTCAGCGTGAGCCCACCATGAACTCTTGAATCCAGGACCCTAACTGAGGGTGGGCTTGATAAAAAGGGATAAGCTATTAACTTGAACTTCACCATCCAGGGCTTCAGAGCTTCTTGCGTGGGTACTGTTCCTGGCTGAGTATGGGGAGGGTTCCAGATGATGAATTGTGAATTGTCATAGAAAGTTCTTTTAGGGAGCACTGACTGTTATAGAAACTCAAGAGGAAGAGCCACCAGACTTGGAAGCTGGAAAGGCTTTTCCAAGGAGGTGAAACTCAAGCTAGTCATTTTATTTGTTTGTTTGTTTGTTTGTTTAGTGTGTGTGTGTGTGTGTGTGTGTGTGTGTGTGTGTGTGTGTGTGTGTTTTGGTTTTTTGAGACAGGGTTTCTCTGTATAACCCTGCCTGTCCTTGGAACTCACTTTATAGATCAGGCTGGCCTCAAACTCAGAGATCTGTCTGCCTCCAAAGTGTTGAGATTAAAGGTGTGTACTCCCCCACCAATTTTGACAGCCCCCCACCTCCACTCCTATCTCATGTTAGTTCTTAAAGGACTTGGAAATTTGGAAGAAAAGTAGAAAATATTCTAGAGGTAGTTGATAGTGAGGAAGCAGGAAAATTTTGTCCAGCTCCAAAACAGACTGAATACTAAGAGGGTGTTGAATAAAGTAAACGAGTGAACAAATGGAACTGTACTCTGCACAAATTGCAGACTGTTTGAATTCTGTTGACAGTTGAAAGCTAGGAACTGACTGGCAGGATAAAAATGGTGCTTGGTGGTGCTGGAGAGATGGCTCAGCAGTTAGTACTTGCTGCTCTTCTAGAAGACCTGAGTTCAGTTTCCAGCACCTACGTTCAGTGGCTCATAATTGCCCATAACTCTAGCTGGGGGAATGTGATGCCCTTTTCAGGTACCTGTACACCTGAGAGAGAGAGAGAGAGAGAGAGAGAGAGAGAGAGAGAGAGAGAGAGAGAGAGAGAGAGCAGAGAGAGACAGAGAGAGAGGAAGAGAGAGAGAGACAGAGAGAGAGGAAGAGAGAGAGAGACAGAGAGAGAGAGACAGAGAGAGAGAGAGAGAGAGAGAGAGAGAGAGAGAGAGAGAGAGAGAGAGAGAGAGAAAGAGAAGAGAAGAGAGAAGTAATTCTTTTTAAATGGTGCTTGGAAGTAAGTGTAATAACACTCATCTTTAATCCCAGAATTTGGGAGGTGAAGGCAGGAGGCTCACTATAATTTCAAGACCAGCCTGGTTTACATAGTGAAATCTTAGCCCAAAACAACAGCAATAGCTGTGCTTAGGAGCAGAAGCAGGGTGAGTCTAAGGTAGACTCTGGCAACTTCACTGCTACAAAAAAGAAAGAGAGTGTCTCCCCCTCTGAGATTAGGGAGCAGTGGTTAGGAGGGAATCCCTGGGAGAGGAAAGGTCTTTTCTTCCCTCCTATAGGCAGGGACACAAAAACAAAGGCTTAGGAAGAGGGCACTCTCATAGGTGGAGATTAGTTTTTACTATGACCTGGTAGAGAGCTATTGTCATAGAGTGTCTCCCTCCCTGAAAGCTGGTGACATTGCATTTGCACCCAGGAAGCAAAAAGAGATGAACACTGCTGTTCCCCTGCCTCCTCTCTGGATCTCTGGATATCAGCCTATTGGATGGTGTCACCCACATTCAGAGAGAGTGTTCCCTCCTCTGTTAAACCTCTTTGGAAATGTCCTCATAGGCATGCCTAGAGATGTGATTCCTGGGTACATTGAAGATTAACCATCACACCAACCAAAGAAACTATGCCTGAATGATTACTTCTTTAGTGCTTGTTGGTCCCTGTCCTGGTGGCCTGGAACCTAGATGTCACATGGTAGTGTACATCCTGTAGGTTAGGACCAGCAGAGTATGCTCTGGAAGGAGGTTCAGATTGAAGGACTGCTCTAGGGTAAGGATGGAATCAAGGATGACTTTATGAAGCCTCAGGAGCTGGCTAGGATGTAGATGGAGGGAAAAAGAAAGGAATGTCACCTCCAGGTGGGGGGACCTGGGTCAACACAGTCACTAAAAAAAGGCAAAACAGGGGCTAGAGAGATGGTTCTTTCAAAGGACCCAAGTTCAGTTCCCAGCACCTGCATGGCAGTTCACGGCTGTCTGTAGCTCCAGTTCCAGGGAGTCTGACACCCTCATATAGACATGCATGCAGGCAAAACACCAACACAAGTGGGAAAATAAAAACATAAATGAAGGGCAATACATGGCAAAATTCAGGAGTCAAGAGTCACCCTGATGACCTACCTCAACCCAGCCCAGTCTCTAGGAGGAGGATCGAGGGGATAACAGAAAAAGTTGTCTAGACAAGAAGGTGCCTGGTCTGGGTGGCACACTCTGTAAAATCAGAGACCCAGGGGAAGTTACCTGTGACCCAGCATGGGGCTTTCCCTTTGAGAGTAACTCCTTCACTTGGCTGATGTCTGCTAAGGAAAACAGCATTAACAGACACTAGTTAAAGCATGCTAAGGGAGAATGCATTGCCAGAGAAAAGTTTGGGAAGCAAAAGTAAGTACTGGGGTAGAGGGATTGAACTAAACTCCAAACAGACTGGGAGATGGAGACTTATATACAGGGAGCAATGTGTGTGTGTGTGTGTGTGTGTGTGTGTGTGTGTGTGTGTGTGTGTGTGTGTGTGAAACAACTAAGAGGGAATGATTTAGTTGTGTGTGTGAAGGTTGGGTTGTCCTGGAGAAAAACAGCCTAACAGGATTATTGGTGAAGGCCTGTGAAGGGGCAAGGAAGCTGACTGACATCTGGCTACATGGATTCATGTAGACTCGGACACATAAAAAACTAATTGTTTTTCCCAAATGGATAGCCAAAAGTTTTAGGGGCAGGTGAGAGATCACCATGCCTTGTCTTTGGAGCTGCTGAGTGGTGAGAGGAGGAGGAGGATGCTCCACTGGGGTCCCAGGATCTGTGCTTCTTCGGATGCAAGTTAAACCTCTTCCCCTCATTCTCTCACCTTCTCTGGGAACAGCAGCCAGGAAAAATGTTACCAAGGTGCAAGTGAGTCCCCAAAGTTTTATAACAGCCATTCGTGACACAAATTGCTACAGAGGAAAAAAGTCACCCCTGGAAAACTTATCTAAGAATATATCATGAGATGGGTTATTTTGGGACTGAAATTACACAGGAGGGCTTAGGAAAATAGACATGCACAGGGCTGAATACAGCTACAATTAATGTTAACTATAAGGTGTCATATCTTTACAAAATGCAGAAAGCACAGCCTACAGTGAATGCTGTGGAGGGTGAGAGGAAGGCAAAGCAGAGCCAAGTATCTAGGTAGGAGGGGGGTAGTCCTCCAGAAGAAAAGGACTTGTTAGGGATGCATAGTTCTCCGAAGACAGCAGTCACCTTGGGCAAGGTGGCCTGAGGAGTTGGAAATGCACCCAGGGCAAATCCCACCAACTCAGGGAAACTCCAGATCAGATCTAGAGAGACCAAGAGAGTGTGAGGGGTTGTCCCAGGGTGTCCCTGGGCCTAGAGGGACCTAAACTTTATAGTTTAATCTGTAGGGTACCTAAAGGATATCAGGGTGTTTGTTTTGTTTTATCTGTTCAATATTCTGCAGTGTTTAGCTATAGGGTAGGGTGGAAGGTCTGGGGGGTGAGGCCATATGAATAAGTGTCCCAACATTTCTAGTTGGTATCAGTGACCTTAAAAGGAACATCTCACTGCTAGAAATAGGTTTTTTTTGGGGGGGGGTGTCGCTGTTGTTTTAGTTTTTTGGAAACAGTGTTTTTCTGTGTAGCCTTGGCTATCCTGGAATTCACTCTGTAGGCCACACTGACCTCAAACTCAGAGATCCTCCTTTAGTCCCGAGTGCTGGGATTAAAGTATCACCACCACCACCTGGCTAGGAGCCTTTGTTTAGCTACCTGTATCATCTCATAACAATCCCTTCCAGAACCGACTTTAATGGATTCATGGAGAAGAGATCAGATGCAATTACATAATTATACATTCTACCTCCCTACCCACAGCCTCTCTGCCTCTATGTCCCCTTATTACCCTGCCTTGTGAAGCTGGGGATAGAACTTGGGGCCTTTCAAACATCAGGCAAGCAATCTACCACTAAGCTACAGTCACAGCTGTGAATATTTGACATCTATCTGAACTACATATAGGAAGCACCAGAGAAGCCACCTATGATGTCCCATTCATCTTTCCTATTCCAAGGTCTGGTACTTATTAACCTCTCTAAAGAATAAACTGAATATGTACATCTTTGGTATGTAAAAGTGAACATTACTAAATAACCAGCGTGTTTACTGTCAGCTGTAGGAAGATATTTCCAAAAGACTCTACTCTGCTTCTAAACTCCTGTCCAATCCCAAGTCCTGTCCCATAATATTTGTGCCTCCTGAGGTGGTGGGGAGGGGGCATGATTTAATTATTATACATCAATGTAAGCCCCAGGTGAGCTTGGTTTTGTTCACAGCTGCTTCCCTATTCTAGGTGAAGCAGGGCTTGATGAGTAGTCAGGTTCAATAAAGGGCTGGTAAGTGGCTGAACGGCTTCTAACTCTAAGCACAAAGCTAAGTCCTTCTATTGAGTGGGTAAATTGCCAAACAAGGCAAACATTTTCTTTTTCTACTGTCCTTTTCTTGTATCTTCAACTAGAGCAGTATAGAAACCTGAAGAGGTGGGCAGGCTTTGAAGTCAAACAGGCTGGGTTTGAATTCTGACTCTTTCCCTTCCTAGGTGGATGACCTGAAGAGAGTTCTAAACCTCTGTGTGTTCTGTTAACTCACATGGAAAATGAGGATAAGAATTTTTCCAATAGAATCTGCAGTTCATTTGAAGTAAACATCAAATGCTTAGTTAGCATGGGGTATAGCAATTGTTGCTATATTGCCATCAGTCTCAACCCTCAGTGCCCCCCCCCGGGGGGGGGTAGCTATAGCATAGAGTCTATTAAAGTCCCAGACAGACAATGGATTATCTGTAACCCAATCAATCTGGAGGCTGAGTCAGGAGGATCTTGGGTTCAAGGCCACTGAGGACCACTTAGCAAATCCCTGTCTCAAATAAAGAAAGAACGAAAGCAAGCAAGCAAGCAAACAAGCTGAGGTCTCCACCCCCAGGAATGCACTTCCTCCAGCAAGGCTCTATGTATGGCTAGAGTGAGTTGTCCCCCAGAGTCTTGGCCATTTGAAGATTTGGTCCCCAGTTGATGGGTGGTGTTTGGGGAGGCTTAAGAGGTGTGGCCCTGCTGGAGGAAATATGTCACTGGAGGCAAGCTTTGAAAGTTTAAAGACTGCCATCAGTTCGAGCTTGCTTTCTGTTTCATGTTTCCAGTTACAAACATGAGCCCTATGCTTCCTACTCCAGCTGCCATGCCTTTGCTCTGCCATAGTGGACACCAACATTCTGGAACCACAAGTTCAGATAAACTCCTCTGTAAGTTGTCTTGGTCAGAGTTTTTTTGTTTTTATCACAAGAATGGAAAGAAACAATATATCATACCTCATAAAGGTTCCATAACCTCCCAAAATTGAGGGCCACCAATTGAGGGCCAAGTGTTTGAATACACATACATAGAGGATAATTCTCATTCAAACAATCAAGATTTGTTTGAATCAATCAAACAATCAAGGCAAGTCCAAGATTTGCCTTCAATTCATAGCAATATTCCTGCCTCAGCCTCCCAGGTGCTGAGGATACAGACATGAACCACCATGCCCAGATCCCTAGTTCATTCTCTTAGGAAATATACACTGAGCTCGGAATGTGACATATGCCTATAATCCAAGTATTTGAGAGGTGCAGGCAGGAGGATCAGGAATCTATTTACAATGCATTTGAGGCTCTGGGCTATCTCAGACTCTGTCTCAAAAAAAAAAAAAAAGAAAAGAAAAAAAGTGAGGGACTGGATAGATGGCTCAGTGTTTAAGATCACTGTCTACCTTTCCAGAGGAAAGGGTTCAATTCCCAGAACCCACATGGCAGCTCACAACTGTCTGTAACTCCAGTTCCAGGGGATCTGACTCCCTCACATGGCCTTACATGCAGGCAAAACACCAATGCACATAAATGAAATTAAAAATGAAATAAAATGTTGAGTGTGAAACCAGATGCATAGCAAGCACTGAGTAAATGTTTATTGAATCAGTTTCTTCTTTAAGCACATGCCTGCTTTTTGTTGTGTTAGTGATTGCTTCTAGAAACAGGGTCTTAATGCATTGCCCAGGCTGGCTGCTAACTCAGCTCCCTCCTACCTCAACTTCTCTGGTGCTGGGGTGACAGGTATATGGCACCACACCTGGGTTGACTGCGTTTATTAAAACACATTTGGCATAATCTTATTGTCCTTTTCCACCTGTACTGTCCTTGGCTGTTTGTTCCTCCCTTTCTACTGTTCAAGCTCCTCTATATTCCCTAAGCAGAGGGTCTGGCATCTCACAAAGCAAGCAAATGCTATCCCAGCTACAAGTAGACTATGCCTATAGTACTTTTAGAGTGGGGTGTTATGAGGAGTAAGGCCTTCTGATTCTCAAGAGTAGAGAAGAACAGGGGAGGTGCAGCCATCTTTGCTGCTCGCCATCCCTGATCTTTGGGATGACCTGTTACTCCAGCAGTGACCATTGTCACAAACTCTGCAATCTACTTTTAATTAAAAAATATTTTACATGCATAGATGTTTTTGCCTTCATTTATGCCTGTACACTGCATGCATACCTGGTGCCTGCAGAAGAGGGTGTCAGATACCCTGGGATTGGAGTTACCGACAATTGTGCACACCATTTAAGTGCGGGAAATTATACCCTGCTCTCAACCATCTCTCCAGCCCTTGCAGACAATCTAAAAACTTTTTTTTTTTTTTTTTTTTTTTTTTTTACCCAGACTGTCAGTGAAGTGTAGCTCAGTGAAAAAGCACTTGGCTAGCTTGCAAAAGACCTGAGTTTATCCCAAGCACAGAGGAGGAAGTGAGGGAGAGAGAGAGACAGAGACTGAATCAGAGACAGAGAGATGGAGGAAGAGCAAGAGAGCCCTAGAAGCGGTTGTTGACCCCTTCACACACACACCCCAGGTTAAAACCAGGTCCTCAATAACTCGTGCCCCTTCACAAGAACAGAAATCGAGAGACCACATGTGGGGGAAGAGCCTCCTAGACTGCAGAGAGCCTAGTCGTTCCCCCTGCTTAGCCTTCCCTTTCTCGGGAGATATAGAAAAGCATTTATTTCTAGGCCTCAATTTCCTCGATTGTGAAATGAGGGGGTTGGACTCATTTCTAAAGCTCCTTCCAGCTCTGAGACGCTGTGCTACAAAGTGAGAGAAATGTGAACCTTTGGTTGCTATGATCTGAAAATATTTTGAATGTGGAGAATCAAAATTGTACAGCAGCACACGAACAAAATAATATGTTAATGACTAAGAAGGTTGTATTTAATCCAATGGGAAACAGCAGAGCCTGTGGTGGTGGTGGTGTGCACGCGCTTGTCTGTGCTCAGCTTCCTTCCTTGAGCTCAAACATATATTTTGAATCGCTAATATAGTAATCAGGCCTCTGGCAGCCTATCAGGGCCCAAACGCTCACACACCACTTCAAATTAAAATGAGGGGTAAATTCACTGCTGCCTGCTTACATCGTTTCTGTTTGGGTGGTTCTTTTAGAAGAAAAATTTTGTAGTGACGGTGTTGAACTGACAGCCCCTGGAGGCCTCTGGTCTCAGAACTGGGACACGTGGGCGGGGGAACTAGGGATTTCATTAGCATCTTTACTTTCCCACACCAACTGCCCCCCCCTACACAGTCGACACAGTCTCACTCAATAGCATATGCACCCGGACCCTGAAGGCCAAAGGGGTCAGATTGCTAAATCCCGCAGGCATCAGGGCCAGAACACGTGCTTTGGGCCATGCCTGCGGGAAAATGAGCCTGGACCCGCGGGGCCGAATCCGGAGAGTGCTGGATGCGTAAAGGGTCAAGTCGCCGACCTTTCTGGCACCTATGGGTCTCAGTTGGGAGGCGGGCGCAGCTCAAAGGCCGCACGTGGCTCTGACTACAGCCCGGCTCCAAGTTCACTTCCACTCCGGGGCTCCGTGCCCTTGCCGGGCTAGGCAGGCCAGAGTCACCGCACGGCGTCGGCGAGGCTGCCCCGAGGTCCCCGCAAACCTTGCGGAGGCCTCAGGCCCTCTCCGCCAGACGACCGCGCCCGCACCGGGGCCCGCGCCGATTGGCCGGCTAGCGATCGTTGGGCGGGCCGAGGCGGACCTCGCAGCCAGGTGAGGCGCCCCGCCCCTTGGCCGCTCCAGGTGCAGCGGTGGGGACAGCAGGGTCCAAGCCCGTGGTCCCCGGACAGGGCCCGGGCACCATGGCAGAGTCCCAGCTGAGCTGCTTAGACGAGGCGCACGTGAACGAGAGGGTGACGGAGGCGCAGGCCGCCTTCTACTACTGTGAGCGGCGGCGGGCCGCGCTGGAAGCGCTGCTGGGTGGAGGCGAGCAGGCCTACCACGAGCGGGTCAAGAAGGAGCGACTGCGGGACTTCCTCTCCAGCCAGGAGCGCCAGGCCCTCTGCGCTGCCTGGAGTCCCTACGAGGAGGCCGTCTCCAAAGCTGGTGGCAAGGCCAAGGCCAAGGCCCCAGCCGAACCCGGCGAGTCCCTGGCCTACTGGCCAGACCGCTCAGACACAGAAGTGCCCCCGCTGGACCTGGGGTGGACAGAGTCCGGCTTCTACCGCGGTGTAAGCCGTGTCACGCTCTTCACCCACCCGCCCAAAGAAGAGAAGGCTCCACACCTGAAGCAGGTGGTCAGACAGATGATCCAGCAAGCCCAGAAGGTAGGCCTTGGCCCTAATCTGCACCAGTGGAACCCTCCCACTCCTACTCCCTACCCTCACCTGGTCTTACTTCCCGGCCACTCTCAACATCTTCTGGGGAATGGTCCCCAGCTCACCCTCACCTAGTGGAGCTGTGGTTGAAAGACCTTTGGAAGATGGATATGAACGTTTGTCGCAAATCACAAAACACTGAATGGATGTTAGTCATCCTTAAACTTTGTTCCGAGGCTTCGGCATTGTGTTCGTACACCTCAGTCACATCTTTCCTGGGCAGTGTGGAGGTTGCAAGTCCCTGTGTTAAACTGGTCTCTCATGACCTGTGCCCAGGGATTTATTTACAAGGTGTATCCTTGGCCATTTCCCTATTTGATCTTCACAACCTCACAAAGTGGGTGGTTGGTGGTGAATGTCTCTTACTCTTCACGTCAGGTGAACTTTTCTTGGGAGCCCCTCTCCCCACAACGACCCAATTCTCATATTCACATCCTTTCCTGGGCTTGGTACCAGAGCCCAGGCAGGATCCAATGGATGAAGGAAGATATTTTAAGCTCTAGCTGTGGTTTGCTCAGTGCTCGGTGCTCTGACAAGGCAGACACTGGACTCAGCTGCTCAGGAGGAGGCTCCCATTTAGCCTACCTGCTCTGCCTGGATGTTAAAAGATGTTTCCAAGGAACCTGGTTAACATTCCAGTTTGACAGCTGGCTGTGGGGTAGGTGAAAGACTAGTAGTCTTTTCCTCTGTGCCCTTGAGTACTTAGGTGATTTCTACATAAAATGTGGGCTATTGCATTAAATCTGAACTTCAATTAGTTCTATAGTATCAGTTTATACTAATACTGCATGGGATACATTGATGCTGAAAGGGACTTTTTGTTTACATGAATTCCGATTTAATGGGACAGCCTATTTTTTTTACTTGCCAAACACTGAGAGGTGATGTACTTTTATCACATGTTTATTGTGTTTGGGTTATCCTTGCACATAGGGATGTACTGGCACATGGAGGAGTTGGTTCTCTCCTTCTACCACGTGGGTTCTAGAAGTTGGATTCAGATAACCAGGCTTGATGGCAAGCCCTTCCACCCCTGTGCTGTTTAGTCGGTCTTCCCATGGGATTTATAAGCCACACCAACAGCCTCACTGTCCAGAGGCTTGGGTTCACTGTTAATTCAACTTCATAAGTGGGATTAGAGGCATATCTTTTCCTAAAGGCCAAATAAGATAGAAGATGCTGGAAGAGCAGCAGTAAGAAGCTCTTCTTCCTAGAAGGTGTGGCTAGACTGTTTCTAGAGGAGAAGCCATTAACTCTTCACTGCCCATATTTCCACCTTCCTTCTAGAATAATTGTTTCTTGTCTAACTAGGCTTTCTTTGTATACTACACTCAGCTAAAGAAAAAGGCAAAGTTGGTTACAGAGAGAGAGAGAGAGAGAGAGAGAGAGAGAGAGAGAGAGAGAGAGAGAAAGGAAGTAGGTGGCAGTACTGGGCAGCAGACTGTAGCTAGGGGTTAAGGGTCAGGACTCATGATGTCATATTCTGTAATATTCACTAAACTTTGATTTACTTAGTGCTTATGACATGCCACCCACTCTGTTAGTGACTTCCTTATTTGCTTTAAAAATTACATTTATTATTTGTGTGTAGGTCAGAGAATAACTTGTAGGAATTTTCTCTCCTTCCTCTCTGTGGGAGGTTAGTTGTAGGTTTGGAATGGCAGAGAGAAAAAAGCCTGGAATGGGCAGTCTGTTGGTTTGAGGCTACTGAGTAGGAAGTGAGAGGTCTCTTTGCTCCAGATGTGAAGGAGTTTGAATGCTGGGAGCTGAGGACTCTGGGGCTCAGTAGGATTGTGTACAGTACCTTCTTTTACAGTAAGGAAAGTGAAGCACAGAGCACGTTGTCAGATGTGGCAGCAGATGCCTTTTCTTCCTAAGCCATCTCACACTCTGGCCCCTTGTTTTTCATGACCCCCTAGGTGAGACAGTTGTTTTCTCTATCTTTGGAGAAAAAGAAATCAAAATGCAGGACAGTTAAGTTACTTACCTAACTTAGTAAATGGCTGAGCTAGAATCCGTACATCGAAGCCCTTGCTCTGAACCAGTGTGCCTCCTATTGTCCTTTGTCATGGTGTGGTGGGCTGCTGCAAGGGCTTGAATGGATCTAGTATGGTGACAAGTTACGGTATTCATCATGTACCCTGTTAGAAGAAAGCAGAGACAAGGCCCTGCCTGTTCCACTGCAGCTTTTGTGACAGGTCTGTCAAGTATTGTGGGGTTTCCTTTACTCTTGGGATAAATATACTCAGCAGAATCTTTTGCAGTTGTGGGCTGACCTGGTGCTTATTTCCAGGACATACGCTATGTGGCAGGCACTAGCCATAAAGATCCAAGGTGTGGACTTTGCCCTTCCAGCATTTACTTAAATGCCCAGGCTGTGCTAGAAGGGGCGGGGGGGGGGGGGAGAGTTTGAGGCTGTACTTGGAAGCCTCCTGTGGGAGGTGGGTCCAAGGCTTGGAGGGGGAAAGTGAGAAACAACTCGGATAGGCAGTCTCTGAGAGACTACTGAGCAGGAAGTGAGAGGTTACTTTTGCAAAGAAGTTTGACTGGATGGAGCGGAGTAGTCTGTGAACCTTGGTAGGGGTTGAGGCTTGGTATGTACAGCACCCTCTTTTACAAGAAAGGAAACTGAGGCACAGAGCAAAAAAAAAAAAGTTTGCCTAAAGGTCACTTGTATAGTTATAGAAAGACCAAGATCTCTATACAGCACATCCTGACCACTGCCTGGCCCTGCCTCTTGCTCATCCAGCTGGTGAGCATATTTCCTTGGCAATCAGATGAGATCTCCTCCCCGTTCTCCCTGAGGGAGGGAGTTTTCCTTGTTTCCAGGGAGTGTCTGGTTGCCTTGAGGCTGGATTAGACTGCTGAGATCCCATGGCCTTGGAGGGAAGGCAATCCACCTGGATGCCAGGGATTTGGGGTTTTATTTCATTTAATCCTCAGAATAATCTTATAAGATGCTATTATTTTTGTTTCCAAAAGACAAATAGGAACAAGGGAGCTGCTGTGACTTGGCCATGCAAGGAATTCTTCTGTTCCATACCTGCTCTTCAGGGAAAGAGAAGGATCCTAAGTAGGGGACACATTGAAAACACAATTTTGGCTTAGGGAGGAAAGCCCAGGTATGGAAACCAATGAAGACATGGGTCAGTATGGAGGTGGTCCTTGGTCATGGGGAAAAAAGTCTCTGAGGAGTTAGGTTTAAGTAGCTACTTTGTGAGCCTCTGCAAATAGCAGGATAGCATTCCCAAGCTATGCTGGTACCCAACATTCAAAGATCCAGCTGTGTTTGCTTTTTGGGTGGGGTCTTCTGTTGTTGTTTTTTCCACCTTGAGAGATCTGCTTTTTTTAATGTAGTTAGTGATTTTCTTTGTCTACTGAACTCCCAGCCTTTTAGAAACCCTGGTTTGTGCCATGCTAGCAAGAAAGACCAGGGCAAGTTGCTGCTGCTGCTGAGACCTTTGGAACCATCAGGGAGCATCTGACAGCAAGACCCCTTAGAAAGCTGGGAAGCCAGAGTAAGATGAACAAGCAACCTTAGTCCCACTGGGCTTGTATTACTCTGATCATGAAGGTCTCCTGTGTGCTAAGCATGCCGTAGTAGAAAAGAGATGGCTGAGACACACCCCCACTCTTCAGTAGCCCAAAAGTTTGCTAATCCATCCTTATAATTCAGTCTGACAAATGCTTGAGAGAAGGTGTGGTAGGAGAGACACTAGTTCATCCCATGAGCCAGGTTAGAAAGGCTCTTTGAAGTTGTCTGAACATCTGACGCAGCTGGAAGGGTGAGAAGGTACCAAGCCTCTGTTGTGCTTATGACCAGTGACATCCATTTGACTCATGACTCCTGCATTCTGGGGTCGTGGGACCCCAAATGCACCAGCCACCCATGAACTGCTTGGTTTCCTTGGAACTGTAAGGCAGGCCATTGTCCTCATGTCACAGAGGAACCCTAAGGTCCCAAAGAATGAAGTAACATTTTTAGACCAAGGTCACACAAATTTGGAGAGAGGCTCCAGAGTACAAGGTGTGGTAGATAAAGTAGCTTTGGCCAAACATTTGGGCAAGTGGTGAAAGGCAAGGATGAACAGCTGGGATGCAGTGCCCAAAGACTTACAACAAAGTCTTGGAGTCGCCAAGTCATGTCACCAAGAAACCTGTTTTTTTCAGGTGACAGTCTTTACTCTAAGGCTCCCTGTCTTTTCCCATAAACACCAATCACCAGCCACATTCAGCAGATTATGCCAAGTCAAGTGCTTTCTCTGCACAAGGTCCTGTGCTAGTCGTTGGCATGAGTTATAATTGTGGTTAAAGCACTTGCCAGCAATTATGAGGACCAGAGTTCAGATCCCCAGAACCCATGTGAATGCTGGGTAGCTATGGTGGCCTACTTGTAATTTCAGCCAAAGGAGGCAGAGAGCAGGTGATCCCCAGAACAAACTGGTTAGCAAGACTAGCCTATTGACAAGTTCTGGGTTCATTGATAGACCTTACCTCAACGAATAAGGTAAAAGCGCTGTCAAGAGTGATTCCCAACATCAACTTCCACATACATGGTCACCCACACACATGTGTCAATATACACAAACATCACACCACATTCCTGAAGGGGGGAGGCTTACATAATGTTTTTAAATCTTACTGATTTGTAAAATTATAGAGCCAGATAATATGCTCACTCATGCCATACCCATCTTGTTGAAGAGCTGTTCTTTTTTCTAGCTCCCTTTGTCTCATCCTTTCCCCCTCCACCTCAGCGGGGCAGTTGATTAGGAGAGTCTGAGCTGTCCCCCTGCACCCTCCCCAAGACAACCAGGTCTCCCTGTGTAGCCTGGGTTGGCCTGGAGTAGTACAAGCTGGTCTTGAACCTGCAATGATCCTCCTCACCAGCCTCCTAGGTACTAGGATTACAGGCATGTGCCACCATACCCCAGCTTAAACTGCTCTTTGAAGCTAAGGTAAATGCAAGAGCCATTGTGAACCTCTGAGCAGCCCAAGGTCTGCAAGTCTTACATATTGTCCCCTCTCAACTCTCTTGCCATTTCACGGGTGACTATTCAACACACTTGAATAGTGGGGTCCTTGCCCCATGAGGGCTGGTGCCTAGTGGCCCAGTTGTAGCTACAGTCCTAGCTCCACAGCCCTGCTGGTTCTTGCCCCAGCTTGTCTGGGCTTCCCCTGAAATCTCTGGGCACTTTGGCTGTGGAGTTCTAAGTCTGTCTTTCTGCTCAGTCATTGTTCCTGAGAACTGAGATCTCTGAGTAATAGACTCAACTTCCGTGACAGTGACAGAAGCCAGGCTTTGTAGTTGAAGGGTCTTAGATTCTGTCTTGATCCACTCCTCCCCTTCTGAGCTGGGCTTCTTTGAACAAATCTCTTCCCACTTGAGTCTGATGACCAATAAAATAGAGGGACAATGTCTATAGGTGCTTCAGAAATGGAGAGCTTGTCTGTAGAAGCTAGGTTTAGCAGAAATAGAAATGTTAATTGTTCTGGGACACATCTTCTGCTTTCTCTGAGTAGGAGAGGGAAACTGCAGTTAGAGCTGGGAGACTCGGGGCCTGGGGCTCCCAAATGTGTTTCCTGCTCCTTATAGAGATGTACTCACATCCCCCATTTAGTTCATCTGTTGTTGGCCTTGCTTTGATGGCAGTAGGGGAAGTTATCAGTTTGCCTGGCTCCAGCCTGATTGCTTGTGACACCTAAATCCTTAGGCTGAGATCCCTTTGGATTCTGCTATGGGCAGGGAGGAATAAGACAGAAAGCATGGAAACACCTCCCTATGCCCCTTCCTAAACTGGGAAGGGAAGGCACACTTGAGGATGGGACCCTGGAAGGCCTGGCTACCTGCATGGGCTCAGCCAGAGTCCCTGTATTGTATAGAAACGTCCCCCACATCTTTTGACTGCAGATTTAGAACCTTCTTGGGAGAGGCATCACCAGCTAGGAGTAAGCTAGGGTTCTGAGCCGAGTGCATCTTTGAACCATTTCTTTCTTTGTTGGTGGGGGAGGGGATGCTCAGAAATCTTACACTATGGGTTTCTGAAATTCTGACAGAGCTGTGTACCTCTCTGCTAAACCCAGAATAGAACACATAAAGTAGGACCTTGGTAAGCATGTTCATGATTGTCTCTGGGATTCATGGTTGTAAGGCAGGATCTGTTGCGCAGAGATCTCAGATGATCCAAGCCTTTATCAGAGAAAAAGCATCCAAAGCTGGAAGCCAGAATTGGAAGACTTCATTCTTGCTCACTCCTACTGTCTCTTTTCCTTGCTTACTGGTTGTCCCTGGGCATTTCTGCATCTGTAACATGGGGGTGTTTTGCTGCATTGTTTATAGTTACAAGATGGTGCTAGGAATCTCAAGGACTGTGCCTTGAAAAGAGTGAGTACAGACAGACAAAAGGATTTCTGTGAGGCTGGGTTAAAACTGTTGAGAAAGGAGAGGGGGCCTGTCACCTTTAACATTCTGAGGCTCATGGGAAGTATGATGCTCTAGGACTTACGAAAGGCTGACTGAAATCCCACCCAGATAAGACTCAAGACTGTGTCCTTGGGTAAGTGTATGTTATCCTTGGGAATTGTACTTTGGGGCCATCTCTTCCCTCTGAAACTTACAGAAACATTTAAAATGCATTTGTCATCAGTATGCTTTGCCAATCCAACCCTGGAGGCTTGTAAGCTGGCTTTGGAGTTAGACAAGTCCATGGCTGTCAGCTACCCTGATCTAGGCTGAGTCAGGGAGAGAGAAGGCAGTAACACAGGCTGGTAACACAGGCATAGGGGGAGGGGTAGATTCCCCAGATTTCCCTCTTTGGGGCCTTAGCCCCTGGACTTGTGTTTTCCCTAAAAGTTGAGGACCCTTTTAGGAATTATTATACTAACAGCCCTTCCTGTGAATGTTCTCAGCCCTCAGGATACTGCCTCCCTTTGGCTGCTGGCCAGCCCTACCTCCCTTATAGAATATACAAAGCAGAGCCTTTTTCTGGGGCCAGCCACCAGTATAGCTGGGAGGAAGCAGGGCAGCCTGCCTGCCCTGGCTGCTGGCACTAACTAGCACATAATTAGTGCCCCTCCCCTCCCCAGGTGCTCTGAGCAGCCAACCCAAACCAGAGTTCCTGCTTCTTCCAGCTTTCTCTTTCCTTCCCCCAAATCCATGGAGTTGACTCTTGCTAATAATTCCAGAATCTTAGTCTTGGAGGAGAGTCGATGGCTTTCTAATGATTAGTCTCTGGCCCAGCTTCCTGACAATCTGTACTCATCCTGGGTACAGTTTGTAGGCTGGTCATCATTGTGCTGGGCATGTGGGAGGCTCAAGGAAAATGTTCTCGTTCTCTCGCTCTTGTTCTTTCTTCTTAAAGTAATGAGTCAGGAGATAGTGGGTCGGAGGTAAAGACCAGGACTCTTCTTATCTGTGACTCCTGAAGGCAGACGGTGAAAAGACCTTAACTTCTCTTCCCAAGGGGTTTTGAAACTGCCCAGAGATTCCCCCATCTGCATGGTCACTCAGCCTGTCTTACCGAGAATGTACTATACACCAGCCACCAGAAATTCACAGGTGAATTAAATGTGAATCTTGCCTAGATCTAATGGGTGAGGCAAAAAGAAAATACATTTCAGTGCAGTGAGGAGTGGGATATGGTGTTGATAGCTATTAGTTATTAGATACTTAAGCTAGGCATTTGGCTTTTGTAGTGCTGTAGATGAAATACATCTCCAGACTCAACAGCCCCTTAGACTGTGTAATACCACAGCAATTTATCGTTTTGCAGATGAGATCAGTGAGGATGAAGTCACACTGCTGGTTTGTAGTGGAGCTGGATGGAGCTGAGATGAGCCTGAGACCTATGCTTGCACTTGTATGCTAAGCCCCCAAGGTGCCTAGGACAGGGCAGACAGTGGGTGGGCTGTGAGTAAGGCTGAAGGCCTGAGCACTGTAAGTTTACAGTTTCCCTCCCCCAAATGTTCAGCCTGACCTCCTTCACCACCAGCCCCTCCCTGACGCTAACCTCCTTACTCTAGTCAGACACCTCCCTTCACACACAGCCTCACCTCTCTGGGGATATCACCTGACAATGGTCTCAATCACTCCTGCTGCTTCTCAGAACCTTCCAGGCAAGCTGCCAACCTGTTGTCCCACTCAGGTAGGCCCATCAGGAAACACCTGGTCAAGCATTTCTTGATACCTGCCTTACTCTTTGGGGCCTTGCATAGAGCCTGGGGTACAAAGACATAACTAGTGGATGATCCAAAAACTTGTTTGTGTATCTTCATTGGATTTTTTTTTTAAGTAGCTGATTTATCTTCCTAATTATGTTTGGCTTTAAGCTAATGTTAAAATGAGCTTGCATTAGATAATTTTCACTAATTAACACCAACTTAGTGCAGGGGAAGTCATCCCAGAATCATGTCTTGGGGCAGAGAAAAGCTGGCCTAGGATCTTAAAAAGAATTGTTGTGCCAGATAGTGGTGGCACCTGCCTTTAATTCTAGTACTCTGGAGGCAGAGACAAGCAGATCTCCCTGAGTTCAAAGCCAGCATGGTCTACAGAGTGAGTTCCAGGACAATCAGGGATATATATAGAAAAAAAATGCAGTGCTTACTCCCCGGCAGGTCATGGATGCTTCTTGGTGATTGAATGAGTTGATCTTGCTCATGTGAGTATATATGTCCTCTCTCTGGAGAGTCAGTTTGGATCAGGTCTCCCTGTATGTTCCCTACATTCAGCCTTGTATCAGTGTAGATGTCACAGGATCAGATTAGTAGGAAGTGATTCGAGCCTTGCCCTGCAGGATCAGAGAAAGGGCTCTGAACTGAAGCTGAGGCATCTGGAGAGGAAGTGGCCTGCTTGGGCACAGTTTGCTTCCAGTGGCTGCCAGTGCAACCAGGGAGCCTAGTGTTTAATGATGTCTAATTAGGGAGCCCAAAACAATGTAACATGGCTCCAAACAGCTGGGAAGGCAAGGCTGACAAAGCTCGATGTCCCACCAGTGGGATGGTTGCAGCCTGGCAGCCATACAGGGAACAGGACTTTGTTGAAACTCTGGCTTTGCTTCTGCCTTCTTGGTGGGCAGAATTCAGGCCCAAACCACATCGCTGGCTCCAGAGGGGATGCTGCTTAGGGCATTCACTGTGTGCACATGAAGAGACACTAGCGTGGGCCTAAAGAGCAGGCCTGAGCAAATACACATCTTAGAGAGGGTACATACTGTACTGGAGACTAGGGACAGAGAATGATCTTAAAACAGTCTCTGTAAAGAAGAAACAAGGACCGGATGCTGACGTGTGAGCTGAGGTGAAAGGTCCCTAGCCTGTTCAAGTGTTTGGAGGGCAGATCATCTCTGTGAACTCAATGTTAGAGAGGGGAGTAGAAGAACAAGCTTTGGGTTTAGGGAATGTGGAACCCCTTCAGCCAGTCTGAGGGACTGTGGCTTGCTTCTGTAGGCAGTTAGGAGCCATGGAGTATTTGGGTAGAGACGGGACATACTTAGAGTTCTGTTATGGGATTCATATGCAGGAAGAGAATGACCAGGACAGGGTAGGCTGGTAACCAGTTAGTTAGTGCTGAGAACTATGTATGCCATACCCCACCATGGAGGAAGGGTGGGGCAGACCATGCACAGTTCTTTCCAGGTATCATTACATGTCTTTTCTAAAGACAATAAAATAGCTACATTTTCCAGATGGACATCAGATAAGTTAAGCAACTTGTCTCTATCTCACGGCCAACACAGAACTCCCAATTCCAAAGTCTGTCTTCCCTACTATGTCTTTGGACTATGGAGATTTAGGCCAGGGTGGGAGCAAGCAAAAGAGGTTGTGGTTCGGGTCTGGGAGTGTTCTTGTGTGAGTTCCTGCAACTTGAGTCCCTCCCTCGGGGCTGTCTTGGTCTGCTTTACCACTTTTATATCGGACTGCCCTGGGTTTCAAAAACTGAAAATAAAGTGTTAAAACTACTCATCATTCAGATGAGGCCTCTTACATCGTTGATGACAAAGAAAGTCCTTGCTATGTGCCCATAGTGCTTTCCACTTCCAGGGGAGTCATTTTCATATGCTGGAAGTTTCTAAACTGTGTAGTAAGCTTGGCAGGTTCTGGGCACACACTCGTGTGCTACTCACATACCACAAGAGCCTTGTAAAGATAACCCCCTCTCCAAAGCCACACAAACCAAAAGGCTTTCTGCCTTTAGGTTATATATTGTTTTCCAAACACTAGCCTTCACTCTGCACTCAGACCACCTGAGGAAAATAGGAATGCCAATCCAGGGTAATTTCCAGGACTCAGGTATTAGAATCTCTGGGCTGTGGAACCCACATTCTGGACAGTCCTCACCCCCATCCCAACTGTGAGTGCTACCCTGCAAACCTTGACCTCTAAGGGGACAGCAGAAAATGGGATCCCACAGCCAGTGGTATCTGAGTACAGGCTATTTGATCAAACCCAGCCTGCATGCATGGCCCTCAGCAGCGGGAAGGAAAGGGATGCTCTGTGAACCCAGACAAACCAACCTTCCACCTCATGTAGAAGAACCAGATTGGTGGCTATTCTAGGAGGCAGCAGCTGGACCTGTTTGCCAAGCTTCTGCCTCCCTTAACCAGAAGGCTACAGGTGTGGGAAGTTAGCTTGATAGCAAGTGAATTTAATGATTCCTCATAACTGCACAGATGATCTTGGAATTTCACAGTCATGACCTTATTCAAACCTCTCAACAGCCCTGCAAGGCAGTCATGTGGATTGAAAGTTGGGCCTTAGGCTTAAATAGGGAGCTAGGGGCAAAGCACTACTTCCCCCCCACCCCCACCCCCACCTTTTTTCCTTCCTCAACCAAAAGAAGTGGCTTTCACTAGCATTCATCTGAGGTCAGCAGGCTGGTCCCATGGCCTTTGGTTTTCCTTCCACAGAGAAGTGGTGAAGATTGTGATCTTACAGGCTCCTGCAGCCATACCTGCCCACAGAGCCTTTAGTTCCACATCATGTGAGCTGGGGAGGCTTGTGGGGAGAACTGTCTGTCTCTACCCACAGTCTCCATTGGCATCCTGGTTTTGTGTGCTCTCAGGTGGCCTAGGATTCTATAGATTGCTATGTCCATATTGCCTGGGAAGACTGTAATAACTGGTATAGAAAAGCCCAGGCCTGGAGTCAAAACCCTGCGCTTTAGTCCCAGCTGTCCTGAAACCCCACTGGATGACTTGAACGTTGGAATTAGGCTAATTGCTATCTAAGTCCCTCTCTCTGACTCTGAGAGATTCTTGAGTCAGAAATATTTCTGAATGTAGGGGCTGAGTACAATGGCAGCCTGTGTATGGATGTGATCAAGCTGCCTTATGGGGGCTGACGTGCAGATGCTCTCTGCTCCCTGACCTTGCACTCTGTCAGAGGGAGGAGGCTGCTGTTTCGTAGTTGCTCAAAGGTACTTTCTGTCTGTGTGTGCTGGGAAAGGCCCTGCATCCTGGCCTGGTTTCCTCAGTGGAGGAGCTCTCCCCCTTGTTAAGCATTGTTCTCAGTCAGGGCTGGCTGCTCCTTCAGGATCTTGAGTAGGCAGAGTGAAAGCAGAGCCACAGACTTGCTTAGGCAACAGCACCATTCTCTATGCCCTTAAGGAAGAACTTCAACTCTGCCTTCTTCTAGCAAAACCACCCCACCAAAAGTCTTACTCCAAATCTGTTTCCTCTCTTAACCTAGTGCCTTGTCATTAATGAAATAAAGGAAACTGCAAAGCCATAACCATATTCACCAAACACAACAGACACACATATATCTCCATTTAGATATGGAGAATGGCCTGTCCTGAGCTCTTTGCCAAGGGTGGAGCTTCTGAAAGAAATCTGCTCGTGTACACCATCAGAAGCCCACAGCCTGGGAGAGGAGGCGATGATGGGCAGACATTACACTGGAGTGCCTGGAGCCTTTGTTGTTTGCTTACAGCACAGACGGGCAGGAAGCAGAGTGTGGTTAACATTTCTAAGAGAAGGAACTCAGGAAATTCTCAGAGCTTTAAAAGCTGTGTAGATGCTTCATTAGGTTATGGAAGGTTCAGAAACAGAAGGATCTGAGCTGCACAATATTACAAACCCAAGGAGACATTTACTTTTTGTATCTAGGCTGTCATCCCCGGGGGGTGGGGGGGTGATGATGATTGTACCTAATGAGTAGAGAGACCCTGATGCTGTTAAATCCCCTACAGTGACACAATAAAGTGTTCCAGCTCCAGAGGTCAGTAGTGCTTCAACTGAGAAGTTCAGGGTTAAGGTTATTGTAGGTCATTCTGAATAACCCAAAACAAGAAGCAGAGGTGAGGCTTGCCCCCCTGATGGGCCCCACCCATGTCAGGTCTCTAATAGTCTCCACCTCTTTGAGAGTCATGAGACCAACTGATACATCAGCTTTGTTTTAGGCTATGGAGAAGAAATCAGAGGGCAGAAGGGACAGGAGAGACCACCACAAACCTATCCCAGAAGTTAAACAAGAGACAGGGGATCCTGTGCTAGGGGGACAGTATTTGTGGGAACAGCAAGGGATAATGACCCAGAGAGGGTTCATGGGAGTACAGTGAGGGGTGAGGGTTTCTTCATTGAGGAGAAAAAGCCAACAGATTCTGGTTTTGTCTGTGACTGGAAGGATATTGAATGTGGAAATGCCTGTGGAGCAGGCTGGGGGATACATCCCAGCAGCCAGCAGCTCTGTGGGTGTGGACATCTGTCAGAACCTTCTGTAGTATGGGTCATCTAAACATACAGGGGCTGCAGGGCAAGGCAGAGCCCTCCTCATCTCTGTTCTCTAATGGCAATTAAGGAAAGAAGCTGGAAAGCTAGAAGAGTCATTAAAGTTGAATGGCAGATAGGGGCTTCCAAACACCCTCCTTCCTACTTCCCCGCCCCTGCTGCCTGGGCAGTCTATCAAAGGAGGAGGTGATGAGCTAAGGAAATACCCCATGAGGAGCCCTGCAGCATCAGAGCCTCTCTGCCAGTGTGCCTGCGACAGCTTCTAAACAACTGCCAGCTCAAATTAACCTGTCTCTCTGTGGCGCACCTCGGGAGGTAACCAGGTGAAGGATGCTGGATGCAGAGCCAGCCAGAAGGGGCTATTTCCCTAGATTCTGAGCCTGTAAAGTCTTATTTTATTTTTACTTTTTATTTATTTATTTATTTATTTAAATTTATTTATTTGTAAGCCTCAAGCCTCTATCTTCACCAGAACCTTGAAGTCAGACTTGGCATGGAGACTCATGGGCACACTCAGTGTTTCAGCAGAGGGCTATGGAGCTGGTTTTTCTGGGCCTGATGCTAAAGATGAATGTCAAACAGGAGCCCTCCGAGACCAAAGCACAGGGTACTTATCACCTCTCCACAACTAGATTGCAAGAACCAGTGCACGATTGATTCCCCCCCCTATTACAAATATTCCATTGTTTAGCTGGTAGTGAGTGACACAGATGGCTGAATCTCACCAGGTTGTTTAAGACCTAGCCTCCTGCAAGCTACTCCTGGTAACTCTCTGCCTCTCTCATTCTTAGGTAGGGACTAGGGTAAATTTTAACTTAACTATTTGCTTTTCCAGTTACAAAAAAATTAAAAATGGGGATCCAAGAAGTCAGCTAGAAACTGGCCAGACAGTCCTATGTGATGTGCAATGAGTCTGAGCTGGAGAGTTTAGAAATGGGAGGGGGCAGTGGACTGTGGCTTCAGGTGGTATAGGATGAGGAGGTGTTTAGTTATGGCATGGATGTGGAGGTCAAATGTTTACATGTCAACCTTTACATGGGTTCTGGGAGTCAAACTCAGGTCATCGTGCTTGTATCTCCCTGGAATGAAAAGTACTCTCTGTAGGACCATGATACCATGTACCTCCTTCCCCAAAGCCACTGTTCCCTCCCCATACCTACAGTGGACTGTGACAGCCCCACTGGAAGACTTGAGCATGTGTTTTGTTTGATTGGTTGGCCTCAAGTACAAAAGAACTGATGTAGTTCATAGTTCACAGTCCGCTGCTGTCATCAGTCTACCACAGAACCTCTCTTGTTTTCTCTTTCTCATTTTTCCTATTCCTTTCTCCTGTGCTCAGTGTAAGTCCTTGGACATGTTTGTATCCTAGAAAAGTATACAGTATCATGAGACTATTTTATATAAATAGTATGTGTATATGTAATTGTAATATACACATACATACCTATTGATACAGTGCCTCTGGTAAGTTAGGCAGGCCTGGGACTTGGCTTTGTAGCCAAGGATGACCTTGAACTCCTGATCTTCCTTCTGTACATCCTAATGCTAGGATTACAAAATCAAGCCACCACACTTTTGACTCAGCAGCTAAGAGTACTTGCTGTTCTTTCAGAGGCCCTTGGCTTTTTTCTCAGCACCTACATCAGAGCATTCACAACCACCAGAGGAGATCCTGTGGCCTCTCTGGCTTCCTTAGCACTTGCATGTGTGTGATATACATTTAGATCCACACATATGCAAATAAATTAGGTCTTAGGAAAGATCTAAGAACTGAACATGGAACACATTCATTGCTTACATCAGCTGTGGTACATCCTCTCCTCTGACCATTTCCTTACCTTGTCATCCAGGGAAAGATAATGAAGTTGTTGCCAATTCTTTATTTTCCCAAGGGAAGGTGCTGAGTATTTCTTTCTCTCTTCTCTTATAGACCTGTGCCAAGATCCAGGCAGTTCCCAGGTACTTGGCCAGGTATGCTTCTGCTGCTTCACAGCACACACTTGAATCACACTTACTCTAGTAAGTTCCACTACCACACCTAGTTCATATTTTACTATTCCTTAAATCTATACTGCATCTGTAATTACCTCTCCTTCTCAGTCTGCATTTTGTTTGTATCTCCTTTCTATCCGTCTCTCTAGATGTTTGTCTGATTTTAGTCCTTTCCAAGAATGGGGTTTTTGATTTGATGTTTCTGAAATATCATGTAGCAGTGAAACGTGCTCTTGGGCCAAGCATACCTGTTTCTTGTTTCTCCGTGTACTAGCAGTGTGACCTTGGACACATTGCTTAGCCCATGTATTTACTTCCTCACTTGTGAAATGGAATAACAGTCCTTCCCAGTAGAGCAAGTGCAAAGATCAGATTAGAAAAGTTACCCAAAGTGCATGAGTTCTTGGAGACTATTTAGTAAATGTCCACTCCCATCCTCAGCCTACACTAGTCAGGGCACCCCAGAGAAGCAGAATCAACAGTGTGTATATATACAGAGATGGGAGAGAAGGAAGAAACACTTGATTTTTTTTTAATTGGTTTTTTTTTTTTTTTTTTTTTTTTTTGGCTTTTGGTAGTATTGTTGGATGATGATGTTGATAATGATGATGCCAGGTTATGTCATGAACTTTCTGTACATACAAAGATGGCCATGAACTCCTGCTTCTCTTGCCTCCACCTTCTTAAAGCTAGAATTACAGGTGTACACACCACACCTGACTAGAGAGATTACTTTTTAGATGAAAGTCTAAAACCTCAGGATAAGCCAGCAGGCTAGAGACCTAGGGGAGAGTTGTAGTCCAATTGCAAAGGCATATGGCTTGTAGAATTTCTTTTTGTTCAGGAGAACTCAATCTTTGTCTATGAAGGCCTTGACTAATTAGAGAAGTCCCCCACCCCCTGCCACACAAACACAATAGAGGGGAGTCTTCTTTATGTGAAACCCAAATTATACCTTCACAGAAACATTCAGAATGATATATCTGGACTAAATATCTGGACTCTGTGGCCCAACCAAATTAATGAGAAATTAAGAACCATAGTGCCTCAGAGTCTTTGCTGGAGCTGTGCCTTCTGTCACAAATGTTCACTTTGTAGGTCCCTCAAAGCAAGGAAGGCACAGTTGCCCTGTCTTGGCTTGGTACTCCTGGCCAGAGCATACTCACACATAGCAGCCCAGCTAAGTTCCCTGCTCAGTTCTCACCCTAATCCTTTCTTTTTCCTATTTCTTTCTCACCCAAGGACACCTTGTTCATTGTAAGGCCTGTTTTAGTCTTCTCCTTTCCTGGCTAAGAGTAGCACTTGACTCTCTCTCACTGCACATCACATGTTACTGTGAAACTCTTAAGATGTTCATCTCTTTCACCTTATGCCTTAGTTATTTTGTGTAAGTGGTTTATCATCCTGGTGACAATAATAACTTATCTGTGGCAGATCCTCACTGTGACTATGAGGGCCCAGCAATCATCATGTGGGTGTTAATGGCCGGCAAATGGAAGAGCTAGAAAGCTGGGTGGTGGTGGTACACACTTTAATCCAGCACACACCTTTAATCCCAGTATTTAGGAGGTTGAGGAGGCAGAGGCAGGTGGATCTCAGTGAGTTTGAGGCCAGCCTGGTCTACGGAGTGAGTTCCAGGACAGCAGCCAAGGCTACACAAAGAAACCTTGTCTTAAAAACAAACAAACAAACAACAAATAAAAAAAAAAAAAAAAAAAAAAAAAAAAAAAAAGAAAAAAAAAGGAAGAAGAAAGAAAGAGTTAGAAAAAGCAGTAAGTGACATAGTAGAAGTGAGGGACTAGAGAGACCTCAGAGGCTGGAATTAGTAGTGTACTGTGAAGATGGTGATGGTGTTGTGTCCATAACACATTGAGATAAGCACCATTTTTTTTTTTGTTTTGTTTTGTTTTTTGAGACAGGACCTCTCTGTGGCTTTGGAGGCTGTCCTGGCACTAGCTCTTGTAGACCAGGCTGATCTCGAACTCACAGAGATCCGCCTACCTCTGCCTCCTGAGTGCTGGGACTAAAGGTGTGCACCACCACTGCCTGGCTAGATAAGCACCATTATTTTCTCCATTTTCCTGTCAAGAAGTCCAGGGTGCTGGAGTTGGCCTGGCTAAAGAGTCTGTATTTTCAACTACTGATTGAGGACTCAGTATGTGTTGGGTATGTGTGGCACCATACATGCCTTATCTCTAATATTCATGGCCAATTATAAAGTGCAGGGAAGCTCAACTTTGCAGATGAGGAAACAGGCTCACTGAGGGTAAGTATCTTGCCTAAAGTCATATAAGTAGAAAGTGGTGGGTCTACAGTGTTTGGGGCCCACAAGAAAACCCTTTAAGATGGGACAGGGATGGTTTGTGCAAGAAAATGGGAACAACTCAAGTTAGAAACTGGATCTTCACAGATGAACACACAGGCGCAGTCAGGGAACCCAAAGAAGAAAGAAGGAAGGTCTGTAGGAGCCAAGGGGCCAAGGACACCATGAGAACATGACCCACAAAATCAATTAAGAAGGGCTTATAGGTGCTCACGGAGACCTGTGAAAAACATGGACCCTGTATGCAGCCTAGCTAGGTCCTCTGCATATACCTTGTGGTTATATAGCTTGGTGTTCCTGTGGGACTCCCAACAATGAGGCTGGGTATCTCTGACTCTTTTACCTGCACTTGAGGCCCCTTCCCTCCTATTGAATTGCCTTGTTCAGTCTTGATTATGAGCACTTGTGCCCAGTCTTGTATCTTTTTTGGGGGGAGGGAGGTTTTGAGACAGAGTTTTTCTGTGTAGCTTTGGAGTCTGTCCTGGAACTCTCTCTGTAGACCAGGCTGACCTCTAACTCACAGAAATCTGCCTGTTTCTGTCTCCTGAATGCTGGGATTAAAATTGAGAACCACCAATGCCTGGCTCCAGTTTTGTATTTTGTAAGCTCATGGTGTTTGATGAAGGGAAACAGAGGAGTAGGTTGGGGGAGAGGGAAGGTGGGGGAAGGACTGGGAGGAGTGGAGGGAGGGGAAACTACAGTCTGAATGTAATATATGAGAGAAGAATAACTGTTTAAAGAAAGGAAAGCTGGGGAACTAGAGAGATAGCTCAGTGGTTAAGAGTACTGGCTACTTTTCCAGAGGTCCTCAGTTCAATTCCCAGCAACTACATGGTGACTCACAACCATCTATAGTGGGATCTGATGGTCCCTTCTGGCATAAAGTTATACATGCAGATAGAGCACTCATATTCATAAAATAAATAAGACTAAAAAAGAAAAAAAAGAAAACAACAATAACAAACAAATTGGGTTTTCCCTGAGGTGAAAAAGGCCTCTGCTTCTAAGGTAACACACACAATCAGGGCTGGGTTTTTTTGTTTTGTTTTGTTTTGTTTTTTGTTTTTTTTTTTTATGTGAGGGCTCCTGAGCACTGTTTTTAATTTGATGATGGGGTAGGGGGAAGGTTGAGCATCAGAGGTTGAGGTACCTGGCCAGCTCTAGCTCTATCAGCATCAGCACCAGGGCTGTGCAGGACTTTGCATAGCTGTAGAGAGATAGAGTGCCCTGACTTTCTGAGACAGTGATGTTTATGCAGAACTGTGGCCAATGGGAATGAACCTCACACCTGTGCCATAGCGTCTCCTCACATCTGCTCTTTCCATGTGGCAGCAGGGACAGCTCTCTCCAGGCTCCCAGCCCTCTCCTGAAAGGTTCTGGAAATTTCCAGAGCAGGCTGGGATTTATCCAGGATGAAGTAACAGCAACAGAATCTGTACTCTTGGGCCCCTCACTTGAATTCAGTGTGCACTCAAATGTGGGTACCTGGAGAATTCAGAAGTGGTGGCAGGGAAGGTGTTTGTCTCTTGGCCATCACTTGCCCCCAAGCAAGGTGGTCCTCTCTTGGTATGTCTCAGAACATATATCAGTTACAAGATGTCTCAGCAGCGCCCTCTCTGTCCAGGTCATTGCTATCGTTATGGATCTTTTCACTGATGGGGATATATTCCAAGATATTGTAGATGCTGCCTCTAAGCGACGGGTCCCTGTATATATCATCCTGGATGAGGCAGGAGTGAAGTACTTTTTGGAGATGTGTCAGGGTCTGGAGCTTGCTGATTTCCGCATTCGGGTGAGTTGCACCACTGGGACAGGCTGTGGTCCAGAGATGAGATGGGAAACTCCTTCTGCCCTTCCTCTGCCTCTTTCCCCTTCCTCCTCCCAAGCTCAGGGGCTCAAATTGAAGTTCAAGATCCTAATATATTTCCTTCTAGGTAAAACCATGGCTCAGGAACTTGTAACTGCTTACTTATATATCCTTAATACTTTTTTGTTGTCCTAGAGATGCCAAGGCTAAAGGAGGCAGCTCTCACCCAGTCTTAGGATGTTCAGTCTGTAGAACCACTGGCTTCACTGTCAGGTTCAGTATAAGGCTGTGATTCTCTGATCAAGAACTTTGAGCAAGAACTCTCCTGAGCTTGCTAAAAGTAAAACCTGTAAGGCTGAAGGAAGCAGAGAATTTTGGAAAGACTTGAGCAGCTGTCAGGGTCTGTGAACCTCTCCCAAAACAACACTTGGTGTAGAGCCTAGAGGCCTCCCCAGGCAGAGCAATAGTGTCTTTCTCTTCTCTACAGAACATCCGTGTCCGTTCTGTGACAGGAGTTGGCTTCTACATGCCCATGGGGAAGATCAAGGGGACTCTCTCATCGAAGTTCCTGATGGTGGATGGGGACAAAGTAGCCACTGGATCTTACAGGTGTGTTGGACTAGGGTAGAGGGGTGCCCAGGAGACCTATACTCATGGTAATTGTTCAGGAATGTGCTAGCCTAGAACTTCCACAGTCATGGTTATTGTTTTGTTTTGTTTTTTTCTTTTTTATGTACTTTTTCTTTTTAAGTATGAGTACTCTGTCTGCATGTATCCCTGCAGGCCAGAAGAGAGCATCAGATCCCATTTTAGATGGTTGTGCACTACCATGTGGTTGCTGGGAATTGAACTCAGGACCTCTGAAAGAGCAACCAGTACTCTTAACCACTGAGCCATCTCTCCAGTCCTTGCAGTCATGGTTTTAAGAGGCATTGTCTGTCCTGGTCAAAAAAAGTCTCCTGCCCAGTTCCTTTCTGTTGACAGATTGATTATTCCAGAAAGAAGACCAACTCTTCCTAGGCAGTAAGCATTGCCTGCTTGTCGTGGTCCTCAGCAGCTGATTGTATCTTGAGGCTGGTTTGGGGGTGGGATACGAAGGAAATAATAGGGACAAGGTCTGGGAAAGCAGTGTGAAGTGTTGTCTTAGTTACTTTTCTGTTCCTGTGACAAGGCACCATTACCAAGGTAACTTATAAAAGAAAGCATTTCATTTGGGGGCAAGAGGGTTAGAGTTCATGGCCATCATGGTAAGGAGTTTGGCAGCAGACAGGCGTGTTTCTGGAGCATGACTGAGAGCGCCAATCTTATCCCTAAGCACAAGGCAAAGAGAGCTACCTGGAAATGACATGGGTTTTGGGAAACTCAGTGCCCACTCCCAGTGACACACCTCCTGGAATAAGACCACACTGCTAATTCTTGCAAACAGTTTGATCAGCTGGGGACTAAGCTTTCAAATATATGAGCTTGTGGGGGCCATTCTCATTTAAAGCACCACAGATGTGGCACAGAAAGATAACTTCAGAATTTGAGTTGAAAACAAAGTACCAGGTACATGAGAGCCATCTCTTTCCTCTGAAAAAGTGAAAATCTAAGAGAGACTTGAGCACATGTAACAATAAATAAATGGTCTGAGTCCTCTTCCACAGTTAAAAGTATGGCTTTTTGCAGATGCTGTGCATTCTTGGAAGGATCAGTAGGGGTGGACACTACTAGTGATGGCACAGCTTAGTTCCTATGTATTGGCATCTGTTTGTACCAGGAAGTGTGCTGGGTATTTCATTTGAGCCTCAAAGCCTTTGAGTCAAAGACCTGCCATGTTCTATCTTCTATGGCATGTTCTGCCTTAGGCCCTATAAGCCACATTGTACTAGACACATGGGAAGAGTGGATGTGGATTCAGGTTTGATTTTCAAGTCCCATGGGAAGGAAGGGTGAAGGGAGAATTTGGCCTAGGGAAAGGAGAGCAATCCAGGGTGAGGGCATCAGGCACTTTTCATCAGGCATCAGGCAGTATGAACACAGTGACAGAGCAGGTTGAAGTGGGTTGAAGGGAGGAGCTACTGGTAGGACAGTGGAGAGGTCTGGGCCCACCTATGTCTCTGCTTTGTGTCCCCAGCTTTACCTGGAGCTCCTCCTATGTGGACAGGAACCTTCTCTTGCTCCTGACAGGGCAGAACACAGAGCCCTTTGACGTAGAGTTCCGGGAGCTGTATGCCATCTCTGAGGAGGTGAACTTGTACCAGCACCTGGGTCTGGCAGGCAGGCTTGGCCTCAACTACTCTTCCACTGTAGCTCGAAAACTTATCAACCCCAAGTATGCCTTAGTGGCAAATAGCCACCCTCCTCCAGGAGAGATGATGCGCTGGGCGGCCCGGCAGCAGAAGGAAGCTGATGGCAATGCAGAGGGACAGGAGGATGGTGGCAGTGGCGAGTCTGCCCGGCGTCTGGAGAGCTTTCTGAATGATCTGGTTACAGTAGAACAGGTGTTACCCACAGTGGAGCCCATTCCCTCAAGATTGCTGAGACCAAAGGATGGCAGGATGGCTTCTCAGGCGCGTGTGGACCTGAGGCACAAATCCCGAGAGGCACTCCCCCAGAATGGCAAGGGAGAGTCTGCCAATGGAGAGGCCGCCGCAGCCAAGGAGAGCAGACGTCTGAGCAACAGGATCTTCAGCCGAAGAGTGAAAAGGTCTGCGGCATTGAACAACATGACCCACTCCACTGAGACTCTTGCGGATGTGGAGTGTCCTCTGGGGAAGAGGCCCAACGAGGGTTCCAGTGCCAACATATCAGGTGAGCTCCTGCCATCGAACCTGGTGACCCTGGGCAAGTCAGTGCAGCCAGTTTCAGATCCTCATCTCTGAGGGGAGAGTGGCATATGCCTTGCTTGGTGTTTAGCACAGCACTGGCATGGGATGATCTGGGAGGACTCTCTTTACTCCTCCATGGTATTCAGATCACCTTCATAGTAGCTTCAGTAAAGAAGGAAGTGTGACAAGTTTTCCTTTTATAAATGATAAAGCAGTGCACAGCACTGGCTGTAAGTCCAGGGCTCTTTCTGGCCATCCTGCTCCTTGTTGTCATCAGACATACCCAGTCCCACTGATACCCTGTTCAGCCTCCTAGTTTCCAGGATAATAGTTAGAACCATTTTCCCCATGTCTGATTGAAAAGTGAATTTGCCCTCTGGGAGAGATTGGTGATGTAGAGCAGTGGCATCTTTTCTAACCATCTCTCTGGGGTCTCCTTGAAGCCCTGTCTTTTTTTTCTTTCTCCAGAGCAGTCTCCAACGTGACTTTAAGTAGTCTGGTAGTGACAAGCAGGCTGCTGTGGAGCCTTCCCTCTCATCTCAGCTTCCCTGAGTTGGAAGGACTTCTGTGCTGGGATTTTTCCTCCTGTGGTTGCAGGGCTTTGCAGTGATGAGAACTGAGCTTCCTGGCTGGCTTACTATGTGAAAACTGATCGTGAAGCATCTGTCCTGGGCTGCCTGGGGGCTCCCAGGACTTAGGTATCCCATAGTCCCATAGACTTGACTCAGTCAATGCTGTAGAGCAGGGAAGTCACCACTTTTCTCCTGACTAGAAACATATGGTGTCCTGTTGAACTCAGGGATGTAGCTACCTCTTAGAATAGGTCTAGGGGTGTCTGCAGTGTGGCACAGTATGAACACTAGGACAACCCCCACCCCCTGGCTGCCTCCAGTGGGCCCACACTGCACACTGCTTGAGCAGCTTGGCAGGCCAGGTTCCACACACCCTCCTCATCGATGACCCACATAAGTCTAGTGTAGGTGGACACTGGGAGAAGTGCATTCAGGTCTGTAAACATGAATCAAAGCCAGGACTTGTCCTTGTCCTATCAAGGGAAGAGTGGCTGGTTCCCCATTCCCATTCCCCTTGGGCTTCCCTGACTCCCCAGCACCAGATGCTGATGTGCTCTGTGTCTCTTGTTTGGAAGGAGGGTTGCCATGGTGAACACCTGGCAAGGAAAAGGAGGGGGCAAGCCCAACCACAAAGGGGCTGTTTCCCAACTCCTGACTGGAAGTGAGGTAGAAGCCTTCTCTTCTCCTGCCCCTCACCCTTAGGTGCTGTTTCCATAGAAACACAAAGTCCATTGTCTTGTCCCTTCCTGCTGCCTCTGGTGTCCGATTCCCCTGCTTAGATGACTTGGGCATTAGTGTCTGCTATCCCTGCCTATCTCTGAGCATTTATTTGTTCATGGTGCCTGGAGCCAACTAGCAGATCCCATTGTGCCTTTGGGAGCTCCTGCACCAGAGCACCGAGCCCCCTAAGCAGAAGAAGGACTGGGTAAGAGTGGCTAACTCACATAGGAAAGTCTGAAGTGTGTCGTTCCCGCCTCCAGCCTGGGGAAGAACATAGAGGTAGAACCCTCCCCAAACATACTCATGCCACCTCACCAAGGCCTGAAATCCTGATTCTCTACTGAGATCTCTGGCCCCTGCCTCTTTCTTGCTTGAAGGCAGAGTAGAGAAGCTGTGTTTCTTCTCTCCAAGGCTCTTCCTATATTTCCTAAGCCCTAGGCGCAGGGACCTCCTGTCCCTTCCCTCAAGGTGGCAGCCACTGAGGAGCTGACTACACACCTAAGATCATAGCATGGCCGCCATCCTGGGTCACCTGGAGCTTGAGTTGTATTGGAACCACTTGAGTTGCTTCCTTAGAGAAGGAACCCATCCAGGGAAGAAGTCTCCTTCACACAGGGAACATTCAAGCTGAGACAGATAGGGGCAGCATGATCTTAGCTCTTGACACATTGCCTTCCCCTCTCCAGGGCTGTCTCCTCTTCTAGAGGAGAAGCGGTAAGCTGGGGAGGGCTTCTGAGGTCCCTTTGAGTTGGTGCTGACTGTCCTATCTGTCTTTGTGTACCCTCTTGTCAGAAAGAATGTGGGTGGATGACAGGGTGGGTGAGAGAAAGATAGGAAAAGCCAAGAGCTGACAGCCTGTAAAATTGCTTGATAAGAAGTATATAGTTGTCAAACAGCATGCAAATTTTTGCAAACCCAGGTGTGGCCCTAGGGAGAATCTCAGAGAATCTCCTCCTTTGGGGCTGGGGGAGGGAGAGGGGGAGGGGCACCACAATGGCTTCAGCCTGGCAGTTTGAAGATCCAGAGCCCCCTCTAGTGGCTGAAGCTGAGTATCCTTTGCTGTTTGCTTTTCCGCTAACTAAACCATGTCCTCACTGGATTATTAGCTCCAGCCTTCCTGGCCACTTGCCACCTGTGCCCATACAGGATCTCTGGGAAGGCTCTCTGGGAACAGAGATTTCCCACTCTCAGGAGAGCACAGCCAGGGATATCCTATTTAAAAACCCTGTGAATAGAGTCTACACTGCTGGGTTGGGCTCTGAAATTTGCATTCTTTAAAACCACTATGAAACAGGACTTAGTCAACTAAATGTATCGTTCTCTGGATGGCATTCACCATATTGGTAAAGACTAAGGAATTGATGATATTCATCAAAATGTAGAATGTTAGTGGTGCTGACAGAAGAAAAAAACACTTTGGAAACCAAAGCTTTTATCATAGCTGTTGCCATGAAGATCCATTTCATCTTTTAACCAATCCCCACTGCCAAGAATTTAAAATTAAACACTGAATTAAATCAGAAGCATAATACAGGAATGCCAGTGTCAAAGAAATTCATGTAACAAAATAGTGGATTTCAGGATCTCCAGCACATGAACACACTCACTGCTGTTAGGTTAGAATATGATGGCTGCCGTGACCCTTCCCTGTTTCTCCTTGTGATGCATGACAACAGGTACGTTAGCAGGCCATGAAGCACTGACAGTAGGCTTCTGCATTTTGAATAGGAGCATTGGTTTTCTCACAAAGCTCTCCAATGCAGAAGGGTCTTCAGACTAACACCAATGCAATTAGTTATGGGATACTCAGGCAAAGCTCTGCCCTCACTAGTCTAGACAGGGAGGTCCTATGTGTTGTTCTTGAACCCCTAGGGGGATCATTGGAAAATGGACAATGGTTTTCCTTCTCCCTCCCTCCCTCCCTCCCTCCCCCCCCCTCTGTATTGTTTTGGAGCCTGTCCTGGAACTCACTCTGTAGACCAGGCTGGCCTCAAACTTACAGAGATCCTCCTGCCTCTGCCTCCTGAGTGCTGGGATTAAAGGCATGTATTACCAACTGGCTGACAATGGTTTTCAAGCGTTAAAGGGGACAGGGTGAAATGCTGTCACTCAGAACTCAGGTGGTTTTTGCAAATGTGGACTCTGTTGTCAGATCTGATTATCCTGAGCCCTGTGAGCAACATGGAATTCTGGTCACACAGCTGAGGTAAGCTAACTCTGCTCTAAAGATGAGGCAGCTGTACAGTTCATACATGTATGGTTTATTTCATTTCATGTGTATGAGTATTTTTTCTGCATATATAGATGTGCATCATATGTGTGCCTGGAGCCTACATAGTTCAAAAGGGGGCATTGGATTCCTTGGAACTGGATTTACAGGTGTTTGTGACCCATCATGTGGTGCTGGGGACCGAACTCAGTTCCTCTGAAAGAGTAACAAGTGTTCTTAGCTCCTAATTCTGCCGTGCTGTTCTTACCAGAAGACCAAACAATTTGTCTTCCCAGTTCCTCCTAGGCTGGCTGGCTGGGCCTCTGGTGACTGTCTAAGTAGGGTGCTAGGTAAGCATGCATCACCCAGAGTTGGTTTTATTGGTCTGAACTGCGTTGCACAGGGAATGGAATGAACAAAATTCCTCTCTTGTGTCACCCATCACCCTAAAGATGGTTGAGGGCAGGGAGCATCATGAGTCTGTTATACAGGGTACCCAAAGGAGGCCTCATTGATTAAGGAGACTGGGGAAAAATCTCAAATGGGTACATGGACATCAGGGAAAGAATGTTCCAGATAAAGAGAATGTGAAGCCCTAAAAGCTATAGGAAGAGGGAGCTTACTACCTCCGTAGTCCTGTTGTGACTTTCCATATCGTTCCCGACCTCCCTTCTTTTGAAGAATCTTGCTGCAAGCTGTTGTTCCACATACCCGGGCTGTCACATGTTCCCCATTGTGCCACTCCCTGACATGCCATGGGACATTCCTAGTGCTCTTCATTCCTGTCCCAGTCTTCAGTGCAAATCCTCTCTGCAGTTGGCTTTCTCATATAAGTCTTCTTTGAGCTACTCACTTGCCTGCCACACATACTTTATAAAAAGAAATTGTTTGGGTAGTTGGCATAATTCTTCCACATTAATCTGAAAGGGTCCAAAGCATCTTCTCTTGGCAGTTTTCTGGTAAATGAACATAGAAGAAGTGATGGAACACAAAGAATTTTCCTTCAAGCCTGTTTCTCTGTCAAAGTGCTAGAAATGAATCCTGACAATAAGGGATATCTCCAGGCTGACATCCAACACTACAAATGGAAGGATCAGGGCCCACCTTCTCTAGGAAGGAGCTGGCAGGGCACAGGCTCTGAGGGTCCTCCCACACCCCTGCTCTGCTTCTGGATCAAGAGGTTGATTTTGCTTACCTACCTCGGAAGCGATGCCACCTATGGGGAGGCACTGGGTATCCACTTAGCAGGCCAAGCAAACAGAAAAAGCCAATGAGGAGAAGAGTGTGAGCCATGCATCCCCTCTTGCTGCAGCAGTGAGGGGCTCCAGGGTGGTAGACTTTTATGACCTTCACAGAGTCACACCAGACAGCCCTCAGCACCACCATGGAAGGCCATTGGTTTCCTGTTTTACCTCCTAGGCAGTTGTCTGCCTGAATTCAGGGGATACCCAGGAGGTGCTTGGCCGGTTTTGCAGCAAATCCTGAGGAATGAGTTCATTGTAGCCAAAGTGAGGCAGTGGCTAGTAGAGCAGGGGACAATGGGCCTAGGCAGTGTGGCCTTCCACAGGCATGGGGACTCACAAAGGGCTGCAGCACTAGAGTTCTAGTCTAGCCCTGCCAGGTGCCTCTCCTGCTACTACAACTCACAAGAGGCAGTCGTCACCTTAATTAAATTCACAGCTGAAGTGATATGGATGGTGGTGTGAGCACCAGGGAAATTGTCTTTATTGTATAAAGGGGAGTAGGCAGGAAGTAACACAGTGGCTTCCACCTGGGAAAAGCAGCTAGCAGGCATTCTGAGGTTGTGGGCTCTGCCTTCAACTGTCCAGTGTCTCCAGGGCCAGCCAGAGGTGTCAGGTCAGCCTTACAGCTCCAGAGTCCAGAGCAGGATTCTGCCATGAAAATGGCTGTGCCTTTTACCTGGGATTATGAAAGAGGTAGAAGTAGATATAGAGGCCTGGGAGGGAAGGAAGGGGCAGTCTAGAGAAAAAGCAGCCTTCAAAACCCAGGGTGTGTGCTGCTCCATCCTCTGCCTGAACCACCCCACAGCAATGTGACCACACTGCTCACAAGGGTAGCTGGCCTCCCCAGGCATAGCTTTCCTCCTCTGTCTCAGCTACCTGAGTGGCAGAAGGAGCTGACACTGGACAGGAAGGCCAGGGCCTGGCACTGTCACTGACCACTCCAGGGACAGGGTTACTGCTTCAGCTCTGCAATAAGACAAGTGGTTTGGGCTCTCATCGTTGCTGCCTCTATGCCCTCCAGGTAGGATTCCTGAGAATGCCCTTGACTTCATGAGCATTTGAAGCTGCCTACAATATTTAGCTACTAGTGATAGGACTCTTTAAGTCGTTGACTGATTCCAGAGTTCCTGTCATCACTGGTCAGGAGACACAGACCACTTGATGTCTCCAATCATGGGGATCCTCCAATTATGGTGAGGCTTCTGAAACAGATAGTACCTTTGCTTTTCCAGGTGCCCTGTTGACCTGGATCCTAGACCAGCAGCTTGGAAGAGAGATATTAGTCCTGCGTTCCAAACTTGCTTATGTGGGTGGTTCAAGGTTGGGCTTGTGGCAAACTCACTGAGCTTTCTACTTATAGCCTCCACATCTGTGCCTTGTCTCCACAGGTAAAGGGAGTCCCAGGATCACCAAGCCCAGCAACTGTGTCATCTCTTGAGCTTCAGGGTAATGGTGGGCAGGACCTGCAGATGCCCACTCATCCTATCCTGTGCTGCAGAGAGCATGATCTATACCCTTCACTGGTTTACACATCAGACCCTAACCAGGCCTCCTACCCTGCAGCCTCCATCCTGGTCTTAAGGCCTGAATCCTAGATGGCAGGATCTGAAGCATCTCAACCATCACTGCCTCTGGCAGACTGCCGTGACTGAACATGGAACACTACCTTGTTGCATGAAGTAGAACCCTGGCTGGTGTCTGGTATCCTCTATGCCAACCTCACCTCCGCTGGGCCAGCCCTGTCTACAGGTCCTCTGATGGGAGAAAGACCATTCTTTCTGCCTTGGTAGGACAGGATGTCCAAGGCAGCCCCAGTCACTTGGCTTTTCCTTCACTTCTAGTATGGGGTTCCCCATACCCCAGAGGCTGGTGCGAAAAAAGGAAAGAAGATGGGACTCAGAGCCAGTCTTTCTCCAGCCTTGAAACTCCCGGTAGAGGATATAGCTGGAATAGCAGGGACACTGGCTATTGTGGCCTTAGGGACACTCATTCCTGCTGGCAGCCAGACTAGTCTCTGAGTGGAATGGGGTGAGGATGGGGATACTTCAGTCTCCTTTCAGCTAGTGGCAGGATCCGACAATGGTGGTGAGGAACCCCTTACCCCCCTGCACTGCTGTAGCAAGCCTGGCCTGAGGGCCCTAGAGCTCCACAGAGTGCCTTTCCCTATGCCTGCTCTTTTCCTTAGGCTTTCGATTACAGGCTCTGTGAAGGATGGGAGTGCGGGGGAGGAGGCTGGGCCTGGGGGACAAGAGCATTTGTGGTTCCTTCCTACTGGTTCCTTCCTGAGCTTTTGCCTGGCCTTCTTCACACACTAGGTCATCCTCAGTGAAATTTCAGCCAAAGACCAGCCTGAACCACTTGCAAAATGTTCTTAGATGTCTCAGTTTCTCTAAAACTGTGGCCTAATTGCCACAGTAGTACTGCCAACTCCCTACACAGTGAACTGGGCAGGCTGAGGGAGAGTAACTATTGACACAGAAGACATCTAACTGCAGAGAGATTGACACAGGGGCAAAGGGCCTCCAAACCAAGCTCTTGTCCCCTTTCTGAAAAGCCCTTGAGTACCACTAGTACTGGGAGGAACACAGACATCCGCAAAGGCAGCTGGTGAGAGGAAGGGAGGGACTCTGTGGGATGCAGAAGTGGGGCAGTAATGGTGGCCTGTGCCTGTGTCTGGCCTCTTGGCTGATGGGGAATAAGAGGGAAAACTAGGGATGGCCGCAGCCCAGAGTCTCCTTTGTCCACCCCGAGGTTAGCTTTGGGAGTGGCAAGGGGCTCCATGTGGCTTCCCAAGCATTTGTAAGAATTAAACACTTCTGGTAAGTGAGTCCTGATACAAGGCTGGCAGTGTGGCATGTGCTTATTCCGGAGGAAATCAGTAGGCCCTGGTGATATGGGAGTGGCCTGTTACACCTCTGCTGTAATGGCCACCTTGGAGATGTGGGATATAAGATACCTACGCTACATTGGGGAAGACAATGACCATGCTAAGGCCATCTTCTCTCTTCCCAGTGAGGGAAAGCTAGTTCACCACTGCCCCTGGGTCAGCCCTCCTGGACAGGTAGCAGGAGGGAGACTGCCCTTCCATGCCATACCACTTTTCTCTCACTGAGACACCACATGCTTCGGTCATGAAACTTTCAAAGACTAGCTCAATCTATCATGGAGGCTACCACTATCCCCAAGTCCATGTCACAAACATACTAGTGCCCCAAACTGCAAAATTTGTTGGGGGCGGGGGAGGTGCTGTGCTGTATACATGGGATATGGCCCAGGCTGCCCTCCAACAGACTATTCAGTTCTCCTGAGTGCTGGGGTTACAGGTGTGCACCACCACACCCAGCTTTACCTTGTGTGGCTTTGGCATAGTGCTTTTGGCTCTGAGGTGGCTGACCTGGGATTCTTCATTCTTCGACATCTTCCACCTTTGTCCTAGTTACCTTGTTTAACACTTCACTGCCTTATTCTCCCCAGAACATTTGTATTTATGTGCACACATCTGCCTTCCAGCCAGGTCTCTGTCAGATTTCCTCCCAATCTGTTCCCCTTCCTTCAGTTCCAGACATGGTAAACACCATGGGTCATACTTGTGTGAGCCCTCCAAAAAGAGCTTGCTAGAGCTGACAGCAAAAGAACCTCCAGACTCAAGTGAGACAGACAGTCTGAGTAAACATCACAAAGCCCCTGTCTGCAACTAATACGCCCAACCTGTGCCATGGCTGCAGTTTCTCTCCTGACACTTCCCAACAATCATGTCGTCTTCCCCACAGGGCCCAGTGGTTGTCCTGAATCATCTGTCCTGATTTCCCAAAGGCACAAGATTTGCTTCAGGGTGGCAACCTAGGCTCAGTGGGTTGAGTCTGACCAAGGTAGGAAGAATGCACACCAGAGAAAAGCAAGAGGTGGCAGGTGCAGACAAGCAAGTGTTCATAGGCTAAGTCATGGAGAGGCAGACCAATGGTCTTATGAACTTAGCCTCAGACTTCCCACCCCTCTTGTCAATGGTTTTCTTGCCAAGCTGTAGAGCAGGGGTGCTGCTTCCAAATAATACTCCTTGGACAGGCTCTGGGCACAAAGGCCACATCTGTCTGACTCAATGCCATGACCATAGTATCTTAATGTCTGTTGGTTAAATGCTTGAAAATTTGGATGGCTATGGCCAGCAAAATTGATCAGTGTGTAAAAGCACTTGCTGTACAAGGATAGTTCAATCCCTGGAACTAAGGGTGGAAGAAAAGACCAGCTCCCAAAAGTTGTTCTCAAACCTCCATATGTACATGATGGCACATGTGCTTCATCGTCATTCACAAATACATATCTGAGTCCTTTCAGAGGGAAACCAAGAAAGACCTTGAGGTTGGCAGGTTAGTTCAAAGTTGCCTACATGTCATGGGAAAGACTAGAGTCCAGCTATGATAACATCCCAGTGCACTGTCTCTTTGCCTTTCTATTCAGAAACACGTTTTTTTTTTGTTTTGTTTTGTTTTTTTGTTTTGTTTTGTTTTGTTTTTTCCAGGAAAGTGGTTAGAAGCTAGAGCAGTCACCAGCAGGCAGTGGTGGTGCATGTCTTTAGTCCCAGCATTCAGAAGGCAGAGGTGGGTGGATCTTTGTGAGTTTGAGTCCAGCCTGGTCTACAGAGCAAGTTCCAGGACAGGCTCCAAAGCTACACAAAGAAACCCTTTCTCAAAAAAACCATAGAAGAAGAAGAAAGAGGAGGAGGAGGAAGAAGAGGAGGAGGAGGATGAAAGAAGGAAGAAGGAGGAGGAGGAGGAGGAGGAGGAGGAGGAGGAGGAGGAGGAGGAGGAGAAGCATCAATAGCTAGGGCGGTCTGAAGACACCCAAAAGCAGCTTCAGGAACAGGTGCCTATATCATAAGAAATGAGCTCAGACCTTCCATGAGAGCCACCAAGCATCTGGGAGCCTGAAGGAGGAAAAGCACAAAAGACTGGAACAGGAGACATGCCCACGGTGCCCACAGCCCTAAAGGAAAATCCACTCTATGCCCCAAATCTTGCTTTGTTGTTTACATTTCCCCACTGGCAACTTGGAGGTTAGGCAATGCAATAGGGAAGGACAGCTCACTGCTGCTCAGCAGTGAGCTATTTAGTAAGTGGGTAGTTACTGAGTGCCAGGCCTGGGGGCACACAGTGACTGAAGAAGGCATGGTTTGAAAGCAGAGTGGATGAAGCTAAGAGGTGATGGGACACACCTTTAATCCAGCAATTGGGAGGCAGAAGTAGGTGAATCTCTGTGAGTTTGAGGACCAGCCTGGTCTACAGATTAAGTTCCAGAACAGCTAGAGCTACATAGTGAGACCCAGTCTTGAAAAACAACAAAAACCACAAGAAAAGCATAGTGGATACATGTTTGTGGTGGCTTTCATGAGGCTCACTCAGGCACAATCCTGGCTCTTCCACTATATGGCTAGGTACCCAGCAGACAGAATTCGGGTTTCTTTCTGTCACATGGAGGAGACCCACCTGAGACAAAGCATCTGGCAGGAGAAGGTGCAGGCTTGGAGCTTCCAGAGCATTTTTATGACATTCTTCTGGGCATCTAACATGACAAATCGTCAAGTGCAGGGGGGCTTGGTTGGCACTTGGAGCTGAGTACTAGTTGACTTGGAGGAAATTTCAAAGGTGGAAAAAACTGCCAAGCTGCTGTTTGTGAGTCACTGTTGGACTGGAACCCATGTGTACCATGTCCCCACCTCAGAAGGCAACTGGGTTCATGAAAATCTCACTTCCCTTGACTAATAGTTTTGGGTGAAACAAACAATTTTAGCTTGTCTGGAGAATACTGTGACTATACAAAATACAAAGAAAGCTTGAACCAAAGACAGTATTCTGTACTCAGGAAGCCAGCCAGCTCTGTACCACACCAGCCCTGTTCTCTTCACCTCATAGACTCCAAACTCCCAGGTGTTTGCCTAGCTTTCTTGCCTTTGGCTGCCCAACTACCCCCACACCTATGGGGAGGAGCCTCTAGAGTATTGGGTAGAGGCACTGGTAGAGAGCGGCTGCCACCTTGTGGCCAGCTGGCAGTTTGCATCAGACCCCTCGACCTCATATGGCCAGGCTTGGAGTGGGCAGAGTAAATACTCTGGGCTTTGACTGAGCCTAATGGCACACATTTCTGATCCCAGCACTCATAAGGTCCAGGCATCAAGGATCACTGCAAGTTCTAAGCAAGCCAGATCTTCATAAGCAAGCCTCACCTTGCACACAAAGTTTCAGGCTTTTCTAACGTGGTGCCTGCCAAGACTACAGAGTAGCACTATAGCAGATGTCCACCATACATAAATAAGTGGCACAACTGAGTTCCTGTAAACCTATGGGAACTGAAAACGTCACACATATAATTGTCACATATCACAAAATATATTCTTTCTTTTTTTTTCTTTTTTTTTCTTTCTTTCTTTCTTTTTTTTTTTTTTGAGATAGGTGCCAGCAAAGTAGAGTCTGTGGTCCCACAGACAGCCTGCCACCTGTCACCACAGCCTATGAGGTCCGGATGACTTTTACATTTTAATTATATTTCTGGTGCGGGAACCATGAAAAGCCTAGAGAAAATCTTTTAGAATTGGAAGCATTGAAGATCGAACAATTAAGGACACGTTTGAAGACTCAGACACATTATCTGTCCCCAAGACCTCTCTGCTTTGGATTTGTGGAAGGGATATGAAGCAATTTCCCCTGAAGCCTTGTTGGATTGCCTCAAGTGGGCAATGGCAGCTGAGTGTTTTGGGGGTCTAACTAACCCCATGGCCAGCCTGTGAGTAGGGTTGCTTCCACCCAGAGCTACAAAGAATGTGCAGGGCAAGACTGCAGTGAGTGTGTGAAATCCCTTAAAATGGTGGGGGTGGGGAGATTACACAGAGCTTTAAGAAAGTCCAGATTTTCTGGGCGATGGTGGCTTACACCTTTAATCCTAGAACTCAGGAGGCAGAGGCAGAGGCAGATGAATTTCTGTGAATTTGAGGCCAGCCTGATCTACAGAGGGAGTTTCAGGACAGCCTCCAAAGCTATTCAGAGAAACTCTGTCATGAAAAACAAGAAGAAGAGGAGAAGGAAGGGGAAGGGTGAAGGGAGAAGAAGGAATAGGAGGAGGAGGAAGAGGAGGGGGAAGTCCAAACTCACGGGATTCAAGGAGGATAGAGCATGATGAATACAGAAAAAGAAAATGATGACACAATAGAGAAAGGGATGCCATGACCAGGCTGAGGGCTTCTGGGGAGGAAGCCATAATTCACAGGATGTTTTCTCCTAAGTCTCACACAACCTGGACAGGCAGACATGGTAAGTTTGTTTTGTTTTGGTGGTGGTGGTTGTTGCTGTTTTTCTACCTTCATTAATTAAAAGCAGTGTGTCCTTTGGCAATTACTCAATTGCCCTCTGTTGCCTTACTTTCCGCACATGGACAAATAAACTCATGTGGATAAAATGCTTAGACCCAGGCTTGTCATGATGGCCAACTTCATGTCCCACACATCTGCACACTCAAAAAGTGATGTGCCCGTATTTAATATTCTACCATTACCATCTTGAAAATACTAATAATTTTCAAAAAAAATCCTTGAGTTTTCATTATAGATTATGCAATTGTAACTTATGAAATTTCCTTATAAATTATGTAGGCAGCCCTGCCTGGCAAAATTTTTGTTTTCAAATGCTATGTTTGGGGCTAGAGATGGAGCTTGGTGGACAGATTGCCTAGCATACATGAAGCCTTGGCTTGATCCCTGGCACTTTGTAAACTGGGCATGATGGCTTTCACCTATAATGTCAGCACTCAGGAAGTAGACAGGAAGGTCAAAGTTCAAGGTCAGTCTTAGTTACTACGTAAGGAATCAGAGGGCAGCTTGGGATACATGAGACCCTGTATTTAAAGTTTTTTTTTTCTTTTTAAGTTAAGTCATATCATTATCTTAGAGTCAAGAATAACAAATCAGATTTAATATATTCCTGTACAAGGAGGCTGGTGACCTTAGAGATGAAGGCAGGATAAGGATCAAGCATCCACAAAAAGCCTGAAGAACATGCAGGTCCTTTGAAAGGCAGGAAAAAAGAGCATGAACAGTTGTAGAAGTAGGAGGGAAGCTGGCTATTTTGGGAAGTGAAGAAAGAGCGAATTCTCAGAGTAAAACATAGTGGTGAAGCCATGGAAACAGGATTGGGAAAATCTCTTGGATCTTGGCCACAAAGCAGGTTATAGATGAGCTTAGAGAAACCGACTTCGGTAGACTTAGGGAAAGCCAGGGTTAGAAAAGGAGAGAACAGTAATGGAGGTGTAGAGAGCCACAAGGTATCATCAAAGAAGATGGAATAAGGACACAGAGGGGAGGAAGGAAGGGCCTTTGAAGAGGAAAGCTAGGTCCCAGTTGGAATGCAAGAAAAGGTCACCAGAGGGCATGCCTTTTTATGTGAGCCTATAGGGAAACAACAGGGTGGCTAAGAGTTGGGGCAGGGTGGTGGCAGTAATGGGTAGGTAGTCAACTATTCCAGTAGGGACTTATCTCTCCAGCTGCTCTGTAAGTTTTCAGGTCACCATAGCATTGTGGGAAAGATTAACTGCTGTAATCCAAGTAAAGCCCTCAGTACAGTGCTTAACTCACAGCATGTATCATCGACGGGGGTGTTATAAATACCACATCTTCAATTCTCTGTGAACGCCTCCTGTGTGTCTAGTATCAGCCAACACACCTGAAGGGTTCAGTGTCCACTGCTCAGCTGAGCAGCTTTTCAGGAAATGCAGTCATAAAACCTACAGGTGATTTGGAAGCGACATGGCGTCTATCTCGAGGGCTTTTGTTGCATAGTAAACGCTGCCAGGCATGTAATAATACCTGTGAGCATGTCCTCTGTCATCTACATCCTCTAGCATGTTCTCCTCCCCTATTGCTCCTGCTTATTGATTACCAATGCACTGGTGCTCCGGTAATCCACATCAGCTGTCAGCTGTCCCCTTGACTTTTGGATTAGGCTCCTTTATGGAGATCACCTCATTGTTATGAGCTTTGAGAATTTGGAATGCTTTGCAAACCTGCCAAAAGTCTCAGAGCATTGAAAGGCCAAAGTATTGGAGGATGTTTGCCTGTGCCGCAGAAGTCAGTATTGGAGTACATCCAGCTGGCTACAACTGTCCCAAGCCTGTGGGTCATTGCAGAAGCCTTTACAAATGTTCCTATTGGTTTGGATCTTGTCCAGGTTCAGGGCAGAGACCATAGCACAGTCTCTCAAGAGACATAAAGGAAGTCTGTTGCTTGGGATGGCTGTGAATGCTTTTGGTAACCATCCAAGGAAACTATCACTCATTAAATATGCCTTCTCCTCCAGAAGAAAGCCAACTTATAGAGCACCATATATGAAGCTTCCAGAATAGTACGGGGCTCCAAGAACACCATGCACATGGCCAGCATACAAATGTACAGGGGCTTTTTGCTTTCAAATCTGGGTGGGTTGGAACAAACAAAAAATATTTTCTCCAAGTGGCATGCTGAGAGGAAATGAAGAGAACATAGAATATGCTAGTCTGGGCTGCCTTTCTGGGCTCCAATTGATTCCACAGCCACCAAAGCAGGCTGGGAAGCCCTCTGGCAATGACAGTGAGCTCAGGAAACACCTTGGACCAATTTATTAACTCTACCATCACACCAGGCTTAGCAAGCCCCAAAATCCTGATACTGACTCCAGCAGGAATTTGAAGCCCTCGTCTTCCACCATAAACACTTTATTGATTTATTGGCTTCCTTCCTATCTTTTTTGAAAATGAGGACAAATTCTGGCCAAAGCTGTAGTTTGGAGGAAACAAGGGATCCCAGCACCCAGACAAGACTGTATCACATCTCACTGTGTTTGCTCAAAGAAAAACCTATGTGTGCCTCTGTTCCTGAAAGGCCACGGGAAGGGATGCCCTTCTGTGGGTGGGTACCTATAAGATAGGATTATGGGAAGTGGGTTTTCTTTTCCTACCTTACAACATTTTGTATTGTTGGGTTGAGCGAATATTCCATTTACTCTGTGCACTTTTTAGATTTTTTTTTTTCCTTTGAGACAAAGGTCTTACTATGTAGCCTAGGCTGTCCTTGAACCCTCTCACCTCCTGCCACAGCCTTGCAAATGCTGGAATTACGGGTCTGTGCCCTTATACTTAGCTTTTCAACATTAATTCTATAATAAGAAAACAATCTTATTTGGAAAATGTACTGATTTTGCTATTTTGACTCTTTTTTGGCCTTTTTGGAGGGGGCTGCCACTCCGCATCCAAGTAAATCACACACAGTCTTATTATTTCCTGAGAATGTCTGACCTTAGTTTAGCTTGTTTCTAGCCAGCTCACCCTAAGTTTTCCCTCTGAACTTTTATCTTCCTCTTCTGTAAATCTTACTTTCCTTCAACAACATGGCTGGCTGGGTGGCTGGCCCCTGAAGTCCTCCTCTCCTTGTTCTTTTGTCCTCTCTGTCCTCATTCCTCCTTCTATTTATCCTCTCTGCCTGTCAGCCCCACCTATCCTTGTTCCTACCTCGCTATTGGGCACTCAGGTGTTTTAGACAGGCAAAGAATCACAACTTCATAGAGTTAAACAATGCATCATAAACAAAAGTCACACACCTTAAAATAATATTCTACCACAGGAAATGGCAAAGACAAAGATTATAGGAAGGACAGACTTGGGCCACTCCTGAATGTTTCTACAGAAATAGTCTCTTTACCCTCCCCCTCCCCAAGTCCCTATCTGTCACCAGTCTCTTCCCGACTAACCACATTTGTCCTGTAGTTATCATAGAAATCACTTTTACTTGGAAGTTAAGAGCCCTATCCTTCCAAGACTGGGTCTCCAGTCCTTCTAGTGTTCTTTCAGGGCACTGTGTCACGGCCCTACACTGTGCTCCCCTCTTACCCATCCTACAACACTGAGGTCCCTGCTAGCAAAACAGAGCAACCTTTTGGCCTTAGGAAAGCTCTCAGCAAGCTCACTAAGTAATTACCGAATAATCACTTATTGGGGGATATTTTATACACAGATCAATATAAGGGGTTCAAAGGTGAAAAAGAAAATTATTTCAAGGAACTTATAACTGGGGTTTTCCCAGTAATTCATATAAAACCAAGCATTGTCTTGAGGGTTAAGGCAGAGGTACAGGGGTAGAGACAGTGGTTCAGTGGCTAAAAATAGCTGTGGCTTTTCCAAATAACTTGATTTTGATTCCCAAAAGCAATGTTGGGAACATCTCATAGTGAACTCTAATTCCAGGACCAGGGGACCTGGAGTCCTATCCTGGTCTCCATGGGCAGTGTACATGTGAATGACATACTCTCATACAGACACAGATGTACATACATGTAAACGAATAGAAGTAAATATTTTATCTTATGTGTATCAGTGTTTTGCCTATATATATTTGTACTCCACATGCATAAGTTACAGTTGTGAGCTGCCATATGGGTGCTGAGATTTGAACTAGGTCTTCTGAAAACACAGTGATCACAACCACTAAGCCATCTTTTCAGCCCCTAGAAATAAATGTTTTTAAGTGATACAAAAACAATCAACTTTGAGGGCTGGGAAAGTTCTGAATCCTTGACATTTTTCATTGTATTTTCTGGTTCCTAATCCCCATTTGGAATGGTAAAATGAGCTATGTGCATGGAGTTATCAAGTTTCATATCTTTAGGTCCTTCATTAGAATTTGACCTATCTCTCTCCAGCCCTCAAATTATCCTAGGAATACATACTATTTACTCTTAGTTGGTGTTTGTGAAATACCATGTCTTCCTCTGCTGAAAGTCTCTGCTGAACTTATCACTGTATTACAATGGGTGCTTTATTGTTGAACAGTGCCCATGAGATTACACAACAGCTTGGATAGGAAAGGGAAATAAGGGCTATGGTCCCCCTTGAGCTACAAGGAACAGGGATTTGGAATGGTTAAATGTTAATTACCTGAGAAGAAATGTGGGCTGGAGTCCAGCAGTGCACTCCTGGGGATCATTTCAGTTCCAGAGGCTTGGGGCTGGCACTCTGGTAGTGGGTCCTAAGCATTCTGCCCTCCCCTGGCTGAAATGTGAATTCACTTCCATAAAAGCTGTCACAGAGAAAGAATCCAGTGGCCAGAAGCCAGGAGTACGCACATGGCTTGCTCGACATCAGCAACTCTGGAAGCTTTCCAGGAGTCAGAGGATTGTTCCATTTGCATGCAATCAATTATTTCTAAATGGATTTAGTCTTTATCTCACTCAAGACTTAATTTCTCATCATTTCCAACTCTAGGATATTCTTACAAAGGAACAGCCTAAAGATGGTCAGCAATGGGTATGAGGATCGCTGGATTGCTATGGCACATGAGGGTGGTAAAAATAGTCATTTACAAAGCCAAAGAAACTGAAAATAGATTTATATGTGTTTCTTATTTGGGAAATATTTGTTTAACTTAAAATGGGGAAGAATGGATCCTAGGAGGAAGATGTCATGGAGAAAATGACAATCTCTCTGAAGTTAGGTGTTCCCTTGTTAGTCTATAGTAATGTTATTGCCAGAAACTGAATAAGGAACTTGGGTTCTGAACGAAACAGTTTTATGATGTTGGATTCACTGACAGGTATTATTCAGAGGCACTAATGCATGGATAAATCAGTGATGACTGTTGAGTCAGGCCTAGGAATCACAATTCCTTTCTAAATGGGTGACCGTGGGTAAGTTTCTTAACCTCTTTTGACTAAGCTTTCTGTAAAAATTTGGGTTTAATCAGATAGTTTCTGTAAAGAATTCAGCATCATTTTTGGCATAAAATACAGCCACAATAAATGACAGTAGTTATTACTTTCAATTTCCAAGAACCAAAGACACCCCTCTCCTCAGCTAAACTGCAGAGCCGTGAATCCGGATCTGACAGACAACACCGAAGTAACCAATAAGAGACCAGGAAAAAAAACCCAAACAAATAGTGGAATCAAACCAATGGCATGGGCCCTTGTTGTTGGCCGCATTTTGGCTGTTCCACCAATAGTTTGAGGATGTGACTTGGGAGCGACATCCTGACAGTCCAATGACGCACAACCAACCCATACTCGCTCCTCGGAGGGGATATATCAAGGAGCCGGCACGTATAGATTCCGTTATTAGTGTAGTCTTGAATGGAGAAAGGAACTTGCGAGAAACCGCGCCTGAGAGAGTCACTAATGAACTAAAAAAAAAAAAAATAGGGAAAAGATGATGACTATGCTGGGCGAGTTCGGCCGCCATCATGCTCTAGTTTCCCCTTCGTCTCTGTGGGTCCGCGACCGAGGAAGCGGCCTCTGGGATGCTGAGGGGGTGTGTCCCCTCATGATTGGCGCAGGCCGCTCAGCCAATCCCAGCTCAGCAAACGGGAAGCACTTAACCAATGAGGGGAGACGGCAGCGGCGAGGACTTAAGAGAGGAGGAACAGCACTTTGACGGGCACGAAAGCTAGCCAGTGAAAGCTAGAGGCAGCCTGCCCTGGGCCAATGAAGTGGGGCTGTGGGCGGGCCCCCGAGTGTTTGTGTTGTGGTTTTTGGGGGAGGGAGGCGGAGGGGAAAGTTTGTTTATTTTGTTTTTAGTTTCTGGGGTCCCCGGGCTTCGGGAAGGTGAAGCGAGCGACAGTGACACCCCTCGCCTTTCAGCGTCCCCGCGACGTCGCCTCCACAGCCTGCGGAGAAGCGGGGACCGCGGTCACCGCTGGGCTCCTCAGCGGAACGACGCGCACTCGGAGCCGGCGCGGCTCAGCGGTGAGTGAGGACTGTGGGCCGCGCGGGCCTTCTCCTTCCTCGCGAGCCGCCGGGCCGAGTGGGGCGGCCCAGGGTGGGCGACTGAGGACGCCTCGGGGGCGCGCGCCGCGGCCCGCCGAGGCGCTGCATGTGCGTGTCCTCGCGCGGGCGCGCGCCGCGGGAGCGAGTCGGGCGGGGGTGGGTGGGTGGGGCGGGAGCGCGCGGGGCCGGGGTGGGCCGCGGCGGGCCAGGCAGCTCGCCCCAGGAGCGCTCTGGGCTCGCGGCGGTGTGTAGACGTGACGCGCGGTCACGTCGGTCGCGAGGGCCCGGGCGTCCTGAGTAGCGGGGCAGGGACAGACCGGCGCCGTCAGGTGTGAGCCGAGGAAGGGCTTCTGGGTGGGCCCGCGAGGTCCGAGCGCTTCGCGTCGCCTGGGGCCTTCGGGACTGCGAAGCCCTCGGACCTGAGTCTGCCTGGCGGTGGGGCGCGAGCATCCGGTGTCCCGGCGCACAGGCTTGTGTGCAGGACCTGGTGGCAGGGTTCCACGGTCATCCCTCGAGAGCTGCGTGAAGGGCTGTGGGCTGAGAGACATTGCTTACTTTGGACAAGGGAACAAACGAGGGGAGGAGGGATGACAGGGTTGGAAATAGCCCTAGGGAGGGTTTGCCACTTTCCGCAGGTCCCTTTAATTTTATGTCTTAGTCCATAATGGCTAAATATCTGATCCAGCGAACGACAACAAGTAACAGCAGCCAAAAGTCTTGGGCACAGGTCACCTGTCTGGGACTTTTAGCTCCATGCTTTCTCATGTGTCTTTTGGCTGTTTTATTCTTTTGACTCGGTGAATAAAGAGTACCAACCAAAAACTCCGTGAATAAAACATATTTTGTACGTCCATAACAGTTACACATAGCAGCAAGCAAAATTCGCATACCCTAAACTTGTTGTGAAGGTTTAATGCTGTGTTTCTCTTCGTTTGTGGGAGATGTCTTTAAAACTGTGGTTATGGTGGGTTGTAAATGCTCCTTAAAGAGCGTGGATGTGGACGGTGGACGAAGCCTTGCACTTGTACAGCATGAGGTATCGCTGTAGTAAGTGGGAGGGGTATCAGTGTAGTTAGTTGTCCCTTCAGGTAGGCACATTCTTGAGTATCCAGAATTCAGATCAGTCTGGTTTGTCTCATTTGGATGCAGGGATGAGGCTTATGATGTCTGCCTGTGTTTTCTTGTTGTTTTGTTTGTTTGGTATTTTTGAGACAAGGTTTCACTGTGTAGCTTTTGCTGGCCTGGGATTGTTTTGTAGACTGGGCTGGCATGAAACTCATAGAGATCCGCCTACCTCTGCCTTCTGTGTGCTGGATTAAAGAGGACTGGCTTAGTTCTGGACTGTCTTTAAGGGATGTCCTAAACTTGATTATTTGAGCACTGTAGTTACCAATGGGACTTAGAGGAATAAGGAAATCGTCCACGCTGCATGTCTTTGAACCCATCATATATGTTTAAAGTCAGAACAATACTATTGTTCAAGTGTCAGTATTGGCTTTATGTTTGTTGTGTGCTTACAGTGTGCCAGCCTATCTATGTCACTTTTAAAATCCTTACCTCAAATCTATGGAGCAGAAACTTTCATTGTTATAGAGATGAGGACAAGGGCTCCCGAGAGCCATTCAGCTAGTTTTAATCTTTGGTCTATTTGGTTTCTTTTTTTAAAAATTTATTTACTTGTATTTTATGTACACTGGTGTTTTGTCCACATGTATGTCTGTGTGAGGGTATCAGATCCCCCCGGAACAGGAATCACAGACAGTTATGAGCTACCTTATGGGTGCTGGGAATCAAACCCAGGTCCTCTGTAAAAGCAGTCAGTGCTCTTAACCCTTGAGCCATCTCTCCAGCCCCAGGTCTATTTGTTTTATTTTTCCTTCCTAAATTATCCAGAGGGAGAAAGGCAACAGGAACACTGAGAAGCAGAGAGAGGTAGGAAAGGAAAACCCATTGGTAATATTAGGTTGGCTGTACACAGGTTAAGAATTTAAATGTTAAATTGAGACTATTCCTGTCTTATAATTAAGCACCTTAAAAAATACATCCAACTTTGGATTTTTAATTGACATATTCATTGTATGTAGTACTTTGAAGCTCTGTTTTTATTTGATTATTTTATTTTTTCCTTAGGTCTTGCTATGTGGTCTTACTGGCCTCAGACTCATGATCCCCCTGTCTCAACTTACCCAATGCAGGAATTACAGATCTTTGCCACCATGCTTCAAAAGTCATTTCATTTTCCTCTCTCCCTTTTTGTGTTGTGTTTAGTGTTTTGTTTTTAATATCTTTCTCTAGCCCAGGATGCCCTGGAGTTCACTGTGTTGCCCAGGCTGGTCTTGAACTCTTGGCCATGGCCCTGACTTAGCCTCCTGAATACTGGAATTACTGGTGTAAACCACCAAGCCCAGCTTCTGAAGACCTTTTCTTCCTGTTTCTGTCCACTGATTCTTTATTCTTCCTCAGGTCTCTTAGAGCTCCTGTTCGTTTTTGTAATTATCAATTTGTGATTCAGGGTATGTCTGTTTTATTTGCAACATCGCTAGAGCCTGGCCAAGTGTTAGGCATACAGCAGAATCCCAGAAAATAGTTCTTGGTTATGTTATGAATTTGGCTTTTACTGTTATTATTTATTGTTATTTTTAAATTTCTTGTAGCCTTGTCTACATAACTTCTCCTAGTAGTGTCTGGGATTTGATGCCACTCTTTTTTTGTTTTGTTCTTTTTTTCCCCAAGAGTTTCTTGTATAGCCTCGGCTGTCCTGGAACTCACTCTGTAGAGCAAGCTGGCCTTGGACTCAGAGATCTGCCTGTCTCTGTTGCTTTAATCTGCTGGGATTAAAGGCATGAGCTTGACGCATAAAGATAGATCTGAAATTACAATGTTGAGCTTGCTGAGTTGAATGAGCAGTGCATCCTGGTTATTCAGGCTGGGTCAGCATTGCACCTGTTACTCTTCCCTTGTCTCAGCTGCTCTTGATTTCTTTCTCCTCTCTGCAACATGTTGCTTCTAGAGACCTTCGAGCAGCCTGCTTGCCCTTTGACATTTGCTGACTTTGACAACTGCCTCTAGTGTTTCACCCCTACACGTTGCCCCCACACAAATCTTCCTGAAAGATTGTTTTATGTTTTCTGCTCCTTCCCAAATCTACCACAAACACTTAGGTTGGAAATTCTCAATGGTGTTTGATTGCCTAAAGGGTCTAAGTGCTTTAGCCTATTATTTACAGATCTCTGGACTAGTAGTACCCAATAGAAACAGAAAGCAAACCACAAATGTAGACCACATATATAATTTAAATTTTTCTAGTAGCCACATTAAAAAATAAAAAGAAAGTCAAATTGATTTTTGTAACATTTTGTAACATCCAAAACCTTAGTATTTAAATATGTAATTACACACAAAAAAAACTAGTACTGGGTATTCTAACAGCCTTTTTTTTGTGTGTGTGTTTAATGTTTGGAATCTAGAATGTATTTTTCACTTATTACATCCCAATTCACACTAATCACATTCAAGTGCTCTGTAGTCGTGTGTTGTTCATGGCTACCTCATTGGACATAATAGATCTAAACCATGTCTTAAGCATAGTAGAAGGACCAGACCTAGGTAATTCCAGTCACTGACCTTTGCATAACTCAGTTCCCCTCACCTAGAAACAGCTTCATTATCCAAACATGCTAAATTTCTTTTCTGAGAAATACAAGGGAACCAGAGAGCTCTAATTTTTAATTCTTGTCATCTCTGGGATTGTGTTTATGTGTATGTATGTAGTATGTGCCCACAGAGGCCAAAAGAGAGCCCTGGAGCCCTGGGAGCTAGACATAGGCGGTTGCGAACCATCCATACGATTTCTGGGATCCAACTCAGAGAAGGCTATAAGTGCTCTTAATCTCTCAGCCATCTCTCCAGCCCTTTCTGTGGAAATTTTTAACATTATTGTTTTTCTTTTTTGAGATGAGGTCTCCTTTGTTGTTCAGGCTTCCCTGGAACACCTGGGCTCAAGTCATCCTCTTCCCTCAGCCTGCTAAATAGCTAAGACTACAGGTAACACACCACCATATCTGATTTAATGTCATTTCTTTTCATATTATCTTTATAATGTAACTGTGTACAATCAGTTTGTTGTAATCACAGTTGATAAGGCATAAGCACTGACTCGTGATTACCTGAGAATTAGAACCAGTGCCAACAGGACATTCCCTCCCTGTCCTTACCCATGTGTGCCTGCTGAGTAACAGCTTGATTGTCCTGGATTGTGTGTGCTGACATCGTCCCCGTTGCATGTCTTGAGAACTGAGCTTTGCTTTCCTCATTTTTGCTCCTGACTGGGCTTGTGCTAGGAAATCTATATATTTTGAATAAATGAATAAATGCTGTTACGAGTAGGTTTTACATATTTACAAATAACATCTCCCATCAAAATGCCATCTTTTTAATGTATTCTTTCTTTCTTTCTTTTTTTTAAAGACAGGGTCTCTCTGGGTAGACCTGGCTGTCCTAGAACTCTACATAGGCCAGGCTGTCTCAGACTTACAGAGATCTACCTGCTTCAACCTCCCACTCTGCCTGATCTACATGTACTTTTTTAATCTTTCTAGCTAAATAGTAGTTAATACTGTGTCCTTTGAAGACAAGATCATGAATTGTGAAAGAAAATATGGATTTGGAGGGCAGTGCTAATGATTGATTGAACCTGGGACTTTGTAAATGCTGAGCACTGGCATTCTACCATTGAGCTAAAGTTCCAGATTTCTGCCATATTTTTGTATATCTTGTTTTTGAGTGTACGTTTATGTATTTTCCCCCTTCTATTGAGGTATTACTGACATTCAGAAATCTAGGATAGTTAATCTATGCATCTTGGTATATTTGAAGTAGATTTCCTTCTTTTTTGAAAAGTAACTGTTCATATTGGACTTGGTGATAGATGCCTTTAATCCTAGTACTTGGGAGACAGAGGCAAATGGATCTTCTATGAGTTTGAGGTCAGCCTGGTCTACATAGTGAGTTCTAGTACATTTGGAATATACAGTGGGACCTTGTCTCAAAAAGAAATTAAGATTAAAAATAACTCAGCTAGGCTGTGCATGCCTGTAATGCCAGCCATGGAGGGAAGTTGAGAAGAGAGATCACTGAAGCTCATTGGCCAGCCAGCCAAGCTAATTGAATCAGCAAGAGAAGAAAGGTTGACCTTATGCGCGCGCGCACACACACACAGTGTCGACATGCACATACTGTACCTATATATCACATTTATACACAGTCCCCTCATACAAAATAAAGAAGAAAACACTTTATATGTTACAGTTTTCAGGTTGATCAGAAATAAAGGTTGCATGTGTGTGTGGTATGTCTTTAATCCCAGAACTCCTGAGGCAGAGGCAGGAGGATCCCTTCGTTCTAGACCAACTTGGTTTACCTAGAAAGTTTCAGTCTAACCATAGCAACATAGTGAGACCCTGTATGAAAATGAATGAATGAATGATAGATAAAGTAGTAGTGGTTGTTGTTTGCATCCTGACATGGTGGTCTATATCTATAATCCCAGCACGCTGAGGTATAGGCAGGAGGGTTACAAGTTGCTCTGGGCCATATAATGAGACCTTGTCTCAACTCCCCACCCTCCTAAAAAAAAGATGTTTAACTTTTATGAGACTTGGTTCCCTTGTGGTTTGTAAACTGGCTGTAAAAGCAGCTTCAGAGGCAGAGCTCCAGAGAAGTTCCATGAGTATTGGCATCCTGCACATGCCCATCCAGAGCCACAGCCAAGATGCAAAGTCTGAACCAGAAGTCAGAAGTCATGGGTTTGTTTGTAGTTCTGATACTTGCTTGAGTGCCAGCTGGATTCTGGGCACAGAAATGCCAGAATTTTAAAAGTAGATTGAAAAAAGGTTAAAAAGCCCTTCTCACAGAGGTGAAATGATACATTCTTCCTAGAGAGATTTCATTTCTTGCTGTTCCTCTTTACTTTCTTTACTCATTTATACCTTAGGGTATATTATACCATATCTTTACGTCTGTCTGTTCTATATTGTAAGCTTTAAATTAAGAATAAAAAGCTTATTGTGTGTTCATGAGTATGTCTTTCTTTGCCATAGCATTCAAATGGAGGTAGAGGACAACCTTAGAGAGTCAGTTCTTCCCTTCTACCTTTATGTAGGTTCCAGGGATTGCTCTCAGGTTGTCCATGCTTGTGCAGCAAGCACTTTTACTTACTGTCCCACCATGCCAGCCTAGAATCTAAGCTTCTGAAGACCAAGACTGTTTTTCTCTACATTTCCAAGTCCACATTGCACTGTGCCTGCCATAGTGTAGGCATTCGGAGATCTAGAGAGTGCCCTAAACAGATTACTTAGTTTGGGGGCTGGATGTAGCTTAGTTGGTAGGGTGCTTGCCTAGCATGTACAAAACCCTGGATTTGATTCTTAAAAGTTCCTTGAACCAGGTGTGGGGTCTAGAGAGATGGCACAGTGATTAAGAACACTGGTTATGCTTGTAGAGGATGTGAGTTCAATTTCCAGCATCCACATGGTGGCTTATAGCTGTGTGTAACTCCTTTTTTCATAGGCTCAAGCATGTCCTTCTTGCCTCTGCAGGCAGTGCATATATATGTCCAAACCCACACAGACATACATACAAATTAAAACTATTAAAAGCCAAGTGTGGTAGTTTATGCTGGTAACCCAGCACTCAAAAGTGAAGGCAGTAAGATGAGAAGTTCAAGGTCATTCTCAGCTATGTAGTAAGTTTAAGATTAGCCTAGGAAACATGGAGACCCTATTTCAAAAACAAAACTTTTTTTTTTTTTTTTTTTTTTTTTTGCACCAGCTAGAGAATTTTGTGCCAGTGAGAACTTGGCAGTTGTAGTAAGAAGAATCTTTTAAAACTACAGATCTATTCTGTATGTGTTTTACCACATTTACTTAGAAAAACAAGTGCAGTCAGTAGTAGAAGTACATGCTTATGTGACAAAACTTTCCTGGGGAAATGCTACACACACATCTACTCACCCCAGATAAAGATCCCACCACAGACCAAAGTATGGGTACTACCCAAATCCAGCTTGGTGAACCAATGAATTTAACTGGGTTTATAGGAGCAGAAATGACTCAACAGTATCTGCATCACAAAGACTCACCCCAGCATGGGTGGCAGCTCACAAAAGCGGGAAAACCTGGAGCACACTGTACAACCTGCAAGCACTTGTAGAGATTGGAGAGTGTCTTTTCTGAATAACTCTGGTCTGAACCTCTTCCAGACAGCTCAGCTGGTTTCTACTGCTTCCAGGCAACGGGGGAGGGGGGGACTTACCACAGTGTTTCCCTTTGTTGTTGTTGTTTTCTTTATTTCTTACATTTTAATTAATTACATTTATCCCTCCCCCCTTTTTTTTGTGGTATTGATACATGTGGAAATCAGAGGACAACTTGCAGGAGTTGGTTTCTTTTCTTCCACCATGTGGGTCCCAGAGATAGAACTCAGGTTGTGAGGTTTGGTGGCCTTCACCTGTTGAAGCATCTCTAACTCCTCTTTGTTTTTGAGCAGGGTGAGTACATAGCTCAGGCCAGCTTCAAACTGGTAACCTTCCTGCTTTCACCTTTCAAGTACTGGGAATGTGGTCATGTGCCACCACACCCAGATCCCAGGTTCATTATTATTATTGTTGTTGTTGTTGTTATTGTTATTATTAAATAAATTTTAAAGATTTATGTGTATGAATGTTTTGCCTACATGTATGTTTGTGCTCCCTGTATGTTCCTGGTGCTTACGGGGGGTCAGCTGAAGGCATTAGACCTCCTGAAACTGAAATTATAGGTGCTTATGAAGCACCATGTGGGTGCTGGGAACTGAACCTAAGCAATAAGTGTTTTTAACCCTTTATTACTTCTTTATTACTTCTTTAATGCTATGATCAAACCCAGCATGTTATACCTGCAAAACAAGCATTTACCACTAATGTCTATCCCAATCAACCTTTACCTAAAAAAAAAAAAAAAAAAAAAAAAAAAAAAAAAGTATTTGGCCAGGCAGTGGGTGGTGCACACCTTTAACTCAAGAGGTAAAGGCAGGTGGATCTCTGAGAAGCCAGACTAGTATACAGAGTGATATCCAGGACAGCCGAAGCTACATAGAGAAACCCTGTCTCAAAAATCCAATAACATATTTGTTATTTTTAGTTACATATGTGTATGTATGTGCTTATGAATGTGGGAGCCCATGGAGGCCAGAAGGGGTGTTAGATCCTTTGTAGCTGGAGGTTATAGGCAATTGTGAACTGCTTGGTGTGGATGCTGGAACCTGAACTCAGGTTCTATCCTCCATAGAAGCCCCAAGTGCTAACTGCTGATCCATTTCTCTAGCCCCCTTCCCCATATTAGAATGCTTATAAAGACAATCTGAAGTTCTCTTCAGGGAAGATAATCATCACAAGTCAAAATGGTGCTTGTCTCTTCTGGTTAATGCACTTGTTTGAGTAGAGTACTGTAAGGCTGTCAGGTGGAATTAGAAAGTGGTGACTCATATCAGCCTATCTGTAGGAGCTGTGCTACAGAAGTGACCTCTAGGTCACCTGTGTGAGTGCTGATGCCATCTCTGAAGGGCTGGACACTGTGAAACAGTGGAATGTTGAACAGGAAGGACTACTCAGAAGGGCCTCTGGGCATGTCTTGGAGAAGATGCTTCTTGCAGCTTGAAGGTCTTTGCATATCGCCTACATCTCTCAAGCTAGTGTTAGTCTGTTTGATTCCCACATTAGCTCACATTCCTTCAATTATTCCTTAATTACTCCTTTTTAATTTCAACAGCTTTTTCCCCCCTGGTTAAATTACTGTAACAAATTGCCTCAGCCATAGTCAAAGATTGGAGATAAGTCAACTTAAAAAAAAAAGGAAAACGAAAGATTTCGACTTTGTACTTACCTATGATGTATAAAGTCCTGAGTTAGTTTTAGCGTATTAAAGGAAAATAAAATGTTTGTTTTATCGGTTTTGGTCCATGATCAGTTAGCTTGATGCTTTCGGCCTGAGACAAAGCTGCACATTATGGAGGGAGCTTATGGTAGAAGAAGCCTTCATCAAATGAGGGCTGAGAGTAGCAAGTAGAGGAAGAAGAGGGGCAGGGCCATAGCATACCTACCCTATCAAGGCACATTCCCCATGACCTAACTTACTTCCACACCTATTAATAGTGTTGTGGGTTAGGGACAACCCCCAAGAAGTCCAATCTACAGTCCCTTCAGTCTACCTTACTCTCCTGCTTAAGTACCACCCTCCCCAACCACACCATCTTTTGCTTCTTTCCTTCTATAATCACTAATTTTTTTTTTTTTTTTTTTAAGAAACAACCATGGTGTGGGATGTGGTGCACACATGTGTAATCTCAGCATTTGGGGGATAACAATTACTTTCAGAATGGTAGGTGACTAAGTACTGGTGGTGATTACACTCAAAAGATGCTAGTGGCTGACATTAATGTAAATAACTATGTTGTTTGTATACTCACTGACTTGGATTGAAAAGGACTGAAGAGATACTAGGTAAGGATCGCACTAACACAGAGTGTAGTTTATTCTGTAACACTGTTCCGGAGTATCTTTATTTTAAAAAAAAAAAAAAATACGTAATGTGGGGACTTAAAAATTAGAAGTGGGGCTAAAGAGATGGCTCAATAGCTAAAGTGCTTGCTGTGCAACCATGAGGCCCTGAGTTCAGATCACCAGCACCCATGTAGGAGCATGCCTGGTAGCATGCGCCTTTAACCCAGAACTGGGAGGAGGGAGCAGGAGGATCCCAGGGCCTCACTGCCAGCCAATCTAACCAAAAGAGCGAACAAAAACTGAGAGACCTTATCACAAAATAAGATGGCGTGTGATAGAGGAGGGTACCCATAGTTGGCCTTTGGCCTCCACGTGCATGGGCACCCTTCACATGTGCACACATATGCATGTGCTGCTATCGAACAATATAGAAAGTGACCTGGCTATCATTCACACTAAATGAAGAGAAATGTCTAAAGCAGCTGCGAGGAACAGGGTTCTCATCTGGAGGAAGAAATCCAAGTAAGAAATGAGACGGTTGTTCTGAAAGCACCTCCTTTCTCCTGTACAAATCTTGCCGATATTCTTCTCATGAGATGTTTTACCCAGGGGTATATCTCTGTTGAATTTCTAAATATAGTCTGGTTAGATGAACATGGACTACACACTTTAAAATACTCTTTCACCACCTATACTTTAGTTCGTGTTTCACTCCAAAAGGTTTGTATTTTTATAGCAATATGCTTAACATTTATGATGTTTTATTTGCATTTTGGCTCAGTCCCCTTTAAAAAAAAAAAAAACAGTGCACTCATTATTACACTTAAACAATGTGGGGAGCTGAGAACTACAAGTCGCTACAGAGAGGAGGTCTGTGTGTATTCTGTGCTCCTAATACATGGCTAGCTGACTGGCCATGGGGAAATGTTACTTGTAACACACACACACACACACACACACACACACACACACCCTCCTCTCTCATTCTCTTTCTCTCTCTCTCTCTCTCTCTCTCTCTCTCTCACACACACACACACACACACACACTCCTCTCTCATTCTCTTTCTCTCTCCCCCACCCCAAACACAGTGAAAGGCTCTTTGTAGGACTTACAAAAACAAAACAAGAATGAAAATGTGAAAGACATCACATTTCAAACCAGTGAGGGCTGGTTTGAAATGTTTAAACAGGGGACCCTGTGCTCCCTGCATGGCTTGTGACTCTGCCTCAGCACTTTGTGCCAGCAGGGCCTGCTCTGATGCTGTGTTTGCTTTGGAAACTGATGTGTTCAGCTTATTTACTGCATTGAGGAATGTGGATGGCACTTTTGTGTTTGCCTTTAACCTTTTTCCCATTCTTGAGTCTGAAGACTCATTCAGATTGCTTCCCAGAAAGGTAACTCCAGAGGCTAGATTGCATTCTCTGCCTTACTTTACTGCAAATGGTTGACTCTCGTAGGTCCCTTCACTGGTCACCAATCTTCTCAGTACCAGAATTCTGAAATCTGGCAATACTGATCATGAAATGTGTCCTATTCTTTAGTTCTTTCTCCTGTGGCTTTGGGCGCTTTTTGTGTTTGTTTTGCTTTGTTTTTTGAAACTGGATTTCACTGTATTGCCAAGGTTGGCTTTGTACTTCAGATTTTCCTGCCTCAGCCTCCTCAAAGGTGACTAGGATTCCCGGCAGCATTCTATCAGCTAGCACCTTTGGTGTGCACCCTTGGTTTCTGTTTCCAAGCCATCATCCTCAGGCTGTGTCTAGATTATTCAAGTAGCTGTCTGCCTGTTGTCCCATTCCTTTTTGCTCAGAAAACATTTCCTACCCACTGTTTTCTCTCATTGAAAACTGTATCTTTTCATTCTAGGAAATCAACACCTATCTGAGCCAGATGCCTTTACTTTTCCAAATATACCAACTCTCATTCCCTGCTTTTCCATCCCTGACTTCTCTGATACATACAGTCTTTGCTCCATTTTCCATATGATTTTCCCCCCTTTGACTCTTTCTCTCTTTTGATGGCTTGATTTATGTAAAATATTCTCTCTGCATCTGGCTGCCAATCTTCTTTTTCCCCTTACTCTCAAGTTTTCCTGGACTGGAGAAATGATGGGCTCAGTGGATAAAGTGCATGAGGATCTGAGTTCAGCTGTGAAGTACATGTCTGTAGCTGCAGGACTGAGCAGTCAGAGACAGGCAGGTCATGGGCCTAATGAGCCAAGCAATCTAGCAGAAACAGCAAACTCTAGGTTCAGTGAGAGTGCCTGTCTTAAAAAAGGACAGTGGATAGCAATGGAGAAAGATAGCAAGGATCAATCTCTGGCCTCTACATATGCACATATGGATTAGTGTAAACATGCACACACGTACACAAAGGTTTTGGTTTTTTTGTTTGTTTGTTTGTTTGTTTTTTTCTTCCTTAAAATATTTCTTTGGTTTTTTGAGACAGGGTTTCTCTACATAGCTTTGGCTATCCTTGAAATTGCTCTACAGATCAGGCTGGTCTTGAAATCAGAGATCCAACTGCCTTTACCTCCTGAGTGCTGGGAATAAAGTCATATGCTCTACCTCCTGGCTTGAAATATTAATCAAAGGCCTTCTTCATTTTGAATCTGGAGGCACTTTTTTTTGCAAAATAACAGGTGCAGTTTGTTATTACATATATGTGCAAAAGAAAAAAATACAATTTTATAAGATAATATAAAGTGATAGATATTATATGTTGTGATCACTATTAGAGGTTACATTAGACCTGTATATAAAGAGTGTAGTTGATGTCAAAATGAAAAGACAGGGGGCCCTGCAAAAAATAGTGAAAAAAGAAATGAGCATGTGACAAAAACATGGTTTTGCTCAGAATTGAGTATTTGAATTCTCATTTTTTTATTTTTTTTCTGTGTTACTGAAATTTGAATCCAAGGTTTATCACAGCAAGGACTCTATGCTGAGTTGTATCCAGAGGCTTTTTAAAAGTCTCTCTCTCTCTCTCTCTCTCTCTCTCTCTCTCTCTCTCTCTCTCTCTCTGTGTCTCTCTCTCTCTCTCTCTCTCTCTCTCTCTCTCTCTGTGTGTGTGTGTGTGTGTGTGTGTGTGTGTGTGTGTGTGTGTGTACACATTGAATGCAATGTCTGGTGGAGACCAGAAGATGGTGTTGTAAGCTGTCCCAGGTGAACACTTAAAACCAGACTTGGTTCTCTGCAAGAGTATTATGGGCTCTTACCTGCTGAGCCATTTTTCTAGCTTTTTTGTTCGTTTCTAAAGTGATAAAATTAGAGTATAATGAACTAGGGAAACTGTTAAATTCATTTATTGATTCTACTGACATTTTTACATAATATATATTTAAAAGGTATATTTTAATGTGTATTTGTGAATGCCTGCATATATGTCTGTGTGCCTCATACAGGGTTACAGATGGTTGTGAGCTGTGCCACACACAGCTGTGAGCTGTGGGTTTTTGGAATCAAACATGGGTTGTCTAGAGGAGTAACCCTGAGCATTTACTCATGAAGTCATTTCCCCAGCTCCTACAGGTTTTATACTTATAAATATGAATATTGGGCTAGCAAGATGGTGGGTAAAGGCACCCATCAAACCTGATGATCTCAAGCAGTCTCTGAATCACACAATGGAAAGAGAGGATCAAATCCCACAGTTTGCCCTCCACACAGGGACCCAATATAATAAATGTAATAAAAAATTTTAAAAATATATATATATATCATTTATAAAGGAAGGTGGTTTTATTTTCTATTTTTCAAGTCTGGTGAAGAGCATTTAGTCTTTTACTACCAAATCCTTTATCAGGTCACAACTTACTCATCCACTCATTCATTTTTAAGAAATAATCTCATGTGCAGTCCAGGCTGGCCTTGAACCCACTCTGTAGCTAGGGCTGGCCTTGGGTCTTCCTGCCTGAATTCCCTCTGCCACCACTGCCTGATTGCTAGGGGTAAGGCCCTGGCCACTATACCCCACAGAATTAATTAACCCCTCCCTCCTCAAGTCATTCCCTCTGTCTCTTTCTCTAACACTCTTTTTCTCTATTTTCTTAGGTTTTTGGGAGATTCCCCAGTAATGCCATCTTGACCTGGTAGTTTCTTTGTGGGAATGTTTTGGGCCAAATTTAGATTATCTAGCAATTATAGTAGTGTTCAGCTTCTCCATCTTCAGTGAGCCTTGGTATTTCTCTATTTTACTTAAGTTGTCAAGTTCATTGGTATGACACTGTTCTTTTTTTCTTTGAGGTTTATTTTATTTATAATTGTGTGTGATTTTGTGCATTTGAGTGCAGGTACTCACACAGTCTAGAAGAGAACATCAGATCCCTTGGAGCTAGAGTTACAGGCAGTTGTGAACCACCCAACCTGAGTGCTAGAAACTGAACTCAGGTCCTCTGTAAGCCCAGTACACAGTCTTAACTGCAGAGCCTTCTCCCTAAACTTTCTTACCAATCTTTTAATATATCAGTGCAATTTGTATAGGCACGGCACCCTTTATTCTTATTATGGTAATTTACATTTCTGTATTTTTGTCTTTGTTTAATTAGATGTGCATTAATTTTATTGCTCTTCACGAAGAACCTAATTTTGTTTTCATTGATTTAATTTATTAAATGTTTATTTAGTTTTGGTTTTTGTGAAACAGGTTCTTATTTATAGTTCAGGTGAGCCTTGAACTCAGCACTCTAATGCCTCTACCTCTGGAGGTGCACCACCACACTTGGTTAAATTTTTTTATTTGACCAAAGGTTTAATAGGAAAATGTACATGACCTGAGTTTTATATTATAGTAAAACAGATGTACTGAGGAGAGGGCATGTGGAAGCAATTGATGTTTCTGCGGAATACAGACATTTATAGTCTCATTCCAAGATCCAGTGGGCTACTGTTTCCTCATTCCATTCCAGTAGTACTCAGTTGCCCATAGCTGTCATCTCCATGCAGTCATACACCAAAGAGTTCATAAAGAACAGATCTCTACAATATTCATTGATATGTCTGCCATTTAATTTCAGTGATAATTTTTTTTTTTGTCATCACTTGGTCTTATTTGTACTGGGAATTGAACCTAGAGCTGTGCATGCTAGGCAAGTACTCTAAATTAGACTTCCAGCCTTTTATATTTTATTAATATTTGTTATTGCTGGGTGGTAGTAGCCAGGTCTTCCCACTCAAATACATTAATGTTTGGCAGTCACAGTGTAGCTTTTCTTAATAAACTGGGTGGACTATAAATAGTCTCATGTCAGTTCAGGTCAGATTATGCTGCTAGTCAAATTCACATTGAGTTTTGCCAACTAGTGAATGTACAGAAAACTTTTGGCTTCCACAGTTTTTAGATTTGGGGATTGTGATTATAAGGGAGATTATGTGGACTGTGTTTACCTTCTTAACTCTCATGTTTGATTACTTTTGTCATCTTCAGAAAGTGAAGCCTGCATCTCTTTTTTTCTTTAATAGAATGTGAGACTAAATCTGTTCTGTACAGTCCAGAGGAAGTAGGATACCTCTCCAAAAAGCTTGAAACCTTAGGCAGTTGTGACACCTTCCCAGCTCCGTTCTGTGCATAGCTGACTTAAGCAAGGACTTCTGATTCAATCTTCTACATACTCCTTTTAGAGGTGCTTTGCAGTAATACGTAGTAGGAAACAACGATGTAAACACCCATGCATCACTTAGTAGATTTTCTCCAGCAGGAGCAACCGACTTCTGAACTTACCTTTCCTATTGTCAGTCCATGCAGTAGCTTAAAAATACATCTTTGTAGGCTCTGGGTATAGCTTTCTGTTCCGGTGCACACCTAGCATGTGAGAGGCCCTTGATTAACTGTAGTGCTGTAAATAAACAAATGTTTATAAAAGAAATTCACACAGGGGTAAAATTTTAAGTAGTGTAGAAGTATAATAAAAATTGCATAATATTTTGTTTGTTTTTCAAGACAGGGTTTCTCTGTGTAGTCCTGGCTGTCCTGGAACTCAGAGATCTGTCTGCTTCTGCCTCCCAGATGCTGAGAGTAAAGGCATGTGTCACCATGCCTGAGTTCACCCCATTCATTTTTGACCACTTGTTTTGTAGCAGTTTGGACCTGTTTTTTTTTTTTTTTTTTTTTTTAAACCAATTCTTTCTTCTTTTGTTCAGACTTTGTATGGGACAGTTTGAGCCCCCCCCCCCAAAAAAAAAGAACTTTTAAAAAAGATTTATTTATCTTATGTGTATAATTGTTTTGCTTGTATGTATTTACGTGTATACCATGTGTATGCCTGCTGTCTGTGGGGGTCAGACAGTACGTAAGGTCTCCTGGGATTGGGAGTTATAGATGATTGTTAGCCATGTTGGTGCTGAGGATCAAACCTGAGTCCACTGCATTAGCAACAAATGTCTTTAATTGTTGAGCCAGATCTTTCGCCTCCAAGAAAGTTTTTTTTTTTTATTTATTTATTTATTTATTTATTTATTTATTTATTTATTTATTTAGAGACAGGGTTTCTCTAGATATCTCTGACCATCATGGAACTTACTCAGTAAACCAGGCTGGTCTTGAACTCTGCGTGCACCACCACCACCACCAGAATACATATTTTTGGTGCTGTAGAACCCAGGAACTTATTACATGCTAAACATATGCTCTACAACTGAGCTGCACCCTCAGCTAAAATTAACTTAGGAGAAATAAAACTATGAAGTGAGACTAACATAGCTACAGTATATCTGTCTCCTTTCTACTGTTCTGTCACATACCTAAGGGCTGGTTCTTGAAAAAGAAAAGGTCAGGCATAGTGCTTGGCTGGTATCTCTGCACACTTGGATAGAGGCACTGTGTAGTAGAGTTCTAGGCTTCTCTGAACTATACAAGACTTCCCTTTAGAAAAATGACTTAAGATTGTCAGAACATGCTGAAAGAGAACATGGTCAGACTTAAGGCCAGCGAGGCGGGAAGAGACAACAAAGACTTCCTATTAAGTCTACCTCTTAAAAATTTTAAATTACACATTATTATTATTATTATTATTATTATTATTATTATTATTATTATTATTATTTGTGGGGGCATGCTAAGGGTAAATGTTATTTAAACTTTGATTTTTAGCCAACAGTATGTTACATTTGTTGGGCTACTGGAAATTTTTGTTACTTTTATTTTATACAATAGGCATTGAATACTAAAAACACTTCATTTGTACATTATACATATTTTTATCATTGGCTATTCCTGTTCCGTTAACATGACCATGGTTAAGATTTTGGTGATTGTTCTGGCTAGAACTCAGAGATCTACCTGCCTCTGCTTCCCCAGTGCTGAGATTAAAGGTGTGTGCTGCCACCACCCAACTAACCCATACTATATTAATGTTACAGCTTTGATTTGTATTTGTTAATGTAAATGGTTTCAACATTAAATCTGAATTTCTTAAAATAACATGTTATTAATATTAAGACATTGAAGATCATATTTGTACCCAGCTGGTAGCCTCATTTCTTGCTGTCTGCTGTAACTCACCCCTTTATGCCTGTAAGAGCTGAATGAGATGGAAAGGATGCCTGCCTCTAAGACTCAGCAGTACCAGATTCCAAAACTTGTAGTTCCCTTCTATTCTTCCCCTTTATGCAAATTATCTCCTTGTATGCATCTTTTCCTCATGTAGTCAGTTTGTCCTTCAGGACCCAGTTTAGACTCAGCTGTTGTGTGAAATCTTCTCTGATAACATATGCATACATGAGTTTTGTGCCTCTGAGGGCCTCTTGCCTAATTTTCTCATGATATCCTTGTCTTTTGTCCTGTGTCCAGCTCCTGACACTGTGTTACTCATCACTCAGTTTTGGGCACTTGAGGGTAGAGGTGTGCTCCTATGATGTAGCTCAGGTTGGCCTGGAACCCACATCGATACTGCCTCAGGCTTTCCAGCATTGGGATTGATTACAGAAGTGTGCAGCCATGCTCACTTTTCAGAACTTAGGGTGAAGGACAGGAGAGATGGATGGCTCAGCATTTCTCTTCCAGACAACCTGGATTTCATTCCCAGCACTCACATAGTGGTTCACAACTGTAACTCTTGTTTCAGGGTGTGTGATGCCTTCTTCTGCCTCCCCAGGTATCAGGTATGCACATAGAAAGTGGGAATAATCTTGACTCTACTGCTATGTATATTTGTACATCCTCAAACTAAGGTTTAAGTAAATACTTAGAAAATATTGTATATTGTGAAGGAAATAAACGAAGCCTGTGTTTGGAGCTAGCAGGGAGTCACATCAGAGAGTGGCCAAGGAAACCTTGGAGTTTACCTTTAAGCTGAGACTGGAAATTGAGAAGCAACAGCCATAGGAGAGGGTATTTCTGATAGAGGGAGTAGCAAGTGCCATGCCATGGGAGAGAGCCTTGGCTGAATCAAAATGCAATGTTGTGTGGCTCTCGGAAGTAAAGAAAGATGGAGAATTGCTTCTGAAGAACAGGTAAGTGCCCCCTCAGAATCTGGACCACAAGAGAAAGGGTGAGGGAAAGACAGGAGATTGGGTGATTTGGTTCCAGGATGCTAGAAGATTTCTTCTGTCTTTTCGTCTTGGGAATGGAAGCCAGGTCCTTGAACATGTTAAGAACTTGGTGTATGTACTACAAAACTATACCCCAGTTCAATTCTGTTGAAGAATTTTAAGTAAAGAGTAATCCAGTCTCTAGTTTTTATAAGTATGTATCTAAAAGACTTGGGGGATAAAGGTGGAAATAAGTGGCTAGTGTTGGGGGAAGAAATGATAATATTGAGAGAGATGAACAAACATTTTTGGAATAGACTCAGTGAGACTTACTGATAGATTGAAAAAAAGAGAAGAGGGAATAGGAATAAAGTATCTAGCCTGAAAGTCTTGTCTGGTGGGGTGTGCCCATAATCACAGGTGAAGGCAAGATTATCAGGATTTTAAGGTCATCCTTGATTATATAGTAGATTCAAGGCCAGTCTATGCCATAGAAGATCCTGCCTTAAACACCACAAACAATCAAGATTTCTGGCTTGAAAAGCTGTAAATCACATTATTTACTGAGATTAGCAAAGCAGATAGTCTGTTTGAGAAGAAAATCAGAATTAAAATTTGATCATGTTAAGTCTGAGATGCTCTGAGGCACTTGATGAAATGTCAAATAAGTAATGGAGCACAGGAGAACTGGAGTTCCGGAGTTCCAAAGTTCCCAGGTACAAATGTGAAGGTTTTTCAATGTGGAAAAAGTACAATAATTAAACCACAGTAGAAAATGATGCCATGAAATGAGAAAGTAAGTAGAGAGGGGATTGATACTGAGTTCTGAATTATTGTTAAAGTTTAGGGATGAGGTCAGAGGAGAGTAAAAGAGAAGAGAAATAAAAACATCACAAAAAAATCAGGAGAATGAAGGATCATAGAATCCACTGCATTTCCAGCCAGTGCCTGGCCAGGGCTGTTGTTAGTACTTTCTGATTGAATGAATTAAAGAGTGATCTCTTAAAGAAAAGGGAACAGTTCACAGAATGTAATGCTACTAGACGAGAGCATAAGCTAGTCATTGGATTGAACGCCTGTGTGTTGCTAGAGATGGAGGCAGAATTCTTAGTAGAATGCATTGAACGTAGTGTGCATGGGAGGTGAGAAAGTGCAAATAGCAGCAGACTTCTAATGTGACAGTTTGGCTGTGAAGGGAGCAGGACAGAGTTTTAGCTGAAGGTGATACAGGGCCAAAGGATTTTCCCCCAAGTAGACATTCTAATTCATATTTATCCCTCTCTTTTATAATTATAGTCATCTCTCTCCTTCCTTTCTTTTTCCTTTTGTACCCCACCCCAGCTTCTTTTTCTTGACAAGACCTAACATTGTAGCCCAGTCTGACCTCAAGCTCTCACTCCTGCTTCTGCCTCCTGACTGCTTGGATTACAAGTATATGATACCATGCCTGTCTAGAGGAGACATTCCTGGGCTTCAGAGGTGCAGAGGAGAATGTTCTAAGACAGTGAGTGCTGGTTGATTGCAAGATTGGAGTTCATGAGGAGAGGGCCAGGTGCATCCATGTTCTTCAAGAGGAGAAGGATAAAAAGGGAAGGAAGGACACATATTTGGTCAGGAGTAGAAGACAGGCCACTAGTTGTGTTATGCCTTTTTAGTTCTCAGTGAAGGATTGAGAATATTAGCTGAACAATCAAGGAGGGTGGTGTGGTACAGGAAGGTGAAATAGCTTTCTGGAAGAATGAGGAATTAGAAAGCCATCTTGCTAGAGAAATTTGGTAAGACTACACATTAAGACAGTGTCCTTATAGTAACCTTGAGTATATAATAAACACTGAATTAATTATACAGTAAAGTATATAGCAAATGTGCTGAAATGAGTGCTCATCACTGCCCTTGAAACTCAAGAGTTTCTTGAGTCTGGGGTTGTAGGGCTGGGGATGTAGCAGAGCAGAGTACTTGCTAGCATGTTTGAGGCCCTGGGTTTGATCTCAGCATTGAGACAGAAAAGAAGTAACCCTACTTTGCTAAGTCTAAAATTGTGATATTTGAGAGGAAGAACCTTGGAAGAAAGTCGAGAGTTTCTTCATGGGGATGGTTATTTGATTAACTGTGAAAAAAAATATAAGTTTAAGAAAAAAGTTAAGTGAAGGAAGAAAAAAAATGGAGCCAAGGAATAGACAGTGTCATGGCAGTTACAACGTTGTTTTCAAGGGGCACTTGAGTAAGTAAGCCAGAAAATCAAAACAGCAGACTACGTTTGGAGGTAAAAAAGGAAGATTAAACAACTGCTTCACTTTCATTCTTTTATAGTGAGTGTAAACTACAACTGAACTTCCTTTTGTTGACTTAAAATTTCCCAGCCACTGTTACCTAAAAGACTTCTTTACAATATCACATAGTAGGGGCTGGGGATAAAGTGCTTTTTGTATAAGCTTAAGGAGCCAAGATCAGGTCCTTAGAACCCATATAAAAGCCAGGTGTGGCCACATGCATCTGTAACTTCAGTGTTTGGGTGCATGGGGTGGGGGGGAGAGGTGGGGGGGAGTGGGGGTCAGGTGGGTTCTGAAGAGGTTCCTTATCAGTCTGTCATTGAGCTCCAGAATCAGTGACAGATGTTGTCTTAAAAAAAAATATGATGGAGAGTGATAGAGGAAGCTGGACCTCCAGCTTCCACCCACTTGAATCCATCCATACAACACTGAAAAAAATGAAAACCAAAAATCCAAAACATCACATTAGAAAGCAGCTCATGGAAAGCTAGATGGTGATCGTGGGATATAGTTGACAAGATGAAAGTTTAATATGCAGTCAGAATAGCTGCCTTTCTGCAGGTGCATTCTGAAATGCTTCCTATTTTCCTTCTCACTCAGTTTTGATTACTACTTCCAGTAGTTAAGAAATTTTTGCTAACTTTAGTGAGCATGGATGTTGATCTGTTTTAGTTGGTTTTATTGCTGATGATATTGAAATATGTGTTGGAGTGTATAATCATAAACACTCTTTCCAAACATTTTGATTTGGTTAGATAGAACATCTTGAATAATTTCTGAGCTGCTAGCTAGAGTGTTGTCAGTTAATGATACTATATACTCCAGAAGTCCTTACTGCTTACACTATCACAAAAGCAGATGACCACTGTGTTATTAGTGAAAAAGAAATTTTCTTTGGCTTAATTCACCAGCCTCAAATGTTTGCTTTTTCCCACTTCCATGTGCTTTTACCAAGGAGGAATAAATTAGGCAATTTATAACAAAAAATATAACTTTGCTTTAGCCTATTTGAGATTTATTTTCTCTTGCACATGAGAAAACTGATAAGTGAGTAGTAAAGGGAAGGCAGATGTAGAAATGCCACAGCTTATTGCTCTCTCTTTTCCTTTAATTCATCTTTAAGTGTATATCTCTTAATGGTGGTAAGGCCATTTCTCTCTTTCACTCTCAATACCACCTCACCTTCTTAGTATGCATTGTCAAATGTGCATATCATTAGCCAAAGCTATGTCTTGTGCACATACCTATTCATAAGAAAGGTTGTGGAATGTTGAAGGTTCTGACTGAGCACAAAGTTACCCTTAACCAAGTCTGGATTCCATAGGAGGAATCTGCGAGTACCAGTTTTCCTTGTGCCCCTTTATCATGTGCACACACACACTTCCTATTATTTATTTTAGCAAAATTTACAGAGTACCTTCTATGATTGTCAGGCATTCCTGCTTGATGGGGAAATGAAAATTAAAACAAGCTAGATCTGGAGCCACACACCTGTACCTGTACTTGGAAGGCTGAGACAGGAGGATTGCAAATTTAAGGCTGGCAGGGCTCCATAGCAGATTCAAGGCCGGCCTAGTCTCTACAGTGATTTTCTGTGATTTCCAAATAAATAAACAACACATAGTAACAAAGGGTGCAAAAACTAACCTCTAACCCTCATATACCAAGCAGATGCCATTGATGATTATAGGGGCTCATCCTTAACATCACTAGGTAACTCTAGGCAAGGCCTTTCTTTCCATATATGGCAGCACCCTTGTACCCCTCTCATGTTAAACTGATTTATATTTTGATGAGTTGACTTGTCTTAGAAAAATATAAACATAAGCAGAGCACTTTAAAATTTTTAATTTATTTTTTATTTTATATGTATGGGTGTTTTGTCTCCATGTATCATCAATACCATGTGCATACCTGGTGCCTGAGGAAGCCAGAGAGGGCATCAGGTACCATGAAACTGGAGTTAACAGACAGTTGTGAGCCAGCATGTAGGTGATAGGAACTGAATTCAGGCCCTCTGGAAGACCAGCTAGTGTTCTTAACCACTAAACTATTTTCAGCCACAAGAATAAATGTATAGTTTTGGTAGATGTTATCATAATTGTGCTCTAGGAAAACACTAGAAGAAGACATGTACCAAGATGAGAGAATTGGGGGACCTGCTGAGAATTCCTTCTACTGTATCACCTAAGCTCTAACCTAATTCTAAAGATACCTATTCCGCCCCCCCCCAAAAAAAAACGTAAAAAATCTCAGTGCTAGAGAGGTGGCTCAGCAGTTAAAGAGCACATACTGCTCTTGCAGAGGACCCAAGTCCAGTTCGAAGCACCCATGTTAGGAAACTCACTACTGCTTGTAACTCCAGCTCTAGAAGATCCAATGGTCTCTTCTGGCATCTGCTCACAGCACACATGAGTGAGTGGACACACACACACACACACACACACACACACACACACACACACACACACACACACACACACACACACACAAAGGCAGACAGACAGAAAATGCATACTAGTGGGCTTTTGACAACTCAAGACAGTCCAAAGGCAGGAAACAGGCCAAGTGGTTCCTAAACTTGAAAGAAGTGAGATTACACTCTTTTATGCTGTTTCTGTTTTGAGGAATCTGAAATAAATCTAAAGTGAAATATGTTTGAATAAAATACAGCTGACAGTTGACACCAAACAGTATAGTTTCACTTGTTTTGTCTAAGTCAAACTTCATAATGACAGATAACTTTCAAGTCCATCTCTGTCTTACCAAATATTTTGATGGTTTGGCAGGTAACCTACTTTAAGCAGTATCTAGTTTAGCAATTCCCATTGAGTGACTAGTTCATGTTCTGATTCTATAGTCACATAAATGGAATTATATAATATGTAATATTTTAAGCCTACTTATTTTTGAGACAGGGTTTCTCTGTGTAGCCTTTCTTGGCTTTCCTGGAACTCACTCTAGACCAGGCTGACCTCAAACTCACAGAGACCTACCTGCCTCTGCCTCCTGAGTGCTGGGATGAAAGGCGTGCACCACCAGTGCCTGGATCAAGCCCACGTCCTACATTCAGCATACTTTTGAGGTTTAGCCTCAAAAATATGTGGGGATTTGTGTCAGTAGTAGCTTGGATCCTGCTCAGTATTTGTCCATTCACCAGTTACTTTCCTAAACTATCATGAATAATATTGTTGTAAACTTTAATGTATATATAAAGATTTGTATAAAATTATATAAGAATCACTAATTAGCCAAATGAGAAATATCTAAAAGTAAAAATTGGAAATTTTCATGGTAAGACATTTTTAATCAAAACTTGTTTTATCTTAGACATCAGTTAGAAATTTTAGATTATATTCTTTTTACATTTTTTGATAATTTTATTTGTTTTTATTTTAAATAAAGTTTTATTTTATGGATATTTTTCCTGCATGTATGTCTGTGTACCTTTTTCATGCAGTGCCCCAGAAGCCGGAAGAGGGTGTTGGAATATCTGAAACTTGAGTTACAGACAGTTGCGAGCCATATAGTGAGGCCCTATCTCAAAAAACAAAAACAAGCTAGGCTTTGGTGAAGCCTGCCCTTAGTCTCAGCACTTGGGAGGCAGATACAGGTGGATCTCTGTGAGTTTGAGGCCAGCCTGGTCTACAGAGCTAGTTCCAGGACAGTCTCCAAAGCAATACAGAGAATCCCTCCCTGTCTGAAAAAAAAGAGTCTACCTAAGTCTAGCTTAGTAAACAAGCTAGTTTATTGGGCTTGCTTATAAGAGTATGGATGACTTTTCTAGAATAGCTCCATCACCAAAAATGTCTCACCCCAATGAGGATGACAACTTCCCCACATTTGCATAAATGGAGCCCTTCCTCAATTAACCTTCAACCCACTGATACCCTTTCACATCCCAAGACCAGGGATAGCTGGGGCAGATTTACATACAGTTGGGATCAGGGCACAGGCATTGGCGGCTGGAATCTCTGCTAAGGGTCTCTTGTAGGTGATCATAGCTGCCCTGATTAAGATGAAAGTGGCTATTTTGCTTGAAGGATAGGGTTCTACAACTCCCAAGTGCTTCCTCTGACTTATGTACAGTTCAAGGACTGTACTTAGATTTACTTGTTTAACCTTCACTACTACTCCTTGAGACAGGTAATATTTTTATCTCCTTTCTTTCCTCTGTCCCTCCCTACATTCCTCTCTCTTTTTCTCCCCACCTTTTCCTTTGTTATTTTTTGAGATCCTCAGTTTCTCTGTGTAGCCCCCTGTCTGTTCTTGAACTTGGTCTGTAAACCAGGCTGGCCTTGAACTTAAGAGATCTGCTGATCTGCTTACTTCTGCCTCCTGAGTGTTGAGACTAAAGGCTTTCTCCACCATGCCCTTTACCACAATCACACAGAAAAAAAAAAAAAAAAGTGGCAGATCTAGAATTTGGACAAGGCAGTCTGACAGTCTGATTCAGTCCCTCCTAGAAAGATTTCTGTTAGAAAAGATGCGGGCTGGAGCATGACAGCTGAGCCTACATGGTTTCTATGGTGACTGAAAATGAAGAAGCACATAGGTGGGAGTAGGTGTGGCAAAGGTCTGCACCTGAAGGAAGAGCTAAGCCAGCTGCTGGACAGTTTGAGTTCTGTGATTTCATCTTTAGAGTTTTACCACTCACCCCACTTAGCCTTCATTTGTTTGTTTGTTTTTGTTTTGAGGCATGTTGCCCAGGCAGTCCTTAAACTTGTCATCCATCTGCCTCAGGCTTCAAGAAGTACTTCTTGTTTTGCTTTGAATCTTTTTCTTTTCTATTGTAAAGTATATCACACAAGGGCCTGGGGTGTGGCTCCGTGCTAGAGGGCTTTCATGGTATGCAGGAGGCACCCAAAATGTGTAAAATTAAAATGTCAAACTTAGTGAATTATTTTAAAACTATTTTTTTTTACAATAATGTAACCCAGCAGCTCCCCTCTAACAAAGGTTAGAGGGGAGCTGCTGCCCTCCTTCCTACAGTTTAGTTATTTTCTTGTTTTATTTTCCTTTCTACTTTAATCACCTATGTACCTCCTCACAAACACTTCTGATTTGAACACATGGAGCCATATGCTATGCATTCCTTTTATCTGCACTTTCAAGATTCACTGATGTTGTATGGCCTGTGCTGTATGTCCAAACTGTGTGGTTGTCCATGGTGTGAACATCCACAGTGTTTTTACTGTTCTGCTGTTGTGAATATTCAGGATAGTCACAGCTGGGAGTGTCAAAGGACAAAAGTCACATAATTTAATACAAAGTTAGTAATAAGCTTTACTGTATTTTGCCTTTTAATTTCCCTTTGATGCTAAGAATGTAGCCCAGAGCATCATGCATGCTAGGTAAGCTACATCCCCCAGTACAACTGCTTTGTATTTCCAGTCTTTATCTGTTTTCATTAATCAGTGGCTTTTGTTTTGAAAATTCCTATCTCTAGATTTAAAAAGCATTATTCCCTAATGCCTTCTGAAAAAGTATTTATATTTCATATTTGAGTATGTAGCTTATCTAGAATTGTTTTTTTAAAGCTTCCTTTTTATTACTACTTTTACATTACATTTATGTGTGTGTGTGTCTGTGTAAGTATGTGCCATGAATGCAGATGTCCATGGAGTCCAGAAAAGAATGTTGGATCCCTGGAGCTGGAGTTATAGACTGCTGTTAGGTGCCTGATGTGGGTGCTAGGAACCTAACATAGGTTCTTTGCAAGAGCAGAGTGGCTCTTAATGACTGAGCCATCTCCAGCTCCTGAAACTGGCTTCTATATTTGGTAATTCTTGACTGATTTATTAGTGCTTCTCTAATTTTAGGGCTGTTTCCTTTATGTTTTATCCAGATTTTCTGGCTGTCCTTAGCAGGGCAGTTGGTCTGAATCATCTAGTTTACATTTCCAGTATCAAAAATATCTTTTGAAGTTTTGGTTTCATTTTGACTTAAAAATGATCATTCTTGTACAAGACCCTGGGCTCCATTCTGAAGCATATAAAGAAAACAACACCAACAACAAAAATAATCTTCTCTGTCTTGTTAAGGAGCCTCACTGAATATATTTACTAAAAAATTTTTAAAGGTCCAAAAAACTGTATTTTGTAGACTGATGCCAGTTCCTATTTTTGTATATTACTTGGTCATTTAAAGAGGCCAAAGAGGATTCAGAACCTCTGGGCTTAAAATTCTGTTAGTGGAGAACTTGCTACATTTACTGAACAGGACTGTATTTATGATAGAATAATTTCAGAACTCCAATCGTGATGGAAACTAAAATACATGCTCCCAAACATGGACTTGCTGGTACAGCAGCTTAACCTTTATAGTGGCCACAGTGATTACCCCCCTTTCTCTTTTTTATGGAATTTAAACTTTTCTTTTGGCCAAAGATGGACTTATGCAAACCACAATCAGAATGATTTTAGTTTGTACCACAAAATATGAAGAAAATGTTTTTGGTTGATGGCAACTAGATCAGTGACATACGACGCTCCAGGAACTTTACAGCATTCAAGATGCACAGGGACAGAATAGCAAACTCACATGATCCGTTGGCAAGGAGAAACTGGCTATGTGGCTGATGTTAAACTTAATTTTGAAAGCAGTCAGATCAAGAAATGTCTGAAGACTCTGAGGCTGCAGCAGGGAGAGGATTTTGCAGTTAGTAAACAGCAGCAGGAAGCTGTGGCAAGGCAGTTTGCTGGTCAGCCATTTGCAGCTTCTAACAGCAGAACAGAGATACTCTAGAGAGAAAAACCTGATGTGGCCTTCAGGGAATGCTGCTCAAGACAGTGAAGACAACTAGGCTGCCATGCCAGAGATGCTCTTGATGGCCCATCATGCTGTCAGTGTGACCCTGCCTTGCCCTAGTGTTCTTAGGCTGTGAGATTTACCAGGGACTGAGTTAGATGTTGAGCTGCCATTCAATGTTAGACTGGCCACACACTTCCTTCTTGTTCCTCTGTTTAGATTATATTCATTACCTTTTATATGATTCTTAAAGTGTAGTCCAGGGATATCTTATCCCTTGCTCATTGTCTCAGTTAGGGTTCCTGTTACTGTGGTACATACCATGACCCAGAGCGACCTTGAGAAGATAGAGTTTATCTCATTTTGTAGTTTGTAACCTCCATCTTCCATGGGAGTGACAACTTGAGGCAGGAACTGAAGCAGGGGCCATGGAGGAATGCTGTCACTGGCCTCATGTTTTTCTCAGCCTGCTTTCTTATATACCCTACTACCACCTACCCAAGGGAGGCACATCCTACTATAAGCTGGGCCCTTCCACATCAGTCACTAAGTAAATAGACTACTGACTTGCCCTGAGGCTAATCTAGTAAGAGCATTTTCTCATTTGACATTCCCTCTTCCCAAATAACTCTGGTTTAATATTAAGTTGACATAAAACTAGCCAGCATACTTAACATCAGTTTTTCAAGGGGTCCTCCTCCAAGTCTTTTTGTTTGTTTGTTTGGTTGGTTGGTTGGTTTTTGTTGTTGTTGTTTTGTTTTTTTCAAGACAGGGTTTCTTAATGGCATTGGAGGCTGTACTGGAACTAGTTCTTGTAGACTAGGCTAGTCTCAAACTCCCAGAGATCCACCTGCCTCTGATTCCCGAGTGCTGGGATTAAAGGCGTGAATCACCAACGCCCGGTTTAGGGGTCCTCCAAGTCTTCAACTAATTTATTTTTTACTGAGCTTCAGTGAGCCTTTTTTTAGTCATTCTCTCCTGAGAGCACAGTAGAGTTTTCCAGAGGATCCAGGACATTCACTACTGCCCAAGACCAAGAGTAAAAGCACACATTAGTGCTCAGCTATCGTCTCTTAAGCCAGGCTTTAAAGAAACTAACCAAAACATAAGACACTGGTTCTTTCACATATTATTAATCCATTGAAATATTACAATTTGAATTTTGAAAATGTTTTTGGTAGCTTTTTTTTTTTTTTTTTTTTTTTTTTACTTTCCTTCTTTTTTAAGACAAGAATCTCAAAATGTAGTCCTGGCTGGACAAGAACTCACAAGACCGGTTTAGAATTTATGGAAATCTGCCTGCCTCTGCCTCTTGAGTGCTGGAATCAAAGGTGCAAATTACACACCTGACCTTGTTGGTAACTTGGTAAACTAACAAATATGTGTTTCATACTTTTTGCTGTTTAGTGTGATAATTGTAGTAACATAAGACTGCTTTGGAGTACTCTATAGTTTTTTTGGTTGAGATGAGATCCTGAGTTGGATAGGTTTGAGAACCATTTTTTAAAAATTTATTTAAAAGATTTATTTATTATATACACAGTGTTTTACCCACAGGCCAGAAGAGGGCACCAGATCACAACCACATTGTGGATGGTTGTGAGTCACCATGTGGTTGCTGGGAATTGAACTCAGGTCCTCTGGCAGAGCTCTTAATGGTGGAACCTTCTCTCCAGCCCAAGGACCATTGTCTTAAAATATATCAGGTTCAGTTGGAATGGACCATTGTCTTAAAATATATCAGGTTCAGTTGGAATCACAGTTTCTTTTCCCGAAGGAGGCATAGATTTCTCCTTGTGGTGGTTTGAATAGGTATGGCCTCCATAGACTCATGTGTTTGAATGCTTCCCATAAGGATTGGTACTATTAGGAGATATGGTCTTGTTGAAGTAGATATAGCCTTGTTTGAGGAAGTGTGTCACTGTAGGGGTGAGCCTTAAGATCTCATATGTTCAAGCTGCACCCAGTGTGGCACTCAGTCTTCTGCTGCTTGAGGTTCAAGATGTAAAACTCTCAGCTCTGCCAGGTTTGGTGGTGCACACCTTTAGTCCCAGCACTCAGGAGGCAGAGGCAGGTGGATCTCAGTAAGTTTAAGGCCAGTCTGTTCTACAAAGTGAATACCAGGACAGCCAGAGCTGCTACAGAGAAAGAAAAAAACAAACAAAAAGAACAACAATAACAAAAAAACTAAACTAAAAACAACAACAAAAACCTCTCAGCTCCTTCTCCAGCACCATGTCTGCCTGCATGCCACCATGTTACCCACTGTGATGAAAATGATTAACCTCTAAAACTGTAAGCCACCCCTAATTAAATGTTTCCTTGTAAGAGTTTCTGTGGCCATGGTGTCTCTTCACAGCAATAGAAACCCTAAGACACTCTGCACTGTCTATGCATTCTGTAAACTTCTGTGCCACACAGCTCAGTGCTTAGTTTCTTTATGATGTGAATGACAATTTATGCATTAGGTGAGATTTCTTCAGGACTTTGAGGGTACACTATGCCCAGTATAGTATAAACCGTTGTTCACATCATTGTTGTCATCCATATCAATGTCCAACTCATTGGTTTATCTAAGAAATGGTATACATTTTAAAACTTGGCAACAGTTGGGCATGGTGGCATAACCTACCACCCAAGTACTCTGGAGGCTGAGGTAGGAGGACCATGTGCTAGAGGCCAGCCTGGGCTGTGTGAGACCTTCCTCTCAAGAAACAAAGGGATTGGAATGTAGCCCAGTTGGTAGAGTGTCCACCAATCATGAACCCTGCACCCCGCTCCAAAAAATGGCTGGTGTGATAGCTCATGCCTTAATCTCAGCATTAGAAAACAATGGTAAGGTTATCATGGTCCACATAGCAAACCTTGCCTCAAGGAACTCAAGAGAATTAATGTACTCTGTGTGGAAAGATACTTTTCTTTACTCATTAATAAATGGTTACAAAAACATTCTACTGAGTCAGGTATGGGTATAGATACCTGTAATCAACACTTGGGAAACTAAGGCAAGAAGATTGCCAGTTCTAGGCCAACCTGGGCTACATGGTATGAGGTGAGAGGTTAGAGTATCTAGTGAGACTCTGTTCCTCTAAACTAAAAACAAAACATACAAAAAAGTCAGAGCTGGAGAGATGCTTAGTCCTTGCAAGAAGACTTGAGTTCAGTCCCTAAAACTTAAGGCTGGGTGTGGTGGTGTGTACTTGTAGTAATGGATAGAAGACAGAAGATCCTGAGGCTCACTATCCAGCTAGTCTAGGCTAACTGATGAGCTCCAGGCAATGAAGGCCCCTGTCTCAAGGGAAGTAGAGAATGATCCTGAAGATGACACCTAAGATTGTCTCCTGACCCTCCCCATTCTCCTGACCCTCCCCACACGTACATACATACATAACACATGTGCATACATACATACACACCCCCCCAAGAACAGGCATGACAAATGAAATAAAACATTCTTATATGACCAGCAATTATAGTGAAACCTGGCTTCAGTCTTTCTCAGAAAGCTTGATGAGCACAGTATGCTGTATTTCACAAACATTCTGAAAAGCTGGTTTAGTTGAATTACTACATCTAGAGCGATAGGAAGCAAGATAGAGCTACACTGGACCTGGCTTGGCCCTTTGAAACCTCAATGCTCATCCCCAGTAACACACCTACAAGGTCACACTTACTCCAACAAGGTCACACTTCCTAAGCCTTCTCAACTAGTGCTACTCCCTGATGACTAAGCATTCAAATATATGAGCCATGAACCATTCTTATTCAAACCACTACACAGAACATACCTTCAGGAAGCTTATAACCTTGTAGCCCACACATAAGCATGCCTAGGGAGTATTTATTGCCTTTACAGTTACAAACACAGAGGAAGGGCACATTCAGGTTGTCTATGAGATGAGATGGTGTCAAAGATTTCACAGAAAAGATTGCCCAAGCCTGCATCTGTCTTCAAGTTGAAAAGTTTGGCCTGTGGGTGCTTCTAAGAGGAAATAGCTTGTACACAGACAAATGAAATTGTGGGTGCTCTAGGGAAACAGAATTCATAGTAGCTTTGTAAGATGAAACCAGAGAGGCAAGCAGGTACTGGACCTGGTATAGCATGGAGTGGAAATTATATTTTCTTAGTCAAGATTTTGTTCTTTCTGAATGTCATTCTAATGTTGGAGGTAGGTGGGTATTGAGGATAAGAAAACAATTTTGTTGTTGTTGTTGATTTTCAAGACATGATTTCTCTGTAGCTTTGGAGCCTTCCTGGCACTTGCTCTGTAGACCAGGTTGGCCTCGAACTCATAGAGATCTGCCTGCCTCTGCCTCCCAAGTGCTAGAATCAAAGATATGTGCCACCACCACTGGGCAAGTTGGTATATTTTTCAGAGACTAGAGCATTTAGATGTCTTTTGGACATGACAGCACCACCACACTCATGAATCTATAGCAGCTGTGTCTACCTGTATAAGACCTGCACTAGATCAAGCCTTTGCCTCCCAAGTGCTGGGATTAAAGGCATATGAAGCCACAGCTTGGCCTCCTGGACAGCTTGATAGCATATGCAGTCATAGTTTTCAGTATTCATTTGTGTCTCATTTAAAGTGTTTGGTTTCCTGGTAATTGGGAGGATAAAGCAAGGGTATTTGAGGTTAGCCTGAGCTACATAGGAAGCCCCTGTCTCTCACACCCCTACCCCAGCAAAAAAAAAAAAAAAAAAAAAAAAAAACCCAAAACCTACAAAAATAAGGCATTGCTTATTGAGTATGCTCAAAGTTCTGGATTCAGCCAGGGTGCACACCTTTAATTCCAGTGCTTGAGAAGCAGAGGCAGGGCTCTCTCAGTTTGGGGTCAGCCTGGTCTACATAGCAAGTTCCAGGACAGCCAGGACTACACAGAGAAACCCTGTTTCAGAAAACAAAAAACAAAATCTTAGGTTTGATCCCTAGTACTTTAGAGGTAGCAAGAAGATCAAAAATTCAAGTACTTCTCTCCTATAGAGGGAAATAGGGGCCAGCCTGAGCTATGTAAGGCCTTGTCTCAGAAAACAAATCAATAAAATATGTAGTAACAAAAATGTGGCCAGGTGGTGGTGGGACACACCTTTGATCCCAGCACTCTGGAGGCAGAGACAGGTGGATCTCTGTGAGCTTGAGGATAGCCTTGACTACAGTATGAGTTCCAAGACAGGCTCTAAAGCTAAACAGAGAAACATGTCTCACAAAAACAAAACAAAACAAATACAGTGTTTTATTTTGTTGTTTTTGTTGGGGTGCTTTTTATTTGCTTTGTTTTTTACCATGCTGGAGTATAGCATATTCCTTAACAGCAGTGAGAACTAAGGATGATGAGGGAGAGACTGAGTGATGAAGGGCTTTTTCTGTGCTACTTGAATTTTTTAAAGTTTGAAAATTAAAACCCTGTCATATCAGAGGTGATACTAGAAAAGTGTCATTTGTTGAATATATGTGTCTTTCACCTTGCCATATTCTCTAGGAAACTCTCAACTGTAATTATATCCTGTGAGTTTAGTTAAATACTTGACTGTAAGTCTATGTCAGTTTAGCAAGACCTGGGGATGGATGAGTCCAAGATCTGCAGATTTTCTGATTGCTCCTTAAGAGAATAGAGGAAACTGGGGTAGTTGGTAGCATACCACCATGACAGTGCATGACTAGGTGGTAGGGTTAGGATTACTTCTGAGCATTTAAAAATAGTTGTTTAAAGGCATTTTCCTGGTATTCATCTCTTACAAGAGAAATACTACTGTAGATAAGCTGCTGGTTTTAGAATCAGTGTTTATACTTGTCTTCCATATGTATGTACTTGGTACAGATAAGTCAAGAAGCTTTTTTGAGAAACCAAGTTGAAAAATAACTAGAATCCAAGCATGGCAGAGCACACATAATCTGAGCTACTCAGGAGGCTGAGGTGGCAAAATCACTTGAGCCCAGGAGTGCAAAGATGCCCTGTCCCTCATAAGGAAAAGAAAACACCTGGAAAAGTACCTATTTTCCCTTACACACCTGTTCCTGTCACAGTGTTTTTTTGTCCTTAGTGTCAGCAAGTGTCCAAGATGACAGTGAAACAGGCAAAGGACCTTGGTTACTATCTCCACCTAAAGTTGTCTGTCAAGAACATATGTAATAATGAGCTATATTGTGACATTGGTGTAGAGTTTGGACTGATGATAGATCCAGAGAGAAGTCTTGGGCCAGTCTGGGCAGAAAATAAGCAGAACAGAGAGCTAAAATAAGACATTGTTGTTCTCTTGATAATCAGAGGCTGACAACAAAACTTCAGAATCTGACCCTTCTTTGAAGTGCAAAGGGTCACACGTAACTATATATCACTGAGTTTTCCAGGAGGATAAGATCTGTTTGGGGAGGTGCAGCCATTCCCTTTAACTTTCTTCAGTGCCATTTGATGGGGAACTGCCAACATTGTGTATTAAATTCCAGGGATACAGTTGGAGTTCACTTCAGCATATTTGATTGACATCTGCTCACCGAATTAAAGATGTGTAAAACTTAATCTGTGCTGTCAGAGAGCTTATGTTGGGAAAAGAAGACATGTGTATTACCAATAAAACACAATATATCTCAGAGGAGGATCTGGGAAAGTCCTGGAGGGGACACCAACAGCAAAGGAGAGGAAGGGAATCAGCAAAGAGCCTCCAGAAGCAATTAGCTCGTGTGTGGTGGACAGGGAGACCAGATGCAAGTTGGAATATACAGTGGAGAAATGGGTCTGGCAAATTCTTTTTTAAAAGTCTGCACTAAAGGTAATGGATATTTACTCATTTTAAGTAACAGTATACATAAAGGTCAAATTTGCTTTTGAGATTGTTGTAACACCAGTGTGTAGAACAGAAGCATGAGAGAGTAATTAAGATAGTCCTCATTCTGTTTATAATATTGGTGTATTGATTCAAAAAGTGTTAGGTGTGGAAACAGAAGAGATGGTAGATATGGTCATTCAGTAAAGTACCACTTCAACCATTGTGACAGACTGGGGACCTAAAGCTATTCCTTATAGTGTATAACTACTATAAGCATGGGGAATGGCATGTCCTCTCATAGACAGAGCATAAGGTCAGTTATGAAACAAAGTAGACAGCTTCCAGATGGAGACAGTTTCCTGACAGCCTGGAGTGGCCCCTATTTTTGCCTATCTCTACATGCAATAGGTGCATTCTGAGCCGGAGAGAGACTTATCATTAGAAAATAAAGTCACCACTGCATTTACTAGTGGCTGGTAATGACTTAAATTGAAGAGATCAGGCCAACTGTTATTTGGCAATGGATTGGGGAGTTGAATAGAGCCTTTGAGGGAAAAGAGATAATAATGACAGTGAAAATGATGAATTGTAGGTGGATCTGAGGTGCAAAAAAAGCATAAATGCTAGAACTTGCTGATGGGCTTGTGTGAAGGGCTTGGAGAGGTGAGATTGCTTGAGATGAACTTAGGTTCTGATCAGGGCCTTGGTATAGACAGTGAAGAAGGAGAGGGGTAGTCTAGGCAGGGTGAAGGTAGAGTTTGGGTCAAGTTGAGTGTGGTGATTATGAGACATCCAGATGGAGACATTGAAAGGCAGTTTCGTATTTTTGAGGTAGATAGAACAAATACAATAAGAAATAGTAAAGATTGTTTGTGTTGCCAGGCAGCAATGGCTCATGTTTTAATCCCAGTACTCAGGAGGCAGAGGTAGGTAGATCTCTGTGAGTTTGAGGCCAGCCTGGTCTACATAGTGAGTGCCAGGAAAGCCAGGACTGCTTCACAGAGAAATCCTGTTTTGAAAAAGAAAAAGAAAAAAAAATGTTTGTGCATTGTGGCATGCCTATAATCTTAGCACTAGGGAGACTAAAGCAGGAGGATTGTGAATTCTTTGTTATTTTGGTTTTTCAAGACAGATTTTCTCTGTAGCTTTGGAGGCTCTCCTGGAACTTGATCAGTAGACCAAGATGACCTTGAACTCAAATAGATCTGCCTGTCTCTGCCTCCCAAGTGCTAGGTCTAAAAGACATGCACCACCACCACTGCCTGGCAAGGGTTGTGAATTCTTGGCTAGCCTGGGCTACATAGGGAGACACTATTTTTTTAAATATATTTTTTATTCTTTGAAATTATAACGTAATTCCTCTAACCTCTTTTTACCTATCAGTTTTTTCTTTGCGTGCATCCCTGCTCTCAGATTCATGGCTTCATCTTTAATTATTGTGTGTTCCTAAATACATAAATACAACCTGCTTGGTACATTCAATGTTAGCTGCATATGTGTATGATCTCAGGGTGGTTCACTTGGTATTATATGGAGTCCTCAGGGGAAGATCATTACTCCTACTCTCAGCATTCCCCAGTTGCCCATAGCTCTTTGTCTAGGGTTGAGACGCTGAAAGCTTTCCCCACTGTTGGTTAGTATGATCATTGGCGTCATTGTTATGCAGATCTTGTTTAGGCATTCATGTTGATGATGAAACTTAAGGGATATAGCCTTTCTGACATTTCTAGGAGAAACTTCCTGTTCCTTTGGCTCTTAAAATTTTTCTGGCCCGTCTTCTGAAATGAGCCCTGAGCCTTAGGTGTAAGAATTGTGTTGTAGCTGTATCAGTTGGAAATGGGCATCACATAATGTCTTATTCTCTGCATTTTGTTTAGTTGTGTGTGTGAGAGTGTGTGTGTGTGTGTGTGTGTGTGTGTGTGTGTGTGTGTGTGTGTGTAATAATGGTCTCCATCAGTTTCAAAGGAAAGTTTCTTTGATGAGAAGTGAGGGGTATACTTACCTATGGGTATAGAAAAAAATATTTAGAATATAGTTAGGGATTATACTGGTTTAGTAAAGTGACAGTTGTAGGTTCTCCTCCAAGATCCATGACTTCATTAACACCAGATAGTTGGCTAGGTTTTCAGTACCAGGCATGACTTTTCCTTATGTTGAGCAGACTTTAAGATCAATTAAAGGACTATTGATATTCATGCCACTGTTGAACCCTTAGGGTTATCGTGCCATGCTGGTCATTGTTGTGGGTCATATGGGGAAACACTATCACTAAGCAAACAAACAAAAAACATATGCTCAGGAAGTAAAGGTGCCTGTAACAACCTGAGTTTAATCTGGAACCCATATCAAGGTGGAAGGTGAGAACTGACTTCTAAAAATTGTCCTCTTACCTCCACATGAACACTGTTGCAGGCTTTTTCTCATTCACACAATAGTAACTTAAAAAACTCAATTTGTTTAAAAAGAAAGTAGTAAAGATTGAACAGATTTTAATGTCAATTTAGAAACTGTCCTGTTTTCATGTGTTACTAGAGCCTCATACTTTAGGCAAGCACTGCACCAGGGAGCTTCATCCCCAGCCTTTACCCTACATTTTTAACTACACTTGGCCTTTATTAAATGGGTGTTCAGCACCTTGTGTTGTAAGTACATTTTACTCTTTTTTTCACTTAACTTTGAAAAAACTGTTGAGTAAGAGGTTTGTCGAGTTAGGCCACTGCCCACAAACTCTAAAGGAAAGAGTGAATTCAGATGAGATTGCTTACTCTGCTGCTTCTTTGGGCAGCTTACATTGTCTTCGTTGTTGATTGTCATTTTTTTCCTTTCAGGGTTTTTACCTTTTTGCACTGAATATAACCTAGACTGATTGTCTCAGGCTTGTGTTGCCCCAGGATACTATCAAAGGTAAGGGTTTTTTTTTATTTTTTTTTCAACCATTAGCAGTAAATCAAGGGTCTTTATTTTATTTTATTTTTTATTTTTGTTTTTTTTTTTTTTTGAGGCAGGTTATCTCTGTATTGCTTTGGAGCTTGTCCTGTAACTAGCTCTGTAGACCAGGCTGGCCTTGAACTCACAAAGATCCGCCTGCCTCCGCCTCTCGAGTGATGGGACTAAAGGTGTGTGCCACCAAGGCCTGGCAGGTCTTCATTTTAAAAACAAGGAAAGTGTATGTATCGTCGCCTCCCCCCCACCCCCAATCTGGTCCCACCGCTGCGACAGCCCCAAATAACACATTGAGACTCTGTATTTGATGTAATGCTGTTGGCCAGGTACTAGTTTCTTAACGGCTAGCTCTGTCTTAATGATTTACTCATTTCTACTTATCAAAGTATTTCCATGTGGTCATCTTATCAGAAAGCGGGCCAGTGTGCTGCTTCCTCTTTCCTCCTAGTCTCCTAGTCCCTCCTATCTTGCTTTCCTATTGGCCAACAGTGTTTTGTTCATCAGCCAGTATGAGAAACATATTTACAGAATAACATCTCCCATCAGGAAAGTATATGGAAAGGCTTTGTTCTTTCTTACATTCCTAAAAAAAAAAAAAAAAAAAAAAAAAAAGATTTATTTAGGGGTTGGAGAGATGGTTCAGCATTTAAGAGCACTGGCTGCTCTTCCAGAGGACCTGGCTTCAAATCCTTGCATCTACAGTGTGGCCCACAACTGCCTATAACTCTAGTTCCAGGGGACTTAATGCCCTCTTCTGGTCTCCTCTGGCATCAGGCACATATCACATATGTGGTACAGAGATGAGTATGTAGGCAAACACTCTTACAGATAGATAGATGTTTTAAAAGTAAATTGTATAATTTGGAATTTCATTTCTTTTTTTTTTTTTTAAAAAAAAAGACATGTTTTGTGCTTTGGGGTTTTATTTGTTTGTTTTTTGAGAGAGGTTTCAAAAAAAACTGTTTTGGAACTCACTGTGCAGACAAGGCTGACTTCAGACTCACAAAGATTTTTCTAACTCTGTCTCCCAAGAGCTCAGATTAAAGATGTATATTACCATGCCTGGCAATTTATTTTTATTTCATGTGTATAGGTGTTTTGCCCAAGTTTATGTCTGTGCCCAGGTATGTAGTGTTCTTGGGTGCTGTCTAATCCTCTGGAACTGGAGGTATAGATAGCTGTCAGCTGTCATGTGGGTGCTGAAGATCAAACCTGCCTCCTCTGTAAGAGCAACAAATGCTATTGATTACTGAGCCATCTCTCCAGCCCTACTTTTTCTACATCCATTTAGAAAGGCAAAATATGTCCAGAGTATCAGCTTTTTGCATTCTTGTTGTAGCTATTTCTTTTAAAATACACTGGTATTGAGACTGGGGATATTGCTCAGTTGTAGAGTGCTTGCCTACAATGCCTGATGTCTGGGTTGGTCCCCAACACCAAACATGTACACACTCACAAAATGCACAGGCATTCATATTGATACTGAGATTTGATTTTTTTGACCCATATTGAGTAGCTAGTTGTTAGGATTAGCAATTACAGATTTAAGGTGTGTGCCACCAATGCCCAGTGAAGATTTTTTAAAACAGATATATAAAAATAGTAAAATTACCAGGTGGTAGTGGTACATGCCTTTAATCCCAACACTTGGGAGACGGGGCAGGTGGATCTACAGGAATTTGAGGCCAGCCTGGTCTACAAAGCAAGTTCTAGGACAGCTAGAACTGTTACACAGAGAAACCTTGTCTCTGAAAACAAAACAAAACAAAACAAAACAAAACAAAGAAAACTCATGCATACTCACTCTGGCATATTTATGAAGCAGGAAAGAGATCAGTATGCCTGGAACAAAGTAAGTGGGAAAGGCTGGAAAGAGCGGAGGCTGGAGCCTAGAAGGCTTTGAAAATTCCAACGTAGTTATTTTATAGAAGATATTCTTACAGTGTGCATGACGTTACTCATGGTAATTAACAGTTACTAAGTTGCTGTTCTATGAGTGCTGAGTACAGTGCGAGGTCAAGACTATACATTATTTAAATGTATGTTCTGCTGAAACAAGTGGAACAAACACCACACTTCTTGGGACAACTTTGCTACCTCTGGTTACTTCTTCCAGTGAATTTTTGTATTCACTTTTCAACACTTTTCTAGCACTGACACCTGAAATACCCTCCAATAGTCCCCAAGTGATACCTCCTAATTCAGTATGTATTTAAGCATTGCCTATTTTGTCTTCTCTTTTGTCAAAATGACAGTAAAACTGACTTGGATGCTTAACAAATGATTGTAAGTTGTGAGTGAGATGGGAGAAGGAAGGGCAGGGATATTAGAAGAGAAGGATGTGGGTAAATGCAAGGGACTTCTAATGGGGTATTGTTAGCTTTCTGTCACCATACAAATACACAAAGTAATTAACATAAAGAAAAAAGATTTGGTTTTGATGCAGGGTTTTTGAGGTTTTAGCCATGACTTGTTAGTAAGGCAGTATATATTGTGGCACTATCTTGTGTCAGAACAAAACTGTTTACTTTGTGTTAATAAAAGAAGAAAGAGACCAGCATCCCACATTCTAGTCCAAGAGAATGTTCTCAAAGACCAAAGATTTCTAGACTCAAACACCACCAGGCCAGTCTCTGAGAATCAGGGTCTTCCCTACACAGACCCCTGAAGATCCAAACTATAGCAGGTATGACTGGGGGATAGTGCGTTATATGGAGAGAGTAGAGAAATTTGCCTGTGTGACTTGCAGAAAAAGACATGTATGGGAAGACACAAGGTTAATGGAGAGTTTGGGAAGGAAAGGTTTGCTACTAGTACATGGGAATAGCTGATACAGAATTGTATCACGAATACTAAAACCCGGAGACAGGAGACAGACAGTGGTTGTGCATGCCTTTAATCCTAGCATTTGGGAGGCAGAGGCAGATGGATCTCTGTGAGTTCGAGGCTAGCCTGGTCTACAGAGCAAGTTCCAAGACAGGCTCTAAAGCTGTAAAGATGGCAGCCCTAGTCTGAGGTAAACCTGCCTCTTTGAAGAGTGGGGAATAGAGCAGAATGAACGTCTTCAAGGTAAAGGTACAGCAGAGGAGCTGGATCCTGCAAGTCCAGGTTGAGTTTCTTCTAGACACACTATCAGATAAGTACTTCATCCTGACAACATGAGTCAGGATTTACATCTCTAATACTAAAACATTGATACTGTATCATGAGGAAGAAAGTATCAGGAGTATCAGGGGAGAGGCTTTTTTTCTCTAGCATGTCCTTTTGTCTCTCAGAGTGCTGGTCTTAACCAGTAGGTCTGACTCTGCCAGGGTATGCCCAGACCCTTCCTTCCTTTCTGACATGAGTTACAGTCAGAAACCTCTTCATTTCCATTTCCTCAGTGGAACACCTACGTATGTCTAGCACAAACAATTTAAACATAGAACTTCGCTGGCTTTGTAATGCCTGTGCTGATTGAAGTTCAGCTGCCTTGTAGCATATAGTCAGCTAATAATTGTCTCATTCAGATGTCTAAAAGGTGTGCATGAAGAAAGTCTCTTGTCCACCATGCCAGCTTAGGAAAAGCTGGGCAGGCATAATTCAAGGTCAGACAACAATCTCTCTACACTGAAGCCACCCAAGCCTGGTAATGCCATGTTCTCTTTGCTGAGGCCAGCATAACTGGCATTTGCTTGCTAGGCCATAGTGGTCAGTGTATGCTGAGGCTACCTGCACAGCTGACATTTAGTTTACACAAGCTTTCAGTACTACCAACCACTGTGACAAGCTGTGGCTTATTCTTAATGAGTCCTACAAACCCCTAAGCTTTTGCTAAGGCTCTGAGCCTAACGCATGCAGCCTTGTCTCTATAGAAACAGCCACTTACCTAACGACAAAGTTGCCATAACTACAGTCACTGCTGAGGTCAAAATGCTGGGTGGCCTCTAGTTTATAAGACTCAGTAGCTAAAAGCTAGTGTACCGCTATAAACATTCACTTGACCTAATGTACAAGAAAACAATTTGTTCCTCTCTAAATCCCAGCTTTGCAGACCTCAAAAATCCCACATATAAAATGCCCTAAAATTTTAATTCATGTCTTTTTATCAAGAATTTAGTGTCAGAGCTGGTAAGTTGGCTCAGTGGTTAAGACTTTTGTGTTCTTTCAGAGGACTCAGGTTTGACTCTCAGCACTCACATGGCAATTTATAACCATCTATAACTTCAGTCTCAGAGGATCTGATGCCCTCTCCTGATGGACACCAGACAAAAAAATAAAAATACTAATAAATTTCAGTTCAATACACCAGAGGTTAGGGTTGTTGAGGCACAGAAATGACACTGGCCTTCTTCTGATAGAAAACAAGATAAAAGATGATGTCATTGAAGGGACCATGATGACTCTTCTGTTACAAAACATACATACATACATACATACATACATACATACATACATACATCTCAGAGAGTTTCTCAGTAGTAAACCACAGAACTCAACAGACTTGGTAGGTGTGTTGGTGTATGACTATAGTCCCAGAACTTTGGGGAGATGAAGGCAAGAGGATCAGGAGCTCAAGACCAACCTCAGCTACATAGTTTAAAAACAAACAAAAAACCCAAAAAAACTCAGTTGACTTTTCCTTCTGTGGGAAATTGTGAAGATATCCCACATTTATGAGGAACCAAGGAGAATGCCTGCTTCCTGGGCAGCTGCTGCTTGAAGGAAAAGGATGAGAACCACATATCTTGTCTTTTGGAGCTCTCAGGCAAGCTTGTGTACCTGTTCTGGGGCAGGTATAAAAATGAGGTGATACAGGACGATGAGGAAAGCTTTCTCTCCAGGTGCAGTCACAGTGAAAGGGCCAAGAGGTAAATGAGAATGTGAGTCTGTGGGAAAGTGAGAATTCAGATAAAGGGGGCTTCCTAAATGACCTTCCTAAATGGCCATCAATATCATGTGCCAAGTAGAAAATGCATTGCCACTAATTCTCAGAAAAATGATTCTTCCCAAGTTTCCTTAGGGACATCAAGCCTGAGACAAACAGTCATTTTCTCAAGGTCAAACATAAATAAGCATTAGTGTTTGAGTCTATGGCTATCTGTGCATGTTTGTCACTTGCTTTTGCCCCTTCATGCTTAGTAACAGTTTGTCTGCTGTTGCCAGCTGCTGAGTATTTCAGTACCCTTTGTTAGCCTGCTTTAGCCATTTCTACTCTAACAAGTTAGAAAATTGAGGGCTGGAACAAAACAGACCAGACTCAATTGGGTTGTAATGAATGGGCAAGAGCTTGTGAAGAGATAATGGATTGAGAAGTGAGTAAGTGTAGCGGCAAAAGTTAGGGTTAAAACCTTGAAGGTAGAGGGTAGTAGGAAGGTAGAGAACAGACGAGTGTTTCTGGGGATGGGGAAGAGGTGTAATTGAAGGGGAAGAGTAGTGACTGACAGAGTTGGGGAGTGATAGAGTCAAGCAAGTCAGGCTAGAACAAAATATTAAAAAAAAAAAAAAAAAAAAAGACCAAGTAGGTAGACCCAGAGGGTTAAGATAGTAAAGCTGTAGCTGAAGTTTATCTGATAAGAATGAGTAGTAATAGAACAGCTGCTCAGCCACTGCCAGTATCCTTGTCTACTGTCAGTGGCCAGCAGATAAGAGAGTCCAGGGAGGGGCTAGAGATGGCTCAGTGGTTAAGAGCACTGCAGAGGACCCACATGATGGCTCATAACTATCTATAACCCCATTTCTAGGGACTACAACAGTCACACATGTGGTACATATACATATATCCAGGTAAAACATTTATACACATGAAGTAAGATAAAATAATATTTTAAAAAAGTAGTGAAGAGCTGGCCAGTGGTGGCACACGCCTTTAATCTCAGCACTAGGGAGGCAGTGGCAGGCAGAATTCTTGAGTTGTAATCCAGCCTGGTCTACAGAGGAAGTTCCAAGACAGTCAGGGTTACACAGAGAAACCCTGTATTGGGGAGGGGAGCAGGTGAAGATAATACCTCCTAGATGGGGCTGGAGAGCTATTGGCAGTTAAGAACATTGCTGCTCTTTCCAGAGGACCAGGGTTCAATTCTCAGCACCCACATGGCAGTTCATAACCATCTATAATTCTAATTTTAGGGAATCTGATAGACCAGACACATACATGGTGCATAGACATATGGAAACAAAATACCCATACATGTAGTACGTTTTGTAAAAGAATGGTCAGAGATAGAGCCCTTTGCCAAGGCAGCAGGGATCTAGAGGCTGTTGGGGTGAAACTGCATCATCTGTGAGCCACAGAGACCTGGGAGCCTGAGCAGGGTCTGAGTTTATGCTGATGGCACATAGTCTATAACTTTTATCTTTACTTTAACCAAGAGGGAGATAGTTGTGAAGCACTGTGCATGCCATATCTTTCTGGATAAGTTATTAAAATTTTCCATTGTTACCAACTTTTTCTTTCTTTCTCTTTCACGTTTGAGGCAGGGCCTTGCCCTGTCTCTCAGGTTGACTTCATATTTAAAGCTTCCTCCTGCTCAGTCTTTGAAGTGCTTACATTTTATAGGTGGTGTGCACACCACATCTAATTTTATAGGATACTGGGGATCAAACTCGGCCTCAAAAATGCTAAGCTGAATCCCCAGTTCCACCAACTTAGTTTTCATAGAAAGAACAATTCTGTTTATGCATAACTGCCATAGAAAGTGAAGGACATGATCAACTCCAGGAAATTTGTTTCACTTGTGAGCACAGACAGTTCATCTGGGCTTGAGTGAAGAGAGGTTGAGTGATAGCTACCACTATGCCAATTTTTCATTTCTCATTACATAAGTATGTATTTGTTCCTTAAAAACTTTATTAGTGAGCACAGTAGAATTCTGATACCTCTTTGCCACATAACCATTGTTGAGATGTAGAAGTCCCTTTTTGGCTTCAGGTCTTATGATTTGGCTATAGAAAGGTCTGCACCAGAGTAGATATCGAGGGCTGTGTACATTCCCAAAGACTTTTTCTGCACAGAAGCATACATTATGAACATATTTTTAGCTGTTACTTTGTGGCCACTGTGCTGATTAGTTGTGTCCACTGTGATAGTCGGCCATAATGGTCATGGTCATTCGTGGGCACTTTGGTGGTCAATTGTAGTGTTCGCTGTGGCAATCAGTGATAATAGTTATTTTGGTGGCCAGTGATAGTGTCCACTGTGATGGTTAGTCAGGCTGGACACTGATTGTCATTGATGTGGTCAATTGTAAGTGGTCACTGCCATAGGCACTGTGGTGGTCATTTCTAGTGTTCACTGTGATGGTCAGCCATGATGGTAACTGGGGTGGGTAGTCAGTTGTAGTGTTTCCTGTAATGGACGGTCATAGTGGTCACCATGGTGATCATTGGTGTATTCAGCTGTAGTGGCCACTGTCATTACTGTGGTCATTCACATTTTTCACTGTGATGGTCATCTTAGTGTTCACTGTGGTGGCTAGTTGTAGTACTCACTGTGGTGATCATTGATGTGGTCAGCTGTATTGGTCATTGCTGTAGTCACTGTGTTGATCAATTGTAGTGTTTGTCAGTTTGTTGTTGTCAGTGTAGTGGTCACTTGCATCCATTGTAGTGGTCAGTCACAGCGGCTCCTTTTGATTGGTTTGACTAATTATTTCTTAATTTGGATTCATTAAAATATAAGCCAGATTTTAAGATAAATATTGCATATATTCTTTGATATGGGAAATCTAGGTTAAAAAAAAAAGACTAAGCAGTGGGTAGTGGTGGCACACGTTTTAGCAGAGGTGGGAGGATCTTTGTGAGTTCAAGGTCAGCCTGGTCTACACAGCTAGTTCCAGGATAGCTAGGGCTGTCACACCAAACCTTGTCTCAAAAATACAACCAAAAAATAAAAATAAAAAAGAGGAATAGGAAGAAAGAAGAAGAATATGGCTAGTATGAATGACAGTTTTGAGAAAATGGCAAAAATAGAAACTGTTAAAAGGAAACTTTAAAAGTTGGCTTTGAGGACTTGAGCAATGACTCAGCTGTTAAGAGTACTTACTGCTCTTAGAGGGACCCAGGTTCTGCTCCTAGCACATGCATGACAATTCATGTCACTGACCTTAGCTCTTACTAGAGGAAACTTTTAGACTACTTTTATTGTATATGTAAGAAACAAACTACTTTTATTGTATTCTATTGGTAGCCAATTTGTGTAAAAATAAATGAGCTGACATTTAGTTTCTTAGGCATATTTCCTTTAAAAGGTACACTGAATGATAAGGGTAAATCAGTAATAAAAGCCTAGGATGTTCAACATAGCTGTAAACCCAAGAAAGACAGCCAGTTTCCATAGCATAATAGTTAGGGAGGGAAATCCCATGTGGTGTCACCTCTTTGCTCATTGGCATCCTTTCTGACAGCTATCTATTGTAAGAGTCAAGAGATTTCTGTATCACCTTTGCCAGAAGTTGAACAAATAGGTCAAGAAATGTAAAGCTATTAATAACCTATTGTCTTGAACATTTGCCGACAGTCCTTCAAGATGGGGAAGATTCTCACTCTACCTCTCCCAAAAGAAGATGCCTCATTATACATATATTCACACTGAGAAGTGCATTTGATTAAAGTCATTGCTTCACAGCATCCAGGATCTCCATGACAGATTTTCAACTAAATATTTGAAAAAGCAAACATTTACCTTGAAGTCTTTACATGTGCTTTTCTCTTTTTACCTTCCAGGCAGTGTCTGTGTTTCTGCAGAGTTTTGCACAGAGTCTGTTCCCATGCAAACCAATGAGGGAGAAGTAGAGGAAGAAAGCTGTTCCAAGGTCAGAACCTCACTCAACAAAGGAACAGTGGCAGTGGATGGACTGGGTGTTTGTTGTGGGTGAATTTAGAAATTAGATTTAAAGGATCTTTCTTCATTGTGCTACATGACTATTTAAATTTTTACTGAATTGATTGATTGATTGATTGTGTGCATTTGTGCATGCCTCTGTTTATTGGTGTGGGGGGTGTACTATGGACTAAACCCAAGGCCTGGCTGATGTTAGGCAAGTATTCTGCCTCTGAGCTATACTGCTATTCCTTTTTACAGTGTCTATGTAAGTCACCTAGGCGGGCCTTGGACTTACTTGGCTGTCTAGACAAGCCTTGAATTTGTGATCCTAAAGCCTTAGCCTCCACCACAAGGTTGGGTGATGGTTGTGATTCATTCTTAGAATACTAGTATTGTAATTTCTGTTATGGAAGTTGTATATATTTATGAAATTTGAAATAAACCAGAAATATATTAGGCAAGCTCTGTTTTGTGTGATGGAAGGAAATATTGACTTTCTTGATTTTTTAGTTACTTAAAGGTATAGTTCAAAATTAGTTAGACTAAAAATAAGAGAATAAAGCTGGCATGGCAACACATGCTTATAATCTACTTGGATGCTGAGACAGGAGGATTGCCTGGGCTATCAAGTAAATAGCAAGCCATACAGGCCTACCTAGCAGACCCTTGCCTATAAAAGAAAGACAGAAAGAAAGAGAGGAAGAGAGAAAGAGAGAAAGGAAGGAAGAGAGGAAGGAAGGAAGGGAGGAAGGAAACAAAGAGGGAAAGAAAAGGAAAGAAAGAGAGAAAGGAAAAGAGAGAAAGAGAAAGGAAAAAAAGAATTGTATTTTAACTTCATCTTCATCAGTCTTTTTAATTAAAAAATTTCTCTCCCTGTCTTGCTTTTTTATATAAAATCTTGTAATTTTTTTATATAAAATCTTGTAATGATGTTTTTGATGGATATGTTTTATGGATATCTGTGAATAGAAAGCAGGTTCAGAGGATAAGTGGAACATTTTATATAAAATGTGGTTTGAGCAAAATCTATTTGTTTTGTTTTTGGTTTGGTTTGATTTTTCAAGAAAGGGTTTCTCTGTGAAGCCCTGGCTATCCTAGAACTCTCTCTGTAGACCAGACTTGCCTCAAATTCATAGAGATCTGCCTGCCTGTGCCTCACGAGTGCTGAGATTAAAGGTGTAACCCACCACTACTCAGCTTCTATTTCTTTTTTCAATAATTATACTTTTAATGTTTTGCCTGCATGCATGTATGTGCACCCCTAGTGTGCCTGGTATATAAGCAGGTCAGAAGAGGGTATAGGACCTCCTGGAACTGGTTGTGAACCATGTGGATACTAGGAACCAATCCTGAGTTCTCTGCATGAGTAGTGAGTGCTCTTAACTACTGAGCCACCTCTCCCATCCCTCAATAAATAATTTTTAATCATTTGTTAAAAAAGGTGATATAGCAGGAAGTGGTTATTCTCAAGATGTCCACTTTCTAAAGAGAGTCAAATAAATATAAAGATAGTAATTATAACCACTATAAGTACTGTGAAAAATGGAAAATAAAGCATAGATTAAAAGGGGACTAGGAAGAGGAGCTTTAACTATTGAGGAAGGCCTCTGAGACAAGATCTTAGCCAAAGGACCAGGAAGGAGGCCAGCTACTTGAAAAGTGAAGAGAGCAGTGTTGTAGACAGAAGAAAGGTCTACTGAGGGGTCTACGGCCCCCAGCCTGTTCTAGGAACTATCAGATGCCCAGGTTCCCAGTGTGATAGCAGATTAGAAAAAGGTATAGAGACTGAGCTCCTCAAAAGCTAGCTACATGCAGACCTGTTTTCTGAACTGGGCAACCTTGTAACTTGTTCCCTCTGGCAGGGTTTGAAAGATCAGTCTAGTTACCTGGAGACTGCTGGAGAGCCATGATTTTCCCATCTCCAAACTTTTTTTTTTTTTTTAAGTGCTGGGATTGTAGGCACATTTGGTTTCTCTGGTACTGGAGATAAAACCCAGAGCTTCCTTCAAGCTGGACATGCACCCTACAAATTGAGCTATATCTCCAGTCCTGGGTATTTTTTTTAAGAAGTAATAAAAGCCTATATGGTGGTTTATATCTGTAACCCCAACACTTAGAAGGCTGAGGTAAGATTGTGAGTTTGAGGCCAGCCTGGACTACATAGAAGTTTCTTGTTAATCTCAGCTGCATAGCAAGAACTTGTCTCAGAAGACAAACAGAAATAGTGATAGGGAAAATCACTGTAGAAGATGCCTGTAGTCTCAGCCTGTAATCCTAGCACTGAAGAGTCTGATTACTTGAGTCCAGAAGTTTGAGGACAGCCTAGCAGAACCCATCTATTAAAACAATAGTAAAAGACTTACTAAAGAGAAAAGACATACAAAAACCTATAAGAAATGATGGAGATGCTCTGTGTTTGATAGAGTGGTATGATTTACAATGATAATAAAAATTACAAATATGATAGATGTAGCTAGTTGTTTTCCACCAGCCTGTCTGGTCCCACTGCCACGCCAGCCCCAAATAACATGCTGAGACTCTATATTTGATACAAGGCTATTGGCCAGGTACTAGTTTGTTACTGGCTAGCTCTGTCCTAATGATTAACCCATTTCTACTATTATAAGTATTTCCACATGGCTCATCTTACCGGCCAGAGCAGCTGGCTGGCATTCTACCTCTCCGGGCTCTCCATGTTGACTCCTCCTTCCTACTTCCTCTTTCCTCCTTGTCTCCTAGCCCCTCCTATATTGCTTTCCCATTGGCCCACAGTGCTTTATTCATTAACCAGTATGAGAAACATATTTACAGAATAACATCTCCCATCATCTCTTTTCTGTCTAAAATAAAGGAAGGGTTTTAACCTTAACATAGCAAAATACACCATACAACAGTTATCAAATAAGAATCACAGTTAACAATATTTAGTCCATTAACATTTTGTAAGACTTAAAGAAAATATCATCTATCCTATCTTTGTGAGTCTAAAGTCATATATGTAACTTATCTTTAATCTTAACTAAGGAAAACTATAACCATAACTATCTGTCTTCAACTCCATCAAAGATCACAGAAGGATAATACATAAACTCTAGAATGACAGAGACAACCCACTGCCTGGTCAGTCACCCAAAGTTCTTCTGTAATGTTCCATCTTCAGCCCATAGTCCATAGTGTGTCTGGTAGACTCATGAAGTGGGAACCCTGTAGCACTGTCCATCTTGTTTCAGCGGTCACTTTCCTGTGGGTCTTGCATGTCCAATTTATACAGCATAAAGTCAGTCTAGACAAGAGCAGTATCTCCTCCTCTCCTCCTCTCCGCCTCTCCACCTCTCCGCCTCTCTGCCTCTGCCTCGTTAGGATTAAAGGTATGCACTACCATGCCCATCTTAAAACCATTTTTTTTTTTAAGACTGGAGAAGGCTGTGCTTCCTTGAGAAAAGAAAAGAATGAGTGGAAGGAACAGTGGAAATACAAAAGAGCCATCAGATTTGCAAGCTTTATGGAAGGTGAGAGTCAGTGTGCTATCATATCTGAGCTTAGGCTAGATCCTGCTTCTACTTGGTGAGGGAGGGAGTGGGGACAGATATTTAGAGGAAAGCAGGTGATTTTAGCTTTTCTTTGTATTGCCTTGGAAATGGAATCACTGATCCAGAGAGTGGAATACATAGTTGAGTACTTGAAATCACAAGATTTCTTGAGGGGAAAGATTCAGAATTGAAATTATGGAGCAGATGTTAAGAATAGTTATATACTAGTGTGCTGGCCAAATACATTTACAAGATACCAAGAACAAGTACAAAGAGAAAACAAAGATGCTTTAGGGTGGGCCTAGTGTTGTTCTTTTGCTGCAGCTATTGCCTAAGAAACACAAACATGAGACTCAGTGCCCACGCGGAGTTTATTGAGAGAGGGGAGAGAAAGGAGAGTAGCTGGTGGCCAACCGAAAGCAGGGGGGGCTCAAAGAAAGAGAGAAGGAGCGAGAGAGAGAGAGAGAGAGAGAGAGAGAGAGAGAGAGAGAGAGAGAGAGAGAGAGAGAGAGAGAGAGAGAGAGAGAGAGAGAGAGAGAGAGAGAGAGAGAGAGAGAGAGGAGAGAGAAGAGAGATGCGCTTGGCGTGCTTGCGTAACTGGGTCCCCTGCACAGCCAGGTAAAGACTTGAACAGCCAGGTAAAGCCTGATGTAGTGATGACATGGCCATGAGCGTTCCACCCATCATCAGGGGCGGGGTCAGGAGACTGCAGGTTCCCAACACCTAGGAAAGAGGTGCATTTTTAAAAATTTATCACACACATGGCACAGCACATTTGTGGAGATCAGAGCACAGCTTTAAAGAGTCCACTTTTTTTGTGAGTTCCTGGACTTCAAGTCAGATTACCATATGTACTTTTACACAAAAAGTACATTTACCTGCTGACCTCTCACCCACCCTACTATTACCTTTTTTTTTAAAGGCACCATCTTGCTATTGTAGCCAGGCTGTTTTAAACTCTCTGTAGTTTGGCCTCAAACTCAGTCCTTATTTCTCAGTCTCCAAATGATAGAATCATAGGCACATATCAACCTGTCTCATTGCTTATTTTTCCTTTCTCCTCCTCTCTCTCTCATTAATTCAGCAAATATTTACTGATTAACTGTTGTTTGCCAGGAACTGTCCTGGGTGTTGATACACTGAGTTGACCATTAAATTGTGATATAGATAGATACAGTGATGTCTGTCTGTCTGTTTGTCTATTTGAGGCAGTTTCTGGAACTAGCTCTGTAGACCAGGCTGGCCTTGAACTCACAAGAGATCTGCCTCCTTCTGTCTCCTAAGTTTTGGGATCAAAGGCATGTACTACCACCACCACCTGGCATGATTTGTTTTGTAGTGATTGGTGCATTAGTGTTTTAAGTAAAAACAAGAATGTTAGCTTCACATTAGTTTATGACTATTGCTTATCTTTACCCTGAATGGTCACTGGTCTGTAATTTTATATGGCCAACAACAGTCTCTGAATTATGCTTCTTTAGTCAAAGTGTCTATTACAAATACTAAAAGCATACATATCAACAGAGTTGTCATAGTAGAACTCTAGAAGCTCCTAAATATTTCTTTCAGAGGCACAGTAACTATTCTTTACATTTTTCCCAAGGACCATTGCTTAGTGAAATTTCCTGCTGTGTACAAGAGAGAACACTGAATATACCTAACAGTTACCATGAGTCAGTGTTTTGTTCCACACTTGCAGAGGTTAAGTATGAGAATTAAGTCCTGTAACAACTTTAATGGCACTTCAGAAAATGTAAAGGTAGGGGGTATGCATTTGATTCCCTGTTCTCTTAGAGGTTCATTTATGTGCCTGTTGACCTGAATTAAATATTTTCTGATATATGTGGCTCTTACTTATGGAATGTGATGATCTTTTTTCTGGTGCCTTGTCTAGCTACAAGAGTGGAACTGTGTATTAACAGAGGTTTAGCTCTGTTGCAGATTTACTTACATATTTTGGACCTTACTTGTTCATTGTTATCCCTCCTTTTATTGAGATATTATCAAAACTGATGAATTTTATAGGCATCTAGTTAATTAAGTTTAGAGGCACTTATTGGATATTAACTCTCTGCTGTATCCTAGCTATAGGTATACCAAGTTATGTAAGACATGGTGTTTGCATGCTGAGAACTCTTAGTCTACTTGAGACTCATACATGGGCAGTAGTACTGTTATTAAATGTGTATCTATCATAAAGCATTCAATTCTTCCTGGAAGGAAGCTCCACAGTGAAGAGTGAACACTTGGACTAGGCTTTTGAGGAAAATAAAAGGATTTTGTTTACTGGTTTGTATGTAGGTGGTAGAGGTAGAGCAGTGTTATAAGTAGACAGAATTGTGTGGCACATAACTAGTAAAATATGCCAGAAGGTGCTGAATAGGTTTGAATGTGTTTCAGATATACTACTATGTGTTGAATATACACCAGAACTTAAGTCAATTCAGTCTCCAGAACACAAGAATCCTAAATGATTTACATAGATACTCCACTCTGAAGGATATGGATAGTTACTTCCCATTGCTTTAATGTGGTTTCACATAGTGGAGACACCTGGCAAACACCCTTCAGCCAGAGGATCAAGTTCAACGTCATCAGTGATGTCTTGTTTCCATTCTTGAAAGAATGTGAAGTAGTACTTCCTTTAAACTTGTTGCACTACTCTACTCAAAAAATACAAGAATGATCCCATTGTAAGGATGTTCTACAAAATACCTGGCTGCAGTTATTAGGGAAAAGGAAAATGTCTAAGAAACAGCCAAGAGGAGCCTAAGGAGACACAATGATTACAATGCAGTATGCTGTCCTAAGTAGGATCCAGGGATGTGTGTAAATATTAATGAGATCTAAGTGAAATATGCACTCTAGTAAATGATAATGTGTCATTATGGTACTACAACTATGACCTATGGTTAGGACAAGGGTATAATGAGCATTGACTAGATTCAGGGAATTCTCTGTTTTTGCAATTCTTGTAACTCTTAGTTTTCCCTAAAAAAGGTGAAGTTTCTTTACATATTTTAAAACTCTAGTACAACAGCCTTGCTATCTTTAATGACTTGGTGGTTGGCTGTGCTGAGTAGGGCAATTCTTCTGCTCCATGTTGTATTGGCTGGCTCTACAATCAACTGGATGCCCAGTTGTCCAGAAATGTCCAGAACAACTCAACCTATTCCTGACAGCCAATGTCAGCTGCCAGCTTGGAGCTCAGCTTGAAGCTGTTGAGTAAGCTTTGAGGTGCATCTCCATGTGACCTCTCTACTTGCCTTAGGGTGGCTGGGATCCACCAGGGCATGTTCCAAGAATACAGAAGCCACAGATATCTTAAGGCCCAGCCTCAGAAGTCCTCCATGGTCTCAAATTAAACTGTGTCACAGAACAACTCCAGATTTAAAGGGCAAGGGCAGCAGCATTATTAGCTTTCAGTGAGAAGTTAGCAAAAATACCCAAGGCTGTCTTTACTCCACAATGATTAGAGTGCTAGATGCCAGATTGAAGAAGAGGGGTGACTGAAGAATGGATTATTTTAGACTGTAAAGTTTCCAGAATAGGCAGCAGATTTTGAAAAGGGAAATTCTTATCTTACTTGACAATTTGCTTTGACTAGTCTTGATGGAGGAGATAGACTAAAATATTTGTATCTTGACCTTGAGGATTTCAAAGAAAGAGAATCTGAGCCCCACATGGTAGCACATAACCATAATCCCAGCACTCAGGCTGAGACATAAGAATTGTAAATTCAAGGTCAACCTGGGCAATACAGTAAGACCCTGTTTCAGAAAAAAAAACAGGGAGTAGGAGAATAACTAACCCAACCCAGCATGCATGCCGAGTTCCTTCAGGTCTTGAGCTTTCAAAGTAGGTCTCATTGAGATCCACTTTCCTCTGCCTCCAAAGTACTAAGATTAAGGCGTGCACACCACTGCCTGGCTGGGTATTTTATACACATAAAATCACATGTTTTTTCCTCCATGTGAAACTTGTTTCATTTGGTATAATGTTTTCAGTAGTCCTTCATATTGTGGCATATTAGTATTTTAATATTTTTTTACTTGAATAATTTATATATACAACTTTATGTATTAATCACATGATAGACATTTGGGTTATTCTCACTTTATTACTGTTATGAATAATGTTTCAGTGAACATTTGAGTACAAGTTTTTATGTAAACATTTATTTTCTTTTATCTCAATTATATATTTAGAAGTAGAATCATTATCTATATGGCTTTTATTTAGCTTTTTTAGGAATTGCCAAACTGTCTTCTAAAATGATTATTTCATTTTATATTTTATTAAAAATATGTGAGGGTAATTTTTATTTATACTTTGCATACTTGTATGAACACACTCACATGCACACAGCATGGGATATGTGCAGAGATCAGAAGACAACTTCCAGTGTCAGGCCCTGTCTATGAACTTATTTGAGAAGTAGTCTCTTGTTGTTCACCATTGAGAATGCCAGCCTTGCTGGCCAATACACTTCTAGAAATTCTCCTGTCTAAGCCTTTATTTTACTGTATGCATTCTGAGATTACAACAGCTTTACCTTGGTTTCATATTCTAGTCCTCATGCTTGCTCTGCAAGTGCTTGAACTGTTCAGCCATTTCTAAAGCTCTAAGAATTCTTTTTTTTTTTTCTTTTTTTTAAATGAAGGTAAATTGGTGTCATCCTGGATTTAACAGAAATACGATTTTAAGAGGTAGGATCCTGAAATCAGTATTTTCTTCATAAGCACCCCATGCAGCTACCATGCAAGTTATAGGTAAACTGCAGCTGAACTAGGGAAGAAGTCAGTGGAAGAAGAACAAATACATTTGTTGTTGTGACTTTCTGGGGAAATGTGAACAAACCTCTGTTTACCACAAGCAACAGACCAAATAAATGATCCCACCCAGATTTTTCCTAGTGAACCATTAGTTTGTTGGGGTTGTTTACAAGAGCATGGGTGACTTACTGGTCCCAGCATCAGGCTTAGCTTTTTGGTGATGCATGAAACCTGCATCCCTGGACCGTCTTGGCAGCTTGCAGGTCGCTTCTACGTAATTGTCTTCTTCTCCAGCAATTATTACTTACACAATCTTGGGAAATGGCCCTGTGGATAGTGTACATTCCAGGAGCTCCTGAGAAACTCAAGGTTAATTTCCTTTACTTCCTAAGTATTAGAAGCTTCTCTTCTCTTTCTAAGAAATGTCAAAGTGATCTTAAATGGCTGTTTCACTGAAATTTGTGGTTCTAGTCTAAATTTGCTTCTTTGACTGGACTATAGCTTGGGGATAGAACATGAGCTAAGCATTTACAAGATTCTCCCCACCCCACCCCTGGGTTTATTCTCTGCACTGAGAAATACAAAAAGTAATGTTTTAATCGGTGTTCTAATACTTTAAAGAGACACCATGGGAAAGGCAGCTCTTAAAAAAGAAAGCATTTAATTGGGACTATTCCATTATTATCATGGTAGGAAACACAATGGCATACATGGCCTGAAGAAGTATCTGAGAGCTTCACATCCTGATCCACAGGCAGAGAGAGATAAAGGGAAGGAGGAGAGAGAAAGACAGACAGAGAAAGAGACCACACCTCCTAATCCTTCTAATCCTTTCAAAATTTCCATTCCCAGGTGACTAAGCATTCAAAAATATGAGCCTATGGGGGCTATTCTCATTCAGACCACCACAGTAATGCTTCTTTGTCTAAAAAGTTAGTCACGTTGTCTAACACATTGCTTTTATATTAGCTTTGCCTCTCTGGTAGTCGGACTGTTGATTCATTGAACTGAAGTATAAGACAACAAAATGAAATTACTCAAGGACTAATGTGATTCAATAAAAGAAAGCAAAATGTAGTGGTTCATAACTATAACCCCAGAACTCAAGAAGTTGAGGCAAGAGGGAGGTGAGTTTGAAGTTAGCCTGAGCTACATACATAGTAAAATCATTTCTCAATGACAACAAAACAGGAGAGGAAAGAAGTGCTAGAGCGACTAGGTAACTGTATGTGAATGCATGGACTTCATATTACATACCACACATAAAACCTAATTTGAGGTAGTCCATATAGATCTGAGTGTGGGGCCAAAAGTATAAAACTTTTGGGAGACACATAGAAATGTCTTCATGGCCCTGTGAGATTATGAAAGTTTCTCAGTAGAATGCAAAAAGCAGCAGGAAAGTTGTTAAATTGAATTTCATGGTGGCATATGCCTCTAACTTCAGCATTTAGGAGGCAGAGATAGAACTTTGAGACCTTCTATTTAAACTCATGTCTCATGTCAGGACCCCAAAGATGCACTGGAGTTGGTGGATCAGGTCACTAAACATCTATGCTTCTCTTTCCATCATGGCTGCATTTTCTAAATCTCCTCTCTGCTTTTCACCATTGTTTCCCTGTTTGATTGGCTTATTGAGGACTGGTAGCAGAGCTTCACTTATTAGGCTGTCAAGGCCCTAGCTCTGGTCCTTAACCCTCCATGAGAAAATCAAGACCCATGAGAAAATCAGGTTTGGAAATGAAGAGGATGAATGCTGTTTCCCACATAGGATTTGAAGTGCAGTATACTATCTTTATCACTGAATCTGCTTTCCAAGTAAAGATACATGACTGAAAGATAGGATGGTTCAGGATGAAAGACAGAATTGGGAATCACCCAAATGTAATAGTTAAATTTATGAGATTAGATTAAATTGATGTGGCAGAATGTGGAGAGAAAAGTTCAAGGACAGATGCTTTGAGAAATGCATGCTTAGGGAATAGGGAAACACGTAACAGAATTCAGTCAGCATAGCTTTATTAGATATCTTATTTGTGCCAGGCTTATAATGAAGAAGACATTCAGAGTGTCTGACTCAAGAATTTGCATCAAATGCAGAGCCAGGCAGCAAAACACATGAACAAATAAGTCCTTCTGAGTGATCTGTGCTACTCAAGAGAGTGACTGAATATAGAAGGTGCTTCAGCTTCAGTCAAAGAGATGGCACTGAAGTGGATGTCTAAATGATGGAAAGAAAGGTCTCATGTAACAATATTGGGGGAAAAGCATTCCCAGTTTTGCCTCAATATTGGGTGAGGGAGAGAAAAGGAAATAGAATGGAAGTAGAATTTCAAAAAGGTGGTGGCTCTTCTGTTACATCTTAGGAGAGGTCAGGGAATAATAGAGTAATAATTCACTGGGGAGCCAGTCAATGGCTCAGTGGGTAATGGTGCTTCCACCATACCTGGCAACCCACATAACAGTAGAAATAAAGAACTTATTCCACAGAATAGTCTCTGACCAGTATATATATTCTGTGGTAGGCACATGCTTGCGGACACACACACACACACACACACACACACAGAGAATAATCATTATCATAAATTTATTGGGAATTTTAAAAAGGGATGCAATCAAAAATATTTTCCACCTGTGTTAGTAACAGCATTATTCACAAGGTCCAAAAGATGGAAAGCAATCAAAATGTTTATTAATGGGTGAATGAATAAAAATCTGGCACATACCTATGGAACATGATTTATCCTCAAAAAGGGAGAAAATCCCAACACACATGCTGCAACATAGGTGAGTTTGGTGATGCTATGCTAAGTGAAATAAGCAGTTACAAAAAGACAAATGCATCATTCCACTAAACCTGGAGTTGTCATATTCATAGAGGCAAAGAGTGGGGAATAAAGACCTGTTGTTAAATAATACTGGATTTCAGATGAGAAACATTGTTTTGTTTGTTCGGTTGGTTTTTTGACACAGGGTTTCTCTGTATCTTCGGAGCCTGTCCTGGAACTCACTCTGTAAACCAGGCTGCCCTTGAACTCACAGAGATCCACCTGCCACTGCCTCCCAAGTGCTGGGATTAAAGGAGAAACATTTTTTTTTTTTTAAAAAACTGTTCTGAGCCAGACCATGGTGGCACATGCCTTTAATCCCAGCACTTGGGAGCTATAGGCAGGTGGATCTCTGTGAGTTTGAGGCCAACCTGGTGTACAGAACAAGTTCCAGGATAGCCAAAGCTATTATAAAGAGAAACTGTCTCAAAAAAACAAACAAACCAAATAATAATAATAAAATAAAAATAAAGAAACCCTCAAAAGAAAAAAACTGTTCTGGTGATAGAGAGTAGTGGTGGTTACACTGCAGTATGAATATGCTTAATACCAATCAACTGTACATGATGGTTATGAAAGTTAAGAATGCACTACCACAGTAATAGAGCACCTATCTAGCATGTATCATTTTCTGGATTCCTTCTCCAGTACCACGTTAAAAAAATATACATTTATACTATGTGTTGGGAGTTAAAGTTAGGAGAATTCCTCACAAAGAAAGATGAAAAATAATGGCAAGATGTACATGGAGAAGTAAAAAGAAAGTGATCAACCCCAGAACTGAACACTAAATAACAAGATTTCTAAGAGGAAGGAACAGATATTGGAGGGGAGGAAATTGTCAAGTAAGCAGAGGAAATGTCCTGTACCTGAAGGAGCTGGGTTCTAGATTGCAGTACCTGCCCAGTCCAGGTTCAGTGAAGAGAGCTGTATTTAGGCATTTGCATTTTAAGAAAACTAAGCATAATAGAAAATTGCAGAGGGTTTTTAGGAAAACAACAGGGTATCCCCAAATTTACAATGACATGTAACTTCTGGGTAGCAACTATAGGAGCATGCAAGCTCTCTCTGCTGCTTCTGGGAAGGGATGCTTGTACCAAAAGATACTTGAGTTATCTCATTCTATGTGATTCAGCTGTGTGTGTTACTTACTAGTAGCAATGTTTAAAGTGAATACTGATTTAAAGAAAAATCATGACTTACTTACATTGGAAGGATGGAAAAGAAAAGGAGTTAAGTAATTGAGAGGAGGTATTGATATTTTAAAACATGTATATAAAAGTTGGGATATAGCATTTGCCTAGCATTGTAGAAATCAATCAGGCAGTCATTGCTAATTTAAATAATGTAAAACATTAGGTTACTAGTAAGAAATGGAAAGACTGATTCTAGTTTACTCTTGCAGATTTAGACAGTTAGAAGCAGGAATGGGCCTAGAGAGACAGCTCAGCAGTTGTGGAATATGGCATTTTGTTCCCAGCACTATGTCAGCTCACAGCTAACTGACTAATTCCAGTTCCAGAGGTTTCTTTTTCTGGCTTCTGCAGGTACTTCATGCTTGGATTATATGAACAAAGCAGTTGTACACATAAAAATACATCTTTTTGTTTTGTTCTTTTGTTTTTTTCCATTCAGAGTTTCTCTGGAACTCACTCTGTAGACGGGCTGGTCTCAAACTCAGAGATCCACCTGCTTTTGCCTCCCAAGTGCTGAAATTAAAGATGTGCACCACCATGGCTGGCTAAAATAAATATTTTAAAAACAGAGGAGGAAAAGAAAGAAGGAAAAGAAAAGAACAACTGGCTAGTTAACACATACCTGTAATCCCAGCAGTTGGGAGGCTGGAAGATTTTGTGTTGCAGGAGGTAAAAGATGAGATAGTTTATTAAAAAAAAAAAAAAAAAAAAAGATATTTGAGGCCTCACAAAGCCAAAAGTAAATTTTTAGATTAAGAAAGATTGCAAAGTATGTGTCAATTGAAGAGACAGACTTACTGGAAATGGGGGGATGGATGTGAGAGAAAGAACAGTTCATGTTTTAGGAAGGAAGACCCAAAGAAAGTGGAGAAGTTAGGGTAGATCAAGAGTTTAGGATACAGGGAATGAAGTTGGCCTGGCAGAGCAGTAGAGGAGGGGGGAGAAGGATGAGTAAAAGACACAGTCAGGCCTTTTAAGCAAAAGTAGCTGCCTAGAGGATGGGACTATAGAAAAAGTACTGTGTAGAAGAGGTTATATAGATGGGACATGCATTCATTTCTTTAACTCAGTGTCTACCTTTTGGAAAAGTGGCTTTGGAAATTGTATTGAATGAATGAATGTCTGTTGGAGGATTGTGCTCTGTCTACAAAGATTACATTGTTTCTGTTTATCCCAAGTTCACCCAAAGGGGAAATACAACAAATGTCATAGAAGGCACTTTAGGAGGCTCTGCAAGGTAGAGATGTAGGAGCAGGTAGAAGACAAAGAAGTGCTAGATGTCAGCAGCCACTTCCTAGAAAGTAAAAACAACAAATGAGTAGGCTCCAGAGAGGGATAGCCGCCCTCCAGGCAGCACCAAAATGGGAGGAGGGAGAAGTAACTTATATACCCTTGGTAAGGGACTGGCTTTGTCACTTTGTACAGCAATGCTCTGCAACCCAGGGGCAGATGTTGTAGGTGAGACAAGGGGGTTGGCAAGATAGGAATATCCTAAGAGCAAGCCAAGTGAGGGGCAAGTTTGGGATAGTGAGAAAAATGTTCCAAGTTCCTGTGTGTTAAGATCCAAAGGGTCTTCAGAAAAGAACACCCTGAAAACAGAAGTATGAAAATTTCTTGCAGGTTTCAGCAGAAGAGAGGAGTAAGGGAATTTTTTGTGGACAAAGTCAAACTTTAGGATTTTTCCTTATTTTCAGAGTGGATGTTGGGGTGAAGCAATATGGGTTGTTGATGAGGCTCAGAGTCCCGGCTGCCTGTTTCCTAGCTGAAGTAAAAGAGAGATAGGTCACCTGTTTGAGACAGGTTGAGAATGTGAGGGTTGTGAAAATTTGACAACAATAAAAGATTCTGAACATGTATCAAAAAAAAACTGATGCAAAGTCAAATGTCTAATGAACACAAGGTGTTTGGGACAGTGCTTGCCACTGTTAGATTGAGCAGCTCCAGTGCAGCCTTGATTCTGATATATGTGCATGCTTTGCATTGCAGATGCTCATGCAACACCAACGGTTGCTGACAGAAACACCTTACCTGAGATGCACTGCAGTGTCTTGTTTTTGTGTGTGCAAGAATATGTGTGTGGGAACATATGATAACCAAAGGACTAACTTCAGCTGTCATTCTTCAGATGACAACTACTTTTTGTTGTTTTTATGCATATGTGTGATGTATGCATGTCCATGTGTTCCTGTGTGTGCATATCAGTCTACCCAGTGCTCAGCTCTGCCTTTTGTTCAGCTTCAAACATCTGGCTACTCCTGGCTCAGCTCTGCATTCCAGCTGTTCTGCTATTACTCTCCCTCTACTGCTTCTGTCACTGCCTCACTGTCTGTTTTTCTCATTTCCAGATGAGCCTGAAAAGGTAAAGAAAATTGCTTAAGAGAAGCCTTTTATGAGTATAATGTTACAACCAAGCCTGCTTGCTTATATAGCCAGAGAAGGGGTATTTGTACCCATCTTGTGCAAATGAGGGTTTGTGTTTGCACTGATCAGCAGTGTTCCTTTCTCACCAATTAAAGAATTCCCTCTAGTAGACCACTAGGGAAAGTGCACCTTCTCTGGCTACAGAGTCACCTCCGGTTCACTGAAGTTTCTGATAGCAAAACATCTGGTACAAACTGTTTGAAACAGTCCTTGCTGGGCCTCGTATTTTCAGGAGCCAAAGCAAGCAGCTGGATCATCATGTGTTTTCCTGAATGTGTCAGAGGAGTGTTTAAAACAGCTGGTGCTAGAATAAGAACAGGCATCTGGCTGTTAACAGTCCTTTTGCTCAAGGAAGATGAGGCAGCAAGGGAGACTACAGTAGTTCAACAATAGTGAGTTAACACCTCCCCCCCCAATATTTTCTTATTTACAAGAAAATGAACTTCAGATGGAGTGGTTTTGAAGAGAATGTGAAGAACTTATCAACCCTAATAATGATTTTAACAGTTTTTTAAAAAGTGCTTGCTTTAACAATGCTTAACACCTGCTCAGTGTCCCAAGGCAGGTAAATCTTGGAGTCTCACTGAATGTGAGATTAAGGAAGAGAAATTAAGGACCTTATATAATTACAGATTTACTGTTAATGGATCTTAGTAAATTGTGATACTATTCATGTAAGAATTAGGGATATAGGAGGCTAGGGAGATGGTTCAGTAGTTCAAGTGCTTGCATGCATAAGGACAGGAGTTTGGATTCCCAGAACACACATAAATGCCAGGTGGGTATGGTAGCCCATTTATAATTTCAGCCTTGGAAGATGGAGACAGGGTATTCTCATAGAAATTTGACTAGTGAGACTAATAATATCAACAGATATTATTATTCATTGAGAGAAAGGTGGAAGAGTGATCAAGTGTGATTCATGCAAACACTACTTGTGTACATACCATACACATGAAAGCTTGCAAAAATGGACAAAGGAAAAAAATGGGAGGATTTAAATAGGAGAAGAAATTTAAGAACTAAGGTAGTGTTTCATTTTGGATCTGTTGGCCAACCATCTTGAACATGAGGGTTGGAGATGAAGATCTGGAGCTGATACAGAAGCTTTTATGAGATTTTCCATTATTGCTACTTAGCATCATTGTGATATTATTGTATTGATTAGCAGTAAAACACCTTTTCCACCTGATTAAAAGATGACATTTGTATGGTTAAATGCACAAAATACACAGCTTAGTACTTTTTTGTTTTTGTTTTTTGAGATAAGGCTGTGCTATATAGCCATGGCTGACCTGGAACTCATTGTGTAGGTCAAGCTAGCCTTCAACTTGGAGTGGCATGACACTCTGTATTTATATCATGATTACACATGAGCCACCATACCTGGCTAGTGATTTGTAAAAGCATTTGTGTTTATTTTGTTTTTATGTAGTGTGTGATGTGGTTACATGCATGTCACAGTGTGAAAATCAGAGAACATCTTGCTAAAGTCAGTTTTCCTTCTGCCATTTGGGTTTCAGGGATCAAACTCATTAGGCTTGGTGGCACGTACCTAATCCTGAGAACACCATAATACTTGTCTATCTTCCACATTATTAGGTCCCATAAGAATGGATTTTTTTTTCTAAATTGGAAGTGACCATTTTGGACATATCTATTTGTTTTTAAAGATTTATTTTTATTTTGTATATGAATGTTTTGCCTGAATATCTGTCTGCATGTGCACTGTATGAGTTCCTTGTGCTTGCAGAGACCAGAAGAGTGTGTCAGATACTGTAGAATGGTTGTGAGCTATCTGTGGGTACTTGGGGACAAACATAGATCTTCTACAGAAACAGCAAGTTCTCTTAACCACTGAGCTATTACCTCTTCGCTTAGTTTTGTTTTGTTTCTGTTGTTTTTATAGGACTGATAAGCTCCTTAATAGAGATATCTCTGTCTCTGTCACTTTCTTTTTTGACCAATAATCATCTGGAGCAGTAAAAATGCCTGTTCTAGATGTTTACTGGAAGTAAAAATTATTTTGAAATGTTTATAAACTATATTTAAGTATATATAAACATATATAGTTAAAAGAATAATTACGAAGAGCCTTTCCTCCCCCAATAGCATAGTTCTGGCTGGTCTCAAACTCAGATTCTCTTGACTCTGATTCCTTAGAGCTATGATTAAGCCAAGAAATAGAAGATAATCATACCCTAGATAGACATAGACCCATGTGTCTTACCTGAATGAATCCCCTCCCTGATCATACTCTCTCCCTTGCTGAAATAAAATATTATATTCATATTATATTTCATATTAGTCCTTATCTTTCTTAACAGTCAATTCTTTATGTAGGTATATATATATATATATATATATATATATATATATATATATATATATACATATATACATACACAGGTTGAATTTCTTTTATCTTTAAATGCTCAGGACCAGAAGTATTTCAGGTTTTGAGTTTTTGGGTTTTGAAATATGTATACAGCATTTACAGATCATCCAACCCAAATCTAGAAATCTGAACCACTTTCAACATTGAAACTTCAAGTTTTGTCATGATAAAATCTTCAGATTGGGAATGCTTAAGCTTTCAGTGACTATAACTGTATATAACAGTGCTGGAGAAATGTCTTAGAGGTTATGCTCACTGGCTGCTCTTCCAGAGGACCCAGATTTGATTTCAAACACCCACATGACAACTTACAACCATCTGTAAATCCAGTTCTAGGTGATCCAATGCCTGTGGTCTCCATGGGCACCAGGCACGTATGTGGTATACAGACACAAGTATAGGCACAACACCCATATACATAAAATGTAAATAAATCTTAAATAAATAGTTGTAAATAGGCTGAAGAAGGAACATTATGGGTTTTAAGCCAGTCTTGGCTATATACATATGTGTTTCTACATAATAAATAGTCATTTCATATTTGTATAGACCATTCTCCCTGTATGAATTCCCCATTCAAAACACTCAGCCACTTACAGTCAAAAAATTCTTGGGGTCAGGGGAAATAGGTAGGAACGCTAGTTCAGTGATAGAATTCTTGCCTACCATACATGAGGCACTGAGTTCTACTCTCTTTACTAATATATATATAGAAAATATCTTACACTGAGCATTTTTATTGTTTTGTAAACAATAATTATGACAACTGTTCACAGCATTTATTTTTTATTAGGCATTAAAAGAAATCTAGAGCTGGGCATGATGATTGCATCATGTTCTCCCAGCATTTGAGATTAGTTAGAGGCAGGAGAATTACAAGTTCAAGGTTAGCCTCAGGACCATAGCAAGTTCAGTTCTAGCCAGGGCTACATGAGATCCTATTCTAAACAAAAAAGAACAAAAATACCTTGGTCTGGTGAGAAGACACAGTGGTTAAAACCTCTTGCTGCCAAGCCTGAGTCCAGTCCCCAGCACACACATGGAGGAGATAACCACCTCCCAGAGTTTGTACATACATACACAAACAAACAAATAATATAATTTTAAAATTAAAAAAAAATCTTTCTGGAGCCAGGCATTGGTGGCGCATGTCTTTAGTTCCAGAACTCAGGAAGCAGAGGCAGACAGATCTCTGAGTTTGAGGCCAGCCTGGTCTACAGCGTGAGTTCTAGGACAGGCTCCAAAGCAATACAGAGAAACCCTGTCTCGAAAAAACAAGGGGGAAAAAAAGACAACAAAACATTTCCAGGCCAAGTGGTATATTGTGTTGTCTTAGTATAGATTGTATGCAAATTCTGTACCAGTTTGCTCTGAGCCTCCTTGAATTTTGGAATTCTTGAGAATCCTGGAGCCAGTCGACTGTATATGCCAAGGGATAAAGGTACTCTTTTATGATTTGTTTCTCTCAACAAAGGTTAGATTTTTTTGTAACTTAGCTGGATTGAATATGTAGCTAAAAATGTCATAACCTATTTATTTTATTGTCAGTGGATATTTATTGTTACATTATCTTCTGTTAAAAATGCCTTTAATCCCAGCACTTGGGAAGCAGTGGCATGTGGTCCTTTGTGAGTTCAATGCCAGCCTGGTCTACATAGAGAAAACCCTGTCAGAGAGAGACAGAGGCTGAGGGCTGAGGGGCAGAGTATATAATATCAGTACTTTTGTATGTGTATAGAAGATCTTTTAGAGCACATACATAGAAATGTATTTGAAGATGAGTGTGAGTGTGTATTCATATGTACCAAATAAGGGCAAACTTTCTCACAGTGGCTGTACCAGTTTTCTCTCCCAGGAGGAGTGCAGAGTTGCCATGCTCCTCACCTTTGCTATGCTCTTATGCTACTGGCTTTGTCATTTACCCAATCTGTCAGTTGTGAAATGGTATCTCTTTGTGGTTTCAGTTTGTATTTTCCTGATTGACATGAAATTAAGCAACTTTTCATGTTTTTAGGGACTATTTGTTGTAATCCAGGCAAACCTGACCCCACCTGAATATGGCAGGTGTGTGTGCCCTGGCTCTTTAAAAGAAAGACTCCACCCACTTCCATTCTCTTTTTCCTGCTGTTCCCTGAAGGGGTAGACAGGACAGGACTTTCTCTCTCTCTCTCTCTCTCTCTCTCTCTCTCTCTCTCTCTCTCTCTCTCTCTCTCTCTTCTCTTCTCTTCTCTTCTCTTCTGCCCTCTCTGTGTCTCATTACCTCTTTCGTCTTTCCTTCCTCCCTTCCTTCCCTTTTTAATAAAAGTCACTTGAGCTCTGTCTACCTAGCATGTTTGTCCCTTGTCTGCCATAGAATCCGTGCTTTATTATAACACCATTTATGTGTTCTTTTCTGTGAAACTGCCACCCAGTATAGTTTTGTAGGTTTTTCATGGGCTGGTATTTTCTCATTGATTCTTAGTCTTTTATGCTCCAGATACTAGTCCTTTGTCACAGTTGCATAAGTTACTGATCAGCACTGTTCCTTTTTCATCCTGCAAATCTGTTCACCCAAGAAGTTCTGTGAGCACACTTGGAAAATGAAAGTCTCAGGCCCTCACTTCTGTTCTAGATATTGTAATGACATACATGGCCCTGTGGGTGTGCACAAAGCAGGGCCTGGCACTGGAATAAGTCACATCACAGTGCTGACTGCTGCTGACCCATGGTGCTTGCCTTTGCAGGTGGAACAGGAGGATTTTGTAATGGAAGGGCATGGCAAGACTCCACCTCCTGGAGAAGAAAGCAAACAGTGAGTCACACTTTATTAAAAGGGTCCTATTATAGTTCCTCAGAAGCACTTGGTTCAGTGTGCTAAGAGCAAGTTTGCTGGGCTGTGTATTCGTTTCGTTGGAGATACAGTAGGGCATACCGGTTGCTTTATTGATACATTACTTCTATTTATATACTAACTAGAGGGACAAGAAAGTTGGCTTTGTTGTTTTTCACACTTGGCTGATCAAAATTTATGTTATGCTTAAGCAAAGGCTTTAAGGCTCAGGATGTTCTAAATTGCACTAATTAAGTTTGGGTGTTTTCCAAAGTATGAAATGGTTCTTCCTTTCCTTAGCAATATCTTCATGAAGGAGGCTCAATTAATGGGTTGTCTGTGTACATGGTACTTCCTGAAATTCAATTCCAGTGATAATTGGAACTTCTGATCATTATTTAAATAACAAAGTTTTTATCTAATAACTAGCCAACATTCTCAGGATTTCAGGATTTATCTCCTCCAACTTCTGAAAAGGTGACTGCTAATTTGGCACATTTGTTGCAGCTTTTTAGTGGTGGTGAATAGATTTTATTTTCCCTCATCTGTCATAGGATTTAGAAAATTGTGTTTCAAAGCAGACTGGTTTATTATACACCCTTTTAAAGAAAAAGAAAACACTTAAGATGGGCTGACATAACTCTCAAGTTCTATTTACATAGTAGTTTCCTAAATTGAATGGGATGGTGATTCATAGGATTTACCAAAAATTTGTAAAGAAATACTCCTCTTCTTCATCTTTCTCCCTTTTTTCCCCTAGAAAATAGTTTATTTTGGTGTATCTTAAGAAAATGATGTTTCCTAAACCCTTAGGAATGAATTATGCAGAGTAGACTGTGCAGCCAGGAGGCCAGCCTCATCAAAGGAGAGTGCCTTGTCTTGTGTTTGTTGTGAATGAAAACTAGGAGATCTTCACAGCCATTTAATTTGCTAAGCTGGCAGTTTTAAAAATAGCTCACAGTATAAATTCTAACTTTGCTCTGATCTGTCTAATGCACTTTCATTTTAGATGGGTTGATGGCATCCATCCCTCTTTAGGGAATTAGAATGCCAAACATATATTTGGCATTCTCAGTGAAAGGCAGGAGAAGTACTTCTGGCGATTTTCTCCATGACCCCCATCCACTCTCCTACCCCACAATCTTGTCTAATAAAAATTCACAATTTCACTTGTCAAGGGCTTTCTGTATTTCAAGGTAGGTACATGCTGTTATTACCTTTTTTAAAGATTTACATATAGGTGTTTTGTCTGCATGTATGTCTATGACCAAAGCCTGATTCCCATGGCCACCAGAAGAAGGCATCAGATCCCTTGGAACTGGAGTTACACATGGTTGTGAGCTGCTTTGGGAATGCTGGGAATCAAACCTTGGTCCTCTGGAAGAACAATCAGGGCTTTTTACCATGGAGCCATCTCTTCAGTCCCAGTGCACAGAGATCAGCCATGTCAGTACAACTCAGAGTTTAAGATTTGATCCCAAATCTTGCTGATTTAAGGTGTTTATGGTATTCTGTTCTTTTGCTATCCCTGAGCAGTGCTCCTGAAAAGGACTGTGGTTTACACAAAGACAGAAGTCAAGGTCAAAGTCTCATGAGTAATAGGAAGTTGGGGAATACAATGAAAGAGCTTTAAGAATATTTCCTAGCTACCAATGAAAGTTCTGCTCTTTAGAGAGCGCCCATTTTCTAAACAAACTTATCTATCATCAGAGGCCTTCTCTGGTTACATCTTCGATGAGTTGGCTTCCTCCAGAGCTCAGGAATCCAGGAGGAGCGGCATATTCTGCACATGTATGTGTTCTGCTTTTAGAGTTTCATAAATTTGAGTATCTGATGTGATCTTTACCATTCTCTAGAAGACCCCTAAACCCTGAGGTTTTGTTTTGGCACTAAGGCTGGAATTGAGGGTCTTGCAATTTGTTAGGTGAGCACCAAAGTATAGTTCCAGCCTTCATTTATTTGCTTTTGTTGATTCATTCATTAGTTGAGTCATTCATTCTGGGTCTGCTCTGTTACCCTATATTGAAGTAATTAAGCAGAAATGTATCTTCTCTTCCTAAATATCTGTTTATCCTCTGTGAGAGTCAGGAGCAAATAAAGTTTTCATCTATTTCATCTATTTCATCAGTTTCATCTATTTGTTTTGTGGTTTCTGTGTCATATTCCTTCCTACACCTCAGTGGTACTGGTGATTGGACCCAGGTAAATGCTCTACCACTGTAATCAATACTCAGCTCCCAGACAGAGTGTAACTTAACATTTTTCCGGATTTATTTGGAAATTGCTCCCAAAATTGGACATTTATTGGTAAAACAGGCTATATAAATACCCTGTTACTTTGAAAGGAGGGCAGATGAAGCACAAAGGTTATAAATTTTACTTAATATCACAGAGAAAATTCTTATAAGGATTAAGACTAAACTTACTTTGTTAGCTGGTCTATTCTTTCTTTGTTTCCCATTTGATTTATTGACTACAACAATTACTCAACACAGTATTATATTCTATTTTATTAACACGAAGATTTAGGATTCTGTACACTCTGTTAAGAATAGTGGACTCTGGTGCTGGAAATATAGTTTAGTGGTAGGTTGCTTGCCTATTAATGTACAAGACCCTAGGTTTGAGTTTCCCAGGGCTACAAGAATGAAAAAAAAAAAAATAGGACTTTGAGTGTAATGACTCATCCCAACATTTAGGAGATGGAAGCAGGAGAACCATTCAAGGTTACCTTCAGCTACATGTTAAGGTCTAGGGAGCCTGGGTTACTTGAAATCTTGTCTCAAAACAACAACAAAAACACCCCGAACACCTGCATACAAAGAAAAAAAAAAAAGAGTCTTCTGATATTTAGAAATTACTGTGCTAAACTACTATTAGCTTATTATTAAATATTTATAAACTATTATTATTGTATATTTATAGGCATATAAATATTTAGATTAATAGACACTTTTTATATATTCTGATACTGTGTTTTAAAAGAGTTGGTTGACTTTTATTTATGTATGTGTCTGCATGTTTGTATGCCATATGTCTGGATATCTAGTAGCGAGAAGAGAATATCAGATTCTCCAGAGCCAGAGTTAGAGGTGGTTATGAGCTACCTGGTGTAGGTGCTAGGAATCAAGTTCCAGTCCTTAGAAAAGCAGCAAGTGTTCTTACCCACTGAGCCATCTCTTCATCCCTTTTCAGTGTTCAATGGAGTTTTGTTATTAGTATGTCTAGTATAATCTTTTTTTTTTTAAGGATATCCACTTTAAGAGAGTTACTATAGCAAATCAGATAAGCCAAGTTTATTGCCTTAATTGCTACATCTACATCACACAACTTTAATTACATAATGTGTTTAATGGGTGAGTAAAAATAAAAGCCATGGGGGCTGGAGAGATAGCTCAGTGGCTAAGAACACTGGCTGCTCTTTCAGAGGTCCTGAGTTCAATTCCTAGCAATGACATGGTGGCTCACAACCATCTATAGTGGCATCTGATGCCCTCTTCTGGCATAAAGTTGTGCATGCAGATAGATAAATTTTAAAAAGATAAAAAGCTATGATGCTTTCTTTTGTTTCCTTTTATTTTTTATTTTTTATTTTATTTTATTTTTTTTTTTTTTGAGACAGGGTTTTTCTGTGTGGCCCTAGTTGTCCTGAAACTCAGTCTGTAGGCCATGCTGGCCTCGAACTCAGGATCCCGTCTCTGCTGGGATCAAAAGCATACTCCACCATGCCTTGCATGATGACTTTAAAATACAGCATGAGCAGATTGTTCATATATTATGCTGTAACATATGTAGTAGTTGCTTTTCCTACTGCTGTAATGGAGTACCTGGCAAAAGCAGCTTAAGGATAGAAGGGTTTATTTAGGCTCATAGTTTGAGGGAATCCATTATGGTGTGTGAAGGTAGAGTATGAGGCAGCTGGTCACATTGTGTCACATTCAGTAAGCAGAAAGATGAATGTCAGTATTCATGTTGTGACTTGTTTTCATTTTCATTTAGTGTAAGACTCTGGCCCATGGGATAGCACTACCTACATTCAGCATGGGTTTTCCCTCAGTTAAACATCTCTGGAAGCACATTCACTACACTCAGAAGTGTGTCTCCTAGGTAATGATAAATCCAGTCAAGTTGATGAAGCTTCATCATTCCATGCTCAATCTCAAGCATGAAAATGGAGAAAAAGACTCCTTTTGCTGTGGTGTTTCTTGTTTTATATCTGGCCACTCTATTTAACACTGTGTCCTTTTGTTTTCTTTGGATTGTTTCTTTTTAACCTACAGTACGAAGGATTGACCCTAGGGCCTCATACATGCTAGCTGTGCGCTCTGTCACCAAACCTGGTTTTGCAGTCTTTTTACTTTTTAATTTCTGAGGCAAGGGCTCACTAAATTGCATGGGCCTGTTTTGAACTTACTTTGTAGCCTAGGATGACCTTGAATTTGTGATCCTCCTGCTTCAGGCTCTGTAGTTGCTTCACTCACAGGTCTATGTAGACCCACTGATTTTTAGAATTACTGTTTTGATGATTGTTTAAAAGCCTTGAACACCTCTGTAGCATCTCCTAAATACAGGAACAATGAAAATATTCTCAAATCACAAAATTTACAGTTAAGTCATTCACAAAATTTTCAGTTAAGTCATCTTCAAATCCTAAACTTGTTAGTTGGTCATAGGGAGTTCTTTTTTATTTTTGTTTGTTTGGTTTTGCTTGTTTATTTTGGTGACAAGGTCACACTATGTAACCCTGGCTGTCTTGGAACTCAGATCTATCTGCCTCTGCTTAGGTTAAAGGTTTATGCTGTTAACAGCTTTTTAAAAATTTTTATTTATTATCATCTTATATGTATGTGTGTTTGCTTACAGAAGAATCAGTATGCATATGCATTATGTGTGTGCCTGCTGCCTGCAGAAGACAGAAGAGATCATCAGCTCCCACCAAAACTGGAGTTATGGGCAGTTGTAAACAATTGTGTGGGTGCTGGGAACTGAACCCAAGTTCTCTAGCAACAAGGGCTCTTAACTTCTTAACTAACTCGCCAGTCCCATAGGGAGGGTTTGGTGTTTGTTTTTGTTTGTTTGTTTTAATTTCATCTTTCTTTGTTTGTTTGTTTGCTTGCTTGCTTGCGAAAGGGTCTCACTGTGTCTGGCTGACCTGGAACAAACTATGCAGACTAGCCTGGCTTCCAACTCAGAACGATCTGCCTGCCTCTCTGCCTCCCAAGTGATGGGATTAAAGGTATACCACCAAGCCAGGCCTATTGTGTATTGTATGGCCAGGTTTTCACAAATGTTTCTGCCTCTGCCTTCCCCTCCTTACCCTCACTCTTTTCCTCTTCTTTGAGCTATTAGAATATTAGAATGTTGAAATTAATGTGTAAAGAAATACTAAATTGAGGGGCTGGAGAATTGAGTATAGCTGTTAAGAGCACTGACTGCTCTTCCAGAGGTCCGGGGTTCAATTTCTACACCTACATGGAGGCTCACAACTGTCTGTGACTCTAGTTCCATGTCACCTGTCACCCTCACACAGACAGATATGCAGGCAAAACACCAATGTACATGAAATAAAATAAATTTAAAAAAAAAAGAAATACTAAGTTGAACTCTTTGTAAACGTAGTAATTACCCTGGAAGCTGGATAGCAAAAGAGTACTGTGCTTTTTTTAATATAATATTTTCAGATTTGTGAGAAAGAGAAATTTTGTTTTCAAGTTAATTGGTATTTTTTAAGTGCTATAGTGGCTTAATAAATATACTCGTGAAAGGTTTGCTTTTAAATTTTTGAGTACTATCTGTGGGAATCAGTACTATCTGTGGGAAACTTTTTTGTTTTTGGTTTTGGTTTTTCGAGGCAGGGTTTCTCTATAGGTTTGGAAACTGTCCTAGAACTCTCTTTGAAGACCAAGCTGGCCTCGAACTCACAGAAATCTTCCTGCCTCTGCATCTGCCTCCTGAGTGCTGGAATTAAAGGTGTCTGCCTCCCAAGGGCCAGGGTCGAAGGGGTGCACCATTTTCACCCTGATATTTGATATCTAGAGTTTTGACTATCCCAGCAGATAGCTTAGCTCATTGCTGCTCTTCTTAAGTGTTCCTACTGTTAAGCCCATTGTTGCTTATTGTTTACTTTGCAGAAAATGTCTTTCTTTTTTGAAGGTATTGTTTCCTTATTTCTTGATTTCTAGTGGCCTCTGTCAGTTACTTCTAGCCTGACCACAGATTTGCACTGCTATTTAAGGATCTGTGCTGCCCCTTGCATAGCTGGTCCACCTCCCAGTACCTCTGCTCAGGCAAAACCATGATGCTTTCTTGCCAATAAGAAGTCAGGTTTTTAAAGGTGCTTTTTAAGAAAAAGAGAATTAGTTTCAAATAAATAATTGGGTTCAAAAGTGAAATGCTTTTAAAATTGGTATATTTATGGGTACAATGTGATGTTTTGATATATGTATAATTATGTAATGATCAAATCATGGTAATTAAGATACTTGTCACCTTAAACATTTCTTATTGTTGTTAAGAGACCATTAAATATCATTTCTTTTAGACATTTGAAACATAAAGCACAGCTGGACATGATATATGCCTATAATACCAGCACTCTAGAGGCTGAAACTGGAGGATCAGAAGTTCAAAGTCACCAGGCATGGTGTTGCATGCCTTTGATCCCAATACTTGGAAGGCAGAGGCAAGAAGATCTCTGAGTTTGAGCTCAGCCTGGTCTACAGACACAGAGAGAAAGAGAGTTCTCTGTTAAAGACAGAGAAAGCCTGTCTTGAAATACTGAGGTGATGGGGAGTGAGTGTTTCTAAAAATCAAGAGCTGAGGATATTCATTCATAGAGAACTTAGTATGTACAAGGCCCTTGGTTTGAATTGCCAGCATTGACTCTCTCTCTCTCTCTCTCTCTCTCTATATATATATATATATATATATATACACACACACACACACACATATATACATATATATGCATATATACATATATATGCATATGTATATATACACATGCATATATATATATATATATATAAAAAACTATTGTATCTATAAACTACTGTGCAGTAGAATACCAGAAGTACTTTTCCTGAGTAACTGGAAATGCTACCTATTGGGCAGCTTCTCCCCATTTCCCATGCCTCTGATGGTCTTCTAGCCTCTGGTAATTGCTGTTCTGCTTTGAACAGTTTTTTTAGATTCTACCATTGAGTGTGATTGGTATTTGTTCTTTCTGTGCCTGGCTATCTTAGTTACTTTTTGTTGCTCTGAAAAGATGCCATGATCAAGAAAACTTACAGAAGGCAGACCTTATTAGGGCTTAGAGTTCCAGAGGGTTAGAGTCCATGACCATTATGGTGGTGTGCATGGCAGCTGACAGGCAGAAATGGCACCAGAGCAGTAGCTGAGAGCTTACATCTTTATTACCAGTAGGAATGGCATGAGCTTTTGAAACCTCAAAGCCTCACCCCAGTGGCACATCTCCTCCAACAAAACCACACACCTCCTAATCCTTACCAAACAGTCCTACCAACTTTGAACCAGCCATTTAACTATGTGACCTTATACTGGCCATTCTCATTTAAACCACCACACTGGCTTACTTAATTTCATCTGTCTTCCAAGATTTAACAGTGTTAAAAATGGCAAGATTTTATGTTTTTATGGTGTGCATACAAATGAATATTTATTTAAGTTGAGGAAATAAACCAAACAGTGGCAACTTACTTAAAAGTTGACAAACTGAGCTTCATAGTATACTCATATAATCCCTGTTCTTGATAATTAAAGACCAGAGGATTGTGAATTTGGGGCTAACCTAGGCTTCATAGCAAGACTGACTCAAAACAAAAGCAAAAAATTTGATAAATACCACAATGTGGGTATGAAGATACTGCCATGGAGGTTTTTATGTGGCACCATAGAAATAGAGGAAAATATTAGAATTTAACTTTTGAGATTTGGGTCTGAAGAGTTTGAGGGATTTTTTAGAAGGGGATCGATCTAGTCATTTAAGCGGTTGTCAGCAGTTAAAAACATTTGCTGCTGCTCTTCCAGAGGAACCAGCTTTGATTCCCAGTAACCACTTGGCAGCCTAAAACTGTTTCTAATTCCAACTACAGGAGAGATGACACCCTTTCATGGCTTCTGAGGGCACCAAGCACAGACAAGGTATACAGACATACATGCAAGAACAACATCCATAACACATAAACGTTTTTTTAAATGTGCATACAATTTTTAATTTTTTAAAATTAATGTTTGGGCTAGGGAGATAGCTTAGCCAGTAAAGTGCTTGGGGATCTGAGTTATATTCCCATAATCCATGTATAAAATGCTGGTCGTGATGGTTTGTCCTTGTAATCTTAGTACTGTTGAGGTGGAGCAGGTGGATACCTGGGCACACTGACTAACCAGACTAGCCTATGTGGTAAATTCTAGGCTAGGAAGAGAATTTATTGCATCTATTGCTAAGATGCATTTGCAGCCCCAGAATTGGTGATGATGGAGTTGTTTAGAAAAGTTTTTCCTGACAAATGAGGTGATGTGAGCTTGATTTATTTTTTTAGTGATTTATTTTTCTTTTATGTGCATTGGTGTTTTATCTACATGTATGTCTGTGCAAGGATGTCAGATCCATTACACAGAAGGGCTGGGACTGGAGAGATGGCTCAGTGGTTAAGAGCACCTGTTGCTCTTGTAGACTTAAAATTGGTACCCATTTTGGGCAACTTATAACTGTTGTGTATTCTGTAAGCTCCATTCTGGGGGATTTAGTGCCCACTTTTGGCCTCTTTGAACAACCATACAAATGTGTGTACAGACACACAAATTAATAATAAAGCTGGTGCATACCTTTAATCCCAGCACTTGGGGAGTAGAGACTGGAAAATCTGAGTTTGAGGCCAGCTTGATCTGCATACTAAGTTACAGGACAGCCAGGTCTATACAGAGACCCTTTCTCAAAGAAAGAAAGAAGAAGAAAGAGAAAAAGTAAAGAATGTGGGACAGTAGTGGTGCACACATTTAATCCCGGCACTTGGGAAGCAGAGGTGGGAAATTAAAAAAAAAAAAAAAAAAGGAAAGAATAATAAAATAAGCCTCTTTAAAATTTTAATTCATAAATGTAATACAGTATAATAGAAGCATTCTAATTTCCAATCTAATAATAATCTGGAGATTATTGTATTAAAGTTTTATTAGGTATTCCTAGGTAGTTTGGGGTACTATTTCTGCCTTCTGTCTATGTTGATAATATGACCATAGAAACAAAAATCAAAGTTCCTTTTTTTTTTCATCATTAGTTGCATTATCTGAAGTACTGAAGTTAGTAATATTTAGAAAAGTCTTTGCTTTTGCCTCTTCAGTTTCTCTACCTGGCAAAATGGTAAACCTCTTCCTTTGGGACTTATTTTAAGGGACTGTAGTCATAGCTAAATTGGAAGAACATCTATCTACCATATGCAAAGCCCCAGGTTCCATCTCCAGCATCTAGTTCAACTGAGCTTGGTGGCTTGCTTCTAACTCTAGCACTCAGGAGACATGCAGGAAGCTCATGTTTAGCCACTCAGTCAGTTTGACCAGGCCTGAGATAAAAGAAGAAAAATTGAGTGAAGAGTGAAGGAGAAGAAAGAGGATGGAAAGGAGAAAAAAAGGAAAATTCAGTCTTTTTTTCAAGACAGGGTTTCTCTGTGTAGACTTAGCTGTCCTGGAACTCTCTGTAGACCAGGCTGGCCTTGAACTCAGATATTTGTCTGCCTCTGCCTCCCCAGTGCTGTGATTAAAGTTGTGTACCACCATTGCCATCAGTTCAGAATTTTAAATCTCACCTCTGCTGTGAAAATTTTTTCTCTCATTTTCATTATGACACTTGGATTTTGTAGTGTTAGGGATTGAAATCAGGGCCTCATACACATTAGGCCACTGTTTGATCATACTCTTTCCAGATGATAATAATTGTACAGGTCCTGGACCTGGTTCTGAGAAAAATACCTGCTACTCAAAGAGAGCCAGAGCCCAGAGCCTGCCTTTCTGTATGGTTTTAGCTTTATGTGTGTTGGGGGGTAAGATGGGGGAGGAAGATACATTTAACTTTCTTTAAATATTGTACAGTGTATGTTGTACATACATTGTACAATTGTATGTTGTGAAGCATATGCACTACTTTAAATGTGTAATTTTTATGTTTTTTATAACAGAAGAAAATGAATGTAATGTAAAATAAAAGAGTAAAAATATTTTTCCAAAAAAGAAAAATATCAGATGTAATTAATGTAATCAAGATAATGGTTTGTCAGTATCAAACAGAGACTAGGTCTACCTCTTGGGACTTGGAAGGCAGAGGCAGGCAGATCTCCAGCCAGGTCTACAGTGTGAGTTCCAGGACAACCAGGAAAACACACAGTGAAAACCTATCTCAAAACAAAACAAAACAAACAAAAAACAACAGACAATAAATCAGTGGAATAAATAATGAGAGTCCAGGAATAAGCCTTCGTGTTTATAGGCAATTAGTATGACAAAGGTGCAAAAATAAAATTATAAGGTAATTCCAAAAATAATAATTAGAAAATGGAGTATTTTTTTGTTGTTTGTTATTTTTTTGTTTTTGATTTTCCTGACAGGGTTTCTCTGTGCAACAGCCCTGGCTGTCCTGGACTCACTCTGTAAATCAGGCTGGCCTTGGACTCACAGAGATCCACCTGACTCTGCCTCCTGAGTGCTGGGATTAAAGGCACTCACGCCACCACGGCCTGGTGGAAATGGACTGTTCTTTATGCAATGTATGAATTTTAATCCACACATGTAACATTTCTCAAAAATGGTTTATGGGCTTAAGCTTAAATTCTACAATTTTGAGATATTCCACTATAAAACAAAAGACTGAATTTGAATTGAGAAGTTTTCTTTTGTTAGTATAATGTTTTGTTAATTCTCTGTACATTCTATATTGTTTACTTGTTTGTTTGAGACAGCCTCACTATGTTGCCCAGCTGGACTGAAACTCAACTCTGCCTGCCTCTACTTCCTGGGATTAAAGGTGTGCAGCACCATGCCCAGCTAAAACATTGTGTTTTGATCATACTCATTTCCAATCCTTACCCTAACTCCTCCTAGATTCATCCTACCATCTGTTGTGTGTGCTACCCATAAATTCATGGATATTGAGCATCTATTGGAGCATGGTTAACCTATGAGGGATCACATCACTAAAGAAAACTGATTCTCTCCCTTCCCTAATACCATCAACTGTCAGTAGCTTCTTGGCTAGGGATGGAAACTTATGGCCCCTTCCCCCCTCCATGTTAGAATGTTGACTGGCTTGATTTTGTGTAGGATACCCTAGCTGATAGAAGTTCAAGAGTATATTGATATTGTCATAGGCAGAAGACTATTTCCCCCTGATCCTTCCCAACCTTTCTGCTTCTTAAAACCTTTTTACTCCCTCTCCCAAGATTTTCTCTGAGCTTCAGGGAGAGGCTGTATTGTGTAGACATCCTATCTATGGCTGAAAACTCTACAGACACATATTCTTTGCATTTTGACCAGGTATAAGTTTCCACATTGAATGTTGTCACTGCACAAATAAGCTTTCTTAATGAGTGATGAGAACTGCACTAATCTATGAGAAAAAATACAGGTCTTTAGAGAGCAATTTGATACCATGTTATTTTAGCAAACTGATAATAGTAGGTTAACCCCTTAGAGCCTATGGTCTCCTCAGCCATGAGTTCTTGATCAGTTTAATGCATCAGGTATTTGTTTCCTCTCATGGAGTTCCAGGCCTTAAATCCAGTCAGAAAGTGGTTATTTATTGTACCAATTGGCATATCTTGCCAGTCTGATCCTTATTGAAGCTTGCTAAGACTGTTGATGACCTTCCTTCTACAGTTCCCTTACATAGCACCATCCAATACTATGAAAGCTATCCTGTTAGTATCAACTTGATTTCTTCATGTCCTGTGACCAAAGTGTGTGGTGTCTTGAGCAATAGAGTCTTGCCATAAAGACCTTGTGGCTAACGAGCAATGGCAATACCTTTTATTGCTTAAGGGATCCCCAGGATAACCCTGACCAGCACTTCAGGGGAAAGATGGCTCATTTAGAGCTAGATTTTTTTGTTTGTTTGTTTGTTTGTTTTTTGAGACAGGGTTTTTCTGTGTAGCCCTGGCTGCCCTGAAACTTGCTCTGTAGACCAGGCTGGCCTCAAAGTCAGATATTCACCTGCCTCTGCCTCCTGAGTGCTGGGATTAAAGATAGTACCAACAGCAGTACTAGACTTTTTATTTGGCGGTCTATGGCATTATCCTCATTGTAGAGTAATTCTAATTATATATACACACACAAACATATACACACACTCACACACACACACACACACACACACACACAGAGTCCACTTATGAAACAGTAAGTTTCCATATATGTTTTTCTTCCTTGTTTTATATTTATTTTAATTTTATGTGTATGAGCATTTACTTGCATGTATGTATGTGCCCCATGCATGTACTTAGTTCCTTCAGAGGCTGGGAAAGGGTGTCAGATCCCTTTGCACTGGAGTTACAAACCACTGTGAGCTGGAAACTGAAGGCAGGTCTTCTGCCAGAGCAGGCAGTGCTCTAAACCACTGAATATCTTCAGGCCTATGGCTTTTTTCAGATATCCCTAGTGTTAGTTATCCTTTCCTCTGCCTTACCTTCCCACCCCTCCCTCATTTAACCCTTCTTCCCATCATTCCCTTTCACATGTGTTCTACTGTCCCTTCCCTCTTAAGATCTTCTTTTTCTTTCCTCAGTGGTCCCTTTCTAGTTTCTTGGCTTCTACAGGTACTCTAGGTTAGACATGCAACTCTAAAGATTTGACACTGAGAAGATTGAGCCCAGGATCTCAAGCATGCTAAGCAAATGCTTTGCCAATGACCTGTGTACCCACCTTAGAAGTCCTAGTTTTGGATAGGCTGACTGGCTAGACTTTAATGGTCATAGATACATTTTTATTTCTCTATTCTGCAAGTATCTTCCATAGGTAATGGTTTTTGAACCCATGGTATTATGTATGGTAGGCCCTAGCTTTTTAAAATTCTTATAATGTTACTTTATACATGTGGGTGTTTTGCTTCCATGTACATCTGTGTACCACGTGCATGCTTGGTGCCTGTGGAAGCCAGAAGAGGTAGGAGCATATGGAACTGGAGTTACAAATGGTAGTGAGCTGTCATATGGGTGCTAGGAATCAAACCTAGGTACTCTGGAAGAGCAACAACTATTCTTTAACTGCTTAGCCATTTCTTTAGCCCCAAGCCCTAGACCCTTAAAACTGTGAGTTGTGAGCCTATATGGGATTGTATAACAATGACTAAAAATTGGTTGCAAAAGCATAATTAGTTTGAAGAGTTTGCAGCAGTGCTCACCCATGTTGCATTGTGGAACGTCACTGTGTCCTTGCTTCTGAACATACAGTACATGCACTTTGCACTGTGCATGCTTTCACACAATGCAATGCCTGCAGATGCTGCCCGAACACCTTAGCCCAGACTCAAGATTATTGTATGTTCTGGTTGTAGTGTTTTTCATTTTATACAAACTATTCTACTCTTACAGGAACATAATAATTTAATTATGGAAAACAAAGACTTAATATATTTTCCTGTTATTGTTCTTCAGCATTAAGTATAAATTGGTGTGTCTCTGGATTGTATGTACTATTTATTAGAATGTTAGATTTTTTAAAGATTGCTGTTTAAATTGTGGTTGATAACATGTATCTTTGGATTAATTTTTGACTTTGGATTAGGAGAAAATTCTAAGAATTTTTGAAGTGGTCCCAAATATCTTTCTGCCATTTTGTACTATGTATTTATGTGAAGTGATGTTCTCAGAGTTGATTATAAAATCAAAATATGGATCAGCTCTGAAAATGGTAGTGATTCCCCATGCCCTACAGCATCAAATATTCAGCCAGGATTTATCTCATGTAAAAATAAACACATCTACTCATCAGTATGAGTATTTGTTTTGGTCTTTAATAATGGTGATATTACAAAAATACTACAGTCATTTTAAAATATTTTCATGATTTATTATCAGTAAATATTTTATTTGCATACCTATTTTATTTTTTATGTGTGTTCACATGTGTGCCAGTGCATGTGAGGGCAGATGTCACTCTCTGGTGCTTAGTGCTTTTTTTCCAAGGGGTGATTGAACTCTATTCCTTAGGCTTGCATGGCAGATACTTTACTGATAGAGCTCTCTTCACAGTGCACTTTTGAGTTTTTGAGACAGAGTTTCATGTAACTCAGTTTGGCCTCAAATTCAGGTTGCCCTGAGGCTGGCCTTGAACTCCTAAATGTTGGGATTATAACCACCACTGGGTTTTATGTAACTATGTATCTATAGACTTGGTTTGTATTGGTCAGGTGAAGAAAGGTTATTAGTGGAAAAAGTATAAGAATCTTTGTGTAGTCTTAAATAAAACAGAAAATAGATTTAAACATTGTACAATAACACTGTGCTTTGGAGAAGAGAGACAGCAGAATAAAAATTTTCAAATATCACAAATTGAAACAAGGAGGCTGTGTAGTCAGTCTCCACACATTTTCACATATTGAGCATCCTCCACATAAGGTTTCCATAACTCATCTGGAAGGTATTGGAAGGATAAAAATAGATTAATGTTCAGAATTTCCAGCCTAGGAGTTTCCTGCTTTTGCCTGCTTTTCAGCTGTCAGTTCAGGGTTGGCCCTTTCTTGATGCAGTGCAGTGGAAGTTGTTTCTCCAGAGTATCGGGGCAGCCACATTGACGGGGCAGTGGCCTCTGTTGCCCTAAGAAGCTCCTTGCCTGTCCTTTCCTAAGTGGAAAATCGGAGGGAGGCAGTGTAAAGGCCTAGAAAGTCAGAAAAACAAATAATGTAGGGCTTAGACAGAACTAGCAAGTTCTTCTGCAAAGAAAGCCTGTACGGCCTTCAGAATCCTTGGTTCTTCACTGACCTGTTCATTTGGGAAAAGCACCTTAGCCAGCCTACTGTCTCTTTATGTCCTTAAAGAATCCTTAAAGCTGGGCAGTGGTGCCACACACCTTTAATACCAGCACTCGGGAGGCAGAGGCAGGCAGATCTCTTTAAGTTCCAGGCCAACCTGGTCTATAGAGCTAGTTCCAGAATAGCTAGGGCTACACAGAGAAACCCTGTCTCTAAAAAATGAAAAAAAGAAAAAAAAAGGTAAAAGAATCCTGAAAATACAGCCAGGGCTACACAGTGAAACCCTGTCTTGAAAAACAAACAAACAAAAGACTCCTTAAAATAGATAGAATTTATGGGGATTTCTAGAGCTCTGTGGCATCCATTCCCCTAAATTACTTACATTTGTTTGTAACCTTCTTTTTAACCCAGCCCTTCTAAACAGCCCTCCAGGTAATTTGGTTGATAGATTGATTCATTCATTCAGCTGCAGTTTGGAGTTCAGTGTGACACCTCACTGAAGATGAGGAAAATGGTGGTGTTTGCCCACAGACAGTTGACAGTTATATAGGGAAAGACCAACATTAAGCAGTGTTTGTCATAAAACTAAACAACTCTGTGAAGTAGTCAAGTGTATCCTAGGAGTGCCAGGATTGGGCTAGGAGGCTCACGATGCCTGCTTTGCGTAGTGACTGACTTTTTGAGAACAGGTCACATTGCATCTCTGACTGATCCGGAGCTTGCTATGTAGAGCAGGATCCACCTGCCTTTGCACTGGGATTAGTGACATGCACCACCACTCCTGGCCTGTGACTAACGACCAGGATAAAGTGAACAGAGTCACTAAGAGAAAGAAACCAGGGGCAGGAGAGATAGCTCAGTAGTTAGAAGCATTGTCTACTTTTGCAGAGGACCTGGTTCACTTCCCAGCACCCACATGGCAGCTCACAACTGTCTGTAACTCCAGTTCCAGGAATCTGGCACCCTCACATTCAGGCAAAACACCAAAATAAATTAAAGGCACATAAAAATAAATCAAAAAGAGGGAAGGGAGAGAGAGGAGAAGAGAGATACACCAAGGTACCATTTGAGGCCCTGGGAGACAAGGTTGGGTTATCTAGGCAGGAGAAGTCAAGATGTCCCTGAGGAGGAGGGGCTGGGGCTGCAAGGAAGCTAAGTAGGCTTTAATTGAGTGCCTAGACTCAGAGCTACTTCCTGGGGGTGGGGATGGGGAATATTAAAGCTGACTCAGTGCTGCCCAGCCTGGAGGGATCCGTTTGTGAAACCCTAGCTTAATTTTCACTTAGGTTTGGGTAAGAGGCTAGCTACTAAGTGCTGTACTCACAAATAGGCACCAGGTTCAAGGGCAGAAAGCAGCCCCTGTTCTGTTCCTGTTGAGCTCTGTGGTTTGAGGTGCTGCTTCAGTTTACGAGTAGTTCCGGTAACTTTCCGTCTTTTTGTGTATTTCAGAGGTAGCTAGAAATAGGTTGTGTCCTATGTTTCATTTTAATAAAAAAACTAAATTGTCTTTTTGTTTAGGTAAAGCTTTGTTTAAGCCCCCCCCCCCCTTTAAAAAGCAGTTTGCCAGTCTGTTCTTGCCCAAACATCTAGAGAATAACTAGCAAGGGAGCCAAGATCAGATCCAGGATCTGCAAGCATCGTTAGCAACTGAGCATATTTCTATAAACCAATAAAGGTTTTTCTATTTTGTTCATCTGTTACCCTTATGGTGTTGCCACTTTCACATGCAGTATCTGTAGGCGGGAGTATAAGATAACAGCATTGCACAAATGAAAGCCGGTGGAAAAAGGCTGCTTTCCCTTTAAGGCAGCTTCAACTCTAGCTCCCTCCCCCTTTCCTGATTGACAAACCTACCCGAAGTCACGTGACCCGCCTCTATTTGAAGGTCACAAAAAAGCTGCTTCCTTTAGAGACAGAGGGGGAGAGAGAGAGCAGGAGAGAGTGTGAGTGAGAGAGTTAGTTCAAGCCAAAATGGCCGACAGAGTCTCTGCTGGTTTCTGAATATTTAAAATACAAAATACAGATAGACAAAAAGAATTCGTTTTTGGACCTTTTTTCATTTCTGTTTCTACCTTGTATGCCTCAATTTGCTGGATTTAAGCACTGCTGCACTTTATGAGGTTGGTAAATATTTTCAATTTTTAAAAACCAATTGATTTATATGGATCGTGTCTAACCGTTTTCACTAGTGGTGTTGCAAATCGACATTTCTGTAGCATGGAGACTGGCTTCAGACATTTCGCGAATCTGTAAATCAGACCCGTGATGTACTTTTGGTTCAGCATTTTAGAAATGAAAAAGACCTGGTAAAATATTTAAATTTTTAAGTGATTTAGTTGCACTTTTAGTTTATATGTAGCTTTTCATCATTTCTATCATGCAAATAGACGAAGCTGTGAGTAATTGGAATTTGATATTTAGGAAGAGGTTTTTTTTTTAAAAAAAAAAAAAAACAAACCTCACCCTCCCCCCCCCTTAAATCTGCTGCAAAAATTTGCATAAATATAAATGGGTTTGCATTCTTTCGGCTGCTAAGGCCGACAAAGGATCCGGGAGGACTAGCCCTAGAATGGGAAAGCTCACCTCCCACCCCCCTCTTAGATCGGCTATGCTTCTTGGGGATATGTAGAGTCTAAAGTGAGACCAGATACATTTTAAAATAGGTTCAGGGGGTGACTGGATTCACCAGATTTGGGTTTATAGATTGCCCTGCTTGAAATGCAAGCAAAATGTGGCTCACCCTCTCCTCTGCGCGCGCTCCTTTGCACTGGGTCTCTGTGTGTTCTCAAATGTTCAGCCAGATGCGCTTTTATTTTGATTGTGGCTTCAACCAAATGGTGGGGACTGTCTTGTAAACACGATTGTTTTAAAGATATAAATGGCTCTTTACTCCATTTAGAAATTGTTTCTTTACCAGTTCTCTGTATGTATATTGGTCTCCATTTCACATAAAACAAAATACCTTGTTTAATGTTAGATTTTCAACGCCAATTGGATGTGTGTGATGTGTGTCTTTTCGGACATGTATTTGTTGTAAAGTGGTCATTTAGGATAATATATATGAGTGTCTTGAGTTTGTTAGTAACCCTGAAAGTGAGGTGCCTCAAGTTAAATTCCATTACTCCTAATGCAGGATTCTAGAAGCCTGAGCAGGCTGGAAAGAAAGCTGAAAACTTGCTCTCTCGGGGACACCTCCCCCTATCATTGTGAGAGTGTGATGTAATGCCTCTCGATCTGGTGTGCTGAAAGGGCTGTAGTTTGTGATGTGGCGGGCAAATTACCTCCACCCCTGACAAAATCCCTCCCTCCTCCCCCCCAGCACATCCTTGGCTCTTGGAAGCCTTGCTTTTTTCTTGCCTCTTTTCTCCTAATTTGTGTCCTCTTGATTAGAGCTGTGGCATATTGGCAAGAGAAAGATACTGTTCTTCTAAATCTGCTACACAGTTTAGAAAAGATATTTTAAATATGCAGATGATTGAATTATCCCATCATTAAATATATAGACTTGAATTAAAGCTACTTAAAAGCATAAATGGAATAATTTTGATCAGAAGGGAGCAGAGTTTTTTGTTTTTTTTTTTTGGTTTTGGTTGTGTCCTTTTTAATGAATTTAATTATGAGATGCTAACCAGCTGGACCTTCAAGTGTTAAAAAAAAATAAAATGGGGGGACTGCTGGACCATTTTGAAAATTTGATAGTGTGGAAGAGGGTGTGTAGTACTTTCAAAAGCTTTTCAAAAGCTGTTAAAATGGATTTGCCTCTTGTGCTGAAAATGGCCTGTTTCTTTGGGCCAATTGTGTGTAGATGAAGGGACTTTTGACGCTAATTTAACAAAAAGACTTACCATTTGAATATGTAAGGATAATTAGTCTTCTGTCTCAAAAGAGCCGTCATTTTACTATTTTTTAAAGTAATGTTGTTGTAATATTAGTAATGGTTCTAAGCAGGGAAGCGCCTGAAGTGCTAAAGGCATCTGTGTAAATTTTATGGTGATATAAAGTCAGCTTTTGTATGAGAGGGATTGGAAACATTATATTAAAGAGGGAGACACGTTTGACTCTGAATTATCTTTACAGTTTGGATTAATAGAAATTACCTCAGTGATAGACAGGATTGCATTGTCCTGGGTCTGAGGAGAATTAGAGCTGGTTTTTGTTGTTGTTTTCTCTGAAAATGAAAGCGATTATTTGGAGCTTCACTTGCTGGGTGATTCATTTTACTCCCGTTTCCTAAGTTGTCGCCGTAGCTGAGAGAGAAAAAAGACTCAGCTTTTCATGTTTTGCCTCCAGCTTGTGTTTGTGGACTGTAAACATGTGAATGGCAGGTTTATTCCGCTTTTAGAGAGGAACCAGGGCAGTGCCTATCTCCTGGACAGAAAGGAGAATGGTACTAAGCACATTAGCAGAATGCCATCAGAGTCACTGGCATGTTTTTAGAAATTCTCTTTGCCAGAGACAGTGAGAAGTGAGATGAACAAGCACTGGTCTCATGAAAGGTAAGCATGATGGTTCTGTGGAGGATTTGAAGCCCAGCTGCCATTTTGGGTCTAAGTTCCTGTAGAGCCAATTCTTATTCTTACCAGAATGATGATGATTCAGAGCAAATAAAAATGAGCAGCACATCCAGTGTGCAGAGGAATAGTATTTAACTGTCTTGTTTAAGGTATGAATTGTTAGCTAAAAACTCTAAAGATGTAGTTGGTGCTACAAGGAACAAACCCCAGCTGTATTAGAACTTGAATGTTGTGGTTTTATGTTTTAAAATGATGTGGTATACGGTATATGGAGAGAGTAAACATAATCTGCAGCCCCCAATTCTCTTTTCCTTATGCTACTTGTGACTTGGAGCTGTTAGTTATTATATTATCCTCAACATTGCCAGTCTCTCAGAAAGATGGTTCACCACTGAACTGTCATCCCAGCACTTGATAATATTATCAGAGGTTTCTCTGGCCTTCCATCTGGTCTGCACAAAGCATTGGCATCGTTGATAGATGGTACAAACACAACACTGCTGCTCGATTCTGAGTGGCCTCTTGTTATTTGCTGTCACTGCTAGGGCAGTCCTTTAAAAAGAAACTTCTGAAAATTGAAGCAGAGACTTCTTCAGCTCTTGGACTTTACCAGACTGAAACGTGAGCGGCTCAGGGCTTACAGAGCAGGCTGAGCAGTAACATGACTGAAAAATTGAGGGAAATTTATATCTTATAAGAGTTTAATTTGTTCTGGTTAGGTGATGTGGTGAATATAGAATATACTTGGTCCATCTCCACCAATAAGGTTATTAAACACGTCTTGACTTGGTTATGTATGTGCAGCATTCAGAGCAAGTACATGACTACAGGAGTCACTAAAAGCCTTTTATTTGGAGAACTCAAATAATTGTCCCTTTGTTAATTTTTAGTCATTATTTAGATATTAGACTTTACGTGGAACTTGTTATTTCAAGATGGGGTCTTTGAGCATTGCCTGGAGAGGTAACACCATATGCTAATTGTTTCCCGGTGTAGTATTGTTCCTGGATTTATCCTAATCCCCCTTGTCTCACCTGCCTCTTATGATTAAGACCACAGAGTGGCTGGAATAAATTGAAGTCACTTGGCATAAAGAGGGATTTAACCCCTGAGGGTTAAATACTACTTTCCTTCCTTTATGTATTTCTTCAGCAATCATTCATTATATACTGATGTACATGCTAAGAGAATCTACGAATTTCAACTCACCATTATCCTGAACAGCCAGCCTCTTGGTTCCCATGGAAATACTCAGTGTCAGTCAACTATAGTGACTAATAGCCTTAGGTTGTGTGTAGTATAAATTCTGTAATTTCCTTTACTGATAATCTGGGCATGAATGATAATTTTTGTTCCTGGTAGTTCTATAGCAGTGGTTCTCAACCTTCCTAATGCTTTGAACCTCAAATTGTGATGACCTCCAACCATAAAAATATTTTTGTTCCTACCTCAACTACAATTTTGCTACTGTTGTGAATCATAATGTAAATATCTGTGTTTTCTGATGGTCCTAGGTGACACTTGTGAAATGGTCATTTGACCCCCAGGGGGTTTCAACCCACAGGTTAAGAAGCACTGTTCTTTGAATTTAAGGTTTGTCATGATCATTCCACTTTGTTTTGACCTCAGTTGTTTTCCTAGTTACTTTGTAACATCCCTTTTACTTGTTAAATTCCCCTTATCTGTTACACCTGATGAAAGAGTGTATGGAACACTCTTTACACAAAATAACCTTTTCCCGAATAGTAAGTAAAGACATTACCTCCCCACTATTCTGTTTCCAGGGTCTAGACCAAGAGGAAGTGCTCATGATTAAACTTACTTGAGTGCAAGACATAAGGACACGGGTTTATGATTTCGGCACCCCAGGGGTAAGGCAGGAGGGTTACACGTTCAGAGGCAGCTAAAGCTTCTTAGGTAGACTGTGGTTTGGTTTGTGTTTGTTTTGCTGTTTTAATTATTTGAGTTTGACCTAATTGGGATCTCAGTGTGCCTTCTCCTGTATAAAAATGGGGAGAAGTGGTTATTGGGAAGTACAGGAAAATGATGTGTGACAGCAGATACCAAGTCTTGTAATTTCTCACCTTCACAGAATCTGGCTTAGTTGAGAAGCCAGAAAGGTTTTTTGTTTGTTGTGTGTTTGTTTGTTTTTTGGCTATCTTTCAGCCATGGCCTCCACAGTGTGAGAATTACAGGTGTGAGATACCATACCCCCAAATAGACCAAGAAGGCTCTTATGGCCTGCTGAAGACTTGTATTCTTTCTTGTGGCCACCAGGGTCATTGAGCTTGTTCAGGGTGTGAACAAGGTCAAGAATGGGCTGGAGCTTTTTCTTTTTAATAAAGTCCCCTACGGCCCCGTGTTTTTATGTTATTTCCTCCTCTTAAGGTAATGTTATTTGTGTCTTATTGATTGGTTGCATTTATGTATTTGGAGACAGGGTCCCACAGTGTATCTCTAGCTGACCTAGAACTTAAACTCAGATCTGCCTTCCTCTTCAAGATTGCTGGGATTACAGGTATGTGCCATCATACCTAGCTAATGCAGTCTTCATACTCCTTTTCTTCCAGCTTATATTTTCCTGGCTGCTTTTTATATGTTCAGATTTGTAATGTTTCTAGGTAATTTTACATAAATTATTATAAGGGTTGACAAGACAAAAGAGAATATAGAATACAGTATTTCAGCTGGGCGGTGGTGGCACACTTAAAAGATGTGTTAGATACAGGTCAATTGTCCACTATAAAAAAAAAAAAAACTGTTGAATTTATACAAATAACATAGATGTCTTTCACTCCTTGATCTTGGATTTTTTAAAACATGAGAATATTAATGTCTGTTTTAATCATTAATTTAGTAATAATACAGCAAACTAGTGAGTACATGCCAAGTATTGAATATTAACATCATAGAATGTATGGGATAATCTGATTGATTTGATGCCTGCTGTGGTCCACAGGGGAAGAATTCATATCTGATCCTGTAAACTTGGCCAAAAGAATATGGTTGGGGAGGTCATAGCCACTGCTGTTGCTTGCTGAATGGACATAGTATGCCTGTCAAACTGCCTTCTGACTGTCCTTATTCTCATAGATGAGTACTGCTGTCAGCTCTGGTAGGGAAGCTGCCTTTATGCATTGGCCTGTAGTGACTACAGAAACTCATAACAGGTCAGTCCTGAGAAGGCATGACTATTGATTTAATGCAGAGACATAAATAGGACATCTATACCTCTCTCTCTAAAGTATAGGGAGCTTCTTGGAAAGGGGGGCAAAAGAGTGTAAGTGGAAGCAAGCTGGCTTTATGGCTGGCTGCCTGTTGAACTCACAGAGTGTATGAACGTATGAGTACCCACACCAGATCAGATCTGAGGACATCCAGGCATGGAATAGGGAGAGGCTTTTGGGAGCCCCACCCCTCCCTGAAGACTTATGTGCATGTACATACATATTCAGTGTATATATGTGCACATGTGTGAATGTGTATGTGTGTAGGGGGAATTAGCCACAGATAATCCGCCCATACTCCTGTAAACAAACCCTCACACTTGCTCCTATGAGCAATCCAAATCCAATCCATTGAGTCTCAAAGTAGAACAACCCGTGAAAGTAGATGGAGAGATGGTTGGGAAGAGGAAGGAAATTATGTCTGGAGTGGGAGCAAGATGAGGGGGTGGTGAATATGAACGATACATTATGAACATGGATGAAAATGTTATTATGAGACCCATTAGTTTATATAATAGTATGTGCTAATAAAAAGAAAACAATAGAAAATAAAGTAATGTGAGATTTTCCTTTAGGCACTGTTGTTGATTAGAAAGAATTTAAATGTGTGGAGGCTGGTAGGTTTAGGATGTTGCTAGATTCAAAGGAAGATCACCTAATTCAAATGGAAGTAAGCTTGTATAGAGGCCCTGCTTGCATGATCTAGATGATAGGCAGATGTCCGTTGAAGTCAGGAGTTTAGTTTTGGAGTTATTGAACTTTGCAATTTTTAAGTAAAGACTTGCAGAAGTTCAGATTAGTCTGAGATAAAGATTTAAGAATCCTTTGTTTCAGGTTTTCAAAATTCTCCTTCTTAAATTGGTTTCCAGAGTAAGCCATCCAAAGATGGAATGACTATAATATACAGTGTAATGGACAGTGGTGGTAAGAGACTAAGAGACATTATTTTGTAAAGAGATAAAAAGTCAGCTGGGCTGTGGTGACACGCCTTTAATCCCAGCACTTGGGAGTCAGAAGCAGGTGGATCTCTGAGTTCTAGGCCATTCTGGTCTAAAGAGTGAGTTCTAGGACAGCCAGGGTGGAAAGAAACCCTGTCTTAAAAAAGAAAAACAAAAAGAGGAGGAGGAGGAAGGAAAGTTCTATAGTTTTCTTACCATCACAGTGGTAATAGTAATACCAAGTTTTTGTTTGTTTGCTTGCTTGTATTTGTAGTTTTGTTTTGTTTTTTCAAGACTGAGTTTCATTGGGTATCCTTGGCTATCCTGGAACTCACTTTGTAGAGTAGACTGGCCTTGAACTCAGAGATCTGCGTACCTTTGCCTTCCAGTTCTGGGATCAAAGTTGTGTACCACATCCATCACCCAAGGTCATTTGAGGAAGGAGAAGCACTAGTTTGAGCTAGATTCATCTAGCTGTGAGGACTTTGCATATGAGCAGAGCCTTTTAGATTGGCAGAATTGGGCTCAGGGGAACTCTGAGAGCAGAGCAGGCCTTTCTGGCTTGAGGTAGTGGGAACAGGACTACCTAGGAAGATTGAAGGTTGGTGAGGTAAGGAGGAACTAGGTGCCTGCTGAGTAGTTAAAAATCACTGTATTAGGCTATGAATAGAGATCAGTAAGCTTGGTGACAATGTTAGCACAGTGTTATTTGGGGACTGATAAATCAGCAGTAGGCACAAAGTGAGATAGTGAGAGGATTCAGAGTCCCATAGGCCAATTAGAAGAGTTTGGTGAGCTGGGCAGTGATGTTGCTTGATGAAAGCCTTTAATCCTAAGCATTGCTCAGGAGGCAGAGGCAGTCAGATCTCTGAGTTCCAGGCCAGCCTGGTCTACAGGGCAAGTCCCAGATGGCCAGGGCTACACAGAGAAACCCTGTCTGTGGGGGTGGGGGAGAGAGTTTGGTGAAAGGACTGTGGTGAAAAGACCTTGTTCTGAGTGAGACTGACCTTGGGACTACAAAAGGGCAAGCTCCAGGTTTTCCAAGTGAATGATGGAGTCCTCTGTACAGTGAATTCCTCCTCAGACATACGGAGTAGAAGTAGTACAGTGTGGGAATGAGGTCAGAATGGAGATGAGTTGGACAACCTCCCTGTTGAAGTGATAGTGGATGCCTAGGATAGATGAGGTCACCCTGGGAGTCTAAACAATAGAAAAGAAAATGAGAATGGGGACAGGAAGGGAAAGAGGACCTGTGAATAATTAAAAGAAAAGTAGACAGTCAGTCACAGGCACCAAGGACTAGGGAAGAATTTTTCAATTGATTGCAGGTGTGGCCAGCAGTTTCGGATGCTAGGCCAGAAAGAAGGCATCTATCTGGTCATGGCATTATTCCCAAGCTGGTGTTGAGAGATGCTCTAGCAGGAACAGTAGGAGAATCATTAGATAATGCCAGCACAGTTCAGGGGGAAATAAAAAACAAACCATCTAAGAGTGAATTAATTTAGACAGTATTTTATTTAACCTAGTATGTATAGAATATTATCACTTTAATGTGTAATTGATCTAAAGCTGGTGGAATGTCTTCCTTTCTTTCATACTGAGTCTGAAATCTGAAGTGTGTTTTACAGTTAGAACACATTGTAGTTCGAACATAACATTTTCATTGGAAGTACTTGTTCTGTATTTAGATTCCATAAAATGGACTACTTTCTCATGAAAAAGTAAATTCACATGCCATATTTAGATTCCATAAAATTACTACTTTCTCATGAAAAAGTAAATTCACATGCCCAAGTCTTTTCCAGGTATACAGAGTTTTTCCAGTAATGAAGATAACTGTCAGTGTTTATACTAAATTAAATTTGAGTGGCACTAGCCACATGTTACTACTGCCTTGGCTACCATAGTAGTTACCTCAGGGTTCTGCAGAGTAAAACCAGGTTGTTTGTGGCAATGGGCTCTTTGCAAATATCCAAACTGCCTGAGAGCCTTTCACAGGGTAAGCACTACCCAGAACACTTGTTGGCTAAACCTGTCAGGAGACTTAGAATGGAAGGATCCAATCTTTTAATTTTACATGTGAAAAGGCAAACTTTTTACCAGAATACATAAATTTCCCATTTTAAAAAATGCTGTTTTAGTTATGGTCAACAGCTCATTGGTAGAAGCGCCTAAACACACCAGTGTGGATGGTAGTTTTGAAATGCCCATGCCTGTACTTTAAAACAAACTCAGGGAAGGGTGGGACAGCCCCTCCCTCTCTCTCTCTCTCTCTCTCTCTCTCTCTCTCTCTCCACACACACACACACACACACACACACACACACACACACACACACACACACACACACACACGGTTATTCTCTAATGCCTGGTGACACACATCCAAAATCCCCATGAGAGTTAGGGAGGTTGCCACAAGTTCAAGGCCAACCTAGTCTACATAGTGAGTTCCTGGCCCCCTGTCTGGCTGGTCATAGTGGAACACACCTTTAATTCCAGCACTTGGAAACAGAGCGAGGTAGATCTCTGAGTTCAAAGCCAACCTGGTCTACAGAGTGAATTTCAGGGCAGCCAGGGCTACACAGAGAAACCCTGTGTTGTTGAAAAACATAAAAGAAAGATGCTATCTGAAAAACACCCCTCTTCAAGATAACAAGAGGTATTTGCTCTTAAATATAATATATAATAATGTACTTAGATATATTATACAAGAACAGTTTGCAAAATAAAAACCAGAAACCCCTTTCTATCAAATTGACTATTAATCATCTATTGAGAACTGACTCATTGTTTGAAAAGTTTTTGTGGGAACCATTCTTTAGTTACCATCTTCTGGTGTAGCATCTCTGTATTTGCTATTCGAGAGAATCAGATTTATTAGTCTACTCAGTTATTATACCAACCAAATTCATACCTAACTTTTCAAAAGGTTTCATTTTTTACCTCAACTTGTGTGAGATGGATATACTTGATGTTCTCAATGTTGTATTTTGTGTCCAGGTCAGGAACATCAAATAATTGTTTTTTCCTATATTGAGATGGATAGTCACACATACATGTTAATAGAGTCAGGGTAGAGCCTGTGCTCTAGTGGCCATCAAAAGCCAGGTTTGGTCACCTGTCCTCAGTAAGCCACTTTGAAAGAGCCAAATTAATGCTGAAAAGCAAAATAAATAATAAATAAAAGTAGATACATTCAGTGTGCACACATTGAAAAGAGGGACAGAAAGATCCAGTAACCTCTCCCATCCTCAGCCCACTTCTGGGGCCTGGCATGAAGTTTAGGTAGAGGGCCAGAGGAATGCATAGCTAAGCAGTCCAGGCCAGGGTGTGACCTCGATCATCATCTCAGAGTCTGCTGTGAGATTGTCTGGCAAGTGTTGTGTGAAATCCCCTTCTAGACAATGTTCCTCATTGCGTGGGCACCAGGGTTTAGCTTTCTCCTCCTCTCAACATGAGGTTTCTGGTGGAAACCTCAGTTTCTTGGAGTGCCTCTGTTTTTTTTTTAATAGTCTGAAGGAATAGTTGAAGGGAAGGTCACAACTGTCTCTAAAATAACATCATCCTTGCCAGGCAGGCCAGTTACACACACACACACAAACACACAAACACACACACACACACACACACACACACACACACACACACACACACACACTGAGTCATGTACTGCACACCTTTGGATCCTGTGATCTGTGCATCAAAAATAATTTTTAAAAGAAATTGCATTTAAGCAAGTTTGTAATTTAGAGGTGATTTGCAGAATGTGTGAGCATGTTTGTAGGGTATATACAAATACATCATTATGTATGCGTTACCATTGAGCATCCAATGATTTTTGGTAGCTGAGAAGGCTCCTGTATCTCCCAGACCTATTTTTAAAGTTTAGGTAGGAAACACTTCTTAAATCCCTACTCATGTATTTTCTTGGAAAACCTCGAAGAAAGCACTGCCATGGTTTGGGAAGAGAGAAGATGCTGTTGCCTCCTTCCCCAGACTTCGTGAGAACACATCTCTCTGAAGACAATCTGTCTTCAGATACATTCAGGATGACTCTTCATTTCTCTCCACTAGTTTATTTTTGTTGTTGTTGCTACTAATAGATCTGCTGTGCCTTCCCCAAAGAGGGGGCTCTAAATTAAGCTAAGTTAAACTAGCCTGTAGTTGCTTCAGGTTGTCTGTGTTTAAAATGACAGTGTATAGGCAGTGTGGTGGATTTTAAAGGACTCACAGTTTTTGCTTCTTTTGGAGGTGGGGTGGGGTGGCAGGTGGCTTAGTTGGAAAATGATGTGACCAACATTCTATTTTTTTAAGTTTATTTACATTTATGTGTGACTCTTCACAAGTCTACATGTACCACATGTATGCAGGAGTTTTTGGAGTTCAGCAAAAGGCATGGAATCCCTGGAACTGAAGTTACAAATAGTTGTGAGCTGCCCTGTTGGTGCTGGAACCAAACTCAGGTCCTCAGCAAGAGCAGCAGTGCTCTTAACCACTCACTGAACCTTCTCCAGCCCTGAACATTCTATTTCTAGTATTCTTTTCTAAAATTACATTGTTCTGAAGCAAGCTGGATTTAGTAGTTCCTGAGGTACTCTAAATATTTTAATGTGATATTCCCCAGCTTTAGGTGTCCTTGAACTGGAATTTTGTTGTATGATTTGGTTTTTCTAGACAGGGTTTCTCTATGTAGCCCTGGCTGTCCTAGAACTCACTCAGTAGATCGGGCTGACTTCAAACTCAGAGATCTGCCCGCCTTAGCCTCCTGAGTGAGATTAAATGAGTGCACTACCACTGCCCTGGCCTTGAATTGGAATTTAAAATAAAGTAATTTTGGAGCCTTGAGTGGTGGCTCATGCTTGTGATCCTAGCTCTCCAGAGGCTGAGGCAGGAGTATTGCTGCAAGAGTAAGATCTTGTCTCAAAATGAAGAAAGGGGGGGGGGGCTATGCTACACTCCAGCATGAGTCACTGGCATTAAATTTTCTAAGTGAAACCATTATTACCACCATCTCAGAGTAAATCAAAGTAAATGATAATAACAACAGAATACAGATAATCTCAAAATAAGAGGCATATTATTGAATATAGCTTGTGATATAGCAGTGTAAAGAAAACTTTACCTTTTTTTTTAACATTTTCTTTTTCTTCTTTTCTTCTGTTGATCAGCACAGGTGCTAAAGTTCAGTATTTGGAAACTGGATCCTAATCGCAAATCTCAAGGCATATCACACTTAACTATGTGCTTGATGGTTTTATTAGCCTCACTCAGGAATAAATCTTTCTTCAAGTTCTAGGACTACCTTCCTTCATTCTTTTTTTTTGAGACAGAGTTTGTAGTATGAATGCCTAGCCTGTAGGGAGTGGTACTATTAGGAGGTGTGACCTTGTTGGAAGAAGTGTGTCAATGTGATGACTGGCTTTAAGGTCTCAGGTTCAAGCTGTGCCCAGTGTGGGATTCAGTCTTTACTTCTGCTACCTGCAGATCAAGATCTAGAATTCTTAGCTTCTCCTCCAGCATCATGCCTGAATGCTACCATGCTTCTGGCCATGATGATAATGGACTAAACCTCTGAAACTGTAAGCCAGCCCCAATTAAATGTTTTCCTTTAGTTTGTTCACACAGGCAAACATGCAGCCTCTGGCATGCTGGTGGTGTCAGAGGAACACTTGCAGGTGTCAGTTCTCATCTTTCGTCTTGTGGGTTCTGGGGATCCAGTTCAGTCAGTGAGCCTTGACTGCAAGTGCCTTAAACTACCAAGCCTTTTCACTGACTAAGGTGTTTGTTTGTCTTTGAGACAAGGTCTCTCTGTATATCCCAGGCTGGTCTCCCAGTTTCCTCCTGCCTCAGCTTTCTGAGTGTTAGCATGAAAGACTGTATCTTATGTGCATTTTAGCTAGCCTGCTTGTCATCTCTGAATGAGTATGGATAATGGCACAGCAGATTTTTTAATACATTCCATTTTAATTTTCACCCTCCACTCTTGTATTTTAAATGACAAAGACCTTAATTCTGGCAACTCCACATCAATTGTCACTGTAACCCTCTTTAAGGATAAACTATGTCTTAGATGCACTTCACCTCAGTAACTGAGGCACTGGCCAGCAGCTCACTGGCCTGGCCTGCCATGCTGGTACTGTCAGCCACTTGAATGGAGGTGGGGAGTTGCTTCTCAGCAAGGCCTTAAATTTACAGTCCTCCTGCTTCAGCCTTTCCAGTAGTGGAGCAGAAATGAGTTCTGAAGTCAGGGCTGCTGTACTTGCAGTCATGTTGCTGCCTGTCTCAGCTTTCTTAAGGTACTGGGTCAGTAATACCTTCCTCAGGAAGTTGCTCTGGGGTTGTGTAAGAGTGTGTTTTAAAATGTTTAGCACATTGTTGGCTCTCATTTTCTTATTGGCATTTCAGGCAGAGGAACTAGTATCAACAAGGAAAGGAGTTAAGGAAGTGAGTGGGGAGCAGTAAGCTTTGTGGGATAGCATTGGTTATCTGGAAGGGTGGCAAAAGAGTTTAGAGTTGTGCTTCTCTCCTCTACCCCCTTTGTTTTTTGAGACAGGGTCTTAACACTATGGCTCAGGCTGCCCTACAGCACACTGTAGCCCAAGCTAGCTGGGATTTGTAAAAGACTCTTATGAGTACTGATGTTGGAAGCATATACCACCCCATCCAACTAGCATTATGTCTTGATATGTTTTATCATTGGAAAAAAACAAAACACAACTAGATTTTAAAGAAAGCAGGTTTTTCCAGGAGGTGGTAGCAGGTGGAACTCAGTGAGTTAAGGCCAGCCTGGTCTATAAAGTGAGTTCTAGGACAACCAGGCCTATTACACAGAGAAAACTGGCTTCTAAATAAATAAATAAAATGGATTTTTTTTTTTTTTTTTAATTAGCTTTCCTAAACTGATGTCCATGGTGAGGATCTGAAAGGGGAGAGATCATGGAAAGACAAGTAAGAAAGCTGGAGGAGTGATGGGCAGGGGCTAGAAAGATGGAAAGGCAGCTTCTAGAGGATCTTGTGAAGTGTAGTCTGCAGGGTAGAGTGAGGACAAGGAAGGAATCAAGTTGTCATCTGGGGGAAAGTGGACATTGCACTTTGGACATGGTTTACATTTATTTGCTAGATGGTTAATGCATCAGGGAGTCTAAGGAAGGGACTGGAGCAAGTTGGAGACCACTCAGTTTAGGTGACTGCTAGATGGGAACAGGAAAAAGACTGTTAGAAGAGAAGCCCAGGCAAGAAGATATTTAAGGAAGTAAAGGCCTAGGAGTAGGCCAAGGTGAGCTCAACAGACCCAATAGCTCATCGTGCTTGCTGATGGTCTGTCCCATCAGATTTTGACCTCTTCCTTGCTATTACAACCAGAACTTGTTTCATTACCTAGAACCTGTGCAGCCTTGGACACCCAGTGAGTTCTCAGTGTTGTTGAGTGGGTGACTTACACTCATCAGTGTTTGTTACATGTATGCCAGGAGCTCTGCTAGTATCTAAGGATAAAGCAGTGGGCAAAAATAGTTACGTTTTTTGTCTTTTTTTAAATCCCTGCCCAAGCCAGTCGTGGAGGCACACGCCTTTAATACCAGTACTGGAAGTCAGAGGCAGGCAGATCTCTGTGAGTTCCAGGCCAATCTGGTCTACAGAGTGAGTTCTGGCACAGCCAGGACTGTCTCAAAAAAACAAACAACAGTCAAAAATCCCAGTCCTGTAGGGTTTTTGTCGGCTGTCAAAAAAAGTAGCAGACTGGCAGCAAAAGAAAGTCTGAAGCACCAAAGAAAGATCTGTGTTCATCCATGAACTGGGCCTACACCCCCAAAAGGCACTTGTTAAAGTTACTAATCTGGAGCTGAAGAGATGACCCAGCAATTAAGAAGGCTTTCCTACTCTTCGAGAGGACCTGAGTTCCGTTCCCAGCACTCACATTGGGTGGTTCACAACCACCTGTAACTCTAGCTTTAGCAGATCTGATGCCTTCTGGATTCTGCATGTATTCTCTCTCTCTCTCTCTCTCTCTCTCTCTCTCTCCCTCTCTCTCTCTCTCTCTCTCTCTCTCACACACACACACACACACACACACACACACACACACACACACAGCTCACATAAAAAAAAAAAAATGAGAGTAAAAATACTAACCTATGGGTTGGAGAGAGTGAGTTGGAGGAGAGACCTAGCCCTAGAGGAAAGTGTAAAATTAGAACCAGGCAAAGATTACTGAAGGTAGCTCCACAGGGAGCATTCACTAACTCTGTTGAATAAGAGATGACATGTTCAATGGAATAGGGAGGCAGAGGGGAGATGGTATTTGGAACAGCCTCTCTCCCTGCCCAAGAAAAAGTGTACAAGTACAGTAAAAAAAAAAAAAAAAAAAAAAAACAATCTGCTAGCTCCAAAGCCTCACTGAGGAGGAGGAGGCTCTACTGGTAATTGCTGTGGACATGTAGGGTGGGTTCTCTGCTGATGTTCCAAGGTGAAAAACACTTGGGGTTATCTGAGTCCTAGTGAAGATCTGCTTGTAAAGGTAGCATAGGCAACTGGGGTGTGTGGGTGTGTTCATGGGTTCTTAGGCCAACTTTGGAATAAACTGGAAAGCAGGTAGGAGTAGGCAGTAATTTGAAGGACTGAAAAAGGAGGCTGGGCTGCAAGAGGTGGAACTTCATATACTGTAAGGATAGCTCAGGAGCATTCCCCTGTGATTGCTCTGTGAATCAGGCAAGCTGTTTCTAACAGGCCTTTATGTACAGTGACAACTCCTGTGCTCTTCCTGGAAATCTGGTGAACTCCGCTTCTAAGTGGTTAGGTAAGAAATGACCCCCGAAGCCTTAGCTGTTGAGTTTGAGTGCTTAAGCATTGATATTCTGTGATGGAGGAAGACAGTTGGAGAGGACTGTCTCCGGCCAAATAATTTTCAGTGGCTTCTTAAATTTCTGGGCCAGCTTTTCTTTTAAAAGAAATATTTAGGAGGATGTGGAAGGGGACCATAGGCTGTTCCTCTCTGTATTTTCTGTTCTTTCTAAAAATGTGTAGCCCAGGCTTGCCTTGAATTCGTGATTCTTCTGCCTCCACCTCCTTCAGCAAATCCTACTGGCATGAGCCACCAAAAATGGCTCTATATTTTAAAATATGCAGCAATACCTTTTTTTGTTTTGTTTTGTTTTGTTTTTGAGACAGAGTCTCTAGTGTGTAGTCTGGGCTGGCCTGGAGTTCATTATGTGTGCCATGCTGGCCTCAAACTCAGAGATATGCCTGCCTCTTACCTCTGCTTCTGGAGTGCTAGGATTTAGACTTGCACTGCCACTCCCAGCTCAGCATCTGCACTTCAGACAACAGTGCATATTTGGCCCTACTTAGCCATGAAAAATAAATTAACAGTTGTACTGGACATGTGCAGTTCTTTATCATTATTTCCTAAATAATATGGTATAACAACTATTCTCAGTTTATGTAGTAGTTCCATTGTGTCAGATATTGTAAATAACCTAGAGATGATTTGAAGCATGTTAGGAAGATGTACTCAGCTTAGGTTATGTGCAAATATTACTCCATATCCTATACACAGATACTACACCATTTTCTAGTTTGAGTGTTCTTGGATTTGGGCATAGTAACCTATCCCCACAGATACCAATAGCCAACAATGGATATTCCTGGTACCTCTGTATTTTGTTTGCATTCTTTTGTTGTTATTGTCCCCCTCTTCCCTCATTGTGCGTGTCATTTCTCTCCCCCCCCCCCCCTTCCAGGGCTTCTCTGTGTAACAGCTTTGACACTGCCTCCCAGAGTTCTGGGATTAAAGGTGTGGGCCACCACTGTCCTGCTGTTTGCATTCTTCTAATACTTGGGTTTACTCTTGTGACAATTTTGAAAGAATGTCACTCCTCAGTGTTTTCAATGTAAAATTTTTGCATGTATTTTGTTCTCTTTTTGGGAACTGGGTCTTCTATTGCTGTGTATCATTGGCTGGCCCAGAACTTCCCTTGTAGAACACACTAGCCTTGAACTTGAAACTATCATACTGTCTCTACTTCCTAGAAATTGCAGGCATGAGCACCATGCCTAACTACATGGCTTTAAAAGAAACAACAAACAAAACTAGTACCCTTTCCAAGAAACTTTAAATATTGAAAATACAGTGCAAACAGATCATGTAGCATCATTTGCTTACAATTTTTAGATAACATTCTAGATTCTAGTGTTTCCTATTGAGATCATGTGCTTTAAATCTTAGGTGCTTGCTCTGTTCCTGTTCTGCTCAGTGGTTTTTTGTTGTTTTTGTTTAGTTTTTAGAGATAGGGTTTTTCTGTGTGGTCCTGTCGGTCCTGGCACTTACTCTGTAGACAGCCTTGAATTCACAGAGGTCCACCTGCCTCTGCCTCCTGAGTGCTGGGATTAAACCCATGCACCACTATTATCCAGCTGTTTTTATTTGTTTTTTGAGATGGGCTATTACTCTATACCCCATGCTGACCTCAAACTTGTAGTAATTGTACTGTCTGTCTCACAAGTGCTAAGATTATAGTCATGAACCTCCTCCACGTTTGATGGTTCTTGAATAGTTTGTGATGCATTACATTCTGAAGACTTTTGGCCTTTAAATTGCTTGCCTTTATTGGGTTTTTAAAAATGTGATCTCTGACAGATGAAAAATCCTATTTTTTTTTTTTCCACTAGAAGTTGAAGAGTTAATAGTTAAAGCCCCAGATAACCATCCCTGACGTTGTATCAGATAGTCTGGAGGCTCATGGACTGGGATTCATTGCATCTCTAGGACTAGTTGGCATCTCCATGTGAAAATTGAGGTAGATAATATAACCTGTTTATTGATCATTTCTCCCTCACCCATAGTACTGATGATGTTCTCTTAGGTCATTTTAGGTCATGGGACCATTATTGGCATTTTCTCTGTCTCCCCTTACCTTTAATAATGATGAGGGTGATGCTGGTAGTTATGGGCTATTTCTCCATTTCTGAATCATGCTGTTTTCATGAAGTTCTGTTGGGGAAAGGACATTGAGTAATATTAATTATTCATTCATAGAGCAGGTGCTTTCCCTTACCTATTAGTCTTCCTGACAACCTTTTAGGGAGATTTTATTTTACTGAGGAAAATGGAGTGCTGAAGTCTAGTAATTGGGCTGAGGCCCCACAAACAAGGAAATGGGGAAATTGTAACTTCAAGGTATGCACTTCTTCCAAGCCTTTCTTAGTCAAGAATATATTCATTGATTGGAAAAAAATCCTGCTTTATAAAATGGAACATCTTAGATAAAATAAGAATGCAGTGGTAGGAACCAATAAGCTTTCTGGGTACTGATACTTTATGGGGAGGAGGAAGCTTATGCTGCTGGCATGCAAAAAAGGTCTCAGATATAGTCCTGTGTGGTCACTGAAAGGCATTTCTCCCCTCCACACACCACACACACACCACACACACACACACACACACACACACACACACACACACACACACACACCTTTTTTCCCCCTGCATGTTAGGTTAATTAAAAAAATTAACAACTTCGGGGATGGTTATCTGGGGCTTTAACAATAGAAATCACAGTGGGTAAAAAAACCAAAACTTGATTTTAGAGGATTAATTATAAAACCAAACTGGTTAATGAACAGTTTTTAAAGAATTTTAACAGTATTGGGCTTAAGTTGTCACTCTTAAAATGTAATCAAATAGCGTTTATCAAAGCTATAATGAAGAAAATAGAAATCATTTGTAAGTAGACAGTAATTAAAGGCCAGTATATGCCCAGTGATTTTTAAAGTGCTTGAAAAACAATTAGTTTCCGTAAGTAGGTTAAACATCTGGGTTACAAGCTTGTTTATACTGTTAATTTACTTAGCAAACCTGTTCTTCATAGATGATGCAAAGGCGAACTTCAGCTTGGCTCTCTAAATGATCACAAGTTTAAGTTAATGGTGTCCTTTAGTTTTTTTTCTTTTGCATTATTAGTGAGTTTTTCTTTTAATTATAAAAGTGTTCTTCTCTTCCTTTTTTCCCTCCTGACTACTTCAGTCCTAAATGCTAGTAAGAAAGAAGAGCAAGAAATAGGAGGCCTAGTCAGAGTTCAGTCAGACAAAGGAGGCCTTCACATAGAAGAATGTGGTATGGCATATCAGAACCCAAGAGAGGTGGAGGCTGTGCTGGTGAAAGACAGGTTAAATACAAGTTATCATGAGCCAGCAGCTCTCACTGGAGAAGGGTATTTCAGAAACCACTGAAGAGGGAACTGGAATGGACCCTACAATGTTAAATGGCAATCAGAAATGCCTATATGGGGGAATGGGGATGAAACTTGGAGGTAGACATTGGCCTTTCATGCCCAAAGCTCTAAGTTTGATCCTTAGTAAAAAGAAAAAAGAACTGGTGTGGGTCCATGGTCCAGAGTTATATCAGTGTGAATATGCATCTCTAGTAGGTATTTGTATGTGTGCACACATATACACCTATATCTGTGCCCTGGTCCTGTCTGTCATCAGAGGGTAGGAGTGCTTTATAAAAACAGCAGTCCCCTAGTAGCAGTGAGGATCTTGACTTACATAAACTACTTCCACCTAAAAGAATCTTGGCTTTTGGGAGAAATGGTTGATTTGGGGGTTTTAATTATGTTTAAAGTGAATCTGGGACATCCTATACTAAAAAGTTAGGATATCTTTCTGAAGAGTAATAGGAACATGGCAGCAGGAGAACATGGGTTCCAGTTTGAAGGTGCTCCCAATGGTCAACTTTGATATAACTTGATTTGTGAAACTTAAGAAATATAAATTAAAACCTGTTGAATAAGAGAAAACTGAGTTCTCATACAATGCCACATATATATATTTGTAAGAAATCCTTTTGTTTTTCAAGACAGGGTTTCTCTGTAGTTTTGGAGGCTGTCCTGGAACTCAATCTCTAGACCAGGCACTACCATCGCCCAGCATTTTTCTAAGAAATCTTATGTGTGGATTTAGAAATAAACTTAGTTTGAGGTATAGACTTCAAGTTCAAAGTACCTTTCCACTGAGTACCTATTGGTCACCAAAGGGAAAGAGTCTCTTTACTGTGGAGACATTATATGGCATAAGCCACATCACCAACAAGGGACAGGTTGGAACCATGTCACCTCCTAGTATACAAAGACAGACAACATTACTTCTGTGATATTTCTGAGGTGCATGACCTGAATCAGATCATGAAGGAACCCTAGTTTGAGGGTTATTGTGCAATAACTAAATATAATCTTGAAAACTATTTCTAGACTGAACATCAAAGCAAGTCTGGGAAGCTGTTCTGAACTAAAGAGATCTGACCCAGGGCTTTAGTATGAAGGCCACATCTGAAAAAGTATCAAAAATTGAATGGGGCTTGAAGAATAAATGGCAGGAATGTGTGTTGATTTCTGAGCCTGACCAATGTATTACAAGTCCTGTAGGACAATGGGAAATATATTAAAATACTTGGAATGAAAAGGCATTAAACTGACAGTTTACCATAGCAGTCTGCAAAAGGTTTTGTTGTTGCTATTTTGTACTGTTTTTGCACCTTTTATATAAATTTGTGATTATTAAAGTAACTTTTCTCTCTCTCTCTCTCTCTCTCTCTCTCTCTCTCTCTCTCTCTCTCTCTCTCTCTCTCTCTCTTTCTTTCTTCCTTTTATTTTAGAGAGAGAGGATCTCATGTAGTACTGACTAGTCCAGAACTTTGACTTCTGTTTGCTGGGACTAGCAGTGTGTGCCAGTACATCCAACCTCCAAAGTAACTAAAAGTTAAATCACAAGAAGTATAAGGTAGCCTGACCTACATGAGACCCTATGTCAAAATTGCAAATGACCAACTCTTTATTTTTGAGCTTTTAATAAGAATGTTGCCTCTTACTACCTTTTACATTAAAAAACAAAACAAAACCAAAAAAAAAACCCTTATTTTAAGGTATTATAATTGCAGATAGACTGCTTTCCCTGCACCCAGTGGAGAATTGTAAGTAAACCATTGCACTGTCTGTGACTATGTAAGACACTCATGTGCAATAGGAGGTATACCTGAAAACTATGAGGTAAAGAAATCTGTCAAAGAGAGAAGCCATTTCTTTTGGTTGAGTCTGATTGGGGTATTTCATCAAGGTAATGAATGACATATCTTAGCCCAGTATAAAACAGTAACTCTTGTAGCTTTGTAAAAACCAAAATGTTTTCTTCGTATGCTTGGTTTATATGACTCCTTGAGTGCTAATGTAGGGACAGGAGGCCTGAATGGAGAGGGTCTGAAAATCTACTGTGTGTCTCAAAGATCACAGCCTGTAGCAAGTTTCCATCCACCATTCCCCCATGAGTTAGTCTTTTGGTGAGAAGGACTTAAACTGTGATGAGGCCAAGTTATATGCTGAATGGGCTTCAGCATTGAGTCTGTCACTGACAACTTGTTAAATGTTCTGCTAGGCTGAGACTAAAGCTCAAGTGGTAGTAAGTAGCGTGCTTTCCCAGCATGGATGAAGCCCTGGATTTGATTTCTAGAACCGTATATATGAAGCACATTGATTCACGTCTACTGTAGCAGTTGGGAAGGTAGAAGCAGGAGGATCAGATATTCAAGGTTACCTTTGGTTATATATGAAGTTGGAGGCCAGGCTAGAATAAATGAGACCATGTTTCAAAAACAACCCCAAAGGGCCAGTGAGATGTTTCATTTGCCACCATGCTTGCCTGTCTAGTTCAATCCCCAGTGTTCGTGTGGTAGAAGAATGGATTGAGTTTCACAAATTATCCTCTGATCTCTAAATCTTCACATTTCTCACATAATACATAATTGAATGTAAAAACTTTTTTTTTCCCCTAATTCAGCCTAATTGGATTGGACAAGTAGCTCAAAACAAAATACATTGTCAGTCCTGAGCTATTGATGCTCTTGAGCCAGGTACCCAGGCACTGTGGTACATCACAGAGACCTCACATGTCACACAGCATGTCAAGTTTCTTACCCACTCAGTGTCTGACTTGCCCCCTTAATGAATTCCCATCAGGGTCCTCTGGCTGAATGACCCATCTCCTCTTTGCTTCACCCATGTCTTACCATTTGTCCTTCAAGGTATGTCATGGAAATGCAAACATGTACAATAGTTTGGTAAAATAGAATTGGGAAGACCATCTTTTATTACTTTGACAAATCCCACTTATGGCACCCCTCTACAGCTCTATCAGTCCTTTGGTTGTTTTCCTTGTTTCTTCATATTTGCTTTTCTTGGTTCTGGGAGTTAAGAATGAACCCGCTGAAACATGGTAGGCAGTCAGTGTGTCACTGAGCCACACTCCCTGAGCCGCACCACTGGCCTTCAGTTACATGAAGTTCCGTATTTAAGAAAATTTGAGAGTCAGTCTCTAAGTTTTTCAGCCTTAGGTTCAGTCAGCAGATTGGCATGTGCCATGAGGTCTTCTGCTGATGTTTTGCTTTGTTTTGATTTCTTCCCACGTGGTGGGAGCAGCTGAGAAGTACCATTAGTGATTGCTGAAAATTCTAGCCTCATCTGTCTTTGTGTGAGCTCAATGATCTAGATTCCAGAAGGGCCATTAGTCACAGGGTGAAAGGATAAGTAGTTACATCACCTTCAGCCCCAAGCTTTTCTTTTACTGCTCTTTGTACATCTCTTGTTTTTCTCTTTTCCTTCCTCAGCCTAGCTTTCTATCTAAAGTTCTTGTCTCTAATATTATCTTCTTTAGTCTTCTACTTCTCACCTCTATTTGCCTCTCTGTAAGTAAAGGGGAATCTAAAGGAAACAGAGAAAAGAGAATGGATTTTATTTACTTTTGTAGATGGGGCCTTGTTATATATTTCTGCCTGGCCCCAACTCAAGGTCCTCCTACCTCAACCTCCCAGGTGCTAGTGTAACATAGGCGAGTACAACCATACCTGGCAAAAGAGACATTTTATCATGTAATGCTTTTAGCAGAATACTTTGTTTTGAGATAGGTCTTTTGAAAATTAATTTTGTGTGTGATCTGTGTATGGGCACCCATGTAGAAGTTGGAGTTGGTCCTTCAACCTTTATGTGGATTCTGGGTAACAACTGAGTTTACTAGGCTTGCAGGATTGGGTGGCTTCTCTGTCTCTCTAGCCTGAGACGAGGTCCTGCTGTGTAAAGTTGCCCAGGCCCAGGTACAAACCCTCCCTTCCTCCCTCCCTTCCTCCCTTCCTTCCTTCCTTCCTTCCTTCCTTCCTTTTCAGACAGGGTTTCTCTGTGTAACAGTCCTGGCTGTCCTGGAACTTACTTTGTAGACCAGGTTGACCTAGAACTTACTGAGATCTGCCTGTCTCGGCCTCCCAGGTGCTGGGATTTAAAGGTGTATGCTACCATTGCCTGGCTGGCCCAGGCCCTTGAGTTCACTATTCTCCTGATCAGCCTCTCAGGTTTAACCTAACTGGATTGTTTGGTTTGGTTTGGTTTGGTTTGGTTTGGTTTGGTTTGGTTTGGTTGGTGTGGGGGGATTGGTTTGGTTTTAGTTTTGGGTTCTGAGAGCTCTTGCCTGTGGAGACCAGAGATTGATCGAGGTGTCTCCTCACTCTCCACCTCCTATGTTTTGAGACAGGGTCTTTCACCTAAGCCAGAGCTCATTGATTCCAGCTAGACTGGTTTGTATCGAGCCCTGGGGATCCACCTGTGTCTGCCTCCACAGCACTTGGATCACAGACATGCAGCCAGTGTTTACATGCTTACATGGAGAGCACTTAACCAATAGAGCTACTTCCCCACTACCTTAACTGTCCTTATGTTACTATATCTTTTTTAAAGTCTGAGAATTCTTGAATATTTGCTCTCGTATTTCATAAGCCATCAAGTGGTGGCTTTGTTTTTTTTTTTTTTTAATCATGAGACGTAGATATGCAAGCTTTATTTGCAAATTCAGTCAGTTTTATGAAATGTCGCCATATACTACTTATTCATGAGCCACTAGGCATACAAGCCCCTACCGCCACCCCCACATACAAAGATGCTGTGTCCAGTAGTCAAGTCAGTCATTCCACAGCCACATTGCTTTCCAGTGTGCCTAAGCAGTGTGTTTTCCTGGCTCAACCAGGTGTGTACTAATGTATGTATTAGTTACAATTTACTAAAGCTGCCTGAGGATTCAGAGAGCAAAGTCAGCCACAAGCTATAGAAAAGTCAGCCACAAGCTATAGAAGCCAGGCACACACCTTTAATCCCAGCAGCCAGAAGCTAGGAGGTTGGTGGCTCATACCTTTAATCCTAGTACTCAGGATTAAGAGGTAGAGGGATCTCTGTGAGTCCAAGATCTACACAAGGTTGAATCAGTCAAAAAGAGAATTGTAGCTTACACCTTTAATCCCAGTACCAGAGGGATATAAAAGACAGGAGCAGTCAGTAGGAGGCAGTCATTCTCCAGGAGAGGCAACAGTTTGAGGTTTGGTGAAGAGCTCTGTGCCTGAATCAGCACTTTCAGCCTGAGCTTGGGGTGAGAGCTAGTGGCCGGCTCCTTTGCTTCCTTGATCTTCAGGTTGAGCCCCAATATCTGTCTCTGGGCCCTTTTACTTTGTGTGTTACACAGGTGTTTTGATCTCTGTACCTTGCTGTATTCAAAAGGTGCTAAGAAGTGACTAGCTAGAGTGGATTTTCTGTGTTACAGAGTTGTAGTTGTTTTTTTCACTCTTTGGGGGCCCTTTGCCCAGCTCCAAATAAATACATGGAGACTTATTTTTACTTGTGGATGCCCAGCCTTAGCTTGGTTTGTTTTTAGCCAGCTTTTCTAACTTAAATTATTCTGTTTCTCTTTAACTGTGTTTTGCCTCTGGGCTTTTTACCTTTCTTTATTCTATATATTTTTCCTTCTTACTCTGTGGCTGGCTGGGTAACTGGCCTCTGGCATCCTCCTTTCCTCCTTTTCTTGTTCCTTGATCTTCTTTTGAGTCTAGATTTCTCCTCCATTTATTCTCTGCCTGGCAGCCCTGCCTATCCCTCTTGTGCCTAACTATTGACCATTCAGCTCTTTATTGGGCCAGTTAGGTGTTTGAGGCAGGCACAGTAACACAACTTCACAGAGTTAAACAAATGCAACACATCTTTGCATCATTAAACAAATATTCTACAGGATAAATGAATGTAACACATCTTGAACTAATATTCCACAACACAGAACTGTTTGTGGAACTTGGTTTTAATGTTTTGTAACAGTGTTTGTAAGCATGTTTCTCTCTAGAGCAGTGGTTCTCAACCTTTTTTAATACTACAACTCTTTAATTCACTTCCTCATGTTGTGATGACTCCCAACCATAAAATTATTTTCATTGCTACTTCATAACTGTAATTTTGCTGTTATGAATCTTAATGTAAATATCTGTTTTCTAATGGTTACCCCTATAGGTTACCCCTATAAAAGGGTTGTTCAGCTCCCAAAGGGAGTGTGACCCACAGGTCAAGAAACACTGCTCTAGATATGCAATGGGGGGCAGCTGGGGGTACTCTTTTGTGAGAATAATTGACTTTGATGACTGTAGGCTTGCCTGCTGCCTGCGGCCATCAAGAAGCTCAGTCACACTGACACCACCTGCTATTGTTATCAGTCATTGGTGGCTGCTGCTGCTGCTTTTTTTTTTTTTTTTTTTTTTGCCAATTACTTGATTCCTATAGTGATGCAGGTAGTTCACTAAAATACAGGGAAAACATGATTGGTTCCTAACTTTTGTTCTCATTTACCAGTGCAATTAATAGAAAAGATTCTCAATAATTATTATTTTGAAAGTATGATGTATTTTTATCTCACTAAACAGCAGTATTGGGTTTATTTCATTCTTTTCACTTCTTTCATCGACATTTAAAAATTTTAGTTGGCATAAAAAGTAATGGAGTTTTTGTTGTTGTTGTTTTTGTTTTTCGAGACAGTGTTTCTCTGTGGCTTTGGAGAATGTTTTGGAACTAGCTCTTGTAAACCAGGCTGGCCTTGAATTCACAGAGATCCAAGTGCACCACCACTGCCTGGTTTAGTTTCTTTTTTAAAATGTTATTTATTTATGTATTTTATGTATGAGTGCTCTATCTGCATTATATGCTTGCATGCCAGAAGAGGGCATCAGCACCCGTTATAGATTATTATGAGCTGCCATGTGGTTGCTGGGAATTGAATGCAGGACCTCTGGAAGAGCAGCAGTGCTCTTAAGCACTTAGCCATCTCTCCAGTCCAAAACAATGGGTTTCATTATGACTTTTTTGGTTTTTCGAGACAGGGTTTCTCTGTGTAGCCCTGGCTGTCCTGGAACTCACTTTGAGTTCACTGAACTCACAAGAGATCCACCTGCGTGTACCACCACCACTGGCTCATTATGATACTTTCATATGTCATAGACTTTAATCTTACTGCCCTTGTCTGTCCTCTCCACCTCCACAAAGTCCCCTTTCTGCTTTCATGTATACATATGAAGTATATTGTATACATACAATATTTATGTCTATATGTTCGTCTATAGTCAAATCTAGATTCCACATGTGAGACAGAACATGCAGTATTTTGTTTGCCCCTTTCCTTCTCTTGCTTTTTCTTTCCTTTTAGGTCAGCTCTTTCTTCACTCAATCCCCATTTTACTTTCTGTCACATACATGTGTGTATATCTGTAAATGTATTCATATTTAAATCTATGAGAAAATTTTGTCTAGCTTATTTTATTTTACATGATCTCCAGTTCTGTTTTCATCACCAATTTGAAAGGATCATGAAAATGTGTAGTTAAATGTTTTGCTCACTGTACAGTTTTGTGTGTGGTACATGCACATGCTCATGTAAATGTGCACGGGTTATCGTGTATGTGCACATAGAGGCTTGAGATTAGTATTCAATGACTTACATACACTTTTTACCTTTGTTTTATTTGTGGCAGGGTCTCACTGTACTTGGAGCTCATTTGTGTGACTAGGCTGGTTGGCCAGCAAGCTCCAGGAAGGTGCCCCTGTGCCTGGCATGGGTGCTGAGGATCCAAATGCTTAGAATTTACCAGCTGGGCCAGGTCCCCAGCCTCTTCATATGTTTTAACACTGATGTTAATTTCAGGCATCCTCCTTGAGTAGGCTGGCCATTCTGGCTACTGAGTCCCTATGTCCTCCATTGCTTGGCATTTGTTTGTAAGATACATGTTCAGAATTTAACTGTTTTGTTCACTCATGGGTTCTATGTCTTTAATGGTAGTGCAGGGTTTATAATGTTGTAAAGCAAACAAACAAATGCACTTAGTGTCTGGGAATAGCCCACAGTTTTGTACCAATATGTACCAAATATGGAAGAGGGCTGCTTGATACTGATTAAAAGGCCATTGCTGGTACTCCATGTATTACTAGTGGAAAGGTACAATAGTATAATCAGGGAAAAATCATAGCACAGTCAAATGATAGCTCCTCATAAAAGAAGCCTCGCCATCAGCCTGGGAGCCCAAGACTTGGTAAAGCTCTGCTAGAGAATCATTAGTTCAAAATGAAGAGCTAAGCATTGCCATTTGGTTTTGTTTTGTTTTGTTGTTTGTCCAAACAGGGTGTCTCTGTGTAGCCCTGACTGTCCCAGAACTCATTCTGTAGACCATACTGGCCTCAAACTCAGAGATCTTCCTGCCTCTGCCTCTTGAGGGCATGGATTAAAGGTGTGCACCACAAACACTGGGTAATTTTAAAAAATTAATTGTAGATGCTTTGAAAGCAATCATTGTTAGAAATAGAAATACATTTGTTTTTTATTTTGTTTTGAGGTACATATAGGCACGTACTCTACCATGGAACTATACCCTCAGCTCAGAAATGCTAGTCTTGAGACAGTCTCCATTTACTATATTATTACTTTTTGTTGTTGTTGGGTTTTTTTGTTTTGTTTTGTTTTAATGTAATTATTGGGGCTGGAGACATGTCTCGGCAGTCCCTCTGGAGGTCAGTTCCTAGTATCTATGTCAAGAGTCTGTGGTTAGAAGTACTTACTGCTCATTTAGAGGTAACTGGAATTCAGTTGCCAGTACCTATGGATGGTTCACAACCACCTGAAAATCAAACTCCCCGGGGCCCCAATACCCCCTTGTATTTGTACACAAGTGCACACACACATAAATAAAAAAAAATTTTTTTTAAAGTTTAACTTCTGGAGGCTCAGCATTCTGGCACATACTTAAAACCCCAGCACTTAGGTGGTAGAGACCTGAGGATCAGAAGCTTGAGGCCAGCCTAAGCTACATAGTGAGCCCTCATATAAAAAACAAAAAAAACAGAACAACTATATAAATTGCAACTCAGGAATACATTGACCATGATCTATTTCTGAAGATCAGCAAGTTCATCTTTTCTTATTTAAATAATTCTCTGTTTAAGTATGCAGTTCTTATGTGTCAGTGTGATGGATCCACAGGTAAAAGCACTTGCCATACAAGCCTGACAAACCCAAGTTGGATGCTTAGAACTTGTGGTGTGAGTTCCTCTACACACACACACACACACACACACACACACACACACACACACACACACACTATGGCATGTGCATAGCTGCACAGATACAATAATAATGAATAAAAACTAACAAAATAATATTCCGAAGGATCTGGGAAATACATTTGGGATTAAACTTAATAGAACATTTATGGAGAATGTGTAAAAATATTAGAAAGTACTAAATTTAAACCTAAATAGTAATAGAATTCTATCAGCTCATAAAGAAGAACCAGTGACTTAAAAGGTAACACTTTTCCTTGAAATGGTGCATAAACTTAAACTCATTTCAATTATAGTTCCATTAGCCTTTTGGAAACTTGATAAGTCCACTGTGTGTTTAAAGCTCTAGTGAAGAAGGCAGTGGTGAATCAGTGTAGACTCTGAACCCCATATGTGTGTGGAAAAGGTGACAGTTGACGACAAAGATTAGGGAGCAAATGAGCAATAGACTCCCCACAAATGGTAGCAATACTGCATGTGGATTGTCCCTCAGGCTGTCATACAACATACCACAAACTAGGTGGCTTAAAGCTTCCAAAGTTTACATTCTCACAGTTTTGCAGGCTAGCAGTCCAAAAATCTGCTCCCTATGATTCCAGGGGGAGAATTGGCCCTCTTCTCTTCCTGTTGTCTAGTCTTTGCCTGGTACTTCTGGTGTCCTTGAAGTATATCTGCATCACTTCAGTTTCTGCTCCCAGTGATGGGAGTGTTTTCTTCTTTGTGTATGGATCAGGTCAGGCACCATATAGAAAACAAATATCAACTAGGTGGAGGAAAATAGGAAAAGTTTTGTTAGTCCTAAGAAATGAATATGGAAAGGATGTTTAGAATTTGGAACATGGATTATTTAAATACAATAACAAGCAAACAGAGTTTTGATCCATTTATGTTTATTACAATTAAGACTTCTAGTCACTAAATGACATTGAAAGTGACAAAGAAATTAGAAAATATTTTCCGCACATATGGTCAACAAAGGATTTGTATCTATATACAGTAAACTCCAAACTGATGGTTAAAAAGAGCCATTAGGAAACACAAAGTTAAATAAATGGCTGAAAATATACTGGGGGCTAGGGGAAGTCAACTTAATTAGTAACCAAAGAATTGTAAGTTAAACCACAATGAATGCCTTTATACTCACCAATCTAGCAAAAATTGAAATGTTAGTGTTAAAATAACAAGTTTTGTTTGAGCCTGTGAAGCAGTGAAAACACTCTTTGACCAGAGTATAAATCATAACCACTTTGAAAAATGGTGTAGGGTATATTAGATAGGAAGAGAAGTTGGACAGTATGGGTACCTTGCATCCAGCATTTTACTTCTGGGAATGTATTTGTTCCCCAGGAGATGAACTCCCCTGCACATACATAGAAAGGACATGAACTAGGTTATTTATGACAATGTGGCTTATAGTGGTAAAAGCTGAAAGCCTAGATGCCCATCAGTAGAATGAGACAGGCAGGGGATCTCATGTTGTAATGTTGAAGTAACTGTAGCCAAGAATGACCTTGAACAGTTGATACTTCTCATTCCATCTGCCAAGTATTTGGATTACAGGTGTACACCTCCATGCTCATCTTCACAATGGTGTCCTCATTGTGACAGTTACACAAATGATCTATAGCTGATTGAGAACTAAGTTTGTAGAGAATAACGTCATATAATTCCATTTATAAAATGAAAATATTAGGATAAAAAATACTATGTGGCAAATCAAAGGAGATGCAACTTGGGTGGGATATGAAAAGGTAGCTTAAACAAGGGTTTCTATGTACTGGAATCAGTGTGTTCCTTAAGCTGAGTGTAATTTGCACACATTTCTTTTGTATATATTAAATACTTAATAATAAAAATGTTTAGAAATTGTTTTCAAGAATAGAAAAATAATAGAAATATCCATCTCAATTCAAAGGTAATTCAAATGTTGAATACTTAATTTAAAATGTTTTTTGGGGGCAGGGGGGGTTCGAGACAGGGTTTCTCTGTTTTTTAAGAGGCTGTTCTGGAACTAGCTCTTGTAGACCAGGCTGGCCTTGAACTCACACAGATCCGCCTGCCTCTGCCTCCCGAGTGCTGGGATTAAAGGTGTGGGCCACCACCACCCTGCTAAAATACATTTTGACTTTATAGATGAAAGAAACTGAAAACAGGAAGGAGGAAGAAAGGCCTGCTGATCAGTTATCCCATACTTGACGTTGAAGTAGCTTCTGCCACTGTGGACCCTACACATCCCAAAAGCCAATATTATATTAAATAATTATTATATTAAATAAATTCTAATTTATTCTACAAAGTTGATTATAGGCCATTCTCTGGGCAGCCTTGCTTTTAGATCATTGACTTTCCCATGAAATTCTTTTATTGATACCTTATACTTGCCCATTTCTATTAAAGTCACATCATTAATAGAAAGATTGAAATAAAACCAGCTTTTGTTTCATCCAAACCTATCTTAGCATGGAATTCATCATCTATTTGAAAAACCCCAATCCTTTATCACAGAAAACAGCATGGAAAATTCACTGTGAATCCTGGTTAAAACAAAATGGCCAAGAGTGAGGGTGGTTTGAGCTAATTCATGCAGTCTTTTGGTGACCCAGAATCACTTCCAAAGACAACTAAGAGGAAAGGCATTTTGAGAACTGGCAGGGGTTTATGGTAGGACTGGGATGTAGCTGGTTGATAGAGTGCTTGTGTGACATGCATGAAGCCCTGGGTTTCGTCCCTTTCACTGACTAAACTGGCTGGACATGACACCTGTAATCCCAGCAATTAAGAAGCGGAGGCAAGCCTCTCCGCCAGATCGACACCATCATGGACAAGAGTCTCGTGCAGCCCATCAAGCTGGCTAGGGTAACCAAAGTGCTGGGCAGGACCAGTTCGCAGGGACAGTGCACACAGGTGTGCGAGGGATTTATGGATGACACCAGCCCCTCTATTACTCGAAACGTCAAAAGCCCGGTTCGAGAGGGTGATGTGCTCACCCTATTGGAGTCAGAAAGAGCCTAGGAGATTACGCTGACCTTGCTGCTGGGTCCTGGCTATCCACCCCTTGGCCCATGATGACCTGCAGCTATTGAATAAAGCATTTGTATTGTTGTAACTCTTTAAAAAGGAAGGAAGGAAGGAAGGAAGGAAGGAAGGAAGGAAGGAAGGAAGGAAGGAAGGAAGGAAGGAAGAAAAAGAAATGGAGGCAAGCCAGGCAGTGGTGGTGTACACCTTTAATCCCAGTACTTAGGAGGCAGAGGCAGGTGGATCTCTTGAGTTCAAGGTCAGCCTGATCTACAGAGTTCCAAGACAGCCAGGGCTGTTAAACAGAGAAACCCTGTCTGGAAAAACAGAGAGGTGGGAGAGAGAGAGAGAGAAGAAATGGAGGTGATAGGGTCCTTTGCGTAGAAAGTTAAGAGGCCAGCTTTGAATACATGAGACACTGCCTTCCCCACCCCAGAAAAAAAGAGTTGGTATGATTTAAAAATAAAAATTAAAGTACTAGCAGGGACCAGAGAGATTGCTCAGTGGTTAAGAATACTTTTTGTTCTTGTACAGAACCCAATTCCAACTTCCAGTATCCATGTGTCTGCTCATAACTGTCTGTAGTTCAGGTACCAAAGGATCCAATGCCATTTTCTAATTCCTGTGGGCACCAGGCACCCAGACATACATGAAAACAAAACACTGATACACATAAATAAATCTTAAAGTTTAAAATATACGTTTTGTTTGGCCGTATTACACTAGCCACAAATGAGGCACTAAGTTTCATTACCTGTTGGGTATGATAAATACCTTGACCAAAGCAACTTAAGGGAGAAAAGGTCTATTTTAGTTCACAGTTCCAGGTTACAGCCCATCACTGTAGGGAAGAAGCCAGTACAGCAGAAATTTGAAGCAGCTAGTCATATCCACAATCAAGAACAGAGAGAGAATGAGTAAATGCATGCTTGGGCCCTGGCTTGCTCTCTACTTCTCTCCAAAATCTAAGGGCTAGCCTGTGAAATGGTACCACATTAGAGTGACTCTTCCCACCTCAGTTAACTTAGGTAAGAAAATCCCTCACAGGCATGCCCACAGACCCATGTAACTCTATAATTAAAACTAACCACCAGTACAAATGTTCATTTCTACCTAGCCGTGTTCTTGGGTCCCCAATCTTTTCATTAGCCAGCTGATAAGCTGCTTACCCTCATCAGATAGTTCTCAGAACAAAAAGCCCAGGACAAACAAGAAAGCAGCATTAGTCTATATAAGAGAAAGAATCACTACAGAGTACATTCATAATAATGGCCATTGTAAAAGAGCCAGCACTGGGGAAGCATAGGCAGGAGGATCTCAGAGTTCGAGCCTAGCCTGATCTACAAAGCTACACAGAGAAACCCTGTCTATAAAATTAAAGGTCACCGTATACAGTAAAATTTTTGTTACTTTGGAGGCCTAACATGTTTACATATTTTTAAAAAGGGTAGGGAGCAGACATAGCCAGAAGATGGAACATAAAGTTCTTTAGAAATTTAAAGGGTCCCTCTTAGATTGGAACCTAAGGATCAGATGCCATGGAGTGGGGTGGTAACATGTTTTCACAGTGTATCTGTTACATGGACACTTCTTCATGGCTGCTGGGTGGCATGACCAACCTTGTCCTAACACCAAACCTTAATTATTTGTGTTTAGTTATGTGTTTTTAGTGGTGAGTGCTCTAATATCTATGTGTTTAAACTGCCCATCCTTAAGTTGTAGTTTTTACTCTGAAAATCCTTTGACCAATAATATCCCATGTTCTCAGAGCCTTATATCCAAGGCTTCTCTTACCTAAGCAGGCAAGAAAAAGAAACAGTGTAGATAGAATCAGAATTCCTGGGAATTCTGAAAGGCTAGCTAGATCTTCCTGCAGGGCAAACCCCAAGGGATACTTTTCCAAAGTTAGTCACGACATTAACATTCCTTCAAGTCCCATCTGCACAGATTGCTCTGTGCCTGCTTCAAAGTCAAATGAATGCTGCATTTCAAAGCCAAAAAGAGAAAGAGGCTTTTTCTACTCTCAGGACTAAAGCTCATACAAGAGTCAGTGCACCACCACCACCTTGTGGTCTTTAAGGGGCTTGGGGAATTAACATTGTCCTTTCTGTCTTCTTGTCAGTCACCAGATCTATCAAAAGACAAGATTAAGCTTTGATGGAGATGATGGTGGTGGCTGTACAACTGTAATTCCAGCACTTGGAAGGCTGAAGTAGAAGAATGACTTTGAGACTAGCCTTGGCACTGCATAGCAAGACCCTAATCAAAAGAGAAGAGAAAGAGTAACTGCATCACATTTAAAGATCTTGGTTAGCTTTTATTTGTGATTCTAGAATCAGCAATACCTCATTCTGTCAAATAGAATGTGTCTGATGAGCTGAACAGAGGTTGGTTCATAATCTGAAAGCAGAAATAGAGCAAAAGACATACTGGTTGTTTCAAGTTACATTCCTCCATAAAGTTAAATTGGAAGGGCAGGAGGAGACTGAGGCATGAGGATTGCTGGATGTTAGAGAACAATCTGATCTATACAGTGAGTTCCAGACCAGCCTGGACAACAGTGAGCCAGCCAGTACTAGCTTATTTAGAGATTTGGCTACTAACCTCTTACTCTCTGACTTCTCAGATGCAAAAATGGACTTACTAGGCTTTTTAACTGTCACAAAACTGACTTGATGTCACATTGGTCATATAAGCTAAGTACAGAACTCAGGCCAAACCAACAGCCCGTTGTAAAGTTTACTTAGGTTGTGCTCAGTATGGTTTGCTCCAAGCCTGCTTTTCCTTACCTGCCCTTCATCCTTGAAAGGACAGCAGGAGGATACACAAGAGCCCAGCCAGGCTTGCCTGGTCAGTTTTCCATCTCCAACAGAAATGTGTGGCCACGTACTTCATTTTACATGTAAGGGAACTAAGGCTCTTGGGGGGAGGGTAGGGGCTGTGCCAGGCTATATTAGGATAAGAGGAGTGGATTCTGACCCCAAAGTCTAAATTCTTTCCATTGCTGTTTCTTCCCTTTTGAGTTTCCTCTTTTGTCACATAGCTTTTCTTCACTTTCTGAAGTGTAAATTGGATTGTGTAATTACTTTTTTTCTTTTAGTAGATTCTGTTACCTACCTAAGATAAAGTTCAAATTCAGCCTGGAAGACATGACTCTTGATGGCTTTGAAGTATACACTGAAATAGTTAAAATGATACAGTTTTTGTCTTATATTTTGTTACAGTGGGGGTGTGTACATATGATGAGGGGACGAAGCCTGTGGTGAAAGGCCATCAAACAAGCTTTTTTGGAGGAGGCAGTATCCTGAGTCTAGTAGTAATCAGGAAACACTCAGGAAAACAGGTGTCCATTTCTGGGGCAGGCCTGAGGGGATCAGAGAGCAGGCATAAAGTGCCAAAGACCCTGCTTATAGCAGGGCAAATGTAGACTTGGTTGGGAAAGCCATGAAAGGCCATAAGGGATCTTAAGTAAGCACAATATTTCATTTTATAAAGGTCACTGGCTACTCTGTGGAAAATCTGTCAGATGATGTCTTCTTAGGAACAGGACAGACAAGCTAATAAGTCACAGTGATAACAGCAGCAGCTACCACTCAGAGCTATAGTCATTAGGAAATAATGGGGCTCAGAGAGATTTCCTCATTTGGAGAAATCTTTGCATTGTATCGCAATGCTATATAGAAACATTTATCCCCAAAGCTGAGTAAGGTACCTTGGTCATTAATCACTGTTTATATTGAGAAAAGGGTACTGGGGATAATGATGTCAGAATAAGATGAACTCTTCCTGGGGGGTGGGGTGGAAATGGGCGAGTATTGGGCAGAGGTGACTGGGGTGAACAGCAGCATGTGGAACTTCAGGGTGGCTGCACATGTGAATATGAACACAAAAACAGCACACCAAGTGTGAAATCTGAACACTGCTGGATTTTGATCAACTCTGGTATTCTGGCTGTGATGCTGTATTGTAAGATGTAACCTTTGGGAGAGACTAGGCAAAGTCATTCCAGTGCTCCCAGTATTTCTTAAAATTGCAAGTGTATACCAGTTTTCTCAAAATAAAAAGTTTAACAAAAAAAATTTATTTGGAGTATTTTCCTCCTTTCCGCTTTTCTGCTGGGGGTTAAACCTCACACATACTAATTAATTAGCACATTAATACCTTTGAGTGATATACTCATTTCAAGTGTTTTTCTCCCTCCTGTTTAGTAGAATTAATTTTACATAGAAAGTGTGGTGGGTTTTGTTTATTTGGTTGTTAGTTAAGAAAGGTCTTATATACCATGGGCTGGCCTTTGAACCTACTAGGCAGCTGAGGATGACCTTATACCTCTAGTCTTCTGTCCTTCAGCTGGAAGTTTATGTGGTACTGGGTATCCAGCCCAGGCCATGTGTATACTAAGCATTCACTCTACTGACAGCTACATCCCCAGCTCCAGAAATTGTTTTGTTTGCTATTTTGTTGTAGAATGTGTGACTGTTTAGTCCTTTAACCTTTTAGCATTTTTGAGTGGGATATGCCTTAGAGTTCATGGAGACATAGCATCAAGTTGGTGTGATTGTTGCCATTTTATTTCCTCAGTGACATGTAAAATACAGAGGCTCACTATCTTTGGTTTCCTAGAGACGTGATGACCTTGCTGTGATACATTTGGTTAGTGAGTTATTGGTTCCATTGGAAAAGAAGAATAGATGGCAAAAAGCGTGTTAGGCAGTGTTTTCTGGTTTGCCGGTTATCAGGACTTGACTTCTCTGCTCCAGACCCACCTCTCTCTACTCCAACAGGTGATGCTAAAACTGGGCTCCTGCCCAGTGTGTCACCTGGCTCTTGGCTGTGCATTGCTGAGAAGAGGCATAGCTAGAGAAGGAAAAAGACCATGCTGCTTCCTAAGCCCATGAGGGGCACTTGGACAACATTTCTTTACTCAAACGGCAGCAGTTCCTTCCTGTAGTATCAGCTGAATCCAGTTTTTAGTTTTCCCTCCTTGCAGGATCAGTGTCATGGCACCCTCTCTGGTGATGGCACTGAACCAAAGTCCCCTGCTCAAAGGTACATGACCTTTCCTCATGTGTGCCCCCCTCAGTGCACCCTGGGAAGTTCTGACTTATCTCTCCCCACTTCTGTCAGTGACTTGTTAATAACTTTAATAATACCTAGTCAAAAATTCTTTATGTTACCCCTTGTGTGTTAAAATTTCTCTGCTAAAATAGTGTGGTTTCTGTCTCCTGGGTGGACCTTGACAGATAGCTACTCCATGGACCTACCAATTTGACCATGCCCTACATCTGCACATCTCTCCCAATACTCTGTTCCCTGCTGCCTGTAACCTTTTGAAATGTAAACGTGGGATTCACCCAGTTAACCATCCATAGGCTCCCACACTGACAGTAAAAGAATGTTATTAATGAGACCCACAGAGCCATGAGTTGTCCAGCTCCGACTGCTAGATCTAGTGGACCTGCCTTCATCTCATAGTTGGCTGGAAATGAAACCATGAGAAAGAGACCACTTATTAAGGAAGTCATGGTATGTCATCTTGCTATCTTCTGTAACAATTAAGTGAAAAGAACTATAAAACTGCACATACCCTCTGAAGCTGTATTGCCACCTTCTTTAAATAACGCTTGCTTCTTTGGAGTTGCCATTAGTCCCAAATGCAACATTTGACTGCAGTATGAACACAGTGTACAGGCACTTGTTCCTCCAGAACTTTTACTCCTGTTGTAGTACAGTGCCTGGAGCATCTGTGGCATCCCTTCCTTTCCCTCTTAGTTAGTCCTCTCAAACTTTCATGTCATGCCCAGGAGCTCTGTTCCCTTTCCTTTAAGCAGAGATAGCATATATCTTAGTTACCTTGGAGAAAGCTTGGAAGGCCCAGCACGGGTAAATGGCGAGTCTGGATCCTGTGGGGGTGTCCAAGCCAAGCCAGAAATGGCAGCACTCACCTTTGGTGACTGCAAACCCATCATGTGTGAGGCAGTACAGAGGATGCATGTGACTGTGTAAGTTAATTTCTTTCTAGATTTGAATTCTAGACCTTGAACTTGCCCTCTCCACTTCCAGATGACTGAAAAAGGTGTCCTAGAACTCTATAGTGTAAGGGGGCGGGGTGGGGGGAGTGTGCCAGGAACTAAGCCAGGAAAATGTTACTGGAGTAAGCTTGCAAGACAATAGGAAGAAACCAGACTTGCCTCAATAAATTCTGCTGTAGTATGAACACGTAACAGGAGTCTACTCCTAGCCAGAGTTTAGAATGCAATGTAGTTAACAGATTTCTAGAACTTACCTCACCTGTGCTCCTACCCCAGTTTCTGGCAACCACCATCTCACTTTGGTGGTTGGCATGGATTTGCCTATGACTCTGGAATCATGTTCTGTGTTCTTCTGTGTTGAGCTTATTTCACTTAGCACTGTGGCTGCAAGTTTTACCCAAGTTGTTGCCTATTGAGTATTTTAATAGTTATTTCTATATACTTTATAAAATATAGCTGTTTTGAGGCTGTTTGTAATATTCCTATATGGCGACTCAATACACTAGAACCACCACTGCTGTCACCACCATCTGCACTGGGGATCAGACTTGGGATCATGGGCATGTTAGGCAAGTATTTTACTGTTGAGATACACCCCAACCCTAGAAATAATTTTTAGCTCCTGTAACACAGCACCTTACTGATTCTAAGTGATGTAGAGAGGAAGCATTGTTGGTGAGCGTTGTAGATGAGAGACTTACAGTCCCAGAACACCTGTGTAGTTGGTTGTTATTTACTTTTAGCTCTTTTGTGGGCCCCACTACCCAGCTCTCAAATAAATACACATGGAGTCTTATTTTTTCTTATAAATGCCCAGCCTTAGTTTGGCTTGTTTCTTGCCAACTTTTCTTAACTTATCCTGACTACTTTTTGCTTCTGGGCTTTTTCCTTTTCTTAGTCTGTATATCTTACTTTCACTCTTACTCTGTGGTTGGCTATGTGGCTGGATAGCTGGCCCCTGATGTCCTTTTCCTCCTCTCTTGCTCCCCCTTATTTCTTCTTTTATTTATACTCTGCCTGCCAGCCACGCCTATCCTTGCTCCTGCCTCGCTATTGGCCGTTCTTTATTAAGCCATTAGATGTTTTAGACAAGCAGACAATCACAGCTTCACAGAGTTAAACAAATGTAACACAGCTTAAAATAATATTCTACAGCACACCAGGATGGACAGGGCTCTCTTCTTTCTTTCTTTCTTTCTTTCTTTCTTTCTTTCTTTCTTTCTCTTTAAGAAGCAAAGTTTATCTGTTAAGTACCTATCCTGGCCCAAACTTCAGTTTGTGACTGGAAGAGGGTAGGAAACTATAGTTGGGTTTTGATAATAGTAGTTGATGGTCTAGTCAGGGAAACATGGTAGAGGAGATGGGGGTGTAAGTTAGAAGCCACATGAGTGACTTGTAGGCTTTTAGGAGCTGGACTTGGGAGTAGAGGCTTGGTTTTGCCGGGGAAGACAATGTTAATTGTCTGCCCCTAGATGTTTCTCGGAGGAGCCACAGGCATAAATCTGATCTTGAAAAGCATTCTGGGAAGAAGCCAGACTGCCTTTGATTATTCAAGTTAGTCTGGTGAGATGACATCATGCCAGAGTGAAGTTGAAAAATCAAAGCACCTATGCTATTATAGTCACCAGTCATAGAGATGTGTTTGGTTACCTGTCTTTCCAGAGAGTTCAGGCTGAGCTTCTTAAAGACAGGCTGTGTCCAGTTCACCTCTCTGTCCCCAGACCCTGGAAAACACCTGGCACTTCGTAGGTAGGCATGGAATATTTTCTTAAAAGAGGAGTAAGCAGTCTGGTCCTCAGGTACACTATTTGAAAAGCAGGCATGGATGTGAGGATATGAGGAACTCCTGCAAAGAGGGCTGAGGAATAAGGGTGGCATGATCCAGAAGGAAGCTTTTTTCCATTGTTGCTCCAGGGAAGTAAAAAGTCCTCAAAATGATGACAGGAGCTTATCTTACCCTTTTGTACTGTTTAGGCATGACTGATCTCCCACACCCCTAGCTTCTCTAACCAGCAACTATCTACTCTGCAGAATTAGGCTGGGAAAGCTGATGTCACCAACAGCTTTCTGTACCCGTGAGCTGGTTCTTCCTTCTTCCTGTCCTTGTGTTTCTGCTCTCATATGGATCTCTGCTAAAACCCCCATCACTGTCTACCTGAAAAAGATCTCTGCCTTGCCTGCATTCTTCCTTGCTAAGCTCTGGTGTATTTCCCCACAATATCCATCGATTCCTGCTGAAATCACCAGGTTTGCCTGTTTCTTTTTCTGGAATGTAAGCTCAGTTTGTCATGTTCTCTATGTACAAGTTGTGGACTGTAAGATATAGGAGGCTTGAGAGTGTTAGGGTGGGGGATGGTGACTAAACAGTTACTACCTTTGTTGTAAGTACTTTATTTGTAAACACGAGGAACCTTCTGAGCAACATATTAAGGTCCTGTTCACAACTGATGTCCTTGAGGACTGCTGGAGCAGGCAAAGGGTCTTTCTAAACTGTGGGTCATGACCCCTTAAAGGGTTCATGCAACTGAATGTAGATGTTATGAAAAACTTGGTAACAGTAAGGTTTCTGAAGATGCAGTGACCAGAAATTAGCTTAAAATCAAACACATTTCAAGTATTTCTGGCAGTGTTCGCCAATGTTGCATTTATGCAATTTGGCTGCAGACTGCAGCCTTGGTTCTGAACACACAACATGTGCACTTCACACTGGGCATGCCCACACACCTCCAGATGCTACCTGAAACACCTCACTTAAGACTGTTTGTTATGAATTACAATAATTTTACTGTGTTGACAATTTCCTCCTCTGTAGAAACATATGGCTTAATTCCAGAAAACAAAGACTTTTAATATTTTCTTTACCATCATCTATATCTTTGAATTGCAATATTTTAGAGTAATTGATTTTAAAAATGGCTGTTTGGAAGCTGGGAGGGAGTTTACAGCTGTAATCCCAGCACTCTGAAGGTTAGGGCAAGAGCCTGGGATACAGAATAAGCCCTGTTTCAATCCTTCCCCTCCCCCAAATTACCGTCTGAGTCTCTAACCAGGGTTTTATAAGAACAAATGAGGGTCTGGGTTAAATGAGACACTGGGAAGGTGGCTCTCTGTAAGCATAAGGACTTGTTTGAGTCCCTAGCATCATGTAAAATGTAGGGCATGGCCACACATACTTAAAAATGCTGAGGACAGTAAGAATTGCTGTAGCTTGCTGGCCTGACAGCTTAGCTCCAGTCTCAGTGACAGACCCTGTCTCAGAGGAAGAAGGTGGTGAGTGACAGAGCTGGACACATAATGTGCTCATCTGGCCTCTTGAGTGTGTATATGGACATTCATACACACAAATTGAACCACTAAGTGAATTTTGTCTTGTGATGAAGACAGCCTTTGACTTTGCCCCAGCTTTTGTGTTAATTTAACTTAAATAAAATAATTATCTTTGTCTAGATTTTTATTTTAAGAGAATCATATGCTTGCATGCAGTGATAAGAATGTACCTTTTACCCAGTGTCTCTAGTGGTGCCTTCTTTTAATTTCTCTTTTTAAAACTTGAACTTGAGTTGGCAAGATTACTCAGTAATAAAACTCCTGCTGGCAACCTGAATTTAATCTATAGGGCCTGTGTGGTGGAGAGAGAGAAAGGGAGTCCTGCAAGATGTCCTCCAACCTCTATCCTCTGATATTTAATATTTAATAGGCTGGAGAGATGATGTCTCAGTGGTTAGTTAAGAATATTGACTGCACTTGCAGAGGACCTGGGTTCAATTACCAGTACCCAACATGATGGCCCACAGGTACCAGGCACATAGGTGGTACATATGCATAAATGCAAAGTGCACATAAGTGTAAAACAAAAATAAATATTTTAATCTTTTTAAGATTAAATAATTAAATAATTTTTAAAAGTCAAAATTGAATGTATCAACTATAAAAAGGTTATACAGGCAATATGCTCATCTGGTAGAGGAACTTTCATGCAGGCCTGATTATGACCTGAGCTGGACCCCTGGATCCCACAAATAACAAAGAGAGCTGACTCTGGAGACTTGGCCTTTGACCCCCATATTTATGCTGTGGCACACACATGCCTCAGCATTCACACAAATTTTTTAAGGCTGTACAGTTGTTTACAGCAGTAGCTGTAGCAGCAGTCATTTTGTTTCATACCAAAGGTAGATACCTACATAAAGATTATTTATCAATTCCCTTTTGCTTATATATACTACAACATGAACTATGTTTTGCATCTTGCCTTTTAAATTGAGCAATATATCTTAAAGACTTAGTTTTGCTAGTGCAGAAAGAGCTTCTTTATACAATTACATAGTAATCCCTGAGTAGATAAGATATTTAACTAGTCTCCTAATCTTTGTCATTACATACATTGTTGCAATGTGTATTCTTTACATATATAATCCCCTACATGTGTAATAGTGAATAATTGTTTCCTATGGTAAATTCCAAAAAATAAGATAGCTGGGTCAAAGTCTATTTTAATTTTGATAAATAACTGCCAGGTTGTTTTGCATAGAGATTTTACCAGGTTAACATTCTCACCAACAGTGGTGTCTGGCTGTTGACAGCACTCATGTCCCGTGTGTTTCTTTTCTTGGGTATCCACCTCTTCATTTCCCCACTGGGTTAGCTCGTCATGGATGTGTAGGAACTCATGTAGTGTGGAATCTAGCTCATGGCAAAATAAAGTGTTGGTATTGTTTTCTCACAATACTGACTTTGTTCACAGAATTTGATAGTTGACAATTATATTAACATTTTCCTATAGTCAAATATATTGTCATTTGTTATGGCTTCTGAGTTTGTATCATTAGAAAGTTTATCTATTCCCAAATTACATATTTTAAATTATCTGCTGTTTCTAGTATGATTCCCTCCCTCCTTTTCCTTTTTTCCTCTTCCTTTACCCATCTGGAGTTCATTCTGCGGTGTAATGAGTGAGATGAATAGAACTAATTTTATAGAGAAGTGCTTTCTTGGGAGCGGAGTGTCTTGTGCCCATAGCTGCTTCTCTGATTCTGCAGGTAAGTGTGGGAGAGGGAGAGGCCGCTGCAGGAGCTCCTGTGCAGGGTGGTGCTAGCTTATCTGCACAGCTGTTTTCACGATCATTACTTTGTATCTCCCATAGTAGATCAATGCTGATTTAAAAGTTGGATAATGTGGGCCTAGAAAGATAGTTCAAAGGTTAAGAGCTCTGGCTGCTCTTCCAGAAGTCCTGAGTTCAATTCCCAGCAACCACATAATGGCTCACAACCATCTATAATGAGATCTGGTCCCCTCTTCAGGTATGCAGACATACATGCAGGTAGAACAGTGTTATACATAATAAATAAGAAAAAAGTTGGATAAATTTTTCAGAATTTTTGCCATTAATGTCCAAAATACAATGTAATCTTTTTATATTGCATTTTATATATCTATCCATTTATTATTTCTAGGGTGTGTGTGTATGTGTGCGCGCAATGTCATGGCACACATGTCATAGGACAGCTTGTGGGAGATGGTTCTCCTTTCCATTAGTGTGGGTCCTGAGGTTAAATGCAGATCATCAGCCCTACAATGTAGGGCAATCTCTCTTGCCCTACAATGTAATTTTTCTGTTTTAAAGATTTATATGTATGAGTGCTTTGTTTACATGGTGTCTGTGTGCCACATGCATTCTTGGTGTCCTAGGAAGTCAGAAGAGGGAGTTGGGTTCCCTGGCACTGAAATTATGGATGGCTGGGAATCAAACCCAGGTCCTTTGCAAGAACAAGTGCTCTTAGCCACCAAGCCATCTGTCCAGCTCCTTACAATGTGATATTAAACTGAGTTTCTCTTCCTTATCCCTGATGGTAGTGTAAAAGAGGGGACGGCCCCTGGGAGAAGAAATATTTGTCATGATTGGCTATGTTTGGGTGTAGAATTATGAGACAGAAATTCAGGAGAACTTAGAAGATCCTTGGAGTACTGAAACACTTCAGAATTAAAGAAATACTGTGTGTATTTGTTAATAGAATTTTTAGAGTCAAGCCATACATAGTGTGCTGTCTGTTAGGTGAGCATGACACAGTTTAGGGTTATCTGAGAAGAAGTCTCAAAATGCCTATGGGTGTGTTGTTTTGTTGTTTTGTTTTTTGATGATTGATTGATTGATTGATTGATTGATTGATTGATTGATTGATTGATTGATTGATGTGGAAAGGCCCAGCCCACTTTGGGCAGAACTACCCTTGGGGCAGTTGATTCTGGGGTGTACAAGAAAGCAGGCTGGGCAAGCCTTGGGAAGCAAGCCAAAAAGCATCCCTCCCCATGGTCTTTCCAGGCTCCTGCCTTAAGTTCCTGCTTTTGGTCATGTTTATCATAGCAGTAAAAAAGTAACCAATACTCATAGAAAGAATACTTTCCTTGAAAAAAGGAAGCCTTTTTTATTAGTACAAAAGTATCTCAGAAAAACATAAAGTTTACACATAGCAGTTACTGAAATTGTGGGCAGTTAACAAGGTTTGCTCATTCATTTTAAACATAGTCGATTATCTAAGTAGAAAATAGGTGCTACACTGTTTCTATGGAGACTTGGTTGTCATTTCGAATGGGTTAGGCGTTCTCTATCTGACCTCAGATTAAGTGTTGCTATGGCTGTTACCAAAGGCTATATGTAATTCATATTTTAGATTTTAAGTCATTTTCCCCTCATGTAATTTTAGTTGAAGAACTGGGTCATATGAGTTCACAAGTCAGCCTTATTCTGTAGTTCATTACTTATCACCATTAAATGGGCTTATCTTTCAGAAATATACATTTCCTTCAGAGTAATTTAATTATTCAGCTTTCTAAATTTACATACCAACTACTGGCTCACAAGAACATGGCTTTCCATTTTTACCATTCTGAAAATAGAGTACAAATTATAATCATTGAGAAGTAGGGTACAACTGTCACCTGTGGAATCTTGAATTCAAAGTTGCTTTTCTTCTGTGCTTTTTTTTTTTTTTTTCATACCAAGATAAGTGTCACAAATAGCACCCTTTCTTGTAGCATTTCCAGAATTAGAATAGCAGATACAGACTAAGTGGGAATGGTGCAGTACCACCAGGAAATGAGGTATGACTGAGATTGTCTTTGGAAAGTAGGTAGATAGAAAAAATGTTAGATAGACCATTCACAAAACACTTTTCTGGGTTACCAAAGAAGTTTGTGCTCTGTCATCTATCTGCCTGGCTCACTTGCTGTGAACCTTCACAGATAATGTCCAGTTTGTTTCTCGGTAAAGCACAAACCTAGAGGAATGTTGTGTATGTTACTTTAAGAGCCAAACATAACTGGACTCTTGTGATCTTTTCTGTGTCTGTTCCATGGTACCTGTCAGGGTTAGACTAAGAACTTAGATCAGAGAGGAATATAGTGTACTGTTTGAATTCATTTTCTTCACATGGATTCCATAAGCTTTAATGTTGCTTTAAAATAATCTTAGGACATCATTAACCCTCATTTCTTCTGTGTGCAAGTGTAACCCATGGGAGGAGGGGGTAGCTTGGTGGTAGAAGAGGTCCAGGGCTCCTCCTCATGCTGTTGGCAAGAAGTACCCTAAGGCCACAGACCTCTTTTCCCTTGGGTTTGCTCAGCTCCTTGCTTCCAGTTAGCACCTAAAGAGAAGAGGTTCTGGTGTGTGGCCAGGGTAAAGCACTCCTTTTTCCAAGTCTTGACCACTGATGCTGTTGGATACCATGAATTTAGTCAGACCTCATACTTGAATTGCTTTACAGTTATCACAGAGTGGAGTTCCAACTTAACAGTTTAGTTAATTATTACTGCTGATGTTATTTGAACTGGGATCTTACTCTTTGACCCAGGCTGGCTTTGAACTCGGGGCAGTCTTCCTTAGTCAGCCTCCAAAGTGCTGGGCTTACAAGCTTGAGTCAATACACACGGCTATTTAATCTTTTTTACATTGTTTTGTTACTGTGTCTGTGAGCTTGTAGGTGCCACAGAGTGGATTTGGAAGTCAGAAGAAAGCAGAAAGCTTTTGGGAGCCTGCCCTTCCTCTCACTGTAATATGGGTTAATTACCTGCTAAGTCACCTCACCAGCCATTTATTCTTTTAATATAAAATAAAAAGTGCATCAGGCCATTCTCAGAGGCAACAGATGGCACAAAATGACCACACCTTTGTGTTTGTGACTACATCCCCATTTACTGTTAATATGTTCATGTTCTTCTAGGTATGTATGCCTTGGTGGGTTTTAAGTGACAAGTTTATTTTCTTGCATGGGTGGGAACATAGTTAGCACTCTTGTATTAAGTAGTTCCTCCCAAAGCTTCCTTTTCCGTTTCTTGCTGTTAAATGTGGAGGGTAGAGTGTTTCTTTGAATTGTGGGGTTTTGTTGTAACTTTTTGTTTGTGGATTTTTCTGGTCTCTTGAGTTTTAAACAGTTCTTAGTGGCTCCAGATTATAAATACTAGAGTATGTCCTATGTTTCTTAGCCAGCTTGGGTATCAGTAGCTTCACTACTATTAGACTGCCTTTAGGAGCCTGCCATATTCATTATATATATAGGAAAGAACTTTGGGGGGTAAAATGGGAGGTAATATTAGCAACGTTTCATTTTCTAAAATTTACCTTAAAACCTAAAGTAAGGTTACCCCCCCCCCCCTTCCAGTGTTTCTGTCTCCCTCCATCCTTCCTCTCTTCTCCCTCCCAGCCCCCATTTTTCTGGCTAACCCAGAACTTGCTATGTCACTATGTAGATCAGGCTGGCCTTGAATGCCTAGAGATCTGCCTTCTTCTGTCTCCCATGAGTGCTGGAATTAAATATATATGCCACCACATGTCATAAGGGAGCTTTTGAATTTGAAGAACCTATGTATTTTAAGACAGTCGAATCCACAAGAATAAAAAATAAACAGCTTTGATATACTTCCTTTCATGTATGCATTGCTAATTGAATGTAAGTTAAGATCCAGAGGGTGTGCTGCTGGTGCAGAAACTCCATGTTAGAAGTCTGTGATCTTGACAAATATTGTGCATACTGAAGGTGGAATCTCACTTAATAAAATGAGAGCTTGTTGATAGGACTGGTGGCATTGTGCTGTCATGAAGCAGAAGCCACTTAGGAATTTCATCTAGAACTTTTTTTAAAGGACCTTTTATTTCTCTTGTAGTTAAGATAAATTGATATAATCTGCTTGTGTAAACTGTTCAATTTGATGATACATATTGAGATGTGTACAAAAAGTAATAAATATGTTCTTTGCTACCAAAGTGTCCTTTTGCCCACTTGTCATCTCTCCTGCCCACCTTTTCTCACCTTTACCCAAACCTCAGTTAGCCTATCTGTCTACTTCTATCACAATAGATTAATTTGCATTTCCTGCTATTTTTAGGCAAATGGAATAATTCAGCAGCTCCTCTAGTCTAGCCTCTTTTCAAATGTTTATTTTAAAGTCTTTGTTGGAGGCACACTCGTTGTGAGTGCAGTGGCTGGCAAATGTATGTTTCACTCCTTCAGAGCTTGCCAAACTGCTTTGCATAGTGATCATAGCATTCCATAGCCCCATTATGAGACAGTCCAGGTGCTAATGTCAAGCACGATCAGAGTGAATTATTAGTGGAGTGCTGCTGTTTGATGTTTTGATACATGTAACATTGCATTATTTTACATAATTCCCAAAGGAAGCTTAAAGATGTGTGTGTTACTGACATAATGCCTGTCATGTCACAAGATGGAGCTGAAGGCAGGAGAAATGTCTTTACCTTTCTAAAATAAAAGAGAAATGCATTATTAAAGTTTTATAGTTGTAATGTTATGTTTTCTTCCTGTGAGCCACTCAGTCTCAAAATGATTTCTATCTCCTAGCAGTGTTTGGTCGTGTCTTCTAATTTAATATCACGTACAAATTACATTAGCATTCCATTAAATTCCCTCAGTCAGATCCAACAAATGAAAAAAATGTTAAGAACAAATCCAGCACAGATATTTGGAGTACCCTACTATATAATTTACTCTGCTTATGGATGTATTCCAACAGGCTCTCTTTCTTATGCATTTGAAATTAACTTTCAATGAATAGTTGGAGCACTGTTTAACTCTTCACTGCACTCTTTTTGTTACTTTTTCTCTTCCCAAATATTCATGTGGTATCATTAATCCTTAATTAATTTGTGCCTAGTTATTTTCTTTCTATTTTATAAATTGCAAGGATTACCTTTTGTCTTTTAAGGACATACATACTTGACAAATCACAAGTATTAGAAATCTTTTGAAAAATTCTGTTTAAATCTGTTGAGTAAAGTTCTTGGTGGGCAGTCACCAAGTGGCAGGCACTTCTTTGATGGACAGAGATAATTAATGGTGTTGCCTCTCAGGGGTCCTTGAAGATCTGAAAGCCAGGCTCCAGGAGAGCTTCTTTACCCTTGCTCAATCAGGAAACTGCTGTGACATTTGTAAGCTTCAGGACCACATCATCCCTGTCCTGAATGGGAACCTGTGTGTTCCACATTGAAGTTGCACATAGGTGCTCTTTATGGCAACATAAAGGACTTTGTCTTTGGTCATGAGGAAGTCTGGGAAATAGGCCAGAAGAAAATTGGCATTGGTGTTAACAGAGCTGAGGTATGTACCATCACAAAATGGAATAACAGCTAAAAGAATTACTGTGAACAGTGTGGGAGAGAAGCATTCTGAATGACCTTGTGGCATCTTTTGTGCTAAAGACAAGAAAGACTTGGTTGCAGAAGACTATAACAATTGGAATGTGGCAAGATTAAGTGTAGATTCTAGAATATTTTTGGGAGTGTCTAGGGCTATCAATTAAAATTTTTCTAAAGTTTAAGACACGACTTTTCAAAAAGGTTTAAAGTATCTCTCCTGGGCCTGAAGAGATGGCATTTGTTGCTCATGTAGAGGACCAGGGTTCAATTTCCAGCACCCATATAATGTTTCACAACTATCTGTAACTCCAGTTTCATGAGATCCAGTGTTCTCTTTGGATCTTTACTGGCACCAAGAACACCCATGGTACATATACATACATGGCTTGTAAAACATTACACATGAAATAAAGTGAGTAAAAAATTTAAGTATAGGTCCTTGGAATGTGTTAATTAGGAGACAAAAAAAAATTGAGGTAGTATTTGAAACTTTTTTAAATTGAATTTTTGGGGTGATAAGTGTAGATTTCATGTGCAGTTGTAAGAAACAGTACAAAAGAATTTTGTATGCTGTTTAACCCAGTTTCCACCCGTGGTAACTGCTTGTAAAACTATAGTATAGTATCACAGCTAAGATTATGACAGTACAGGGTTTTTTTTTTTAAACTTCTATTTATGTATGTGTGCATATGAATAGTTCTACACAGTTTGTCACATCTCCATCACTATGGAGACAGGGCACTTTTATAACCTCCTGCCTTTCCCTCACCTGCAGCCTGTGGCAGCCAACCACTTGTTCTTTCAGAAACATGCCATCAGGCAGTGCGTGATCTGACCCCTTTCACTCAGCAGAGCTCCCTGGACACACTAACAGCAGTTTGCCTCGTGTGCATTATCCATGTTGGGTGTGTGACTATCTGTTCAGGTCTGTCCACTAGTCTGTGGAGTTGTTTGTAAACTCTGGAACTGTAAGAGCTGCCACTTAGACAGCCGAGGTGTCAGGGTAGTCTTGGAAGCTACTGATAGCCAATTATCCAGACCTTTAAGAAATGGAAGATTCTCCTGAATAACTGCAGCCGTTTCCTGTCCAGTTGAGACTCCGCCATTAGTTTAAACTGATTGTCCATTTTACTCTAGTTACTGTAGTAGTCAAGATCCTTCCTCTCCTGCTCTTCATGGGTAATCTTATAACTGGATTAACAAAGTATGACTGCATATGTGCCATCATACAGTACACAGCATTAAGTCTGTCACTCAGCATAACTCCCTGGCAATTTTTCTAGGTGGTGCTGTAGTTTCTGTTCATGCTTTGAAACACCAAAGGCACCGGAAGCTCTGCTCAGTACTCAGGAGTACATGGAGATGGAGAACTGAACACTAAAGACATAGGCTCCTCCCCTCTGTTGCCACTATGGTTAACAGGTCTTGTGGTTGAGTGCTCAAGGAAGGCCCTGGCCCTCTTTGCTGTTCAACTCTTGGCCTCTGCATAATACTCAACATCAAGCGGGTACCATAGGAATAAATGAATGAGTCACAAGAGAGTATTTTTAATATCAGTGTGGGGTTTTCGGAGTGTCACATAGTAAGCATAGGAAAGTGTGAGAGTGTCAATAGGAGGCTGGCTGTGGCTCTCTGCCTCCCTTCAGCAAAGTAAGCTCCTAAACAAACACAAGGCTCTTTACTAGTCTTAATCTTGTCACCTCTTCTTCCCTCTCCTTTTCTTCCTTCTCTACTTCCCTTTCTCCCTCCCTCTGAAGCTCACAATGTTGCCCAAGCTCTCAAACTCCTGAACTCCAATGTGCTCCTGCTCCAGGGTCCTCAAATGGCTAGACTGCTGGCACATCATAGGATGTGCTGTCTCGGAGTTTTCTCCTTTCAGATTCTCTATTCAGATGCCACTATCTCAATAGTAGCAGCAAATGTCTACATTGCCTGTCTCTTCATCCAGCTTTATTCATGGTATTTGTCATGATTTCCTGGCATCTGAATCAATAACTAGTGTGTCACAGTCATGAAGTGTGCTTATTAGATTTTAGCCTTTACTTGAGGCTTCTCTCCCCACCCCACCCCCCAAACAGAGTTTCTGTGTAACCCTGGCTGTCTTAGAATTTGTTCTGTGGACAGGCTGGCCTTGAACATAAGAGTTGCTTACCTCCCTGAGTGCTGGGGATTAAAAGTATGTGCCACCACTGCTGACTTTGAGGCTTTTCTTTAAACATGTCTTCCTTCTAAAGGACAGAAAAATGATATTTCTCTATATCCCTGGCTGTCCTGGAACTAACTTTATGTACCAGGCTGGCCTTGCACTCACAGAAATCTGCCTGCCTCTGCCTCTGCCTCCTGCGTGCTGGGATTCAAGGCATGCACCACTGTGCCCGACTTTGTTTGTGTTTTTTAAACAAATAACACTTTTTATTTTATGTGTTTGTGTGTAGGTTAAAGGACAGTTTGCAAGGGTCAGGGCTGTACTTTGGCCATGTGCTCCCAGCTTGTCACATTTGAAAGCTGTGCCTTTGACACACTAAGCTATCTTACCGGCCAGAAATGCCTTTCTTAAATTTTTTCTTTTAACTAATAACTATTACAAAAATGATGAACAAATGTTGGCTTTCCCTTTGGGAGCTCTTTGTAGTTTGGGGCTATGAATGTAACTCAGTGTAGAACCTGTGCTTAGCATACAGGAGGAAGCATGACAAAAGAGGCCAGTGGGAACATAGTTTTACTTCTTTCCTTCCTAGATTTATTCTAGATTGTAATGTCTGTCCCTGTTGTGTCTTTTGTTTGCCTATGTTTCTTCAGTTCTTCCAGTATAAACAAATGAAAATGAAAAGGGCATAGATTTGCCTCCCACAGGGGCAAGTGCTGGTACCTGGTAGTAAACCCAGCTCCTAGACAATGCCCCTTTACCTTTTATGTCCAGACCCACATGAAACAGATGTGGTAAGCAAATGGACTGCCCTGGCCTGGCAGCCCCATTTTCTAGCCAGGAGGGAGTCCCTGGGGGCTGTGAGGGAATTGAGCCCTCAATTCCATACATATTTGGAGTCCACCCAGTGACAATATTGCCAAGCAAGTAGAAACTCAGTAACTTAAGCAAGTAGGAACTACTGTATGTGCTGAATTGATTCAGTAGCAGTTTGGAAGGGAAGAAGTATAAGAGAACCAAATCCACCTGCCCTTTGTATTTAGAGACTGGATGGTTAAGGGGAACCCACCTCCTCACCTGGTGTTTACATTTTATTTAGTTTTGCACGTTTGGTAAAGTTTTTATTACTATTTTTTAATGTGCATTGGTGTTTTGGTGGCATTTATGCCTGTGTGAGAGTGTCAGATCCTCTGAAACTAGAGTTACAGACAGTTGTAAGCTGCCATGTAGGTTCTGAGAATTGAACTCAGATCCTCTGCAAGAGCAACCAGCGTGCTCACAACTGCTGAGCCATCTCTCCAGCCCCACATTTGGTAAAGTTTTAATATGTAAATTTTAAGGAATACATTTGTATCAGCAGTTTTCAAGCCTAGTTATGTGTTAGAACACTTGGGAGGAGTAGTTTTAAAAGTCCCAAATGATTCTTAAGTCACCAAACTGGAATGCTGCCGGGCTGATAGTTTTGTGTTTGTTGTTTAGGGAAACAAGTCTTGAATTTAGAGTTAAAATGGTATGCTTTTGAAACATTCCTTTTTGCTTGTTTCCTGAGTTCAGAGAATGAGCCACTGAGCTAGTGCCCAGGCAGGCGTATACAGCCCTTTCTCCAATGCTGTAGTGTCCCGTGTCCCGTCTCCCTCCCCAACGCCCCAGACAGAACATTCATTCTCCTGTACTCCTGAAATGTGACCACCAGAAGCAAACCTGCACAGTGGTTCTCCTGAGGCTGAGACAGGAGAATTGCCTTGAATTTGAGGACAGTCTGGACTACATAGTGAGTCTAAGACAGCCTGGGCTGCTACAGTGAGACCCTGCCTCAAAATAAACCAAAAACAAAATACAGAGTCAATATTAGTTCCTCACTGCCATTGACTCTTCAGCCTCCACTGAAGGCATCTCCCTCCCACTATTGCCTCCTAATTGCAACTTTTTGAGCCTTTGTAGCATAAAGCCTGCCTGGTGGTTTGGGCCCATCGCCTTAGTTTCACTTTACTCACCTGGGAAGCTTTCAAACCATATTTTTGTAGTTTGCCTCTTAGCTCTCATGATGCAGTTGCATGATAGGTCCCCAGTAAATCCTCATGATGACAATAGGGGATAGATTACTTGATTGAGGTGGTGTCTTCCAGTCTGCTAATACTCTTTCCCTTCAAAATGAAAAGTTGTTTTTTGTTTTTGTTTTTCAAGGCAGGGTTTCTCTATAGACCAGGCTGGCCTCAACCTCACAGAGATCCTCCTGCCCCTGCCTCCCTAGTACTGATTAAGGTGTGTCACCACAGCACACAATATTTTGTGGGTAGGTTTTAAAACTCTGAATGTTTCATTCCCTCCTCTCATAATTTATTTATTTCTTATTTCTTCTTTGGCCTTTGTGTTTTACTAATTCATATAATGGTTTATATAAACCAATACTTCTTCCAATACTTACAGCGATCTTCTGCCACCCCAGATAGTAAAATCCCCTTCAGACTGTCTTCTAGTTTAAGGACTCCTACTTTGTGGCAAGCAGTCTGTTTTCATATTAAACTTACCTGGACTGAACCCCTGAATTAAGTGTTTTGGTCCTCCCCCCACACAATAACTGGTTCTTTTAGTAAAGAATGGTAATTAAAAGCTGCAAGTCTATGTGCTAAATTGGGATTGGTCGATGTCAGTTTAGCTCTAGTTTCAATGAGATTCCCTGCAGCAGGGAAATAAGGTGGATAGTGACCACCTGAACACCCAAAGCCTTTCTGTGGCTTCCACACATGCTAGTACATGTATATGGGCATATGCACTAGCACACAAATGTGTACACGCACATACTAGCTAAATAGGCTATTACTATTTGAGAATTCCTTGTTTTGTAGCCTTACGGTTACATATGTAGGGAGGGGAGGGGGAGAGAATAAGTTCACAGGCAGTTAACACGTGTATATTATGTCTGTGTTTATTGAAAACCTCGAGTACTTGCTGGTCACCAATTTAGATCCAACTCCATGTGTTTGTTTTTTCCCCTTTACATTTTTATAGCTCCTTTTTTTTTTTGAGGTTTGAGAAGCCTGGATGCTGCCGTCCTACTACCCTCTTTATTGTCAGCCTTCTGTGTGCTAGTGCCTTCCCATTGCCATTGGAGTGGGTGTCCTCCTTGCTCTGTTTGGGCTCTGAGTCAGCACAGGGATCTTTTGGAGCTCCCCAAATGATATTTCTTACAGATAGGGAACACCTGAATTGAAAGGCGAGTCCCATACTGTTTGATTCAAGCAAGTCAGTGGTAGGCTTTTAAATATAGTTTGACAAAATAAAAATTCCTTAAGAAGGTTAAAAAAAAAAAAGGCAAGGAGAAGATTTACATTCTATCAAGATGGTGTTGAAAAATAATAATAAAAAACAGGGAGAAAGCAAAGCTTGCCTCCTAGAAAGCTTTGAAAAGTATTTGCTTTGGAAAGAAATATCCTTCTAGTGTGCATGAATTTCATTCTCCTCCCTGAATTACTTGTTTATAGGAAAGAATTTGAAAAAGTTACTTGTTTTTTGGGAATGTATCTCATTAAAAACTTTTAGTATGGCATTTTTAATATAAATTTAATTTTGAAAATTTAAGACTTAGAAAAAAAATGACAGCTGGCTTTTTCAAAGCACCAAATATTTAAGCAGGAGATGTTTGGACTGTGGCTGTTCTTCTTCTGTAAGCAGTTTCATTATCCAATGTGGGAACTAAGTTGTAGTAACAGGGACTCTCATCTTCTGCTCCATGAGAGGCAGCATGACATCTCTAAAGCCAATTGTAACAGGGACAATCCCTTTAATTGGCCAACATCCATTTCCCCACTTTTCTTTTTTCTCTTAAGAAACTTATTATAATCTGATGCATATAGATGCCTTGTCTGTGTATGTCTGTGCATATATGAGTGCCTGGTATCCATGAAGGAAAAAAAAAAAAAAGGACATTGGTTATGACCTGTCAGGGTGTTGGGAATCGAACTCATGTCCTTTGCAAAAAAACAACTAGTGCTCTTAACCTCTAAAACCTTCTCTCTCCAGCCCTCGCCAGATTGTACTGCTACAGACTCACATATATAGTACATATGCTCCCAGTTGGAGAAGACCATCATTAGACCTAAAGGAGTTCAAAAGAAGTTTGCCTTTGATTTCATTTTCATATGAAAGTTACATTTGGAGTTTGAGTTTTGCATATAAAACTTTTGTGTATTTATGCCTGGGAGTGTAGGAGAAAAAGTCTGATATTTGTATGTGTGGATTCAGTGAAAATTTAACAGGAAAGTACTGTTTTGTGAATTTTGTTTGTTTGTTTTTGACAAAGCGTCCCTATGTAGCCAATGCTAGATTCTAACTCGGCAACCCTCCTCACTCTTTCTTAGAGTATCCCACATGCTGGAATTGCCCACTGCCATGTCTGGTGTAGGAAATTCTCGTTTTCTATGGGGAAAATACTGTTTGCCTATTAATGAGTGATCACTTTAGTTCTTGCCCTGTTTGCTTTGTGTAGTTGAGTGTTTTTGACTAGATACACTTTCTTCCCTAGACCCTAGTCCCTCTGGCACCATTTTTGTTGGTTTGCCACTTGCAACTGTATTAGTTTCTTTCATCTTTTTTTTTTTTTTTAAATCTTGGTCATAGACTAGATGATGTCTGTGAAGCTATGGCTATGAGTTAATATGTTATTACTTAAAATCCTAACTGCCATAGGCTGTGTCTGTCCCCTGCTGTGGGGAGCTCTGAGGAGGCAGGTCTCTGACTACTTTCCCTACCAAGGTTCAACTCTGTAGTTGAGGTTATATCCTTGGTGAGTTGGCTTTGTTTCTCGGTAGGTACATAGAATGAAAGCTATTGGGCCTTAGAATAAATGTTACATTTCAAAGTTACTTTGGATTTGCAATATGAATTGTATAATCTTAAGATTTAACACAATTCCGAAACTGGAGGTCTATTAGTGTGCATTGTTTTTTGTTTGCAAGCAGAGTAGATTGACTTGATTTGTGTTTATAGGAAAAAGATGCAGCTATGAACCCACTTTGCTTTCTAGGACTCTTAGTACCTTCCTTAAAAACACATAGTGAGATGGGATCTGAACTCCCCAACACTTACGTTTTCTTTTGGTGGGGGTGGGGGCATGTTGAGACAGGGTTTCTGTGTAGCCCTGGGTGTCCTGGAACTCACTCTATTGATCAGGCTGGCCTCAAACTCACAGAGATCTGCCTCCCAAGTGTGGGATTAAAGGCATGTATGTGCCACTGCTGCTGCCACCACCCTGTTCACTTATGTTTTTGTTTTAAGGAAAAAACAAAAACAAAAAAACAAAACAAAAAAAAAAAAAACCAAGCATGTGGTGTGATTCCAGCTCTAGGGCAGGAAGTTAGGGTTCAGAGGCCAGTGGATTCCTGGGGCTTGTCACCACCCAGTCTACTAAAAACAACAAGCTCTAGGTTCAGTCTTTTAAAATAATAATAATAATAATAAGGTGGAGGGGCTCAGAGTACTTGCTGCTCTTCCAGAGGACCCAGGTCAATTCCCAGAAGCCTTCTGTAACTCCCGTTCCTGAGATATGATGCCCTCTACTGGCCTCCTCAGGCACCAGCACACATATAGTACAGACAAAACACCTAAAATTAAATGAATTTAAAAAAAAAACAACAACAACAACAAAAAGGTAGAGTGATGGAGGAAGAAGCCCAAAGTCTATTAGAAGCCATCTATGTATTATATTCAAAACAAACCCACTATTAAGTAAAAGTACATTGATAACTCTCTGTGTATATATACAGATACTTTAGAAATGCTTGAAGGCCTCTCTGAAACCAAGCCTAATGTAATGGATATTTTGTAAAAGGGATGGCAAGCCACGATATGGGGATAGCCAAAGGACATGAGTTTATGTGTCCTTTTGGTTTAAGTAAGGTATTAGTACTGTGATCTTTGCTACAGAAGTGGGACGTAGATGTGCATTTTTTTTTTTTTTTTTACAGTATGTTACCTCTTTTACAGAGAGAAGGAGCAAGAAAGGGAAGAACAGTTAATGGAAGACAAGAAAAGGAAGAAAGAGGATAAAAAGAAAAAAGAAGCCACCCAGAAGGTGAGCTGGGCATTTAGGTCTGTCTTTATATTTGCTGGGCATCCATAGTGACTGCATTACTTGAATATCTGATACCGTAATGCTGCCCAAGATATTAGTTTGTTTGAAAGTTTAAAAATTTGAAAGTAGAAAAATGTTTGAGGCTTATATATATTATTATACAGTGGGTGATAAATAGTACTGTAGCTTATGGTATGAAACGTTAGTAAACGTTCTTAAAGTCTCAACTTGTGTTTCACTAGCTGAATCGTAATGTAACGTCAGTCTTCTCTCCAGGTTTATAGACACTTTTTTGTTGCTGTTTTTTGAGACAGGATTTCTGCCTCTGCCTTCTGAGTGTTGGGACTAAAGGCATGCACCACCACTGCCCAGCCAGACAAACTTTTTAAAACTCAAATAAGTATACCCTCATTTATTTACTTATTTGTCATTTTTTTACCTACCCATGGCATTGTAGTCTAAGAAAATCAGTAAATTGCCCTTAGATTTTAGTAGGCCAGGCATGGGGCACATATTGGGAGGCAGAAAAATGTTCAGTTTGAGGTTGTCTTGGGCTACATTGCAAATTCTAGACCAGCCTGAGCTACATAGTGTGACCCAGTCTCAAAAATGCTGAAAACAACAGTATCTTGCACAGTGCCTTGAGGGACAGAGCATTACATAGCTATGAGGAATGTGCTTGAAGAAAAAAGAGACACTAAATGAAAAGACAGAGCTGGCTGTCAGGTCTCTGAAAACGTTTTGTCTGATGGACCTGTTGGAAACAGAGGTGGTTAGAGTGCCCTGACAGCCACAGCCCTTTTCTTCAGAGCATCGCTTCTATCCCAGCATGCAGACTATCCTTGCCTGGCTAGCTTTTCCCTGCTTCACTGTTCCCGCAGTACCATGTAACGTAGGCTCTGGCTCTGCAGGGTTGCTGTAATGCTTTTTCTGGAGACAAGAGTTACTGGCCAGGTCTTGTATGGTTATGTAGAGATTTAGGAAGCTGGTCAGTCAGTGTAAGGGTCCCTGCTGTGGTACTGGTTTTCAAGCTAAGTTTGTGGAGGTATAAACTGTTAGATGTTCAGAGAGAACTACTCACATACAACAGTAAAGGCCATCAGACCTAATATGAAGCAGAAGGGCCATACTACAGGTTTTCCGAGCATCACTGAATGTGCCCTATAATTTCATTATTTGAAGGAATATTTAAATAGATTATTTATGAGGACCAGCATTTGAAAAATCTTGGAAATGCTTTCTGAATTGGGTGTAGATAACCTTGCTATGTCAGGTGTATGAATGTAATTTATTTCTTATGACTTAATTAAAAGGAACAGTCAGTTATTGTTTAGTGCTGTGTCAGACTGCAGTGTGATTTAAATTTTTGTCTTTTAATGTATTTCTGTCATGTTGATAGTGGTGCCTCTTTTTATCATATCTTGCTTCCTATTAGAATTGCCTGTAATTCTAGAATATGAATTAAAAAAGCAGATAATGAGCCTTGTGTGCACCTATAATCCCACAATTTGGAAGGTAGAGGCAAAATGATTAGAAATGGAAGGTATTCTTCAGCTACATAATGAGTTAGTTCTATGCCAAGTGGGCTGCCTACAACTGTCTCACAACAGAGGAAGGGAGGTGGTTCTTTTGTATTACCTGTTAGTGAGGCTGAGATGTGCAGGTGCACTAGAGTTAGCATATTGGTCCTGTTGCCCTGTGGCCTTTGAGCTCCTGCCCTGTGCCATGCTGACCCCCCCCCCCAAGAAATCCTCAAGAGGAATAATGAGAGACTGAACTTAGAGAGAACTTTTCCTTTCACGTACTTACACATTTCATCTACTAAATTGGTATATAGATAGTCTGTGGGAATGGACACCAAGGTTCTCTGAGCAAGGGTTGTTGATTAGATGACAAGTAGAGAGTGATTGTTTTAAACAGAATATAGTCCATCTTCATTCTTAATATAGACTACGCTTTTTACATTAAAAATATTAACATTTTGGGCCAGGAAGATGGCTCAGCTGTTAAGAGCACTGGCTATTCTTCCAGAGAACCCAGGTTTAATTTCCAGCACCCATGTGGCAGCTCACAACTGTCTGTAACTCCAGTTCCAAGGGATCCAAACCCTCATACAGATATACATGCAGGCAAAAACACTAAGTGGGAAAAAAAAAATCCATCCACACACATGAAATAAATAAAAAAATTTAAAAATATTAATGTCTCGTGTTTATAAATCAAATATGCTTCTGCAAACTTTTATTATGTATTCTGCAAATAGGAAATTTATTTGAAATAAAGGAGAATCTGGCTACATTGGAAAGTGAATTGGGGTTATTTATGCAAAGTATGTAGTTTATACAGCCAAATGATCTTCCCCAAGTGCATGCATCTGCATTAAAGACTGATTATGAAATATTGATGGGTTTGAAAGATGGCTCACTGGTTAGGAACACTGCTGTTCTTCCAAAGGACCTGGGTTCAATTCCCAATACCCATATGGCAGCTCACAATTGTCTGTAACTCCTGTTTCAGGAGATCTGATGCCCTCATACAGGCATACTTAGAAGCAAAATACCAATGTACATAAAGTAAAAAGAAATAATGACAAAAAGAATAATAAACTTAAATTTGTAAGGGATTAATTATGACTAATATAAAGGTTCAGTCATTTTTGTTAGTCATGATGATCCATATATATATATGTATATATATATTCATTCCAGTTCTTGGGTATAGGCAAAAGGATTGGAAATAAGTTCAAGGTCATCCAAGGCTGTAAAAAAGAAAAAAAAAAGGGAAAAAAAAGACAGTTTTTGGTTCAGAAACATTCTAGATTAGCTAACGAAATCTAGGCTGACACTGGCTGGCACTTTGTCTTTGACAACGTTTTGTTATGCTGAGCCACTGTATAATTAGAATTAAATTCCAATTTAGCAATTTCAAGGAAAGAACACAAAGCTTACCATATGATTGTCTTAGTGGTTCCAGCATTATTATAAAGACAGCTAGAAGGCATAAAATGTGCTCTGGTAGAAAGAATTGTAGTTCTGTTCTGTGGTTAGTCAGTTAGCTTCCACATCTTTCTTGTTTTCTTCATTGTTTTGTAAGCACCTCTTTGTGTCTGTCTTCCCCATTAAACTGGGCATAAATTTCTTGAAGTCATATTTATATCAACTGCATCCATGTGTCTGAGGCTCAGTAGTTGTTCAGAATGTTTGTTGAGTGAGTGAGGGATCAAGAATGGATGGTGGTGGGATGACTGTCTAACTTGGTTCTGAGTTCAGTCCTCAACACTGGAGAGAGAAAAAGAATGAATGATGCCAGTATAACTTTATTAAAACATTGACTTCCATTGAGGGCTAAAATTAAATTTCTTCCACAAAGAAATTAAACATGAACCCCTTTCCACTGTATTCAGTGGCAGTTTGCTCTTTCCAGAACCATCCCTGAGTAAACCATATTAAATTCCCATTCATGAGAGAGGTGTAAAGAAGGACTCCATTCATTCATTAGGCTGACACTGCAAAAGGAGCATTGTGTAATGTTGGCAGGACTTGGATTCTAACTGTCCAGCTTTTCACCATCTGAGAATTGGCTGTTGCAACAGCACCCGAACTATAAGACATTCAACATGATTTAGATTTGTTGCTTACAACTGGGGAAAGTATTGACTTTTTTTATACAACTGTCTTCAAAGTAGCATTCCAAGAAATAGTTACAATGGAGTAAAACCTAAATTGCCATCAGGAATTGGTATGTGGATCAAACCTATTCATTCTTGAATAATTGAGGACTATAGAAAAATGTACAAGGGCTTTTCACTCGGCTGGAGCCTGAGCAATTAGTAGTGGGGAACAGGTTCGTTTTAAGGCACTTTTCCCACAGAGTTCAGTTTAGTACAGTTAGCCTGTCCTTTTACACAACAATGTAAGAAGTGCTCTAGGGAGTCCTAAGAATAGATAGCTTAGGTCAGACTCAAAGTCTAAGTGTGCTAGGATCTGTTTTGAGGGCTGCTTAGTTACAGGACATGCACTCCACAGATGACCGTGTTTTCATAAATGGCAGTAATCCAGAATGATTACCAGCCACACATCTTTTTAAAAAGATGGTAGCATTCATTTAATTACGATTTTGGATAATACATTGAAAGTATATAAGACAGTGCCAACATAAAAACACGCTTTTATATATGAGTTTATTTCTAACCATATTTTTATTGGTTTTGCAAATTTCATACATACATACAATATATATTTTAACTATATTTACTCCTCCCATTCCTCCCAGATCTACCCCACTGCCAACTTCCAATATCCTGTCTTCTTCACTTTTTTTTTTTTTTTTTTTTTTAATAGCCCACTGATTGTAATTTGTGCTGCTCATATAGTCAAGGGTATGAGGCCATCTACTATAATGCCCAGTAAAGCCATACCAGGAACTCACCCTTAAAGAAAGTTTACTCTGCCTCAGAAGCCATCAACTGTCAGTAGGTCCTCATCTAGAGGTGTGGCTTCCAAGACCCCTCCCCACTTCATGCTGGATGGTTAACTGGGTTGATTTTGTGCAAGTCTTTTCTAACTGCTGTAAATATATGTGAGTGCAGTGGTTCTGTCAGGTCCAGAACTGTTTTGTTCCTCAAATTTTGTAGCTCATACTGTCTTTCTGCTCCCTCTACCTTTGGTTCCTGAGCCTTGGGGCATAGCATTCTTTTTTAATAACTTCCTACAAAGTCAGATAGTGTAAAAATGCTTTAGCAGATTGACTGTTTGGAAAAGTGGGCCAGATACTGTCTTAACAATGTAACAAATTCATGGCTAGAAATCCTGATTATTTGCTTTGGAATGCTTTTCTTTTGTGGTTTTGCTTTTATGTTATGCAGAGTATGTGATGAGTCCCTGTGTCATTGCGCCACCCCTCCCCCCACGCTGCCCTGTAGCAATATGTTTTCTACACACACATCCCATGCCCACTACTGTATTTAGCTACTCATCACTTTAGTCTTGTTACTTGAAGTACTTTTAACAAAATATTCATAAAATTTTGTTCAAAATTTACATAATTCAGTCTTATATTCTGCTTTATAACTTTGATGATGGTAGCAGATATCAGCTAAACATTGGCATGGCTGTCTGATATAACCCTTTACCAAAACCCTGTGTAGGGGTAGAGTGACTGTATTTCCACTAGATAAATGGATAATTGAGATCACATAGGCTTGGTTTCAAATCTTTCTTTACAACCATGATTCCTGCTTTCAGGATGACCCCCTCATGCTTTTTAAATTTGAGCTCAAAAGTATTTGAGTTCATACTCAGAGGGGAGTCTTTTTGTGTTAATGTTGAGTTTAGTTTCTGTAGTTTCTGACCACAGCTGTTTGATTTTCTGAAATTAGAGCAATCAAAATGACTAACTATTCCCAATACAGGGACTGTATCAGTTAGCAGGTAGAATTTTTTTTTTGAAGTTGTGTGTTTTTTGGTTTTTTTGGTTTGTTTGTTTTAAATTTAGCTTTCTTCCTAATCTTAGTCGTGTGAGTATGGCTAGACATATGGACATAACTTCTAGAAAGATGTTCAAATTGACTTCCACCTGTTTGGATTTCAACTAAGCCTGGGTACTATATATTCTGACAACTTGAATTGCCTGAGTTAATGGAATTAAAATGCTCTTGCGATACTGTACTGAATTTAAATCAAATTTTATGTACTTATATCTGTTATTTGTTTTGCAGGTCACGGAACAAAAAACCAAAGGTAAGATTTTTATCTTCATTTTGTGTTTAGATTTCACATTGCTGCTGACTCAGCCTGCAATGCACTCGGCAGAGAGTGGGTGCACAGTAATTAAGGTGTGGTGTTTGCATCCACTGAAGAGTAGTAATGACACACTAAAAGCACTTAGAATTGTGTTTCTACGTGGCCTTACATTTTTAGGAAGTAGAAGAGTAAATACTTTGTTTTAAAACTGTGTGAATCGTGATTTTGAACTTTTAGTAGAACAGTAACAAACCAACTCCTAGTTTCAGGTGAGAATTGCCAAGTGCATTTACCCATCTTGGTACATGGCATGCATCAAGTCTGAATGTTCACAGTCTTCTGAACTGGGGCCTGGACTGTGTTTTGTTTTCGTTTTTTTGAGATACCACATTTTGAGTAAGTTGACTCTGCTTGAAATAACTGATGTGTTGCAAACAGAAGCAAGTGACCCTTAGGTTATTCTCAGTCTAATACTGTCCTTTTCTGTGGTTCTTTCTGCTTTCTTGGTTCTAATTATGTAGTTTTTTATTTTGTTTTGTTTTGTTTTTGATGGTCACTGGATTAGCAGGCCTTAAGAGTGGGGGAGATGGCTGAGAGATGGCTCAGAGGTTAAGAACACTGGCTGTTCTTCCAAAGGTCCTGAGTTCAATTCCCAGCAACCACATGGTGGCTCACATCTATCTGTAATGACATTTGGTGCCCTCTTCTGGCCTATAGGCATACATGCAGGTAGAACACTGTATACATAATAAATAAATATTTAAAAAAAATAGAGTGGAAGAGAAAATTCCTTGAGATAATGCTTTCTTTTGACACTTAAACGTGTGGTTCTCCTTTGAGTGTACATTAGAATAATTTACATAGACATGAAAATATATGTACCCAGGCTGGTGCCAGATGTTGGAGTATCTAGGCTGGAGCTCTTGTAGATGTACCTTGAAGTGTCCATGAAGACTCAACATGAAAACCATTGCCCTGGATTTAAAAAAAAAATCAGGTAAAGGTAATGGAGACTTGGATTTGATGAGAGTTCCTTTAATGAGGAGGCGGTTTAGTTTGATTTGGTTGGTTTTGTCACTAATAGGCCAAAGCATGCCATTTGGTAATGGAAGACCATAAAGGTGGTCCATCTTCATAGGTGTTTTATCTAAAGATAGCTTTCTTAGGAAGCCTAATTATGAAAAATAAATTCTCAAATAAGTATAGGTTAATGTATTATATTTCTAATTAAAGGTTTTTCCAAGAAGACTGTGTCCTGGGACTTCGTAGTGATTTAGAAAGTAAATTGTGAGAAACTGTTGTTATAATTATCTTAAATGGTTAGGAGGATAATGTTCTCCCCTTGTCCAGTCAGCCAGTTCCTAACCCACAAGTAGGTTTTCTTCTAGAAAAATCCATCAAATAATATGTTTTTTGTTTTTTGTTTTTTTTTTTTTTGTTGTTGTTGTTCTAAGCCTATTTAGAAGTATACTTTGTGAATGGACTTGGACTTGGGGAACTAAGTATTTATCAAACTTTGAGTGGGAGGTTAGTCTCACTATATATCTATCTATAGCTAGTCTGGACTTCATGATGTTAATCAAGCTGGCCTTGACCTTACAATGATGCTCCTGCCTCTATCTCCTGAGTGCTAGGATTAAAGGTACCTATTACAGGCCCACATCTGCAGTGGGTATTGGGTGAGGAGATTGGTGTTTCTTGATAAGCCAGGCTCTGTGTTGGTAAAGTGTAAAGAATATGGTAGAACTTAGGTTCCTAAGCCTGGCCATGTAAGCCAGTTTCTGCTTCTAGTCTACAGAAAACAAAGTCCAGTAGGCAGTTTTCCTCCAGATGGTAATATCAATACCAGGTCTGCTCATGCACACACAAAGTCTTAAGAAATCAAACTTCCTTTCCTATGTACTTCCTTCTCCTTGGGTCTTTTTCATACCTACTGTAGATGAAATGTACTTTCCTGTCTCCTTACTCATCCTGCTCCCTCAATCAGAAAAGTCAAGTCACATTATTCATAAAGGGAGGGAGATGAGGCCTAGCTTGGGTCTCCAAGGAATTTATTTGTTAGAAAGAGGGAGAAGACAGGAAGATTAAAAAAAAAAAAAAGCATATATATATACATACATACATTTCTATTTCTGTGTGAGGTGTGTCAGACTCACCAGCCTTGCTAGGTTTGTTCCATTTCATGGCCAAGTCTTTGTCTTTGTTGGCCACTCTCTACCTCATTCTTTTCCACGAGCTGACATTTCTGGTTCCTGCTCCTCTCCCCATTGACGTTTATCTTCTTAAGTGATCTGCCCTTAACTCTGAATCTACTCTTTCCCCAGCAGAGAAAAAAAAGAAAAGACTGTGTTGGTGCCAAGTCTTGGGTTGTACAAGGACTGAAGTAAGATTTTTCTGTATTTCAGAAAAACGGTGGATTGATTTTATGTTCTTCCATTATATTCTGCTATTAAAAACAGTATGGTGAGAATCCCAGAGAGGAGAGCAGGACAGGGACTTCAGTTAGTTCTCTGAGGACATGGGCTAGCTGTACCTACTCAGCTAAAGAGAAGAAAAGACACTTAGGCAAAAGTTTAGATTCTTTTTTTTTTTTTTTTTTTTTTTTTTTTTTTTTTTTTGTAGATACTAAACAGAGGCAAAATAGTTCCTAAACTCAAGCACCAGTTCACATTTAACTAGGAGAAATTTAACAGGGAAAAGGGTAAGGCTAAGGTTAAAAGCCCAATTACACAATATACATAATGGCAGAACTTGGCCATAACAATTTAGCCTTGTTAAAGGGTGCTATAGGATGATGATTGCCTTAATGAGAGCTATCAGTATGGAATGAAATGACTGGTTTCTAAAAACTAGCATGACCTTTAGCTGCTACAAAGTATCCAGAGTGGTCATTGCAGGTCTATAGATATAAGTATGGAAGGGGAAGCCTCCGTGGTCCATGGACCATGGTGGGCCAAGAAATTTATTATAGGCAGATAAAATGTGTGAAGGCTAAATATCTACTGTTTGACCCTTGCTCCACAGTATGGGGACCCCAAAGGAAAATGAGGAAGAATTGAAGAGCTATCTAGAGTAAATTAAAAAAAAAAAAAGAACAAAACAAAACAGTAGCCAGGAGCTGCAGGCACGATAAGTGTTCAGTGCCCTCTAGACTGGCAGTGAAGACACTGGTGACTGGAGGAGGAAGATGTTGAGCACAGAAGCCAGTGTGTGTGAGTGAAAAGTGAGGAAGTAGAGATAGTGGTGAAGGTCACCCATGCAGAGGTCAGCCTTGGAGATTTTCAATGGCTAACCAAAAACAGTATATTTTCTTTAGCTCTATTTTTTTATTTGTTTAGTTTTAATTTTGTTTTTGTTTTACTGGGGATTGAACTAGAGTCTCTTGCTCACCACAGAATTACATCCCTATCCCTTTCACAAACATTTATAGGTGAGGTTTGTATGTGTGTTTGGTCCCATTAAGGTGAAGAAAATGGTAGCTTGTATTGGTTCTGTGCACTTGTTGAGTCTGTTGTGCAAATATACAATTCAAAAGCTTTCCATGTTCAAACATTTCTTAAAGAACTCATTTCATGGGAAAATGTCACCTTGCTCCTTGCTGATGCCTTCAGAAATGAGGGCAAGTAGAACCTGAAACTGCAAAAAGGAGAATGTTTAAATTAAGAGAATAGGAAGGGGGACAATTCAGTCAGTAGAGTATGTAGTTTTTAAAGAATACTAGTAGAAATTCTAAAAATGGGACACAATATTAAACAGTGTTTTATTTCCTGTGAGATAGACTGGTTTGGTTGTTGTTTTGGTGGAATTGAACCAGAGTTGAGCTAGGCAGCCACATCAGTTCCTAAAGCATGCTTAGGCTCTCTCTGGAAAAGAAACTAAGACCTTGAGGCTTTTGAACCCCAACACCTATTTGGTTCAGTGGCTAGAATAACTCATTTTCTAACTATTTATGCTTCCGGCTACAAATCATTGCCATTGAGAAGAGAGGCCTGACAGGCAAGACATTCAGACTTGGTACTCTTTGTCTGACATCTGACACTCTGGAGGTACACAAATTCTGATGTCTTAGCTTTGAACTTGGGGAATCAGAAAAAGTTTGTCTGCTCCTGCCTAACAGTTCCTCCAGTAGATGTCAAGGGTTTTGCTTGCCTTTAAAATGTTACAGACTGAATTTATTTATTGTGTGTGTATGAGTGGTCAGAGGACAGCTTGCAGGAGTCATCTCCCTCATTCTAGCATGTGGGTTTCAGGTATTTTAGGCTTGGTTACAAGCACCCCTACCCACTAAGCTATCTTGCTGTCCCTCATTTGTTTAAAGTCCATAAAGAAATATAATAAATAGTCAGCTAGGTAGTGGTGTTGCACAGCTTCAATCCCAGCACTCAGGACAGGAGGCAGAGGCAGCTGGAGGCCAGCCTGGTCTACAGAGCTAGTTCCAGGGCAGCCAGAGCTGTTATACAAAGAAACCATCTTGGAAAAGAGAAAGAAACAGAGGGGAACTGATGGAGGAAAGGACAGGAGAGGAGAGGAGAGTTCTGGCCATGCCCTTCCAGCACAGTCTGCTTTTCTAAGTCCTGGAATTTCAGCAACTGGGCTCCAGAGATAGCACCATGTCAGAGGAAAAGCAGTGGAATTGTGTTCTCATTATCACATCTGTCCTGTCTTTGATATGATTGGGAGAAAATGCCACATGGGGGTTATACAAGGATTTTTGTACAATGTATAGTACCCACCAGGGTTTGGGATTCAAGCAGCTGTGTGTGTGTGTGTGTGTTTGTGTGTGTGTGTGTGTGTGTCCCTTCTTACCCAAGGCTGCTCTGTCATTGTCTTATTTACGAGAATCTTAGCATGTGGGCAATCTAGTTAATGTAGAGTAGAGATCCTAATCCATTTGTAAAAGGTCAGCTTCACAAACTAGCTGCGAAAAATCTACCTAACTTTCAGAAGCAAATATTTCATTTAACAGTTATTTGTTCATCATCTGCTGTAGGTTCTGTAGAGGGCAGTTGACTGGCTTAAGTTTTTATTCTGCTCATCACATTACAGCTACCTCCCTTTTACTGGGAAGCCAGTACTATATTGTGATTGGCTAAGAATAGACATATGAGTTTCCTGGAACTTACTTCAGCCAACTTTTCTTTTCTCCTGTCACTCACAGTATTCAGTGATGTTCAGGGGTGGCTAGTCTGGGCCCCTGTTTTCTGATGATGTATCTCTCTCCTCATAAAGGAACTGACTAAATGGCAACATGCTGGCCCAGCATCATTTCAGCAGTCAAAGCAATACTGCTACCAGAGCCGGCTGGCAGGGGTTGGGCCTCAGATTATTTCTGTAGTACTGCCAGCCTCTGTGTGCTGGGCAGATTTTCTTGCAGAAGTGGATGATCTTTTTTCAAGAAAGTATTTGAAACTATTGTTCAAGAATAAGTACTAAGTTTATAAAAGAAAAGAAATGTAGAGCTGTGGCCTTTTTGCTAGGATAAAGACAGATGGTGCAGAGCTAGGAACCTCTGTAAGCAAGGTTGAGGTAGGTAGGAGCCAGTAGGTCCAGCAAGATGTAGTAATTTCATGGTTGCTGTGCAAATTCATATGCCATTTGACATTTTATATCAATGAAAAGACTAAAATGGATTTTCTAAAATAAAAGCTTAAAGATTTCTAATGTTTCTGTTGTATAAACTGTCCCTGATAAGCCTTTGCATCCAGGTGGCCGTAGGAACCAAAGCCAAGTGGAATTTTGTGATTCTCTAGGTCTGTAGTCCTCTGTCGGTGCCAACTTTATATATGTCTATTCTTGAGAGAGGTCTATAAGTAGAGATTTCACATGTAATAATTCACTATGTTGGAGGAATATGAGGAAACTATTCTCCACTTGCAGGAACTGCAGAAAAGTTCATAGAGGTTTTTAAAGGCATGTGGTTGTCTACAAGTTAGCTCAGAGTGTTGCTAACAAGCCTGACAACCTGAGTTCCAGCTCCAGGACCCACATAGAAAGACTCACTTGCCTCAAGTTGTCCTTTGGCTTCCATGTGCTTACCATAGAATGTGTACACACAGAATAAAAGTAAATAATATTTTTTCCTTAAGAAATCGGAGGATAGGAAGGTCCCTTGGGCTACTGAGGACTTGGGCACAACCATTTCTACCTTCCAGGATTTGAGAGGTGGTTGCTTCATTCCCCCACTTAATTGACCGAATGTGCTATTTTTGATTCTTTGTTTGTCATGTGCTGCCACCACTCCTACCTTAATAAAATGAACATCCTGGTAGGAATTGGCAAAGACTGTCCTTTTGAGAACAGAATGAAAGAGTTGTCATGTTAGAATAGTCTCATGTGAACTTCTTAAAAACAGACGTTAGAAAAATATATTTAATTTCAAAGATTTTCCTAACTCCTGTCTTTCAGTGCCCGAAGTGACGAAACCAAGTTTAAGCCAACCAACGGCCGCCAGCCCAATTGGCAGCTCTCCATCGCCACCAGTCAATGGTGGCAACAATGCCAAAAGGGTGGCAGTGCCGAACGGACAACCGCCAAGCGCCGCCCGCTACATGCCTCGGGAGGTGCCACCGCGATTCCGTTGCCAGCAGGACCACAAAGTGTTACTAAAACGTGGGCAGCCCCCTCCACCGTCCTGCATGCTCCTCGGGGGTGGGGCAGGGCCTCCTCCCTGCACAGCACCTGGAGCAAACCCAAACAACAACGCACAAGTGACAGGAACGCTGCTGCAGAACGAGAGTGGGACTGCACCAGGTAAGACTTCAAGTGCCAGCTTCAAAGGGAGAGGAAACATTTCCCTTGTTGATTTCCTGATAGCAATTCCACGAAAAGTACTGCTAATATAGAGAGTTAGTATTGTGCAGAAGACAGGAGAGGACTCCAGTATAAAATGTGCACTAGCAGTTCCCTGAAGCTGGGTATGGTGTCTTGACATGAAAGGCTAATAATAGCATTCTTTACCTCTTAGGTTCCGTGGTTCCTCAGCTGTGTTCAGGAAGTGATACTTACATGGGGCTTTTTCTAAATCTTTCCAGAATCCTATGTCCCAGAATGATCACATGGGTTGTTGTATAGAATCTGGAGAAAACACCAGATAATACCATTCTATAGTTTTTAACTGGGTCATTTTTTTTTTTTTTTTCCTCGTAAATCATTGTTTAGCTTTATAGTCCCAGATTTTTGTTTGTTGGTTTGGTTTGGTTTTTTGGGACAGGGTTTCTCTGTAGCTTTGGAGCCTGTCCTGGAATTCACTCTATAGAGCAGGCTGGCCTCGAACAGAGATCCACGTGCCTCTGCCTCCCAAGTACTGGGTTTAAAGGCATGTGCCACCACTGCCTAGCAGAACTCTGGATTTTGAGCTTTGTTAAGACACTGTAATATAGACACGAGAGTTCTTTCTGTCTTTTGAAACAGGATCTCTGATATAGCCCAAGTTGGTATCAGACTCATGATCCTCCTGTCTCAGCTTTGTGGAAGTGTGTGCCACCAAGAATTTTTAATAAGAGTTACTTCAATAAATAGCAAAGAGTTTCCAGTCCCTTAAAAAAAAAAATGTACCTTTTTAGGTTATATTAAAATTTAGATCTTGAGCTAAACAGGGAGAACTCAGCAGGTAAAGTTGGTTGCCACCAAGCTCATCGGCCTGAGTTCCATCTTCAGGCCCCATCCATGTTGTGGAAAGAACTGATTCCCAAAAGTTGTTCCCTGACCTCTATATGTGTGTCATACATAGCACACATACAAAGGTAATTCTAAAAATAAATTTTGAAGAAAAAAATAAATCTGTATATCATTAAGCATAGGCAAGACCAGTACAGTCTCAAGGTGATAAGACTCTGTGCTCCTAGCTGGGCAGTGGTGGTGCACACCTATAATCCCAGCACTCAGGAGGCAGAGGCATAGGCAGGCAGATCTCTATGAGTTCAAGGCCAGCCTGCTCTATAAGAGCTAGTTCCAGGACGGGCTCCAAAGCCACAGAGAAACCCTGTCTCAAAAAAAAACAAAAACAAAAAAGGACTCTTTGCTTCCTCATTTTTTCAAATTCCTCAAATTCCAGGATTTCTCTGTAGGTCTGGCTGTCCTGGAATTCTCTTTGTAGACTAAGCCAGTCTTAAACTCACAAATACACCTGCTTCTGAGTCCTGGGATCAAAAGCATGCACCACTGCCACCTAGATAGGTAGGTAGGTAGGTAGGTAGGTAGGTAGGTAGGTAGGTAGCATACATAGATACATACTTATTTATTTTAAGATTTTATTTATTTGTTATGTAACATTGTTCTATCTGCATATTTGCTGGCAGATCAGAAGAGAGCACCAGATCTCATTACTGAAGGTTGTGAGCTACCATGTGGATGCTGGGAATTGAACTCATGACCTCTGGAGAAGCAGCCAGTGCCCTTAACCTCTGAACCATCTCTCCAGCCTTCTATTTTACTTAATGTTGTTTTTAACTCATATTAACTAAAAACTTCTTGGTTAATGGAGAAATTAGTTTAGAAAAAAATACATTAAAAATGTTATCTCCCCCCACACACACTAAAAATGGTACATTCTACTAATGTGCTGAATAGTACTGATTTATCATATTAATCTCCTTGGGAGGCTGAACCTATCTGGTTCCTACTCCTGTATCTCAGCAGCTAGCTCAGGGACAGTCATCATTGAGCAGAGGCTTGTAGAGCAGAATGCACAGGTCACTGTATGGAAATCACATGTTAGGTTCTAATGAAAAGATCAGCATAGGAAAGAAAGGATGTGAACAGAGGGTTACCACACTAAGGATAATGGATCTTGCTGGAGAAAAATGATTTTTCAGGTGACAAGCCCAGAAGTGGCTCTATACATGAAGTGATGCTTGAAATATGTCCATAAAAATGAATAAATCTCACTGTGTGGATTTGGGAAGAAAAAACAATAAACCCAAGCCTAGAGTGGTGCCAGGGTCAAAAGGTGTATTTATGGACTGTAGGCATCTTTGTGGAAAGTTGTATAGGATGCACTAGGAAGACTGGTTGGCATTAAAACATCTTGGTGAAGCCAACCAAGGGGTTTTGGTTTTCTGTACATTAAGGAATTCTTGAAGAACCAAAAGGGTGTTTTAGGAAAATCACTCTAGCCGCAAGTGTTAAACTAGCTTGAAGAAACTTAGCACATTTAAGGACTATTGCATTTTCTCAGGATACAAGAAGGTCCTTCTGTGTCAGTAGGAGTAGCAAGTAGGTAGCTTTGAAGGCTGGTGTGGAGCCAGGTGGTAGTGGCACAAGTCTTTAATCCCAGAACTTGGGAGATAGATGTGGGAGGTCTCTGTAAGTCCCAGGCCAGCCTGGTCTACAGAGCTAGTTTCAGAACAGTTAAGGCTATTACACAAAGAAACCCTGCCTCAAAAAACCACAAAGAGAGAGGGGGGGGGAGGAGAGAGAGACAGGAAGGAAGAAAGGAAGGAAGGAAGCTAGCTAGCTAGCTAGCTGATATGGACTTAGTATATACAGCAGTAACCAATGACAATATATAATGACCTGATGACCTGAGTTCAGTCCCTAGGACCCACATGGTATAAGGAGAAAACCAACCCCAGCTAATTATCCTCTGTTCTCCACACTAGTACCATGGCATGCTCACATGTTGTATATGTGTGCGCATGTACACACACACACACACACACACACACACACACACACACTTAGATAAAGAGGTGACTCGAGACACAGTTACAGTCCCACAGGAAGATGGACCAGGTAGACAAGCCAATCTAGGAGCTATGTAGTGAGCTCTGCTGGAGCAGTCAGAACTCCAGGTATAGATGACAATGTATGCGCATCTATGGCTGACAGATAATCTCTTTTCCAGAGACAACCCTTGGAGGTGCTGCTGCTTCAAATTATGCAAATTCCACTTGGGGCCCGGGAGCCTCCTCCAACAACGGCGCCTCCCCCAACCCAATTCACATCTGGGACAAGGTGATTGTAGACGGGTCTGACATGGAAGAGTGGCCTTGCATTGCCAGCAAAGACACTGAATCTTCTTCCGAAAACACCACCGATAACAACAGTGCCTCAAACCCTGGCTCTGAGAAGAGCACTCTGCCAGGAAGCACCACTAGCAACAAAGGCAAAGGAAGCCAGTGCCAGTCTGCAAGTTCTGGAAACGAATGTAATCTTGGGGTCTGGAAGTCTGACCCTAAGACTAAATCTGTTCAATCTTCCAACCCTACTTCAGACAGCAACAATGGACTGGGAAATTGGAGGAATGTGAGTAGTCAAGATAGAATTGGACCTGGCTCTGGCTTCAGCAACTTTAACCCAAACAGCAATCCATCTGCCTGGCCAGCATTGGTTCAAGAAGGAACTTCTAGGAAAGGGGTGTTGGAAACAGAAAATAGTAATTCCGGTGCACAAGTGAGCACAGTAGTTCAGGCATCCAGGGAACAGCAGTCAAAGATGGAAAATGCGGGTGTTAATTTTGTTGTCTCTGGCAGAGAACAGGCTCAAATTCATAACACTGATGGACCAAAAAATGGAAACACTAACTCCTTGAACTTAAGTTCACCAAACCCCATGGAAAATAAGGGAATGCCCTTTGGGATGGGCTTGGGGAACACCTCCAGGAGCACTGATGCCCCTTCTCAAAGCACTGGAGATCGAAAGACTGGGAGTGTTGGGTCTTGGGGTGCAGCTAGGGGGCCTTCTGGAACTGACACAGTCTCTGGACAAAGCAATTCTGGAAATAATGGGAACAATGGAAAAGACAGAGAGGACTCCTGGAAAGGAGCTCCTGTTCCAAAATCAACTGGGTCAAAAAATGACTCGTGGGACAATAACAGGTCTACGGGTGGGTCCTGGAACTTTGGCCCCCAGGACTCTAATGACAACAAATGGGGTGAAGGGAACAAAATGACATCTGGGGTCTCTCAGGGAGAATGGAAACAGCCGACTGGGTCTGATGAGTTGAAAATTGGAGAATGGAGTGGTCCAAACCAACCAAATTCTAGCACTGGAGCATGGGACAATCAAAAGGGCCACCCCCTCCCTGAAAACCAAGGCAATGCCCAGGCTCCCTGTTGGGGAAGGTCTTCCAGCTCCACAGGAAGTGAAGTTGGAGGTCAAAGCACTGGAAGCAACCACAAAGCAGGAAGTAGTGACAGTCATAATTCTGGCCGTCGGTCATACAGGCCCACACATCCTGATTGCCAGGCTGTCTTGCAGACTCTTTTGAGTCGAACTGATTTGGATCCCAGGGTGCTCTCAAACACTGGCTGGGGCCAAACTCAAATTAAGCAGGACACAGTGTGGGATATTGAAGAGGTGCCAAGGCCTGAGGGGAAATCTGACAAAGGAACTGAGGGGTGGGAGAGCGCTGCCACACAGACCAAGAACTCAGGGGGCTGGGGAGATGCACCCAGCCAAAGCAATCAAATGAAGTCTGGATGGGGGGAGCTCTCAGCCTCGACCGAGTGGAAGGACCCCAAGAGCACAGGAGGCTGGAACGACTATAAGAACAACAACTCTTCTAACTGGGGAGGACGAGCAGATGAAAAGACACCTTCCTCTTGGAATGAGAGTTCCTGCAAGGATCAAGGGTGGGGAGGTGGGCGCCAACCCAACCAAGGATGGACTTCTGGGAAGAATGGTTGGGGCGAGGAGGTTGATCAAGTAAAAAATAACAATTGGGAAAGTTCAGCAAATAAGCCTGTATCTGGGTGGGGTGAAGGAGGGCAGAATGAAATTGGAACTTGGGGTAATGGTGGGAATGGAAACCTAGCTTCAAAAGGTGGGTGGGAAGATTGCAAAAGATCCCCTGCATGGAATGAGACGGGCAGACAGCCCAGTTCCTGGAATAAACAACACCAACAGCAGCAGCAGCAGCAGCAGCAGCAGCCACCACCACCACAGCCAGAGGCTTCTGGTTCATGGGGAGGTCCACCCCCACCACCTCCAGGCAATGTTCGACCTTCTAATTCCAACTGGAGCAGTGGGCCCCAGCCTACAACCCCTAAGGATGATGAACCTAGTGGTTGGGAGGAGCCATCCCCACAGTCAATTAGCAGAAAAATGGACATCGATGATGGCACTTCAGCTTGGGGAGACCCTAACAGTTACAACTACAAGAATGTAAACCTATGGGATAAGAATTCCCAAGGGGGTCCACCGCCTCGAGAACCAAACCTGCCTACCCCAATGACTGGAAAATCAGCATCAGGTAGGCGCCCATCCATCCACCCTTTTTTCATAGGTTTTAGTAAAGAAAAGAAATCCTGGGCTGAAGAGATGGCTCAGAGGTTAAGAGCACTGGCTGTTTTTCCAGAGGTCCTAAGTTCAATTCCCAGCAACCGTGTGGTGGCTCACAACCATCCATAATGAGATCTGGTGCCCTCTCCTGGCATACTTGCATACTGTATACATAATAAGTAAAAAATAAATCATTAAAAAAAAAAAGAAAAAAAATTCTAGTCCAAGCCCTATCTGTTAAGATGCATCTATTTAACCTAATCTGAGGATTGCTCCTCTGGTTCCAGCTTTGTTGCTCTCATAACCTCTTTCTGTAGAGCACTAAAGATGGCATCTGCTCTAGTACATTACAGTTGTCTTTCTTGGTACAAGAAAAAGATGACAATACTCTTGGTCTCTAGAATAATAATAATTATTATTAGTGGTTTTTTAATAACTATTATTATTAATGGTCTTTCCAAGACAGTGTTTCTCTATGTAGCCTGGCTGTTCTGGGACTAACGCTTATAGACTAGGTTGGAGGATCCCCCAACCTCTGACTCCCAAGTGCTGAAATTAAAGTCTTTCACTACCACTACCATCACCTGGCTACATCCCCAGAATTATTTTTCCACAATTGTATTGATCTGTATAATTTTTAAAAAGCAACCACCAAACAGCTTGTTCTTGCCAAACCAACTACTTCTAGTTTAAGAACTAAAGAAGAAAGAGAGCTACTTTCTTTCCCTCCTGACTCTAACTATGAACCCACCCTCTGTGCAGCAAAGGAGAGCATTCTGGTGTTCTTTCAGAAGCCATCATAATACTATATCACAGCTGGTATCTGGACATTTGGGGTCTCCAAATTTATTAACTTTTATGGTTCTGGAGCTTAAACACAGAGACTTGTGCATGCTAAGTAAGCACTCTGTATTCCCAGTTCCTTCCAAGTGACTTAATGGTTGGCTATAGAAAAGAATATACTTAAAAGATGATCTCAGGACAGTCAGATATTAAACTCTTCCAGCAGCTCTTATTTCTATTCTCAGTTTGGCCAGAATGTCCCTGTAAAAACTCACCAGTTTAGAAAATGCACCTTTCAGGGATTCTTTTTGGTTTCAGTTAAAATTAGATGTAATGTTAAGTTCCCAGTATTCAAAGTGAATCTAGTTTTGAAGTAAATGTAATTAGGAACACTATTATGCAAAGTGACTGTTTTCAATTAGCTACTTTTTAAAAACTTTAAAAAAAAAATGAGGTCAGAAATAGAGACTACTCTTTAACTTCTTATCTAGAATCCCACTTTCTAGTTCTTTAAAATCTTGTGTTCACATAGTAAAACTCTTCAAACTGCACAGAAAAGCAAAAGCAAAAGATAATAAAGGAGAGAATCTTAGCCTCTTAGGTTTCCCACTGTAATCTCTCAGGATTTGTTTCATTAATAAATCTTGCTCTTATCTATTATAAGCTTTATTATCTTTTGTTTGTTTTTTCTTGTTTTGTTTTACAGGGAGGGTTATATTTCTATAGTGTTCATCTTGCTTTTTTTGTAGACTTTTTGGGGAAAAAGAGACAGGAATCCTGAGACTGGATCCCAGTGCCTTTCCCTGGTAGGCAGGCACTATTCCTTAGCTATATCCTATGTTTAAGCTTTTTGTAGCACATAACAGTTCTTTCTCTTAATTGTTTCATGTATAATGTTCATTTTATGGGCCCAGTATTTGTCTAACCTGTCCCCCTCTGGTAGATACTTAAATTTCACTTTACCCATGCTTGATATGACCTACCTCCTTCTGATAGTTAAAATACTTTCAATTTTTGTACATATAATTCCATCACTTTACTGCATATGTCTAGGGTAAAATTTCTTGGCAGTGGAATTACTGGGTCAGAAGTCTTCTACATTGGACCTTTGAAAAGTCACCTCTCCAGATACCCTCTTTGAAGGTTGAATTTGTTTCTGCCAAGTTAATATGACTATGTCTTCCTCCTTTACTTCCACTGGATGTTAAGTATTCAATGGATCCTTAGAGATACATTTTTTTTTAACCCCCAGTCTGGAGCAAAAGCACACCACCTGCTCCAGATAATGGAACTTCAGCCTGGGGTGAGCCAAATGAAAGCAGTCCTGGGTGGGGTGAAATGGATGATGCAGGAGCATCGACCACAGGCTGGGGAAACACACCTGCCAGCGCTCCCAATGCCATGAAACCCAGTAAGTGGACTTGGTTTTTAATTTGAGGAATTCCTTGTTAATTAGAAAATAAGGTGTTTTGGTGAGGCTGTTTTATTTAAAGTGCTAAGTTGGTGCAATTCATAACCTGAAACATTAAGTAGCAGCAAATGGTAGTGAGTGTTACTGGCATATGTCCAAATGTTTATCGTGTCCTAAAAGTTATTTAGATTGCTGATTTAAAAACAAATGAATGGCCAATTGTGGTGTCACACACCTTTAAGCCTAACACTAGGAAGGCTGAAGCCCACAGGTTGGTTTCTGTGAGTTCAAGGCCAGCCTGATCTATGTAGTGAGTCCCAGAACAGCCAGGGCTCATGGTGAGACGCTGTCTCAAAAAATAAAATAAAACATAACAAAATAAAAAACAAATGCAGGCTCTTCAAGCACTTGTCCTCACATGTTACTGAGTTTGTTCCCCAAATCCGCATTGTAGAGGAGAACAGCTTGAGCAAGCTGTTCTTTGATTACATTCATGCACATGAATGTAGGAAAAAGAAACTCTAGATTTAGTATCTATTTGAGTAGTGTGCATTTGTACCCAGAAATACAAATATGTTCATTGTAACATGATTTCTCAGTAGTCTACTCATATAAGAAAATTTTATGTGTGTGTGGGGTTGTTTGGTTGTTTTTTGTTTGTTGTTTGTTTGTTTGTTTTGGTTTGTGGGATTTTTTTTGGTTGTTTTTGGTTTTGTCTGACAAAGATGTCTAAGTTCTTAAATGAATAAGCTACATTTGATGTAATTGACTACCCGTTTGTAGTCACTGTAATGCACAAGCTATTATTTGATTAAATTGAAAATTTAGTATCAGGTGCACATTTCTACTTCACTAATTTTCTTAAATATGTTACAACATCTCTCTTTTCTACTTAAGCAGACTTTTAATGGTTAAGATTTTTTGGTTAGGCCAGGCAGTGGTGGTGCACACCTTTAATCCCAGCACTTGGGAGCAGAGGCAGGTGGATCTCAGTGAGTTTGAGGCCAGCCTGGTCTACAAAGTGAGTCCCAAGACAGCTGGGACTGTTACGTAGAGAAACCCTGTCTCAGAAAAAAAAAAAAAAAAAAAAAAAATTTTTTTCTTTTTTTGGGGGGGGTAAATGATGAAATTTATGGAATTCTCAAAACTTTAGATAAGAAAAAGGGTTATTTATATCCCATAATATTCAGAACTTTATGAGAAATATCTAGAAGTCATAGCCATGCTTATGGGGCTTTGTTACATTTTAAAAGTCTTCATTCATTTCTTCACTTCATAGACTTCTGGAATTTTCTGAAGTCCTTGTTCTCATGATTTCCATTGTAAAGTTAGTTGTGTTATCCTGAGAAGTAGGATCTAATTAACTTGAAATTGATCCAGATTGCTAAAGAGGCCTGACACAGATTGTTTAACAGGTCTGTAGGCTTTCATCAAAAATCCATTATTTTCCCTGCTGTGCTCTGTAATATGTTTCATTGGTCAAGGTCATTTGTAGTTGTAGCTTGTGTCCTTTCTCTGTGTGATTTGAATGTCCAATGTTCACAGGAAGGAGTAAATCATTTAGCTGATAACTGGGGAGGTATGATCTTTCATGGCCAAAAATGCCTTGATATTGAGTTTATGATTAAAATCAGATGCTTAATCAGACATGTAGTGCCACACACCTCTAATCCCAGCACTTGGAAGGCAGAAGCAAGCAGAGGTCAGCCTGGTCTACAATGGGAGTTCCAGGATAGCCAGGGATACACAGAGAAGTCCTCAACAAAATCAGATACTTTTCTGTTGTGTATTAATTCAGGGCCTAGTGCTAGACAAGTGCACTGCCACTGAGTTGGTAGCCTCAGACCCACTCTTGAGAGAGGAGGGGGAAGAGAGGAAGGAGAAGAAAGAGAGGGGGTTAGTTGGAAGTCAGAGGGCAGTTTTTTGGAGTTGATTCTTTTTTCTAAAAAAAAAAAAAAAAAACGATTCTAGAGAAGCATCTTTAACCACAGGGCTGTCTTACTGACAGCCCCCCACCCCCTTTAAATTTTTATTTCTTGGGTCAAGGTCTCTTTATGTTGCTCAGCCTGGCCTGGAACTCAGAGCTCCCAGGTGCTGGGATTAAAGGTGTGATGTCACCATGCCTTGCCTTCCAGTCCCTTTTTTATGGGAAACATTTGTTAAAAGTTCAGCTCTTCTCTGAAAGAAAGTATTGGTCACTTAGCTTTACATTTCTTTTAACTTTTATTATTACTTATTTTATGTGTACAGGTGTTTTGCCTGAATAAATGTCTGTGCATCACATGCATGCAGTGCCCTCAGAGGCATTGGATCCATGGGACTACAGTTATAGACAGTTGTGAGCTGCCATGTGGGTGTTGGGAACTGAACCTGGGTCATCTGAAATAGCAGTCAGTGCCATCTCTCCCAGCCCATTTTTATAAAGAGATCAGTATGACAAGGATGTCTCTGGTTTTGTTACATGTACTTACTGCAAAGAACTGATTCACTCTTTCCTTAAAGATTCCAAATCTATGCAAGACGGCTGGGGGGAGAGTGACGGACCGGTCACAGGAACTCGCCATCCTAGCTGGGAAGAGGAGGATGATGGAGGAGTCTGGAATACCACCAGCTCTCAGGGAAGCACTTCCTCCCACAACTCAGCCAGCTGGGGACAAGGAGGAAAGAAACAAATGAAGGTAGTGCTTCAGAAATGCTTCAACTTGTTTATTCATTCCTAGAAGGCAGAACTGAGAATTTGCACATGGGGGGAATGAGGCAGCTGGAGTCACTGAGATCCTAAGTAAAGGGACAAGTCTTCCTTCCTTCCTTCCTTCCTTCCTTCCTTCCTTCCTTCCTTCCTTCCCTCCCTCCTTCTTTCCTTTCTTCCTTCCTTCCTTTCTTCTTTTTAACACAGGGTTTCTCTGTTTAGCTTTGGAGCCTGTCCTGGAACTCACTCTGTAGACCAGGCTAGCCTCATACTTACTTACATAGATCTGTCTGCCTCTGCCTCCCGAGTGCTGGGATTAAAGACATGTACCACCACTGCCTGGCAGTATTTTCTCATAAATTAATAACTACATCCCTTGTTTCTCTTCACCTTCCTATTCCATAACCTTGAAATCCTGAATTATAGAAGTGGCACTGTTGGGAAAATATAATTGGTAAGGTTTTGGTTTCCATGTTATAATTTCTTTTAAGTTTCTGAGACCTACTTTAAAAATTCCTTTTGCTTTTGCATTTGAAAACAAAGAATTCCTATGGGTAAATCACTGTGAAAATATAGGAAAAAAACCAAAGGAAGATAATACTGGCTTTCCAGTGGTAATCAATGGGTCTTGATTTTACCTGATTCATCCCAAGGCCCAGAGCCCTTCTTCCAGTAAAATGAAAGCCAACCCAGTTTTTAGTACTGCCATAACTAAATGCTGTCCTCACATCCTGTGCTAGGCTGTGCCTTCCAGATACCCCCTCCCCCTTTTCTTATAACAACCAAGTTTCCTCTTGAATTATCATCATTTTATTCCTTACCTTACAGTCCTGGGGATTCCAGAGCCCTATGAATGCTAGACAAGCACTCCACTGTAGTTTTTGCATAGGGCCCTGGTATTTCATCTTAGCCATGATTTTTGTACCTCAACAACTGTCTTGACAGATGCTTCTTTTCACTCTAGCTTTTTCCTTTACACACACACACACACACACACACACACACACACACACACACACACACACAGAGGGGGGGGAGGGGAGAGAGAAGAGAGAAGGAGGAGAGAGAGAATAAGGAACACACACCCATATGTCTAATTTCACCCTGAACTCCTGTTCCCCTGTGAAATGCTTCCTAGCCAATATTCTCCTGGGCTTCAGATCCCCATAGAGTCTAATGAGACCTTCAGGTAGTCTTCACCCCTTGGCCGGAAGCTGTGGATCTCAGTACCCTGACTTTCTTTATAATATGGAGCAGTTGGTTCCTGCTAGAGACATTGGTTCTTCCTGGGCTTCTCTTCCCTAAGGACTTGACTTTCCTTACTCTAGTCACTGAAGAAATTGCACTTGCTGCTCAACATCTTAGTACTCTCATGGTGTCTGCTCTGCTTTGGCAGTATGTTGGTTGGCTACAAATTAGCATTGGATCCAGAAAGATCCTAATAGAATCCTCCTACTCAGGTGGCAACCGAGATTTAATTGGGAGTTGAGTGTTCCTACTCTGTTTTGGGGTTTTTTTTAATGTGATAAAATACACAAAATGTAAAAATTGTCATCTTAACCTTTATTTTTGGTTTTTTGAGACAGGGTTTTTCTCTATTGCTTTGGAGGCTATCCTGGAACTTGCTCTGTAGACCAGGCTGGCCTCAAACTCACAGAGATCTGCCTGCCTCTGCCTCCCGAGTGCTGGGATTTAAGGTATGTGCCACCAACACCCAGCATCTTAACCATTTTTAAGTATGCAGTTCAGTAGCATTAAGTATGTTCACACACAATTGTGTTCTTAAAGCTGAAAGCTCTGTACTAGTAAACTCATTCTCTGCTTCCTTCAGGATTTTTTTTTTTTTATATCTTAACTAAATATAAGTATCCCATTACCTTAAGAAAAATATGTCTTGAGCCAGTTGTGGTGGCATACATCTATAATCAGAGTCCTTGAAGACAGAGGCTGGAGGACCGGGAGTTCAAGGTTATCCTAAGTTATATAGACTTTGAGGACATCCTGTCTCAATAACAACAATAATAATAATAATTATGATATATCATGCATAGCACATGGAGTTTTTACCTATAAGATACACAGCTGCACAAAGCCCAACTCCATTCCACAAATCCCTGCCTCCACAGGAGTGGGAATGGAGCAGATGGAGATACTAGAGCATCCTAAGAGTCATGGACCTGTTCTGCTGTCTTTTCTCTGGAGGGCAAGTGTAGTGTCTTCGTCCAGGCCTCTTTCCCACTGAGATGAGAACCAGTGACCTTATGTTGTGAACCAGATGAAGAGCTCCCTGGATGTGTTCTACTTTGTTTCCACAGAGAATGATATCTAGTTGAAACAGGCTCCTTCCTAAACAGCACTCACCAGTAGCAGTTCTTTCCCTAATAGAATCCTCCTGGGGTCACAGGAGAGCATCTTACTGGAGGTGGCCTGGTAGCATGCACAAGTTAACATTTACACAATCTGTTACTGACTTCTTTCCATGTAAAAAGTAGAACCCCCTTTTCCAGATCACTGTGATGAGTAGGAATAGAAGCATAGCTGAACTTAGGGCTTTTTAACCATTAAAATGTCATTATCAAAATGACAAGCTATTAGGTTCAGAAAAGTTAATTCTCAGCTCTGCATTGTCAGTGTAGTTTGTAGCTTGGGGGAAACTGTGATAAGCTCTGTGACTGAGATTATGTATTTCATTTTCGTAGTGCTCACTAAAAGGAGGAAATAATGATTCATGGATGAATCCTCTTGCCAAACAGTTTTCAAATATGGGATTGCTGGTAAGTTTTATTTTTCTCATGTGTAAACATCCCAAATTTCAGGCTTAGTACAAATTTAAGGACCACTGCCATGTATAGTACAAAATTACAGATTTAAATACAGGCTAAGCAATGTCCTTGGCCCTTAGAGCTAAGCAATATTATTTTCTATTATATTAAGGGATATACATTATCATTAAAAATGAATTGTTTTTGTGTCCTTTTCCTTGGAAAGGTGAGGACAAAAGAGACATTAAATTGGCCTTTGTACCAGTGTTTTTTTTTTTTTTTTTTTTTTTTATCATTGTTTTAAAAAAGGAAACAACTAAAACTATGGTGGGATTCATTATCTAGAAAATGATTTATGCAGAATCTCTAGCTTCCTTATCTCTTGGGAATGCTGTTGGGACATCCTGTCCTGGTTGCCAAAAGACTAATGATTTAGTTTGGTTACACAGTTCAAGATTTGATGACTTGACAAGTCACAAGAAGAACTTGTCATCATTTGGCTACCACGTGTGGAATTTGATCCTGCACACTTAAGAATGAGTTTATTTCTCCAAGCAGCTGTTGAACTAGTCCTCTGTCCATAACTGTACTGAGGTTACTTATGTGTGGAATTCAATGTTGGCTATTTAATTAAGCATGGATGGCCATCAAATTGTGATAGCAAAAATGTTACAGTCTTCACTCCAGTTTAAAGTTCACTGCAGAGGGTCTTGTGAAGTGCTTATGGAAAGATGTGGCTTTCACATGAAAAATGGTACCTCTTCTCCATTGAAAATGTGTATAATTGTTTCTCACTTGTGTTTGCTTTGTTTTGCTCAGAGTCAAACAGAAGATAACCCAAACAGCAAAATGGATTTGTCTGTAGGTATGTATCAGTCCACAAATAAGATTGGGGTATATTCATGGCCATGACAGGCTCTTGGGATCTCCTGCCCTGCTTGAGTTGAGGCAATCAAATCAATAGATATTTACTGAATGCTTTTCTCTGTATAAGATTTCATGCAAGACATAATATAGGGGTTGAAAATTCAAATAACTGAAGAGCCAGGAAAGAATGTAAAGGAATGTTGTGTGCCAGGTGAACTGGTTAACTGTGAAGAAGGTGTCTGCCTCAAAAGCCAGCCTTGTTCTACCTGAGGTAGTTTTTGCGTGAAAAATACAAGTGTGACTAGACCATGCCTTATTAGCATCCAGATTGGTTTTTTCACTCTGTTTTTCATTTTGTTTGTTTTATTCTTTTTCTGAGACAAGGTTTCTCTGTTTCCCTGGCTGTCCTGGAACTTACTCTCTAGACCAGGCTAGCCTCAATCTCAGTCCACCTGCTTCTGCCTCCCAAGTGCTGGGATTAAAGACATGCTACCAGCACCTGGCTCAGGTGTGTGTGTGTGTGTGTGTGTGTGTGTGTGTGTGTTTTTACTGAAAGCTAAATTCAGATTTTTTAAATTTGTCTGTGGTACTGCTAGATAGACTAGACCCTTAAGTTGATGCTCTGTACCCCAGGGCATTTTATCATTGATATACTTCTCCATTGTTACTAGGGCAGATGGAGGGACAGCCCTTTGTCTGTGAGAATTTTCCCAGTAATGCTTCTGCTCACCCCAGGGAACATAAAAAGAATCAAACTAAGAGTAAGAAAAAAACAATCCTGGGTAGCAGTGGTAAATAGTGTTTGAGCTATAACCCAATGATGTTGTCATACAACAGAATTATATCTGAGAAAGAGAGAAGGAACAGTCATTGCACATGCAGACCTGGCTGAGCCAGCACTGTTGACATGATCAGCTGTGTTAAATTCTTAAGCTTTGAATTTTATGGAAATAGGTGTGTCTCTGTGGTCTTTATATTCACCTTAAGTGCTTTAAAACTCCAACTGTGTATCTAGCTGATGCTAGTAAGGAAAACAAGCAACTTCTCTGACTGAAAACATTTGACTTCATAAGTAAGATGTATACATCCAACACATCAACTGTGATCTAAATATTTTTTAGTCAGTTTTGCGTCAAGGCTCTCCTTCAGTCTTCCATGGTAGATAAGCTGTAGCAGGTGTGTATTGATTTCTAAAAGTACTCCAGGAACAGAACAAGCCCTGAACTAGTGAGAACTCTGCTGGTCTCATTCTGAGAGAAGGGAGGATTTGTCCTTCGACCCCAGGGAGCAGGTGGGCCAAGTCACATGTGGCTCTTGTTTTGGGTTTTTTTTTTTTTTTTTTTTTTTTGAGACATTGACTCTTGAAGCTTTTATTTATGTCCTTTCAGATAAGAAATTTGATGTGGACAAGCGAACAATGAATCTCGGGGATTTTAATGATATAATTAGGAAGGATCGACCTGGATTCCGTCCACCTAATTCCAAAGACTTGGGAACCGCAGACAGTGGGCCTTACTTTGAGAAGGTGAGTTGCACGCTTTAAGTTATATGTTTTCTTGTCTTCTGATAGCCAGTTCTAGAGTAAGCATAAACTTACTGAACTCAACAAGTAGAACATGAATGTCACCTGCATTAATGTGACGATGTGAAAAAAGCCATCTATCTTTACTGTTTTTGTGATGGAGCTCTAAGTTTTGAGATACTCATGGAGTTTGGGGGAGGTCATGGGCACCGAGAGATAAGCTTACTCTGCACTCTTGATCCTGCTGCTGTGCCAGTGACAGATGAGATCTGAGCTTTGTGCAAACACATATATCTCCTATGAGCTTAGAGTTGGTCTGGAAAAGCTCTCCATCTTTCCCACTTCCCTAGTAGCATGTGTTTAGGTAAATGATATATTCTTCAAATTCTCACTCCTTATTGAAGCAAGTAAGTTTTACTCACTTGTTCTGTTTTTTAACATTTCTATTGAATTATTCCTTGATTCAGAATACTGTTTTATAGTGCTCCTAGTTCCCATAAGACATTTATGGAGATCTGGACCCATAACATTGTTGCCAGTCTAGGTGACACCATATTCACAGGAAAGTTACCTGGCTTCTGCTTCAGGAGCCATACTACTGGAGTAATAAGTATTAGTTTCATAAAAACAAAGTGTCTAGCAACCCTTGTCCTGGTGTAGTGGGCCAACTGGGTTACTAACTTAGAGGAAGAGGAAGTCTCTGTGAAGGAGGATGACAGATATGTTGGGCAAAGTGTGATGATTATTATCAGATCCAAATTTCTTCCTGGGTTATTGCTAATCCACTCTTTGTTTATTCCTAGTGTGTCTCTCTTTCCCTTCTTGCATTCTGTTGCTTCACTAACCAACACTCATGTGATTGGCTAACTCCTACTACCTTTCAGCTGACTTTGCCTTTCTCCAATCAAGATGGGTGCCTTGGGGATGAGGCTCCCTGCTCTCCCTTCTCCCCTTCTCCCAGCTACAAACTGTCTCCCTCTGGTTCCACACTACCCAACGTCAGCCTTGGAGCAATCGGCACAGGGCTCAACCCCCAAAACTTCGCTGCTAGACAAGTAAGGAGGCCTCTCAGATTTGTATTGCTTGGCTGTGGCCTCACCTTGGCCCTGGTCTTCAGTATATTGCATCATTTGTCTGTCTTGGGAAACTTGATTACTGAATGCACAGAATGATATTAAGTGTAGGTTTTACATCTTTTAGCCCACAGAACCCATTTCTCTTCATGTTTCTCAACATGGATTTTATTTTAAATCTGTTTCTTTTACCTCTTCATTTTTGGTTATAACTAATTTAGGAAAATATGAATAAGACTCTGTAGGTACCTTGTATAATCTAGTGATATATTTGCCACTTTTTAATATTATATGTTTGGCTGGAGAGGTGACACAGCAGTTAAGAGCACTTGCTGTTCTTGTAGAGGATCTGGGTTTTGTTCTCAACATCCATATGGCAGCTCACAGCCTCCTATAATTCCTGTTCCAAGGGATCAGACATCTTCTTCTAGCTTCTGTACTCACCAGGCATACACATGATGCATAGACACACATGCAGGTAAATACTCATACATAAAATAAATATTTTTAAAAGCTAATAGACTATATAATAAATAATATTCCTAGGGTCTCTTGGATAGTATATCTACTAACCAAACATTAGTAGCACAACTAGTAATATTAAGAGTAAATATTTGGGGGACTCAGTGGTTAAGGGCATTGACTGCTCTTCCAGAGGACCAAGGTTCAATTCCCAGCACCTACATGGCCACACACAACTGTCTATAACTCTAAAATTTGACAGCCTCACACAAACATACATGCAGGCAAAACACCAATACACATAAAATAAAAATAAATGTTTTTAAAAATAAATATTTGAAGGTTACAGCGTCTTTTTTTAAAAAAAAAAAAAAAAACTAGCTTCTTGGGACTGGGGATTTGACTATCATCTTTAGAATTTAAACCACAGTGGCTGGGTAGTATCATAGCACACGTTTAATCCCAGCATTCAAGAGGCAGAGGCAGGTAGATCTCTGAGTTCCAGAACAGCTAAGGCTACACAGAGAAACCCTGTCTCCAAAAAAAAAAAAAAAAAAAAAAAAAATTAAAGGACACAGAGAAGGAGAACCTTAATACTGAGGCTTTAAACAGTGGTTATTGTTCAATCATCGGCAGTTGCCAAAATTAGTTCAAGGGCCACACAGTAGCATCAGAACTGGCAGGGCCCAGCTGATGATTGGGACTCACTCTTATAGGCTGCCAGGGTCTGTTGTAGTTTATAGAGAAAACCAGGAATCTGGGGCCACCAATGCTGTTATAGCAACATCTCCCAACAGTGGTATTTCTCTAACTATAGTTCTGTGATTTAACACTTACCAATGTGCCTTCCATCTCAGGATGAGCTCAAGAATATAAATTATACAATGTATGATTCAATCCATTTTGTTTCATGTGATGACTTTTACATGAACATTAAAAGCTAAGGCAAAGCAGGACTACTTACACCATAATCAAGTTGTGCACAGCCTGTCCTGTGCAGACTTAAAATAGATTGTGCTGTGTCCATGTTCCAGATTACTTCTCTCTGGATTGGGGGGGATCATAGACTGCTTTCTATTTCCTTTAATCCCAGTGTTCTTAATCTGTTGTTTGCTTGCTTATTTTATAGTTACTAAAGGGGATGACTATATATAGTTTACTTGGCCAGAGATAAACAATGCTTTGAGGATGCTTATTTTATATTGAGGTATAGAAAACATAAAATACAAATGTGGTTCAAGGCTCGAATAAATACCTAATGCTATTAGTAGGGAAACTCAAGTTTAATAGACCAGCCACCAGGTTGGCATTGAACTTAAAAACAAAGTTACCCATCATCTTGAGTGGATTACTGCAAAGTCCATCAGTATCTGGTGGTATATATGTCCTACCCAAATACAGTTCTGTTTCAAACTACTTTCCTACAGAGTTTGTTAAATTTACTTCATAATTAAACAATAAAACTTAAACTAGGCATGGTAGCATACTTTTAATCCCAATACTTGGGAAGCCAAGGCAGAAGGATCAGGAGGCAGGAGTTTGAAGCCAGCTTGGGCTATAGTATAAGATTCTGTCTCTAATAATATTTTTCCTAAGTCACAGAGCATTTCATTCGGTTTGCTAGTTTCATTTTAAATTATGTAAGTTTCTAAATTAAACCCTAGGTTGAGGCAAATAACCTCAGTAATTAGGAGGACATAGACATAGGTCATCTTAGGACTTCCACATATACCAGAAAAGCTTGAACAGTACTCAGATAAACCGCCATTGCATGTATACAGCCTTTGAATTGCTGTCTTAATTCCTAGATTTACTGTTTTTGAAGGCCATATATATTTGTTTATCCTCAGCAAATCCCTGAAAATCAGCAAATCTGAGCCAAGAAAATGAGCTAAAATACCATATTTAAGATAGCAGGAAAGCATTTTTATAAACCACTATTGGCTTGCTTATACCCACTTCAAAAACATCAGAATGCTATGTGTGGCTTCAGACATCCTTCAATTTTGGCTAGAAATGAGGATCTTATAAAAGGAAAGGCTGAAAATTAAATTAAAATGACTCTAGCTTGGCTTGGTGACTCACTTTTAACCCCCACACTGGGGAGACAGAGGTAGGCAGATCTCTGAGTTTGAGGCCAGCCTGGTCTACAGAAGGAGTTCTAGGATAGCCAGAGCTACACAAAGGGACAGATGAATGAATGAATGGCCAGAGCTATACAAAGGAATAAATAAATAAATAAATAAATAAATAAATAAATAAATAAATAAATAAATCAAACAAACAACTTTAAACTGGGTGCAGTGATATGAGTTAAGCAACCCTTGGGAAAATAAAATTTGTGGTCAATCTTTGACGTTTGTATGATATATACAGATTTTAAATGCCATTTCTACTTTATGTTTGTAATAATTTTTAGTTTTAGTGCTTTTTATGTTTCTTTACTTGCCTGTAGCACTGTCTTAATCTAATTTTGAATCATTAAAACCATCACAGTATCTTTAGTATTCTAGAACTTAAAGCTGCTACTTTAAGATTATCTTATCCCTGTGTTAAACTGAAAATGATGACCTCACTTTACAAATGCATTATTAGCTATCTTTTCTGAAGTTGTTAAGTGGGGTGTTTTCAAATGAGGTCTTGGATATTTGCAAATGATTTGTGCATCCTATTGACCAAGGCTTTATGAAATTATGAGAATGCCAAAAGGAAGGATTAAACTGGTACAGGAAAAAAAAAAAAAAAGGAAAATGACTGTGTTGTGGTTTTAGTAGACATCATGAGAGAGTTCCAGTGTTAGCACAGAGGGAAATTCATTTTTCTTTATTTTTGGACCGAGGAAGGAGGCTGGGTAAGATACCCTTAGTGAGCCCTTTAACTCAGGCCTTGAACAGTGTAAGAGTACATGATGTAGAGACTCTCAGGAGGCCAGGTGTGACTGATGGTGCTTGCCTCACTGTCAGCCTGAGCTGCTTAATAAAGCATTGCTGGGATGGGGAGTGAAGGGCAATCCTCAGACAGAAGAAACAGTGGCAAGTCATTAAATGCAGTTTCTTTCCTGAAGAACTTTTCTATGCTAGAAACAAATAAGAAAGGCAGGGCTCCAAGAGCCCAGCTTCCCCCTGCTCTCCCTGGAAGATTAGAAAGGAGCTCAGTAAAGTGGTCATTGGGAATCATGGAATTGAGCTCTTCTTTTTTTTTTTTTTTTTTTTTTTAATTAGGCTGATATTTATTTGTTTTTGAATGAAAAGTTACAGGTGAGTAATGTTTATTTCCATGACCTAGAATGATACTGAGTATATCCTTTTTTTATCTTGATGTAAGATTGATGAGCATTTAGCATGTAGCAAAGAAAGCCAACAGAGATTCAGGACAGGGAGTGTGTGGGGGTCCCTGTGGATGAATGACTGTCATTGGTTAAAAAGTGTTGAGGAAAGTGTTACTGTACAACTGATACTTGCTTATAGTGTTGCATATTTTTACCCAGGTGCCTTCTAAGATGAATGTCAGCTTATAAAGTTTGAGAATTAAATTTAAACCCAGACTTTTGTGGTGGCACACACCTGTAATAGCAACACTTAAGAGGCTCACCTTGGCTTTGAGCCCAGGCTGACTATAGCGTTAGACCCTGTCTCTAAAACCCAGTCTTGAAGTTTTGCACAGCCTGTTCCTTTCAGCCACAAAGAATGTAGTGCTTCTTCCAAATTTGACTCAATTTAAAAATTGAGTCACCTGTGGCGAACTTTAGGCCTGTGACTCAGTTTTGAGTAACTGTCATCCAACATGAAGATTCCCTCAGTTCTAAAATGAATGCTATCATTCCAAGGACTAGAGATCTTGATTCTTCTTAGGAATAGAAACTAGAAGTGCTGTTTGACTATTTTCTTGAACTGACAAAAAGTCCTAACTGATACTGTTCCCTCTGCAGGGCAGCAGTCACGGTTTGTTTGGAAACAGCACAGCACAATCGCGAGGCCTGCACACTCCAGTGCAGCCACTGAGTTCTTCTCCTGGTCTCCGGGCGCAAGTGCCTCCCCAGTTTATCTCCCCCCCAGGTAAGCTGGAGTTAAAGAACATGGAATTAGTGGCCCATTGTTACTGCCTGGTTTGTGTACATGAAAGGAACAACTGGACAGTTGGCAAATCCAGGTGCCAAGTGCAAGATTGTTGGTACAGAATATCAGCCCCCCTTTTTTTAATTGGATCATGCATACAAAGTAGGTGCTTTGCAACTACGAATTGTCTAATACTGTATTGGTTTTGTTTTTGTTCTAATTAAAAACAGTTTATAGCCAGGAGGTATTGGCTCACACCTTTAATCCCAGCTCGTGGGAGACAGAGGCAAGCAGATCTCAGTGAGTTCAAGGCCAGCCTGGTCTTAAGTGACTTCCAGAACAGTTACACAGAGAAATCCTGTCTCAAAAAACCAAAAAACAGTTTATAAATTCTAAGGTGACTATGTTCAGAAACAGATTGCCTCAGGGATTTGCCTGAAAATAAGCAGAATTATGAGATTTTTTTTTTTCTGTAGACCTCTCAGGAGCTGATTGCTAAAATACTGACATCCTACTCAGAGAGCCCTAGAGCTGGTGAAGAGGCCAGTCTGACGTGATTGTGCAGAAGCAGCAGTTAGTGTGATAAATGTCATAGATGGTCAGCAAAGTTTGGGGACCGGGTAGTGCTTCACCTGGTTAAATGTTCCTAGCATCACTGGCAATGACATTTAAACTGAACCTTGAAGACTAAGTTCAAAATTCTAGGTTTAGCCATATTAAAGAGACCTTCCCAGCCATAGAAGTCTCATGCCAGTGCAGTGATAGCTGGAGTTGGTGTGTGGAGGGAGGAAAGGCAATTGGTTTGAATGATTAGTGTGAACAGGTTGATTATTAGAGAGAGATGCATGCATTCCTCAGTGGGATGGGAAGAAACTAGACAAGGAATCAGGGACAGAATATGGCAAAACTCAGAATATTGCATTGCTCTGGGGTTTTGTGGGCTTTTTTTGTTTGTTTTTGTTTTTTTTTTTTTTTTTATGAAACAGGGTCTCACTATAACCCTGGCTGGCTTTAAAATCATAGAGATCCTCCTGCCTCTGCTTCCCTAGTGCTGGAATTAAAAGCATGTTCCACCATACCTTGGCAGTGTTAGAAACCATTATTAGTGAATGTTTCATTAGATACATTTACCTTAATTTACTTAACACTCTTGCCCTTGGATATTTAATTGTTTCTAAAATTTTACTATAGTAAGTAATCTTAAGAGAAATTCTTACACAAAAACCTTCATCCATATTAATTTCATTCTGTGCAGTGCAGATTGTCCTTGAACTCATGATCCTTCTGCCTTAGCCTTCCTCATGCTAGGCATGGACTTACATTACGTCTTTATTTAGTTGTCTAGAATGCAGGTTTTGAGAGTTTTTTGTTTTGTTAAGCAGAGACACTGAAAGCTACATTTAACATTTATTACAAGGCTAGGGATGTTCAGTGGTAGGAAGCTCACACAGCATGTGTAAAGCGCCATTATGTTCTTTCCCCAGCATGGCCAGGAAGAAAAGAATTGTTATAGCCTTTGTTTCTACAGTTTCCCTCCATCACTCCAGTATTCAGAAAGTAGCATTCTGGTGGCTTTTGCTGTGCCTTTACATTTCTGCAATTTTGCACCTGCAATGCATTGTTAAAAGCCATATTGATTTTACAGAGATCTTCACTTTCACCAGCCCAGCTGGAGACTGAGAGCTTTTAAGCCAGCTTAATTAACTCCCCACAATGGGATATACAAGCCTGCACATTAATTACTTTGCATCCTAGGTTTAAGCAGCCATATTTTCCAAGAGCATAGTAGTGGTGTTGCTTTCTGGTCCTTTTGTAATTCTTAGAAGACACTGTATCTGCAGCCTGCAGAGGCAAGAGTATAACTTGTAAAGTCTAAAATTTAAGGGGCATATACAGTGGTGCAATGTATAATAATGCCTTATGTTGGTGTGCTTTTCTATATCTGACCATCTTTAAATAGTGTTTTATTTATTTGGCCCTTTTTTATTTTAGGCAATGAAGTCATATGGTATATATCAAAGACTATACAAAGCCAGGCAGTGATGGCATGTGCCTTTAATCCCAGCACTCAGGCAGATGGAGGCAGGCGGATCTCTGAGTTCAAGAATGGCCAGGGCTACACAAACCCTGTCTTGGGAGAAAACAAAAGAAAGTATATACAATATGTAGTATATATGAAGTATATAGGGAAATTGTAGAAAGTGTGTTCCACCTACTTGTTATAAGACTGGGGTGGGAACCAGACCCCACAGGCATAGTATCATCATACTGTGTTGTGAATTCAGCAGTTCAAAGACAGATCAAGTAAGTTTTTAAGTTGGATAGCACTCAGCATCACCAGTGTCTCATAGAGGATGGAGAGAAAGTAAACAACCTCACAGTAGAATTGGTTGGGTAACCATGTGTGGCTGAGATCATGAAAAAAAATGAGTTGATGGGCTGGATATATAGCAAGTGTGAACTTGATCAGATATTTCTAGACTAGAAAGTGTTAAAAAAAAAATAGTCATGCATTCTTAAGGATGTTTAGGGGTGGTGACTTGAAATTAATAGGGGACTGCCAAGTGTGGTAGCACATGCCTTTAATCCCAGCACTCGGGGCAGAGGCAGGCATATTTTCAGCATGGTCTACATAGTGAGTTCCAGGACAGCCAGGGCTGTGAGTGATAATTTGAAAGTGGGCAGCAGAGTACTTACAAGTAGACAAAAATGATTTGAAAATAACTTGGTGAATGACTCTTATTTAGTATAATGGCTCATTTAATAAGCACTTATAAAGTATCTACATAAATATAATGCATTAATAAAAATTAGAGAGCTATTTTCATGGGTTTGATATTATGTTGTGAGGGTGGAGCTAGGACTGTGGCTCTGTGATAGCATGCTTACCTGTCACTGATTTGGACCTTGGGTTTGTTCCTCATCACTGCAAAAAGTAAAAAGAACTCTGGGAAGGAAACATTTAAAATAATGTTGGTTCTGATTGGTAGGAAGTTTAAGTTGAATAGAGAGTTAGGATGTGGTCACTAACCTAAAGAAACAGACCTAAGGCTGTGTTAGAGAAAGTCTAGCTTTGAGCAAAGTGCTTAGGGGTGGCCACATCTACTTGGTGTTAGACTATACCTAGACAATTATTTTCTGTTCTTGGTTCTGCATTAAGAAATGGATAAAGAGGTAAAAGAAGTAGGTGTGTTAGCTTGAGGGTAAGGGACTGAAGAACCATTCTGTGACATAAGAATGGATATTTACAAAGTAAGTATCTGCTTCCCAAGGAGTTGTGTCAACAAGGCATGTACTGCCTTGCCCCATTAACTCTGAGTAAGCTTTTAGCTCCTGTGCTATGTAGAGAGGTTTGAGGGTTGTTCTCTATGGTCCAACTGACAGTAGTACCTAGGATAAATGTATAGAGGCCTTTAATCCCAACACTCAGGAGGCAGAGGCAGGTGAGCCACCCCCAGGTTCTTTTAAGCATTTATTAGCTCAACTCAAAACAGTCTAGCATATTTTGTTATATGGCATATTCTCAATACTAATTTCTCAATTAGAGAAAAGCCTTATTGTTGTTGATTTTTTTTTCCCCCTGATTTAAATTTTTATCATTTTTACTGCAAGAAATTAGAAAGTCTTAAGTGAGAATTGGAAGGTTTTTACAGCCTCACAGCCCAGAGATAGAGAACCATTGTTAACACTGTGTAGTATCCTACAGAGAGTTTTCAAGAAGATAACAGTGCTTGCTTTAAAGCTATCAAATCTTCACAGGGTAACAACAACAACTAAGGATTTTTTCCTCTGTCTTCTGGCTAGGTTTCTGCCTCAATGCTCAAGCAGTTCCCCAACAGTGGCCTGAATCCAGGTCTCTTTAATGTGGGGCCCCAGTTATCTCCTCAACAAATTGCCATGCTGAGCCAGCTTCCACAGATTCCCCAGTTTCAATTGGTAAGTAACATGTTTTGCTCCTGTTGCTAAAAATGTTATTTTTGCTTTGCAATATTTTCCTTCTGTCACTTTATGTTCAAACTCTTATCCAGATGATTAATTATGATTAAAAATTGATATTCCATTGGCCTAAAGATAACCTTACTTATAGACTAGGAACTTGGTTATGGATGCTCTACATGTAGACGCTCCATGTTAGTCTTAGGAAGCTTATTGTTTTGTAGGCATGTCAGCTTCTCCTGCAACAGCAGCAACAGCAGCAGTTGCTACAGAACCAGAGAAAGATTTCTCAAGCAGTACGCCAGCAGCAAGAACAGCAGGTATGTTGGTGGGGAAGTCCCCTAGTGCTCTGGGTGAGGAACACCTTTGACTTGACAGCTACTTTGGGATACTGGTTTATGTGTCCATTTCTCTTGCGTCCTTCCTTAATGGATGATGAATCTGCAGCTGGCAAGGATGGTGAGTGTTCTCCAGCAGCAGCAACAGCAACAGCAGCAGCAGCAGCAACGGCAACCTAGCATGAAGCATTCACCATCTCATCCTGTTGGACCTAAGCCACATTTGGACAACATGGTACCCAACGCACTGAATGTGGGGCTCCCAGACCTTCAGACCAAAGGGCCAATCCCTGGATATGGTTCTGGTATGTTCTGTGTTGTGGAAAGTACTTAGTATAAACATCTACCTATCCATTGCATTGCATAACCCTCCCTTTGGTTTTTTGTTTTGTTTTGTTTTGGGTTTTTTTTTTTTTGAAGCCAAGTGTTAGTGGTGCAAATCTTTAATCCCAGCACTCAGGAGGCAGAGGCAGGGGGATCTCTGTGGGTTTGAGGCCAGCCTGGTCTACAGAGTGAGTTCCAGGATAGCCAGGGCTACACAATGAAACTGTGTTGATGGGGGGAAATTTTTTTTCTTTCGAGATTTATTTTTATGTGTTTTGCTTGCATGTCTGTCTGTCTACCACACATGTGCAATGCCCTTAGAGGCTAGAAAAGGGTGTTGGATCCCTTGGAACTAGTGTTATAGGTGGTTGTTAGCTGTCCTGTGGGTGCTGGCAATCAAACTCTGTTCCTCTGGTAGAGCAATCAGGGGTCTTAACTGCTGAGCCATGTCTCCAGCTCTCTGTTTTTATAGTAGATAATGGTATGATGTAATCCCAGCACTGAGATGTGAAGACAGTTCTTGGTACTCAGTGAACACCTAGTGTAACATAATCTGTGAACTCCAAGCCAATGAGAGACCCTATCATTTAAAAAAAAAAAAAAAAAAATTGGTTATCTCCTGAGGAACATACCAAAGATTCACACACACACACATACCCCATGCATGCATGTTAACACACACATGGAACATCCATATAATCATACGTGGAATTCACACACAAACATATGCAAGCCAATTGTTTATTATATCCTTTGCATGGCAGAGGTTGTATCTATGAAAGCATGTACAAGTTTTTAAGTGTTTCACTTCACTGATATGGCAATTTTTTAAAAGGTGGGGTATGGCGCAAATAAGGCTAATATTTGACATTGAGAATTTCATTTCTTTAGAGATGGACAACATGCGGTAAGCAGGGTTCATTCAGTGAGACAACACTGATTTAAAAATAAAATTAATGGCTGTGTATAGTAGCATATGCCTGTTAATCTCAGTGGTTGGGAAACTAAGCCAAGATTATTTCTAGTTCAAGGCCAGCCTGCACTACATGGCAAAGTGTTAGGGTTTTTGTTTGTTTTTTTAATGGCATTTAGAATTTATTTTGTTAAAGAAGATACCAATCTGTATAAAAAGGGCGGGGGGAGTGAGGAGACCTGAAACCTGTTCCTGGACTAACCCCTGACTGGACAGATGGCTGCTTTCTGCCCTGACCTAGCTAGAACTAGGAAGTAGTCTTTGACCCTGGGAGTCTCAGCTTTCACCAGCTGTCTTCTTACAGATGATCTGAGAACTGACTTAACTCAGAATGGCCTCTCTGAGACTACAAGTAGCAGAGCAAATACTTAATAAGCATAAAGCCTGGCTTCTGTTCTTTTCTAGGAGGAAAAATACCTTTCATCCACTTGACGTAGTTGAGTCCCTTTCCTGCACGTGCCTGTTCTACCATCTTCTCTGGGCTATGGAAAGTCAATGTGGCCATTAGCGGGAGCCTCCCTTAATGACTTAGGAAAATACAGTGGTGACTTTGTTACTTTCTCAGTCCTGTTTTCTGTAAAGGGTGAGCTTGAGGGAAGAAGCCAGTTAACTGTAGATGTGGAGGTGCTTCTGACTGTAGACTTCAGACACAGCATATGAACACAAAACAGGACACTTTGTCTATAGTCAGACTTTTTTCTGAGCCGTCAGCTCACACATAATGACACAAAGACTTAATATTAATTATGGAAGTTTGGCCTCTAGCTTATGCTTTTTCCAACTAGCTCTTATAACTTAATTAACCTCCTTCTACTAATCTACATTTTGCCATGTGCATGGTTACCTCTCCCTGTACCATATATCTGACTTGCTCTGTGTCTCACTGATGTCTACATTCCTTCTCTTCTTCCTCTCCCAGAAATCATGCCTAGCCTCTCATACCTAGCTACTGGCCACTCAGCTCTTTATTAAACCAATCAGAAGGTGCCTTGATAAAGACACATGGCAAGTTACAGTGTACAAAAAATTACCTTACAATATTTCCCCCTTTTGTCTAAATAAAAAGGAAAGTTTTTAACTCTGACATAGTAAAAGTATATATAATAAGGGCTTTTATGTTTCTCAACCTTATAAACTTTACTTCTCTTATGTAAGTTTCTTTTCTGAATTTGGCAATGAGGAAAAATATAACTATCTATTCTTCAACCCCATCAGAGACCCAAGAAAAATATATTGCCTGAGTAAACAGGAAGTGCAGAGCAGACAGCTCCCAAAACTATAAAAATGACAGAAATAGCTTGCTGCCTGGACAATCACCCAAGGTTCCTCTACAGTGTTGGGGCATCTACCTTTGGCCTACAGGCCTAGAATATCTGACAGATTTTTCTGTGAAGTAGAAATTTTGAAGGACTATCCTACCTTGACATGGCAAAGTTCGGTGTTCACCTTTTATGTTCTGCTTGTCCAGTGTACTTGTCAGTGGTCAAGGTAAAGGCAACTTCTTGCCCAGTGGCTAGCTTTGCCACATTGAAAGTAAATTCCATATGGAAGATTTTTGATGCCTATCCTCTTTTTGTTGTTGTTATTTTTTAAGTAGATTGGTGCTGCCAGGAGAATACATATTTCACTGTCATGCAAAGCCTCATGTTCTTAAAACATCTTAAATGCCACATTTTGTAGGTCTTTGAAGTGTTTGAAGATCACCCATCTGTCTAAAATACATGTTTAACCTTAAACATACCTGACTACGAATTTTATTATTATAGATGACTAACTACTAACCTGCATTTATTATCCTGGTTTGTAATAATAACTTTCAAGGCTAGAACTATACATTACATTTTAAAATAAACTATATAGGGCTGGGTAGTGGTGGTGCACACCCTTAATCCCAGCACTTAGGAGGTAGAGGCAGGTGGATTTCTGTGAGTTTGAAACCAACCTGGTCTACAAAGCTACCCACAGAAACCCTGTATTGGGAGTAGTGGGGGGGGGGGGGGGAGGTGAGAATAAATAAATAAGCAAACTGCACAGATACAATTCCTTAAACAAAAGTTATATATATATATACATATACACATATATATATACATACCCAGATATATATACATGTGTATATATGTGTGTGTGTGTGTGTGTATATATACATATATATATATATGTACAATCAGAATACAAAAAACCCATACCAATGTAAAATATTTGAGATTAATAGTTATTTTGTAGTTCAAAAATATTTAGTGTTAAGCTGGGCAGTGGTGGTACACACCGTTAGTCTCAGCACTCGGGAGGAAAAGGCAGGCAGATCTCCATGAGTTCAAGGCCAGCCTGATCTACAGAGTTAGTTCCAGGACTGGCTCCAAAACAATACAGAGAAACCCTGTCTCAAAAAAACAATAATAAAAAAGAAAGAAAAGTATTCAATATTCTACCCTTTTAACCTAGCATTACTATATTTCTCCTTTTCTTATCAGAAAGAAATCCTTGAATCCAACTTCCCTTGCTTAAGTTTCCTCCCTTAACATGACCAGTAGCAATTTGTAGTCAGCCCTCCTAAATAATGACAAACATCCATAACCCACCAAATAACCAAAAACTACCCATCCACCTCTTGGGAATGTGGGTGTCTTATTCTTACAATTCCTGTTGTTTGGGGTAGGCTAGGGGGCAACAGCACCTTCAGAAGACCCTGAGAATGTTGAAATAATGGTCAAGTCCTGGGAGAGCTAGCTGTATCATTTGTTGTCCAGTCTCTGTGTAATGGAAAAGTTCAGGGCTTATCTGAAGTCTTTGAAGCTGGACTTGTCTTCTTACCTCCTTGTCAGAAAGGACAGTAGTGTTGAGTATGTAGCTCAGTGGTAGAGTGATGTCTCACATGTACAAGACCCTGAGTTGGATCCCTGGAACCATGCAGGGGAAATAGGAGTAATAGTTCTCCAGGTTACACCCAGTCTGTGAGGGACAAGCATTTGGAAGTCAAAGATATCTTTTTCATATTTCAATCAGCATTGTTCTAACTACTTGGCCAAATTCACCAAGTGCATGCCACTACTTGGGAAGGAAACTAACTTCCATAGCCTGATGCTTTTACATACATGAATAAAGAATCCATCAGGCGCCTTTAGTCCCAGCACTCGAGAGGCAAGAGGCCAGCCTGACTTACAGAGAAACCCTGTCTCGAAAAACCACACACACAAAAAAATCTACCAGGCATGGCTGGGATGTAGCTTAGTGGTAGGTTTGCCTGCTCAAGGCTCTGATTCATCTTCAGTATCAAGAAGAAAAAAAGCAAGCTGCAAGCAAGGCGTGATTATACACATAACACCCAAGAGACAGGGATCTCAGCAAGTTGAAGACTATCCTGGTTTACATATCTTTCCGATTTCCAAGCCATAGATAGACCCAAAGAAGAGGGAGGAGAGGAGGGAAAAGAAACTGTGGGTGGCATGTAAAATCAAACAAACAAAGAAAAATAGCACATCAAGCAATGGGTTATGGGTAAAACAAGCCTATAATTCCATCATGTAAAACCCAGAAAGTAGAGCCAGAAGGATCAGAAATTTGAAGTCAGCCTGGGATACATGAGACCCAGGGTGTCTCTAAAAATAAGTAAGAAAGGATTGTAGGTTTATCCCATAACATCTTCAATATTTGCTATGTATACTAAGGTGATTTATGTGTTAGTGATGATCCTCTTCATTTTTAATATGTACCTTTCTCATTTATTTAAACAGATTTTTTTTTCATTATTTTGTGTATAAAGGTGTTTTGCCTGAATGTATATCTGTGCACCACACCATATGCTTATACCACCTTTGGAAACCAAAAGAAAATACCAGGTCCCCTAGAACTAGAGTTATAGATGATTATAGCCACGATATGGGTACTGAAAATTAAACCCAGGTCTTCTGCAAGAACAGCCAGTGCTCCTTCTAGCTGAGCCATTGCTTCAGGCCTAAACATAAAAATTTTATCACAATGTCTTATCCAGAAATTATGTTATTGTGGTTATTTTTGCTTGGTTCCTAGTTGTTTATAAATACTAAACACCAGAGTTCAGTAGGCAAAATCACATTTACATTTACTAAAATTCTCTTTCTGTTAACTGTTTTTGGGGGATAGGACCTTACTAAACTCCTATGTAGAGAAGGCTGGCCTCAAATTCACAAAGATTTCTGCCTCACAAGGGCTGGGATTAACGGTCTGTACAACCACACCTATTTCTATTTCTTAAATAATAAATGTGTTTTATGACAAGCCTTGCTACTCAACCTGGAACTTGTTCCATAACCAACTGGCCTTGAACTTGATCCTGCCTCAGTGTCAGAAATGTTGGCATGCTATCACTATGCTTAGATGCCTGCCTGCTCTGAGTAATGTACTATATTAACGTACAATTTTGAGTTTTTAAAAATATTAAATATTCAAGGTAACAGTAAATAAAAATTGCTAGACATATGGTTCTTGCCTTTAATGCCAGCCTGTTCTACATAGAGAGCTCCAGGACAACCAGGACTACATAAAGAATAAACAAACAAAAAAATAATAATAGTAACAAAATGCTTCAGTTTTTCTAATGCTGAGTATATTAAATTATATACAGAATACTTTTTGTAAAAGGGTGACAAGAATAATGTTTCTTAGTATGTCTTCATACTATATTTCTGTCTTTTGGTGTTTTTGTTTTGTTGTGGAATGTTTGTTTGAAATAGGGTTCTGAAACTTGTTAAATAGATCAGGTTGGCCTTGAACTCACAGAGATCTGTCTGCTTCTGTCTCCCAAGTCCTGGGATGAAAGGCATGCACCACCTCATTGTTTCTAAATAAGCCTCCTTTGTTGTATTTTCTAAAAGTTAAAAGTTGAATGACAAGCTTGCTATTGTGGCAACCACATGTCAACAGGAGACAGAGGCAGAAGGATCAGAAGCTATACAAGATTGTTTCTCAAAAAATAGGGCTAATGGGCTGGAGAGATGGCTCAGCCGTTAAAGGCTAGTCTCACAACCAAAAATTAGGGCTAGTGAGATGGCTAAACAAGTGCAGGCACTTCCCAACCCGAATGCCCTGCCTCCCAATTACTGTATGATATACATGGCAAAAGGATATAACTGATCCCTGCAATGTACCTTCTGACCACATCAGGCCAAAGCATGCAGGTGCCCAAAACACAATGGATGGATGGATGGACGGACGGACGGACGACAGTTGCTTAACTAATCCTCAGTTTTTTTTTTCTGTAAAAAAGAAATGATTTCTAATTCTCTGCTTTTAGCAAAAACTAAAAATACACCTAGTTGAATTTTCAGGTGATAATAACCTGACTACAAATTGTGTTTCAGTGTTATGTGCCAGAGGGAAGGGCCTAGACCTGGAAAGGATAAGTGATGGTCTGTCAAGACTCTGATTCCCATCTACTTATTTATGTGATTTTTAAAAATAGGAGTGGAGTCGTATGTTCAAGGAGACAGCAGTCATTTACTACAAAAATGTATTTCCAGTGGACATTGTGGCTTATGACTGCAATCCTAGCACTAGAGCTTAAAGCCAGCCAAATCTACACAGCAGGACCTGTCTCAGAACAGCACCACCCCAAAAATAGTGACATCTAATTAGTTTCTTCCTTAAATTTCAAAATTATCCTTTTCTTTTTTTTTTTAATTTTTATTGTATTTATTTGTTTGTGGTTTTTCAAGACAGGGTTTCTCTGTGTAACAGTCTTGGCTGTCCTGGAACTCACTCTGTAGACCAGGCTGGTCAAACTCAGAGCTTCTGCCTTTGAAGTGCTGGGATTAAAGGCATGCACCACCACACCTGGCTAGACTTATTTAATTTTATTTAAATATTTTATTTTTATTAGTATTAATCTTTGTAATTTACATAGTATACCTAGTAAAGAATAAAGCTATATATAATTGGAATTATGAAAATAAAAGTAGAAGAGCTGCTACAAGGCCTGACAACCTGGTTTTGATGAGAGTTCACCAGTAGAGGTCACCAATGAAGCGCTCCTGAAAGCAGCCATTAGGGCGTGGTCCACATCCTGGTGCCATCCCGGTACTGTATGACAGCAAGAAGAGTCTTTACCAGCCAGCTGCATGTCCTAGCATACCAGGCAAACACTGCTAGGTGGACTACATGTAGTCCTCAGTTTGTTTGCACTAAGTTTTCCTCTTAAGTGTTGGGTTATAGATTGACTCTATGATGTCATTGTGTTGGCACTCTAGACCCCACATTTCCCATGAAGTGAATGTCCTCCTTAAGCTTCAGTGAGGTCTGCTCAGTTCTTGCCTCTTCTAAGGTTTAGGACTCATTTTCTATTCTTCATACGTCACAGAACAACTCAATAGTTTAAGTTAGTTAAGTAGCATTAATTTACTCAATTTGAAAGACATTTTAAAGGGGCTGGAGAGTGGCTCAGCTAGCTAAGTGCTCTTCCAAAGGACGCAGGTGCAATTCCCAGCACCCATATGGCTGCTCACACCTGTCTGTAATTCCAGTTCCAGGGCTTCTGACACAGGCACTCACAGACAGCCTTTTCCTTCCTGTGCCCCTGTTCTCCAGCCTCATTTCCGTTGTAGAAAATAAGTTTGCTTGGCTTTATAATCCCCAGGCTGGAAAGATGGTTAAGAGTGTGTACTGCTCTTACAAAGTACCTGAGATCGGGGTCCTGTCACACACAACTGCTTGTAACTTCAGCTCCAGCTCTGATGCCCTTTTTCTGGCCTCTGCAGGCATTCATACCCATACACAGTTATACATAGTTAAAAATAAATCTACTCACAACCCTCACCTTTCAACAAGCAGTTGGGCTACATTATAAATGTGTGGAGAAACAGGGTTATTATAGAAATAAGAAACATTTAAGATGAAGGGCAAGAAGGTGTCAAATTTCCTCCTCTCCTGGCTCATGCATTCATAAAACCAAGTCAGACACTAAGATAAGCCCTGGGGAGGAGAACATAACATGGGCTGGGCCTCCGTGGGACTTGCATCTGTAAAGCTTAAGAAAGAGCCAGTCTAAGGTACCACCTTACACTAGGAGAACAAAGTGGGAACATCTGGTCTCTGGCCTGGCTGGAACTCCATAGAAAGCCTGTTGACTGAGGTGGGGTATTTTCCCCTACCTACACACTGACCCTTGTTTCTGGGCTGTGATGCAAGCCTCCTCCCCAGGATTCCTATGTGGTGCCACCACCAGCTTCTCCGAATTCATCTCATTTTCCTGTGGCTGTGTATATCCATTTCACTGTTTGCTTTAATCTATAGTTTCAGTTTTGAGTGTCAGTTCAAAAACTGCATTGTGACCCAGTGGAGAATGGGTGACAGACCCTGTGAAATTACATTAGGAAGTTTCTGGTGCTGTGGCGGGAGAGCCTGACACTAGGGGCCTTCTTGGGACTCACAACACTGAACTCAATCTCTAACATATACCTTCTGTAACTTTGAGGGTGTTAACTCACTCTGAACATTGGCTTTCAGCTTGATCTCTCAGATTGTAACCCAACCTCCATGTGTCACCAGTTTTACTTCCGAAACAGTGCTCTTGTGCATAAGTCTGTGTCTGTCTGTCTGTCTGCCTCTCTCTCTCTCTCTCTCTCTCTCTCTCTCTCTCTCTCTCTCTCTCTCTCTCTCTCTCTCTCTCTCTCACTGTCTCTTTTTCTCCCCCCCCCCTTGTCTTCCAAAATTTCTTTTTTCTTCTGTTTTATAAGGAAAAATAAAGATTCTAGCCACTTAGCAGACAGGGACACACTGAAGTGTCATTGGGCTTCTTGCCATCCTCTAGGCACACCTGAATGTCATGAGTCAGACCCTGTACTGGTTTATTGAATCCTAGATTGTGCGGCCCCTCTTCATAGCCTTTTCCCCTGGCACCCTTAACATAACTGACTCTCCCATGCTGGAGTCAGAAGTGGCTGGAGAGTAGTTGAATCTGGCCAGCTATCTAGCACAAAATAGTTTCCTCAGTGAAAATGTGGGTTCAGGTAGACACTGACATGTACATAATTACATGACAATGACACCCATTTTCATACCATAAAAAAGAAACAGCAGGACCCAAGATTAGAGTTTTGAATCAAGTGGCTGATTCTGTATAAAGACTTTGTGAGTCAGCTGCAAATTGTCAGTAGGTTCTTCCTAGGGTGATTTGTTTATTTCTTTTCTTTCCCTCCCTCCCTCCCTCCCTCCCTCCCTCCCTCCCTCCCTCCCTCCCTTCCTTCCTTCCTTCCTTCCTTCCTTCCTTTCTTTTTTTCCAAGACAGCATTTCTCTGTGTAGCCCTGGCAGTCTGTATTGGAACTCACTCTGTAGACCAGGCTGGCCTTGAACTCACAGAGATCACCTGCCTCTGCCTCCAGAATGCTGGGATTAAAATCACCTGATACTGCCACCATCACCCCACCCTAGACTTGGGTACTCGATTTCTGGTTCAAAAAACAAATAGACATAATTGTGATATCTTTCCAGGCTTCAGCTCTGGCGGCATGGACTATGGCATGGTTGGTGGCAAGGAGGCTGGGACTGAATCTCGGTTCAAACAATGGACCTCCATGATGGAAGGGCTCCCTTCTGTGGCCACACAAGAAGCCACCATGCACAAAAATGGTGAGAAAGCAGCCCCATGTTACTAGCAAAATCTTCTGATCCCTACTCAGGCCTTGACCAAGTATCCTGCATGTTTTATTGGCTTTGAATGTGTGTGTTTGTGTTTTCTTTTTAATACTGGATCTTTTGTATCCCAGGCTGGCCTGAAATTTCCAGAAATCTTCCTGCCTCAGCCTCCACAGTGCTGCCATTAAAGGTATGTTCCACCCACCGCACTTTAAAGTCGGTATCTCAAGCCAGCTTGGTATGCAATCCCAGCACTCAGGAGGCAGAAGCAGGTGGATCTCGGTGAGTTCTAGGCCAGCAGGTGTTACATAAAACATTGTCTCCAAAAACAAAAAACTTATTTAGTTAAATAAATGAATATTGCAGTGTTGTTGTGTCTTATAGCCCACGCTGAACTTAAACTCAAAAAAAAAAAAAAAAAAAAAGTTCTGCTGCCTTAATCTCCTGTGTACTGGGATTAACAGTGTATACAGCCATGCCTTCTTTTGTGATCTTTTGTTTTTTTAACTCTTCTATTTGCGTATTTTGGCTTCATGTATATCTGTGCACCACATGTATGAAGTGCCCTTGGAAGCCAAGAGAGAGCATTGGTTTACTGGGGATTAGAGTTAAAATGATTGTAAGCCTCCAGGTAGTGGTGGCACACGGGTCTTGGTGAGTTCCAGGACAGCCAGGGCTATGCAGAGAAACCTAGTCTGGAGGATGGGAGTGGAAAGTGGCTGTATGTTACCATATGGGTGCTGGGATTCAAAGTTTATGATCAGATCTATCAGAGGAAGATCAGGCTGGAGTTCACATTACAAAGTATTTAAAGGGTTCTAGTTAAGGATCTCATTTGTCATGGGATTGAGATTATAGTTGTGAACTTTGGCACCCATAAGATTAAAACCCTATTAAATAAAGTAGCTGAGAGAACAGAATCCTCTAGTTGAGGTGTTGGTTGATTGGTTGGTTTGGTTTGGTTTGGTTTGGTTTGGTTTGGTTTGGTTTTCTGAGACAGGCTCTTGCTAAGAATTTGTAGTTCATGCTAATCTCAAACTCCTACCTTTATGTTCTTTGAGAGATTGGTGATCAGTATCAGACTTTTAAAAACCCCTGCCCTAAACTGGGTATAATTATGTATGCAAATTGAAGACCAGGTTGGGCTACATAATTTAAGGCTATACTGGGATGCATAGTGAAACCCTGTCTCAGAAAAAGAAAAAAAAATCTCCCTAAACTCCAAAAGATGACCAGAACATGAGCATTCATAAGAATTGGATTTTTTTCAGAGCCCCTTGTTTTTTGTGAATTAGTGTCCCACCAGAAAAGCATTTTGTATTTTGTGTGTGGATTAGCCTTGCTGTCCATAATTTTCTTTAAGGGTTTCTCCATTTCCCTACAAAAAAAGATAAGAGGTCTGGACCTTCCTTCAGTCTTTGATACATTGTTTCATTTGTCAATATTTCACTTGGACTCAGTTGTCTCTATGAGAGTCAATTAAAAATAATGTCTGGTTGTTCTTTCCTCAAATCCCTGGCAGGCTCAACCAGGCCAACTCATTCAGTCTGCAGCCTTTCATGTTTTCATCCATTATAAACCCTCTTTAATATGCCCTTTATAAAGCCTCTTTAGTAATCCCATCCAGAGACTGGAGAAGGAGCACTCAGAGCTCTCTGACTATCTACCCTACTAAGCATAATCAAAATCAAGAATAATTTACTGAAATTATAAAATCTGTTTTATGAATTGAGTAACCCTAGTCCTGTGTCATCTGTAGCTTTGGGCACTTTCACAGCTCCCTTAAACTAGTGATTTACCAGATCTGAACAATATAAAATGGCATGTGAGAAGATGTCTCAAAGGTACAATATCCTCTCATTTCCTTAGCAATCCCCGAGATAATTGATCTTTTCATTTCCCATTACCTCACTGTGCTGTGCCTCTGAACCAGATTTCTGTAACTGTCCTCAGAAAAGTCAGTGTCCTGTTAGCAGAGACTGGAGACTATTTTAATAATACCCCTTTTAATCCAAACCGAACAGATTGCTTTATTCAATATTTACATAAGCATTTTAATAATTATTCTGCAAATCATTTTATGTTCTCATGATCACCACTCTAAGCCTATGTCAAATGAACTTTACTCAGAAAATAGGGAAATAGGCTCCTGAACATTTATTTAAAGTAAAAATTGTTATTATTGTTGAGTTAAGGAATTTTAAGCTTTCAACTTTTCCTGCATGAAAATGCTTGAAGAAGGCACTAATAAAGCCACAATACCACCCCTGGGAGTACAGTGACAAAGGATTTGCTGTTTTCTCTCTGTATGTGAGGCGGCCCTGGGCTCAGAAATTCATTGCTGGTATGCTGGTAAAGACCTTGGGTAGGAATTCCACCTCAATGACTTGAAATTTCATGCAATTGCAGATGGCTTTTTCTCCAGTGGACTCTGAACATTGCAGATTCCAGACAACCCAGGTTGAACCAGCCCTTAAGAGCAGGAATTAGAAAGCATCAATAGAAAGCTCACATAAAACTCTCCAAGGTGCTAGATTTGTTCAGTTTTTCCCATCCCTTAGTTTTGAGTGGTTAGTGCAGAAACCATGAAGGTACTGTGTGCTTCATAGTATGTATGAGTCACTGACTTTATAACACAACAGGGCTTTCAGATTGAAAGGACTGCTCTAGAAGGAGAGTATTCCTGTGGGCTTGGGTGAGAAGTGGAGAGACTCGGAGATGAGTCATTATGATCATGCTGCTATTAGTGGTAGCCCAAAGTTCTTTATTCCATGATCTTTAAAAATCTGTCTTTGAAGCCACATGTGGTGGCACACACCTTTAATCCCAGCGCTCAGAAGGCAGAAGCAAGGAGATTTCTGTGAGTTGGAGGCCAGCCTGATCTACGGAGTGAGTTCCAGAACAAAGACACACAGAGAAAACCCAGTGTGTGTTTGGGGGAGCAGGGGTGAAAGCAGACAACCAAACAAAAAACTTGACTGGGTTCCTTAAAAAATAAAATGGGGTGGGGGGGGTCAGTAAGAAAGTTCTGTTCATTAGAGATCTTTTTTATGTTTTTTAATTTCGTATTTTATCTGTGTGGATGTTTGGTCTGCTTTTATATCTGTGCATCATTGTATGCCTGTTCCCCACAGAGGTCATAAGAGGGCTTTCCTGGAACTGGAGTTAGAAACCGTTGTAAGCTGCACTGTGGGTGCTGGGAATCAAACCTGGGGCATCTGAAGAGTAGCCAATGGTCTTAACCTCTGAGCCATCTCTTTAGCCCCCAGTTAATTATTTCTTTCTTTTCTCAGGCGCTATAGTGGCCCCTGGTAAGACCCGAGGAGGGTCACCATACAACCAGTTTGATATAATCCCAGGTGACACGCTGGGTGGCCATACGGGTCCTGCTGGTGATAGCTGGTTACCTGCCAAATCTCCACCAACTAATAAAATCGGAAGTAAATCCAGCAATGCCAGTTGGCCTCCAGGTATTGTTCCTAAAATGCTTTCTCTAGAAGTGCTTCTGTTATGTTTACGTTCTGAACAAGCTTATGCCACTTGCTTTACTGAGGAAGTCCCCATGCTTTCTTTTCTGCATAGTAGTTATTGTCTGATAAATGTGTGCCATGGGAAAATAAAAGATCTTCAAGAATGGGGAGTTAAGAATAATAAGTGGCCTTGCAGCTGTGTATAGGATGCCTTAGAACATGAGCTCTATTAAAGTGTGTATTGAATTGATTGACATATTCATTAGTCAGATCTGTCATTTATATGCCCCAGGTACACAGTGATGAGTTCATATAGATTCATCTCTCTCTATTGCTCCCTCCCTCCCCTCCTCTTTTTCTCTGTATTCTGTTTTTATTATAGAAAATTTAATAACACAAAAATAGAAATTAGTATTCTTCTCTGTCTATATGTAATTAAGACATAAATGTATAATTATATTTTAATAAGAATAAAATGAAATAATGCCTCTTATTCATATATAATACCTATTGCTATTCACAACACAATTAAGCAAATATCAGTTTGTTAATGCTATCACATAGCTTTAAGTATAGCTTCAATGGATCCATAAAAACATAATAAGCTTTCATATATATACTCTAGGTTTTCTCACGATCTGTTAAATTATCCCCCACTATCCCTGAACAGTCTGTGAAACAGTGGTCACTTATATTTCATTTTATTAATATCTAATTAAAATAATGGGAAAGGTCTCTGTCTCAAACCCAGGTTTTCTCCCGGTTCTTGGCCTCACTTCATTAGGCATGAGCTCCTACTTTCCCTTAAGACTTGAATTCCTCTAGTAGCTGGAAAATCATGTGTGGAGCCAGGCTTTGACCATGATCCACTTCTCTACCAGACAGGCGAATGGGTACTAGCAAACTTGATATTGGCAAGAGCATTTGTTCAGAGTTTTTATTTCATGATGAAAATCTGATGTACAATAGATTGATTGCTTAGGCTTTTCATAGAGTCATGTTTGTTTCTACTAAACAGTTATTTTAGCATTATAATAATAAATAAAAGCCAGTCATAGTGGCCTTTATTTTAATCCCAGCACTCAGAAAACAGAGGCATTCAGATCTCTGTGAGTTCTAGGATAGCCTGGTCTGCAGAGTGAGTTCAAAGACAGAATTATATAGTAAGACCTTGTCTTGAGAAACAAAATACTAATAATAATGATAATAATAAATAAAATAGAAAATATTTAAGTTAATGTCATATCCCTAACATTTCTTCATGTCTCAGAATTCCAACCAGGAGTGCCATGGAAAGGTATCCAAAATATTGACCCTGAATCTGACCCCTATGTGACCCCAGGAAGTGTGCTAGGGGGTACAGCCACATCTCCTATTGTAGATACTGACCACCAACTGCTGCGGGATAACACCACAGGTAAGTGAGCGCTGTAGTCCTGTGTGTGTTCTACTTGTAGTACCTGATATTTAAATAGAAAATAGAAGACTATTGCTTTTATTGTTCAGTTGCATTTTGTTTTCCCTTGTATTTAATTTTAAATAAAATGCTCCCAAGGTTTCCCTGGTTATACTGACATTTGTCTACAATCTTTTCTTCATTTGTCACCTCAAGGGTCTAATTCTTCCCTCAACACCTCGCTGCCTTCACCTGGTGCCTGGCCCTACAGTGCCTCTGACAACTCCTTTACCAACGTTCATAGCACTTCAGGTACTTGGTGGCTTTCCCCCTCTTGCCTGTAAAGGAGATGAAGAGCATAGGTCAGCACAGATGGGGGCACAACCTTCCTTTGCATTTACCATCCACTCAGGGAGCTCCTAGTCTCACAGAGATAGGGTAGGTCTAACACAGGACTACATTAGTCAAAGCCAGTGGGAATAAAATGCCACACATCTGGGGATATTCAGAGGACACAGTTCATGACCTGATGACCAAATGCTTCTTCTGTTAACCAGCCAGCAAAGAAATCAAGGGCCAAAGGAAGAGACAGGTTAATCCTGATGAGCATTGAGGCAACCAGTGATAGTTCTCTTCCCCCCAAATCTGACTTAGAGACATAATGAAAAATAGATGGCCAGAGTCAAAAAGATTAACTTGCCAGTAATACCTGTTGAGTTCCTCATTATTTGTTGTGGGGGGAAGAGCTGATTGAACTTTTGTCATTTATTTGTTTATTGAGACTTCATGAAGAATAGAAAACTAATAGCACAGGAGAGATGGTTCAGTGGATAAGATGCTTGCTCTACAAATATGGAAGCCTGAGTTCAGTCCCCTGCACCCACATTTGACTGCTCTTCCAGAGGACCCAGGTTCAATTCTAAGCACCCACATGACAGCTCACAACTGTCTGTAGCTCCAGTTCCAGGGGACCTTGTACCTTCACAGACATACATGTAGGAAAAATACAATGCTCATTTAAAAAAAAAATCAGGCACAACTCAGCACACCTTTAATCCCAGCATTCAGGAAGTGGAGATAATGAGTTTGGGGCTAGCCTGATCTCCAAACCAAGTGCCAAGACAGGCTATACTTAGTGAAACCCTGTCTCAAAAGAAAAAACTTAGCTGTGGTACATACAACCAATCCTAGTGCTAGGGTTGCAAAGACAAGAAGATCCCTGGGCTTTGCTAGTAGTAGCCAGTATACCCAATTCAATGTTCTACAGGTTATGGGTGAGACATTATCTTAAAAAAAGAAGGTGGGCAGTTATATCACACCAACAGTGTTGTTGTGTGCTTGCTGAGAGTTCCTATAGGCATCGTAGTAAACTTTAACTTGAGCTCCTTTTTTAGTTTCTCCTACTGTGTGAATGGGTTACCCTCATTCAGTAGAAAATAGAGGTGATTGTGAATGAATTCCTGCAGGCTGGCCTGGGTTATGACCCTGTGTCAAATACCAAACAAGAATGTTGCTACATTTTCCCCTGTCATACTTGACAGGACGTCATTTACTTGTAAGCTGGCAGGGTACTTATCACACAAACCACATGACCTGGTCTGATCCCCAGATCCCACAATAGGAAAGAACCTCCACATATGTACCATGTTGTCCACACGTACACCAACATCCACAGCTGTACATGTACACCATAATATAATAACAAAATAAATTAAACTTTTGTCTAATGCTTGCTTTTGTTTAACTAGAGAATTTTTCTGGTTGTTCTCTTCCTATAAAGGGTCTCATGAAGCTCAGGCTAGCCTCACATTCATTTCACCTTCTCTTATAGAAATGTGCCACTGCTGGCTAAAAAATTCAGAGAAATATCTGTTACCTAGGTTGGTCTTCATTCCCTTGGGATGAGGCAGTTCTCTGCCTCAGTCTCCCTAGCAGCTTGCCCACATAAGCATGTGACTACTTTCTCTGGCATTCATCTAGTTCTTTTGTCCCTATAAAAGCCCAGATTTCAGAAATTATCTTCTTGCAAATGGACATTGACCTGAGACTTCCCTCAGAACGGTCTTTCCTCCCTAGCTCAGTCCCTTACTATTTTCTACCTTTCCTCTCTCCCTCATTCCCTGTCTCTCAGGGAATAGATTTGACAGTCATATTTTTCATCTCCACTCTTCTTGGTCCTTTCTAGTCTCACCCTAGTTTGTGCTGAATCTTTTAGAAACACTGCAGTTTACTTAGCCACATTGTGCCTATGGCCTCTTAACTTCTCTGTCCCCATGAAAACTGGAAAGGCCTTACACTGAACCTGAGTTTTCTTTTTCCTGTATCCCTGAGTACATCCCTTAATGTAAACCCTTCTGATCTTTGCAGAGCCTCTGCCAGCATCATAATGCTTTCTGTCTTCTGTGTATTGAACATATGTACTGTTGCTAAGGTTACCAGTTCTGTTGTTCTGTCTCCCATCTAAACCAGAGACTCTGCAAGATAATTAATTGTGTTATCCACAGTACTGTCCAATATGTTAAGCATAATAAGCAGTAGTACTTATATGATAACTTTGTTTTAGATTTGTTTATTTTATTGTGTGTGAATGTTGCTTGTATATATGTGTACCACATATGTGCCTAGTACCCACAGATGTCAAAAGAAGGCATGGGATCCTTTGGAACTGAAATAGTTGTGAGCCACCATGATGGAAATCAAACCCAGATCTTTGCAAGAGCAACAAGTGTCCAAACCACAGAGCTATTGCTCCAGCCTTATTATTTTTAAAATCAATGTTGGTGTCAAGACAAGCGTTACATTATCTCCTAGTTTTGCTTTGTTTTGTTTTGTTTTGTTTTTCATGGTAGTCAGTGAACATTTAGTGAGTACTCCAGTTCTGTTTGTGTTAACAGTCTAACCCTGTCTGTTAGCTTGGCCTCCTTAGGAATATTTTCTCCATTAATTTATCTTCTTTTTTCATTTGTATTTACCCAAGAAAATAGTAGGACATTAGTTAGTTACCTTATTAAATCTTTGTTGGTTTAGAGTCATTTTAAATTTTGTATTCCACATGCTCTAGGAACAATTATTTTCATACTGATATATACACACGCACACACTTTTTTTCCTGAGACAGGGTTTCTCTGTGTAGCCCTGGCTGTCCTGAAATTCACTTTGTAGACCAAGCTAGCTTCAAACTAAAACTCACAGAGATCTGCCTGCCTCTGCCTCCCAAGTGCTGGGATTAAAGGTATGTGCCATCAACACCTGGCTGCAGCTCTTAGAATATATGCTTCCTGCTACTTTCTGATGTTTTGAAACAGTTTATAGAATATAAATATAAATGTGTTTGTGTGCAGATAAAATTTGTGTCTATTTGTGAACAGATGCCCATCTAACCTGATTGCTTACCAACTTTACTCTTCTCACAGCAAAGTTCCCTGATTACAAATCCACGTGGTCCCCAGATCCCATAGGACACAACCCCACTCATCTCTCCAACAAGATGTGGAAAAACCACATCTCCTCCAGGAACACTACACCGCTGCCCCGCCCACCTCCTGGCTTGACCAACCCCAAACCGGCATCCCCCTGGAGCAGCACAGCACCCAGATCAGTCAGGGGATGGGGGACACAGGACTCTCGGATTGCCTCTGGTGAGGAGGATTTGCCAAGCAGGAATGGCTATTTAGCACCATGGGGAGGGCTGACCATGGAGGAGAGCTTGGTTATCTGGTAGAAGAGAAAACATTTGTTGATTTAAAAGATGCAAGCAGTACAGATGCAGGGACTCTCTAGGGCACATGAAGTAAAAATGAGCAACTGTAGAGGGAGGACAGTGGGAGGGAAAACTATCTCAGAGAAAAGCAAATGAATTCACTGGAATCAAGGACTAGAAGAGACCGTGAAGGTCAGGGTTAGGTGAGAGAGAGAAGCACAGACAGACAGACAGATGGATGGTCTTAATGAAAATGTCCCCGGTTATAGTTCCCTAAGGATGCCGGTGATTTAGGTGTTCTTTTTGTTTTGTTTTTCTCACTCTTTCTCATCTTTTTGCTGTTGTTTGCAGCCTCTACCTGGAGTGATGGTGGCTCTGTCCGTCCTAGTTACTGGTTGGTTCTTCACAATCTCACTCCACAGGTAATCTTCCTTTCTTGTGCTTTTCTAGATAAGGCTTGATTTTATTTATTTAATAAGAGAGGAGCTGGGCGTTGTGGCACACACCTTAAGTCCCCAGCACTTGGGAGGCAGAGGCAGGTAGATGTCTTGAGTTCAAGGCCAGCCTGGTCTATATAGCAAGTTCTAGGAGTACATGGGACTTTTATCTCAAAGAAAAAAAAAGAAGGTGGGGGGAGGAGCTTGGCAGATATGAAAGCTCATCTATGGACTGGAGAGATTTCATCAGTTAAAAAAGCTTGCTGCTCATTCAGATCACCCAAGTTTGATTGCCAGCACCCACATCAGGTGACTAACTCCAGATGTTGGAGGTCTGGGGCCCTCTTATAAAAACCACACTTATTTATCTTGTGGCCACTGCAGAAGTCCTATCCACGGGATGGGTGCTGGCTCCTAGACTTCACCCGCCTGGTGCTAAAGATGAGCTGGTGCTATAAAGCAGTGAGAATGAGGTCTTAGGGCCTACTGGTCAGTGTGTTGTCTAGATATGCTGCTTGGATAATGTGTTTTAACCACATACAAAAACTTGTTACCAGAAAGGACTTGCAAGATGGCTCAGTTGGTAAAGTTCCACTGTGAAATTTCTTAGACCCTTTAACATTCCTTGTGTGTGTGATAGGATTCTCTATGGAGAAATATATTTCGTTGTGAACTTATTTGCCCAGTGAACCTATTTGTGGCAAGTAAATCACAAGACTCCTATTTCTAGGCACATTTGAGAAAGGCATTCTTTACTAGGATGTCTGATCAACTCAGAAGTCCCAATTTAAGATCAGGCATGGTGGTACATGCCACCTGATGAGAGGCAAAGGCAAACAGATCTCTTGCATTTGAGCCCTCCCTCTCTCCCCCGCCCCAGTCTACATAGGTCAACTAGGGCTACCCAGTTTATCAGAAATAAATAAATAAATTCTCAGTTTATTCCCTTATCTAATAGTTGAGTAAACTGTAAAGGGGGGAGGGCTTACTGATACTGAGGATCAAACCTGGGACTTTACACATAGTAAGCAGGTACTGTATGTCTAACTACAATCCCAACATTAAAAACAAACATGATGATGGTCAAAACTATGTATGCCTTATTATTTTTGTTAAAGAGCTTATTTATGCTGGACACTAGTGGTGCATGCCTTTAATCCTAGCACTTGTGAGGCAGAGGCAAGTGGTCCTCTGTTAGTTCGAGGCCAGCCTAGTCTACAAAGTGAGTTCCAGGACAGTCACAATGGTTACACAGAGAAACCCTGCCTTGAAAAAAACAGAAAACAAGCAAACAGGCAAAGAGTTTATAACAAGTGTCATATGTTGTAGTGGTTATAATGTGGGTAGGATGAGGGAGGCAATAAGAGGTACCCAGTTTTAAAAAGAGCTTGGACATGCTAGCTAATCATTCTCTCCTTCTATCCACTAAAGAATAATAAGTATATATCATTACATAATAAAATCAGTGTAATACTGGCTGCTTATATCAGAAAGAATTGATTTCTTAAATATTAGAGCTGCCTAGTAAATATACCAATGTCACTCCTAGTTTAAAGTTGTTAATAGAGCAAAGCTGATGCCTAGGGCAATTGACTTTCCATCACCAAAAATGTGTTTAAAGGAAATCTGTCTCCTGAAAAGCAATTTGTGCCATTTACTGACATATTTATGATTATTTTCTGTGAAGAGCTAAAATAAACTGCTTAGTATTTTTTTTTCAGGCTTCCCACTGGTGCTGAAAATGGAACCTAGGGCCTTATGTATGTTAGGCTGTTGTTGTATCTTATTATACAGCTTTTTAAGGCATTCCCAATTGTAACAGTCCTTTCCAATAAAGTGAACTGAAGTGCTGGAATTAGGCTTAAATAAATACATTTAAGATCTTGTTGCAAAATTAATCCATAGAGTAAATAGGTTTGTTCATGTAACTCCTGTGTTGGGGAAATTACCCTTGGTCAAATGGACTTCGTTAAAAAGGAGGTGGAAGTAGTGCCCTCTTTATATGGTCAGAGGGATGTGACAGTGTTGGAGTAAATTGTTTTTGGACTAGGCCAGTTTTAACTGTCAGTGCTTTTCTTGTTTGTTTTGGTGAGATTATTTATTGAGGAGGCAGAAAAAAGTAAAGTGTTCATGATGATGTTGATAACTTTGCATGGTATCTTTAATTCTTATTTCTGCCCTTTTGAGCTCTACAAATCAGCACACACTTGTTTGTTGATCTCTTTTAAAAATCAGGTTTATGTTTTGTGGCACTTATGTTTTTATTTTTAGTTATTTTTATACAGAAACATCTTATTTACAAAATAAGGATAATGGGACTTAGTGTCTTTCTTTAACTGTCTTAGAATATACCTTTCCCATGCCTCCTCTACATCTTAGCTCACAAGTGTTGTTACCTCTTAGATTGATGGGTCAACCTTGAGAACGATCTGCATGCAGCATGGTCCACTGCTGACATTCCATCTGAATCTAACCCAGGGCACTGCCCTGATCCGGTACAGCACCAAACAAGAGGCAGCCAAGGCCCAGACTGCACTGCACATGTGAGTACTGTATCCTGCGAACATCTAGAAGTGTTCTGGTCCTGCTTAACAGAATAATGACAGTCATGCACAAAAGAACCTCAGTCATGTATACATGCATTGTGTAGTGCATGTCATAGGCTCATAATTAGAACTTCAAATGTAAATATTTTGTATAGTGTATAAATTGTACCACAAACAAAACCAATGTTTATGAAAATATAAAACATTCCAAATGCTAGACTCTGGCTGCTTACTGTGGTAGCATATAGATAAGAAATTTTGTTTATTTGGTTTTTTTGTTTGTTTGGTTGGTTGGTTGGTTGATTTTGATTTTTCAAGACAGGGTTTCTCTGTGTAGCCCTGATTTTCCTGGAATTCACTCTGTAGACCAGGTTGGTCTCAAAATCAGAAATCCACCTGCCTCTGCCTCCTGAGTTCTGGGATTAGAGGTGTGTACCTCCACTACCTGAACTATCTGACCTTGTTTGATTTGTTGTTGTTGTTTTGTTTTTATTTTGTTTTTCAAGATAGGGTTTCTCTGTATTGCTTTAGAGCTTGTCCTAGAATTCACTCTAGGACCAGGGTGACCTCAAACTCATAAAGATCTGCCTGCCTCTGCTTCCTGAGGACTAAAGACGTGCACCATCAACGCCCAGCTTTCTTTGACGTCTTGAGACAGGGTTTCTCTGTGTAGCCCTGGGCTATCCTGAACCTCACTGTGGAAACCAGGCTGGCCTTGAACTCATGTAGATCTGCCTGCTGCTTCCTCCCAAGTGCTGGGATTAAAGATGTGTACCACCACACTCAGCCCAAATTATATGTAACAGGGTTTTTGCATGAAGTGGACAGGAGTGGATCAGACTCTGACTATTCTCTTTCCCTGGTAGACAGAAAAGTGTTGACTCCATTGGGCCACAGACACCATTACAAAAATCCACAGAGAACAAAAGAAGTGATAGTCAAGCCCCAGCCGCAGGCCCATCCCCTAAGATGGAAATGGTACTCTATATGTTGGCACTGGCTTGCCAGATACTAATGAGTGTCATTCTTTATCTCACATGGAGTAAAAAAAAGAACCTGTCATTCTTCTTGCTTATATGACTTGAATTTTTTTTTGAAAATACTTGAGATTCACAGCAAAATTGAGAAGATGGGACAACTTCCCATAATAAACCTGACCACTCAGTAATACCTCTCCCCTTATCAATATCACTCACTAGAATGGCCCATTTGCTACAGTGAACATTCATTGGTAACTAATCCAGCAAAGTCCACAGTTTATATTAGGGTTAAGGTTGCTTTCTGGGTCACTGTTGGTAGTTGATATGAACAAATATATGCTGATATGTCCAATATCACAACATTGTGTCGTTCAGGGTAGTGGCATTGCCCAAAATACACACACACACACACACACACACACACACACACACACACACACACACACACACACACACACACACACCCCATACAGGTGGACTGGAAATGTAGCTCTGTTGTTCTTGCTTAGCATACATAAATCCCTAGGTTCAGTCTCCAATACTGCATAAACCAAGCATGATGGCGCACACTTGCAAGTTCAGCACTTGGGCGGTAGGCAGAAGGCCAGCCTGGGCTATGTGAGACCCCACCTCAATCAATCAATAAACCAGCAAACATGCAGACAACACAGTGGCAGAGGGCTGACAGCATTGATGCCCTCCTGTACTTGTGATCTTTTAGATCACATTGCTCTCTTCCTTCCTCCAGGTGTGTGTTGGGAAACACTACCATCCTGGCCGAGTTTGCCACTGAGGATGAAGTCAGCCGCTTTCTGGCTCAAGCTCAGCCCCCTACACCTGCAGCAACCCCAAGTGCACCTGCCACAGGATGGCAGTCACTGGAGACCAGCCAGAACCAGGCAGACCCCGTTGGACCTGCGCTGAACCTTTTCGGTGGGTCCACCGGGCTCGGGCAGTGGAGCAGCAGCGCTGGTGGCAGCAGTGGGGCCGATCTTGCTGGCACTTCCTTGTGGGGCCCCCCAAACTATTCTTCTAGCTTGTGGGGAGTCTCGACGGTGGAAGATCCCCATAGGATGGGCAGCCCTGCTCCTTTACTACCTGGTGACCTTCTGGGAGGAGGGTCGGATTCAATCTGAACTTAGAACTTTCAACTCTGACCTCGTGACCTTTTTTGGAACAGCAGCAGCACTAACTTGACCTTTTCGTTTTTTTTTTCAACTTGCAATAAATACATTTTTAAAAGGAAAAAAGAAAACGGAGAGAGAAAAAAGGTGGGTCATTGACAGACTGTCTGAGCACATAGTTGCCTCCCTTAAAACTTCAGTTTTTTCGTTTGGAATATGAATCCAAAAAGAGAACATATCACTCTTGAAATACTTGAATCATGAACGCCAACCTAGAAAGACAATGTGAAGCAAGTACACATACCATTTAAATTTAAACACAAAAAAAATTAAAAAAAATTAGTTTCTAGTTTTTCACTTTTTTCATGTTATATGGAAGTTGTTGCTAAGAAACATATATACTGAAAAAAATAGCTTTTTAACTTTGTTTGCACTGGGTGTGTTTCCGTCCTTAGGTCTACCATGTTTGGGTGGGAGGGAAATTCAAAAGAATTGTTGGGGGAGGGGGAGGGAAGACTTGACGGAGCCTCACTTTAAAAACAAAAACAAAAAAACTTAAAAAAAAAAAAAAAAAGGAAAATTTTTGTGATTGGCTGGTTGATAAATACCAGTGTGTTCTGGCACATGTAACTGCCCAGGCATGCTCGTTCTGGTATGTGTGTGCACGTGTGTTCATGTGCATTTGTGTGCATCCTCCTCTCTGTCTCTGTGTGTGCCTGCGTCCTGCCCTCTTCATCTCACCCCACCCTGATTTCTCAGAAAGCTGCATCGCTGACAGTTCGCAGGCTGGCTGGCCGGCCATCTGCTTTTTATTATTTTTAACTATGAGAACACAGGAGCACAGGGAGCTGCTGCAACTCAAGCTGCTTTTTCGGGCTGCATTGAGACGAAGGGTGCTTTTCAATGATTAGAGCAGTAGCCAGAATGTGAGGTTCCCCAGCTTTCCTAGCAACAGAGCAAAGCACTGCCAAGTTCAGCAGTCAGGGAGGAGGTACCTCTCAGAGCACCCGATGCTCACTTCTGGGCTGTGAAATGAGCTGCCTCTGGGCACCCAGGAGCTTTAAGTCCCAAGCAGGCCTTTTTGCTACTTTGAATGGGAACAGAAGATTTAATAATTTTAAATCATGTGATGCTTCAAAAGCAGAAAACTATGTTCCCACTTCTATGTGATCAGGTATGAAGACTTTTTTAAAAAGGAATCAGGTAATGCAAATTAAATTAATTATTCTTTTTGGTTCTCATCATTTGAGGAAAACATCAAATTGTGAGCAGCCTCCTGGAAGCATCGCAGCTCCTCCCTCTCTGCTCCTTTCTTGCTGAGCATTACCTGTGCCAGGCCATGGCGTGTTACAGCACCAGGCCATCACTGACAGAAACGTTTACTTAACGAATGTTCTTAAACCAGTGTGTACTTCAGGCTTCTCCCTTTGTTCTCTGTGTTGTGTTTCCTGTGTATGTGGTTTTGCTTAGGCAGAAATAACTTAGCAAAGACTTAAGTATTGCACCTTGTTTTGGTTTTGACCTCTTTTTTTCTTTCTTGTAATGCTGTGGGGGGGGTGGTTTTTTGTTGTTGTTGTTAATGTTTTTTGGTATTTAAAGACTTTTTTTTTTTAAGCATCAATGTAGTAGTTCTCTGGGCCGAACAGGAGGCAATGTTTAATCCATAGTTATCAGCAACATGTATGTACTATGTTGGAATCAAAATATATCAAACTGCTTATTGTGAAGAGAGTGGAAGCAAACCTGAAGGGGAATCCTTACATACAAAGTAGATGGGGGGAGGGGCGGGGGAGATGTGTGCGGGTAACATGCTAGCACTTGTGTGGATATCCCAGTCTGCATCGTACTGTTTGTTCAACATGAAGTGCCGACATTCTGTACCAGCAATTACCTGCCCATTCCAACCCCTGGTGGGAGCAGACCTCTGCTGTCCTCTGTGACTTGCTGCTATTGAGGACAAGGGAGTTTTTCTTTCTTTAGCATCTTCAGTGAAGGATACAACAATGCCTAATGTATTTGACTTTCAGCTTGTATCTTTATGTAGGTGGATATGGGAGGTATGGATAGGAATATGAAAAACAACAAAAAACCAAAATTGCATGTAAGTGGCTTTGTGAGACAATGAGTGGGAATTCTGTAGTCTTTTTGGCTTACCTTAGTGGATATAAACCTGGCTTCAGGAGAAGTTGACAGGCTTGGTTCCTGTGGGCACTTGTTTTTGCCAGTCTGGGATCCCTTGGCGGGGGGAGGAGGGGCAAATGAGTTTGCAGTTCTGGTTTGTTCCTGCAACACCTTGTTCAAATGGACTCAGCCTTCCTCCTGCTCTCTGGTTTCAATCACCACCATCCCTCTCCCACCTCTGCCCCTACAAAATGTCTCCTTCCAGCCCACTGACTCTCAGTGTTTGAGCAGAGCTGTGTTGTAGGTGGTGATGTCCAAGCAAAAGCAGCTTACATTCAGACATCTGCAGACTGGAGGCTAAACCTTAGTGTCTGCAGACTCCCAGGGGCCTCTGGGGACTGCCCACTGCCACTCTTGCTTCACAGCCTTGCCTGCCCTGTCCCTCCTTCCTCTTCTTTTTTCTGCCTGTTGGGTCCTTGACCTGCACTATGGCTTAGTTGAGTTCCTTACGATACTACGGTGAAAGCCGGGTGCTAGAGCCCCTCTTGTTTACAAGACATAATGAGGGATTTGAAATATGTAAAAATAAACATGAGAAGCTAAAATGTTCTTCCATCATAAGCTTAAAGGGAAAAAAAACTAAAAAACTTTAAAAAAAAAAGACCAAAAAGTGCATATATATATATATATATATATGTATGTATTTATATATATATATATACACACACACATACACACAACACATACACACACATAAATATATATATATACGCACACACATATATATACACACATATAAATATATATTTTAGATGAAGACTAACTCTGGGAGCATTTAACAGTGTTTTTGTTTTTAACATTTATTTTCCTGCTTTAAAATTTGCAAGCATTCTCAGGAATTCTAGGGTAGGCAGCCAGTTTTTTGAAGATGGTTTATTTAACCGTATCTTATCCTAGATAGACAGCCGTTTCTTTCCTGTTAGTAAATTTTTGCAAGTTCCTGAAACTTCAAAAAGTTTAAATGATTTTTAATTACAAAAATGTAAAAAGTCTCCAAATGTTATTATCATACAGGGGAGTCACACATTTTAAGATACATAGAAATATTTTTTAAAAATTTAGCAGCAACGGTAAATTCATTATCTTAACAATTGTGGGAGAAGATTTGGGTTTTGTGAGCACTGTCACAGCCTCACTGAATGGGGGAGTATTTGGTGTACATGAGTAGAATTGCCACCACACTGTTAACTTCTGTGTAAGGTTGGGCTGACATCTCCCCAGTCATGTTTATTTCCAGTGCAACCCTTCTTCCCTGTCTCTCCAGCCCATCAACAAAAGAAAGAAAGAAAGGAAGAAACAACAACTTAAGGAAAAAGAATTGGCTCTAAATTGTATAAGTAGTGCGGTTGTTGGATTGCTGAGAATCTATGTAAAGAGTTAGGAAATATTTTAAACAAATCTTAAATAGAAGCATTACTGAAGAAAAATTACCTATGGACTGTTCTGTTCATGAAGACTGTCTGTTTCACCTCCATCTGTTACAGGAGGAGGAAACAAGAATCTAATAAGGAACAAGTGGTTTTGCTTTGTTTTAGCTCCCAGCTACTGTTGTGCTTATTTTAAATGCTGTTTTGAAGATCTGCTGCTTACTGTCCCCATCCTGGGTGGTGGTGATGTGGAGTGTTTCCTTTTGATTTTAGTGATACTGAATTCTCCTTTTGTATTCCCTCCTGGGGCCAAAGGTCATGGCCACAGCTTCTTTCAATCTGTAAGCTTCCCAGTGGGAAAGAAACTCCAGCTCCACAGGTAAAGTGAGTGGGTGGGGTTGCTGCCTGCATTCTCTGAAACCGCTTTAGTGCCTTCGTACATACACCCAACATCCTGAGCAGGGGACGAGTGTGTATGTGCACATGGTCCAGCCACTCCGCAGTTCGTAAGATGCTTGCTTATAAAGGAAATCGGAGTGGTTCTGGACAGGCCCCAAAGGCTGTGGGCTAAATCAAAATAAACAAAAATGGAAGTTAAATACCTTTTTTTTTTCTTTTGGTCTGATAATGAGGGATGCCAAGTTCTTTCCTGTGTTGTGTGCCCTCCATAGGTGCTGACTTTCCTTGTATAGAAGGGTGACAGTTATAGTAACAGGGAAAGTCTTTGTATGCCAGGCCAGTGGAAGAAGGCTCCTACTTCTAGGCTTCTGTTTTCCTGTCTTCTCCCTGCTCCCCTTCCCCCCTTCTTCCATTTGTCACCTTTCTGGAAGCTTTTGTTGTTGATTGGCAGTAACCCAAGAAGCAAGGATGTAGTAAAAGTGTCTGGAAGGTGGAAAGCCCTTCCCTTCCCATGTTATTCTTTAGCAAGAACCCTGCCTACAGTACATTAGGCGACTTCATTATACATGGAAAAATTCAGTGAGCACGTTTTGGCATATGTACAGAGGCTTGCTAGTCATCATTGTATAGATTAGTTTGTGCTTGTAAGTGTGCACTTTCTGTTTTATACTAGGTGTTCCTCGTGGCCTTTTTGTTTGTTTTGTTTAGCTGTAAACAACTCCTTTTTTGTTTTTCCAGACAGTTTCTCTGTGTAGCCCTGGCCTTCCTGGATCTTGCTCTGTAGACCAGGCTGGCTTAAAACTCACAGAGATCCACCAGCCAGCTCTTTTAAATTCTTGATTAATGGTAGGTAGACGTATATATGTCTCATGAGCATCACAGACTTGTTTCTGTCTACCATATGAGAAGCCAAAAGAAAAGCACAAGTTGGGGAGAGAGCTGTCTTCCATCACTCGGGAGAACCTCTGCTGCCCATGAGACCCAGTGCCATGCCCTGTTTAAGGGTTGAGAAACACACAGGTCTCTCATAACCCTGTTTAAAAAAAAAAAAAAAAAAAAAAAGAATAGTCCATATAGCATTTCTTGGTCTCAATCTGTAATCCTTGCACTTATTTTCCATTTCCAACATTCATAGGAATGAACTTAGCAGTACAGCACTGCTGGTCCACAAACAACAAAGATTCCAAACTGTATTATACCCTCAATGTCCCTGGTGAAACATGACCTGTGTATTGCCATTCAGTTAGTATCACCAACAGGGTTTTGTATCGCAATGGCATGTATTCTAAAAATTTTCCCAACTTCTGTTGTGAATGTCGCTTGTTCAAAATTGAATGTGATATGGACGATAGTACTTGAGGAAGAGAAAGAAAGAGAAAAGAACTCTTTTGTAGAAAAGAGTTTCTACAAAAAATTTGGAAGGGTTCTAATAGTGTACCTACCAGAAACTGAACATTAACTTACTGCAAACACTTCACTCCCTTGTTATTTGGTGCTGGGGATGAAACCCAGAACTTTGCTATGCTAGGCAAATACACTCTATGCCTGAGCCACACAATTCCTCCAGCCATACACTGTCACTGTCATCCTTTTCTTAGAAGGGGTGTGATTTTTGCAGGGTTAATAGCCAGATTCTACTTCGCTGACCTCAGATGCTTTGTACTTCTTAAATTTTTTTTCTCATGTTCTGCCATTTTGACTCTTACTGCTCTATGCTGAGCAAAATATGCGTGCCAAGCCTTCTTTCCAGTCCAGTTTCCATAGGACATTTTCAGCAGGTGGCTACAATAGCCATCTCTAAGATTGAGGCACAATTGAGTCTTTATATAGAGAAGGTCCTCTCCCCCTAGCCTCTGAGTTAAAATTTGGTATATTGTTGCTTTGGATTAGCGTTTTTTATTCTAACTGTAAGGTCTTCAACTAGGAGCAAAGACACATTCTTAGCTGTGGGGTTTTTTGTTTTGGTTTATTTTTCTAAGAAACTTTATTCTGCAGTGTTTTTGCCAGGTTTTGTCACAGTCCATGTCAGTGCATTAACCACACTTCTTCTTAATGTCACTGCAAAGAGAAACCTTTTTCTGTGATCATGTCTGTCTTCTGTGAGTGGAGCTAGGATTATTCTAGCTTGTGTGCAAGTGGCTGTCTGTCTTTAGATTCCAGTGGCCATGGAAAGCCCCTTTGCTCTTTATCTACAAGAACAGGGCTATTGAAGACATCATAAGTCTTTAAGAAAACAACAATGTCTCCAGAGTTTGTATACTCCCATGGCTTACAGCCAGTGCCAAAGGTATGTTTTATCAACAGATGGTTCCATTCATCAACAATAGTATTTTTATTCTCAATCTTAAATTTGACATAGGGGGTAGCCATATAACATTCTTTAGATTTGAAATTATCATCTTCAAGAATCTAAAAATAAAGTAATAATAAAGACTGAATAGTGGTCCTGGCTTGGTGGCACACTCCTTTAATCCCAGCACTTGGAAGGCAAAGGCAAGTGGATCTCTGTGAATTCAAGACCAGCCTGGTCTCCATAACAAGAGAGCCTCTGTCTCAATAACCAAAACCTGAATATCAATCCTTGAAAAACTGCTGACAATGCCCAACCTCCCTACCCCCAGTCCACACTGCCAAAGGTGGACATGAACAAGATGATCAAAGAGGGGCACTAGTTGCTAGGCCCTTCCTGCCAGCTCAGTATCCACTCTGTCCCTCATGTGTATGATCATCCTGACTGGGTCCTGAGTAGTCGGGAAGTATTTCCATCAGTTAAATGGTTTTTAAGATAGTAACAAAGTGACAGAAACTGCTGGTTTGCCTCTTGGAATTTAAATAGCTCTTTCTGGTCAGGTGTGCTTGGATTTGTTTTCAACAAGTGGCCCATGCCAGGAAAAGGACCAGAGGTTCTACAGAGCTGAACATTGTTCCTGGGGTGACTGATTTACCTTTCCATGGGAGGGGACAGGCCAGGTACACTTTCATAAGCAAGAAGTGTACTATTAAAATAAAAAAAGAAATAATGTTTCCCTAGAGCGATTTGTGCCTTTGCTTAGTTTTCACGCTATGAGTAGTCAGTGCTTTGGAAATAAACTTCCAGTTACATTTGACCTGTTTCCAGCCAGTACCAGTAAATTGGAATGACTTCTTGAAAAAGGGAAACCCTTCCTTCCTACATTTTTTTCCCTTCTCCTTGGCTTCCTGGACCTTCTGATGGGTCATTCAGTTCTTGGGCCACTGGGGGGCTGTGATGGGACTAGAGGCAGATGGAGCAGCCTTACTTTATGTGACTGGCCTTACAGCAGGAAAAATGGTGGTAGATGCTGAATGTGAATGCCAAAAACAAAAGGGGGGATCTTTATGCAAAACAAATTCTTGGGAATCTTCTAAGAGGTCACATACCTTGTAAAGGTAGGATTGTCACTCACCATGTGATAGGTTTTAGCTTGAAACTTCTTTTTGCCATAAGTTTGGGGTTATGTTACAATAGTTGTGTTTAAAACACTACCCCCTTTAATTTTTTTTAAAGGAAATCTCATAAGTGTGGTATTTCTGAACGTGCCTTTGTCAGTCTAGAGACCAACTGTGGTCTGGCAGAGTCTCCTGGCAGTCTCCAGAGAGCTGTTGGATTTCCATTTTGCATAGTGTGTTTGTGCTGAAGGGATTCTGGATCTTGGGCCCGGATGTTATGAGCAAAGTCCAGGTCAGTCCAGTGCAGGCAGGTCAGCTGTGTACATCTGCATTCCCTAGTTTTCTCGTGCGTGCGTGCGTGCGTGTGTTTCTGTAAGCACTGGAACAATTGGAATTTGGTGACTTTCATGGCCCATTCATGTATGTAGAGAAGGCATTTCTGCTGCAGGAGGTGGACTTTTCACCCTCTCTGCCTTAGGAGGCCATGGTTTTCCCAAATGCAAGTTACAGCAATGTTGCTATTTATGTGAACAGGTTATTTGTTGCACAAAAAGAGAAAGGTTTTGAAAAAAATCAAGGCCAGTGTTTAAAAAAGAAAAAACTCTGAAATCATATTGTAGTTCTTGAGAAGTGTTGTAGTTAAACCTAGAAATCTATAGTCTCTTGTGTTTCATGTTTTTTTTTTTCAATGCCCCCACCTCTCCCACTCCCTATCTTCTAAAGGATCCCTGGTCCACCACCCTCAGACCTCCCCCACAGAGGAAAGCACTGTCCTAGGCTCCCTCAGCTTCATTCAGGAAGACAAAGGGAGGCTTCACTCACTCCTGGTTGCCTTGGGATGTATTCTTATGCAAATGTGAATTTAACAATAGGTTATTGGGTTTGTTTTTGGGATGGGGGGGGTGTTTGTTTTTTTCAACCACAACAAAAAGTCCTTACATGGTCATCCTTGCTCCATTTTGTAACCTGGATTTGTAACTATGCATTTTCTGAATAAGGGGGTAGAGGGAGTCAATTTGCATCTTCATGTTTTCCAGTTTCTGTGTCCATGGTATCCCCATGTCTGAGAAGGGGAGGCTCACCAGGTCAGCATAGTGAGGGCTAAAGGGACCTGCCAGACCCCACCCTCTGGCAGGTCTAATTTCGAAGCAAATTCTGGGGAGGTCTGCCATGCTTGTCCATCATTATGGTGCAGGATTCTTGATACTGGCCATGCAGTGTTAATCCAGGGCAGCCATGGAAATTTACAGGCTCCAGTATTCTCTAAACTCAGAACCCTTTCAAGCTCAGGAAACCATGCCACACTCTGCTGACCTGAGAGTTAATTTTTACATCACTTTGGAAACTCCTCTTTTGCATTTCTTCATTGTCAATCATTGTGAAGGGAACCATTTCTAATTCTGAGCTGAGAAAGAGGGCTGTTGCCTGCTGTTGATTGACAGGCAAAAAAAAAAAAAAAAGGCTTCCTTGTCTTCTATCCCTGATCTCTGCTCCCCCTCACCTGTACTGAGTACTGAGCTAGTGGTGCAGTGAGGTGTGGAGCACTGGAAGGCCTTTGTACTTCCTCTTCTTTGGTCTGACAATTCCTTTGTGGAGTGGGACTGTGGTAAATCATGGCACCTGCATTACCTGGTCTAGGCATTATTACAACACACAGTATCAAGTGAGAGATGTTCAGCCTGTGTCCAGTGTTTCCCACACAGCAATCTCTTTTATGTTCACAGTACTGTAATGAGTGACAGACTTGATCACAGTCTTTTTGTGTCTGTGTGAGGCTGCACAGGCATGATCTTATCAGGGTTCCAAATCTGTTAATTGCCTTTAAACAAAGCAAAACAAGAAAATCCTGATGTTTCAAGTGTCTGACACAAAATGATACCTCAAGGTACATTTGCCCTGCAATATAAACCCTTTACTCCTCTCTCCTTTCTTGACATCAGTGAGCTGTTCTTTATAAAATAAGGATGTGTAAATAGCCAGATAAGTCTTTGAAACATTTTCTTTGCTGTGAAAATAACCCTAAAATATGATGTTTGCATTTTAAGCCATCAGAAGTTTCAGATCTGAATTCTTTTCATGTTGAAGAAGAAAAAGCAAAACAGGTCAGTTGGGGTAGCTTTGGGTTTGTGGTGTGGATGTTTTCTCCCAGTATTCCTTCTCCCCGTGACACAGGACATCAGACCACTGGCTATGCATGCCCTAACTAGGTGCCATCTATTCTAGCACCAAGATCCAGGGTGGGAGTGTCTGAATTTCTCTCTTCCATATGTGTTTCATCCCCTCCAGGGACTTCAGAAGGTTTTGTACCCAGGACCTTGAGTTCTCTGCCCTTTTTTTGTTCACATGCACACACTTCTTTCCCTTTAGTTTGGTTCTTAAATTCTCCCAGGGAGTTCAGTCCCTGGTATTGCAGTCTATCCTATGGCTTTTTCAGCAATGCTCTGGAAATACATTTCTTACTTGGAAAGACACTCAGCTGAGGAGGTGTGCAAACAACCCTGAAAACCCTGTGTGTCCCCAGAGCCTCCTCCATGCTTCTTAAAGCTGACATTCTTAGAGGAAACATGTTGACACATGCTCTTGTGGGGCCATTGACAGCTGCTGCCCTCCTAGTCTTGGACTCCCATGAGACCAGGTCAGAAGACTCTGTCTTTTATCCCACTTTAACTCAAACCCTGTCTGTCCAGCTCTTTAAGTGCTCTCCCTGATCTTGTTCAATGACGACTTCCTTTAAGGGAAGAATCTTGATGAAAGTGCACGGTCATCCCCTGCCCATCTTCTGACTGGCACTATTCACTTGGATTTTATTTCTGTAGTTGGTCTAGAGGCCCTTGCCTGTCAGTGTCTTCCTCTCATTACTAGGTTTCTGCCTGCCCTTGTTTTCCTCTCTGATGTTCCCAAAGGGCTTAGCTGATGTCTGCACCTCCTTCCTGGAATGTCCCCTTACTTCACCCTTTGCATACACCAGTGACCAAAGTGGTTTCAACACAAGACATCAAAATGGTGCAGGCACCTCTAGTGTGCTCACAGACATGTGCACAAGATTCTGCACCCTTGGCCTTAATTTCAGCACGACTTAAAGTGCAGGAACATTTTTAACAGGTTTAAAAAACAACAACAAACAAACAAGTCTTCTAGGAGGGAAAATAAAGCAGATCCAACCACTCACCCATGCCCGCTCCCCAACTCCCCACCATCTGCTTACAACTTCTCATCTTCATCTACCCCAGCCCTGTTCTGCGCAACCAAAACCAACAACAAAAGCAACCTAAGGAGAGGTTTCTGGACTGTTTTATCTTTCTCCCTTTTGATGGAGATACAAATGCTGCTTTGGGTTCTGATATCCTAGGGGGCTATGTTTACATAGTGAAATTCATTCTACCAAATCAGGAAACATTGAGTGGGAGACCCTTCAGCAAGAGGTCACTGAGGCTGAACCAGAGGTGAGAGGACCTGGGGATATGGCAGAGGAGGAGAGAAGTCCTATTTAACTCATTGTGACACCCTGTTCACTCCCTCCTCTCTGCTCTCAGTGGCCCTCTTTGCCCTTTTAATCAAAAAGGTTCAGAGAAAGGCACCAAAAGGAGGCTGAAGTTTTAAAAGGCAGCTTTCCAACTTTGCACACAAACAGAAGGTACCGCAAAAGTCCTCTCCTCTGAAACACTCAGCAGAAACAACCTATCAAAAAGGACTAAATCGCTGCACATGTTGATGCTCTCTGCAAGTTACCTATAAGTGTTTTGTTTTCTTATACTTGAAATTGCTTTTACGATATCGTTTTGGTGACTTTCTTTTCTCTCTTCTGATGGGCAATAGAAAATTCAGGTGATAAGTTTTACAGATGTTTGAGGGGAGAAAGGATGTGGCATTGTCTTTTTTAACCTAGAGGTTCAGTCAGACTCCCATATGGTAAAGTTGCTCATCTTACTGGTTTAACGTGGACACAGAAACTAGGCACTTTGGTGGTTTACTTGCACGGCAGGCCGGCCCCCTTTCTACATTTTATTTTACTTTTTTAGTATAGTGGTACTTAAAATCACTGGTTCACTTAAAAAAAAAAGAAAAAAAAGAAAAAAACAAAATGTTAAACTCTACTAATGTACAAATAAGCTGAAAAGTTGCATTTTATGTGTATCTTTTGCCATAGCAGGTACTGTATTTCTCATGCTGGATTTCAAAGTATGTGTATGTATGTATGTATGTATGTATATATATATATCAAAAACAAATATATATATACATATATATATATATGTATGTATCAAAAACAAACTGAAGGGTGGTGTTTTACCGGGTTGTGACAGGTTGAGTAATAAGGAATAAAGTCGTAGTCATTTCATTAAAACTGAGAGATTATGTAATGCATATAGAAAAGTTTTCTGAAGGGTTTTGGGGGGGGCTTTTAAACAGCTTATTTTGTTTAGTTTTTATTTTATTTTGGAAAGATATGATTGTATTATGTGCAACTCAGTTGCTTACATTATAACTACAAAATATTTTTGAGTTCCTGGAAAAAAAAAAAAAGAAAAAAGACTAATAAATGTGTTTGGCTGCTAAGCATTTACTGTTGTGGTTTCTGACTTTATTCTACTGGCTCCTTCAATATCTCTTCTTTCCCCCCCCCCCCCATCTTTTTCCTCCAATCCCCTTCTGGTCCACACAAAAGCATGCCAGCAGTTCTACATTTGAGTTTGAGCCTTCTTCTAAACTAGTCTGTTCATCTGTTTCTGCCTGTCATGGTGCTGGTGTCACCTGCCATGATGCACTGAGGGTCATCTTTTGCTGTCTTGTTTAGTCCTTGTTTAGTCCTTGTTTATGTTTGCCTGAACACGGGGTAGAAGAGGAGAGAAAATGCCTCTCTGCTGCTGTTAGCTGCTAGAAAGGTGACTGACTGAACTCTATCACAGACAGTAGCAAACTCTTCATAAACACCATGCTTGACACAGTGCAATTAGCAGATAGTGGCTGATGGCATTTCATGAAGCCCAGTAAGTTGTGCACTGTTCTGAGGCTGCTACATATGTGCACCCATTTAATGAACACTTACCTCTGCTGCTGGTAAAATTCATACAAGCAACACACATGGTGGTCAGAAATCATTCGAGCACTTGAGTGGGGTGGGTTCCACCTAGCCGTAAAGCCCGTGCTTTGTATGTGCAAGGCAGAATTCAAAACCTAGCACCACAAGAAAGTTACATAGAAGGACCTGTGCTTAGAAACACTTGGAGTCCTCTTATATACCATCCAGTTTGTTCTTCATAAAGGTTGTAAACATTGGTCAGGTATTTATCTCAAGCAGGACTGAAAGTTCAAAGCCTGGAAGAAAGAAAAACTGGATGTAGCTCAGTGATAGAGGATTAGATTCTGACTTGAATCCCAACTTTCAAAACAGAAGAAAATGTATATAAACACTGGGACATGTGGGATGAACAGCACAACTTGAGGGCCTGCCTATCTAAAGCCCTCCCTCATCTTGTTTAGGTTTTAGTTTGACAAATAGAGATCAAAAAACAAAACAAAACTATGAAAACCTTCATTGCCAGAGGCTTTAAATTTCAAAGAGCAGGGTGAATGTGCAGGTTGTAATCCCACCTCTTAGGAGGTGGAGAAAGGTCTTTCTTGACTGTAAAACAAGTTTGAGCAAGCCTGAGCTATATGAGAATCTCCTTTTTTACATGTCCACAAAGAAAATCTATCCTGTCTAAGGCCACAACTTCCTCCTGCCTCCCAGCTATGCACTGGGAACTTGCTCCTAGGACCCCAGAAGTGCATTTTTCTCCATGGCATGGCTGCCTGTCCTCCTGGCTCCTGTTTTTTGATGTCCTATACAGAAGTTACATTCCATGATGTCAGGAGCATGCTGTTTAATGTCCATGAGCTCCACTGCTCTTTTCCTGACATTCAAGCAGTTTCTGTGGGAAAAGGGGGCAGATATATAACCTATAAATGTGCCCTTAACTCCCTGCCATAAGACCTGGACACTGCTCAAATTCCTGAGTTTCTCAGTCCATTAATTTTACCACTGCACTCCCAGTTATTGACCTTTGCCTAGCCACTCAGAAGGTTGAGGCAGGAGGATTCCTTGAGCCCAGGAGATAGACACTAGCTTGGGTAACACAGCAAGAATATCTCCCTCTCTTAGTTTTTTGTTTGTTTGTTTTTTAAGTCAGGACCTCATTCTGCAGCCAGACTAGTCTGAAATGCGTTATGTAGCCCAGGCTAGACTCAAATACTCGGTTTTACCACTGCATTAGCCCATCTGATTTCTCATGTCCAATCCCCTATACCCTTCTAGTTTGTATTCCAACCTTTAGTGACATCTTAACAGATTAAATAACACCTCTGCTATTCTTATTTCTAAGGTTTTCATATGGCTTCCATGTACCCCTGCCCCCAGACTCACTACCTATTCTCTCCACACTCCAGCCTAATTACATCTCACTGTTGAATTACAAACCCTCTTCTTTGTATAGAGGAGATGGATGATCCTCCTGAGTAATAGGATATTAGAGCAAGAAAACAAAACATGTGATGATCATCCAACTTGTAATCCCACTACAGAAAAAGACCTGCCTGAGGCAGAAAGGCAGAAGGATCCACTAGTGCTTGAGGCCAGACTGGGCTAAAGGTAAAACCCTATCTCAAACATACATTTTTTGTTTACATTTTTGTTATGTTGTGCATTTGGGTTGGAGGTGTCAAAAGGTGATTTCCAGCATTGTTCTCCCCACCATGTAGGTTCTGGAACTTGAACTCTAGTTATCAGGAAGCACTTTCATCCGCTGAGCAAGTTTGTATTTTTGGTTTTTGTTGCTTTGTTTTATGAGAACCAGGCTGAAAAACAAGGACCTTAAGTGGGAAAAATATAAGCCTGAGATTCAGATCAGTGATTAGGCTCCTGCCTAGAACATACAGGGTCTAGTGAAGGAGGAGACGGTTATAAACAAAGCTGCAGATGTAGGTGCTTAAACCTAGCATGCACAAAGGCAGTGGGGAAGTGGGGATAGGAGGGTAGAGGTTGACTACACAAGTTTGAGGTCAGACTAGGCTACATGGGTCCCAATCTCAATGAAAAGCAGTAGTAAAAATGGGATCAGAGATGGCTCAAGGGTTAGGAGCACTTGCTGCTCTTACAAAGGTTCAATTCTGAACACCCACATGGTGGTTCACAACTATTTCTAACTCCTTTGCAAGGGATACAGTGCCCTATTTTGTCCTCTGTAGGCATCAGGCATGCATATGATACACATACATACATACATACAAGCAAAATACACATTTAAAAAATGAATAAATCTAGAGCAAGGCATTGGTGGCACATGCCTTTAAGCCCAGCACTCAAATAGGCAGAGGCAAGTGGATCTCTGTGAGTTCGAGGCCAGCCTGGTCTACAGAGTGAGTTCCAGGACAGGCTCCAAAGTTACACAGAGAAACCCTGTCTCAAAAAACCAAAAAATAAAAATAAAATAAAAGGAAGAAAGAAAGAATAAAAAGGAATAAATCTAATTTTAAAAATTGGAAGACCCAGGACTGGAGAGGTGGCTCAGCAGTTAAGAGCACTGGCTGTTCTTCCTGAGGACCTGGGTTCAATTCCCAGCACCCACATGGCAAATCACAACTGTCTGTAACTCCAAGATGTAAAACTTTCACAGAGATATACATGTATACAAAATACCAATGCAAATGATATTATATTGAAAAAAATTGGAAGACCTGGTCTTTGAATTAGGCCACAAGAAAGATGGAAGTAATAAAACTCCCTGGCCTGCAGTGATGGCTCAACAACTAAGAACACTGGCTGCTTGCAGGATGGTGGCTCACGCCTTTAATCTCAGCACTCAGGAGGCAGAGGCAGGGCAGAGCACTGTCAGTTCAAGGCCAGTATGGTCTACAAAGCAAGTTCCAAGGCAGCCAGAGCTGTTACACAGAGAAACTCTGTCTCAAAACAACAACAACAACACTGGCTGCTCTTCCAGAGGGCCTGGGTTCTATTCCCAGCACCCACTAGTGGCTCATACTCTGTTCTGGCTACCTTGAGCACAGCATGTATGTGGTATGTGGTGCACAGATTTACATGCAGGCATAAAACCCATACACAAAAAGTAAAAAGTTGAAACTAATTGAGAGATGCTGCTTCAGGTAACAGTGACAGCCAAATGGATGCATATATCAAGCACGGCATTTTGGAGTCTCAAGAACTCGGAAGGGAGCCCTTCCAACAGAAGAAGTGAAGAAGGGTGTCTTGAACCTTGGACAACGCCCATCACTGCTCCAGGGGCAGTAGACTGAGTAGTAGACTGAGTAGTAGACTGAGGGATGGGAGGAAAGTTGCAGGAAGGAGAGGAGTTGTCCAAAGTACTAAACATACACCAGCCTGGAGCGGTGATGAGTACGGAAAAAGGGAAAAGGAATTTGGCACAAAAATCAAAATAACAAAGATGCATATGTATATAGGGAGTTTTTAAGATACCTAGTCCTGTCTATTCCAGCCCCTGCACCCCCTCCACATCTTATGCAAATATGGACAAACATATACTCTAGAACACAGCCTTTTCAGCAAAATAGCAACAAAAAATGAAAGTACGACTAGTGGCACACACACCTGTAGTCCCAGCACTCAGGAGGCACAGGCAGGCAGATCTCTATGAATCCAAGGCCACCCCAGTCTACAGAGCGAGTTCCAGGACAGCCAAGGCTACACAGAGAAACCCTGTCTCAAAAAAAAAAAAAAAAAAAAAGCTAGCGATTGAGGAAGATTAGAAGAAGGAACAGGCAGAGAGCCATCATCTCCTCTTGTTTTCTCAACTCACTGTGCCCCTGGGAAACATCCACCATATGTTTCAGGTGAAAATCCTAAATGTCAAAAGAGTAAATAACTCACCCAAGGGACAGGGCAAAAAAATATGAAAATACTGGGAATGGTTAGTGAGGAGACAGCCAAAAAGCAGGGGACTCCATACTAAACAGACCCTGAGGCAGCTCTTGGTATTTAGCAGAATAATTCCATGCATTAAAACACTCAAATAAAACATGGGGACTGGAGAGATGGCTCAGTGGTTAGGAATACTGGCTGTTCTTCCAAACATACCAACATGACAACTCATAACTAACTGTCTATAGCTCCAATTCCAGGGCTTCTGGCATCTTCACAGACATACATGCACTAAGCCACCAATGCATATAAAAATAAAAACATTTTAAAAACAACAAACAGCTAAGCACCAGGCCAAAGTCCAAGAGTCCTGTTGAAGAGAGGAAGTATTATTTGAGCCAGAGGGATCAAGGTTATGACAGGACCCACAAAGACAGCTGACCTGAGCTCGTGGAAGCTCTCCCAACTCTGAACAGATAGGGAGCCTGCATGGGATCAACCTAGGCTCTCTACATGTGACAGTTGTGTAGCTTGCACTGTTTGTGGGGCTCCTACAGTGAGACCAGGACCTGCCCCTGGTGCTTGAGCTGGCTTTTGGGAACCCATTCCCCAGGCTGGGTTTCCTCTCCCAGCCTTGATGCAGGGGGAGGAGTTTGGTACTGCCTCAACTTGATGTGCTATGCTTTGTAGATACCCATGGCCTGCCCCTTTCTGAATGGAGACTGAGGAAGAGTGAATTGGGTAGGTGTGGGGTGGGGGGAGTGTAGAAGGGAGTGAATGGAGGGAGAGGAGGGAGGGCAAACTGGTAAGTATATAAAATAAATGAAAAAAAGATACCCAAAACAAGAAAATGAACAGTGTGATGGTGGTGGCTCACACCTTCAATCCCAGAACCCAGAAGGCAGAGGCAATCAGATCTCTGTGAGTTTGAGGTCAGCCTGGTCTACAGAGTGAGTTCCAGAACAGTCAGGACTGTTATATAGAGAAACTTTGTCTTGGAAAACTAAAAACCAAAACAAAACAAAACAAAGCAGAACAAACTGCTGATCGTGGTAACCCATGCCTTCCACAACTCAGGAGTCAGAGGCAGGTGGATTTCTAGGATGCATTCAATAGCCACATGAATACAGGCCAGTTAAGCCTACAAATTGACACCCTCTCTCAAAATAGTCAAGTCAGAGAAGGAAATAGGACCAAGTAGAAAACTAAAGGCAAGAACTATAGTTAGATGAGTAAAAAGTAAGGAAAAGAGCAGCTGAAGCACAGGCAAGCAACAAGACTTACAAGGCTAAGAATAGATGATTTCAAAAGATCTGTGTGGAATGAAAACAGGGAGCCACTATGCTACATACATTAAAGCAGCTATACCCCTGAACCAATCCAGAGTGTGCTTCCCAGGAACCCCAGTCCAGCCTTCTGCTGCTCAAGGACCTTGGTTCAGGTATATGTTGTTTTGTTTGATGGACAGCGTGTTCTGGGAGAAGTTAGATAAAGGAAGGCACTAAGAAGCCATGGAAGAAAGGCTTGAGGAGGTGGCTACAAGGGAGGCTGGGGAGGAGGAAGCAGTGTTCAGATCTAATGTACCATGCCTATTTCTGTGGCTGAACTGTGCTTCTCTGGGTGGGTATTTGTCCAACTATCAATTATTTAATAAGTAAGTGCTCTATGCTAGCTGTGGAGCTGGGTGAAGGTGACCAAAGCAGATGATGGGATCTCTGTCATCCCATCATCTGCTTTTGTCACCTGTCAGTGGTTCTTAACCTGTGGGTTTATGGTTGGGGTCACCACAACAAAAGGAACTATATTAATGGTCGAAGTTCCTGAGGGACTGCAGTACTTCCTGGCTCCACTGGGGCTTCTTCCTGGCGCCCCAAGAATCCTCCTGTGTTAAAGGCTAGTTTTAATGTGTGTTCCTCAGATGGAAAAAGTGAGGAGGTATAGAGCGGGGCATCGAATCATGAAGCTGTGATAGTGCTTTGTATAAACCAAGACAAAAGCGTCGACCCGCAGCAGGAATAAGCGAAACTTTCTCCACCCAGGTCAGCGTTACTCCTGGGAGCCGGGCCGGGGAGGAAGTCCCACCCAACGCGCGCATAGGCTTCCGCTTTTGGCCCTGATGCTCGTGTCGACCCGTTCCTTGTGGAAAATGGCTGCTGCCGGAGACTCTGGCGGTCCTGAAAGCTACCGTTCTCCGCTGGCGTCCCGCTATGCCAGCCTCGAGATGTGCTTCCTGTTCAGCGACAGATACAAGTTCCAGACGTGGCGGCAGCTGTGGCTGTGGCTAGCGGAGGCTGAGCAGGTAACTGTCCGAGCCCGGTGTGGGCAGGGAGGTCACAGCCCGAGCGAGCACCTGTTGCCTCGGCAACAGTCCCGGAGACCTGCACATCCTTTGGAGGACTTAGGTTTTGGTAGTTAGTTTCCTTACATAGCACAGCTCGAGGGGCATGCTTTTTAAACCTTACAGGCTCGGGGGCGGAGGGTGGGGGGGGGGATGGCGCTTGCAGCCAAAGCTGCCGACTTGAGTTCTAGCTCCTGGACGACTTGGAAGGCCCCAACTGGCTCCCACTATCTGTGCGCACGCGCGCGCGCACACGCACACACGCGCGCGCGCGCACACACACACACACACACACACACACACACACACACACACACACACACAAAATAAATTAAAAAAAAAAAAATTTAAACCGCTTAGCAAACACACAATAAATAAATTATATATAAAAAAAATTAAACCGCTTAGCAAACTTGGTGATGCTCGTGATCCCCCCCCCCCACCTTTTTAGACCTAGCTACTTTTTTTTTTTTTTTTCCGAGACAGGGTTTCTCCCTGTGGCTTTGAAGCCTGTTCTGGAACTAGCCAGGCTGGCTTCAAACTCTCAGAGATCCGCCTGCCTCTGCCTCTGGAGCGCTGAGATTAAAGGCGTGCGCCACTACTGCCCGGCTTCCCCCATCTTTTTAAAAAGAGGTGTTTATTTTTATTTTTTGTAGAAATGTTTTGCCTTCATGTGTGCATGTTCACCATGCACACACCTGGTTGCCAGGAGAGGGAACTAGTTAACAGTCTGTTATAAGCTGCCATGTGGGTCCTAGGAACTGAACTTGGGTCCTCTGAGTCATATCTCTTAGTCCTTGATTTTTTATTCTTGTAAGGGATAGATAAAACAAGTCTGTAGGGAGCAAGGTTTGCCCTAGGTTCTCCACCTAGCTCCTGACAGCAGACACATATTTAAAATGTAGTTTACAGATTGTGCTGGTTTAGTAAATGGCTTGTAGTAAATGGTTTAGTAAATGGTTGTAGGGTCTCTAAGGCCCCTAGTTGGCTACGTTTCCAGAACTGGGCATGAATTCCCTTTTGTTTGAGCAGGTGTTAAGTCCAGTTGTAGAGCTGTTGATGATCACCAAGAAATTCATACCACTATTGCACTCTTAGGGTTATAATGCCATGCTAGTCTTTTTTTAAAAAAAGATTTATTTATTTTTTATGTACTCTGTTCTCTCTGTATGTATGTTTGCAGGCCAGAAGAGGGCACCACATCTCATTACAGATGGTTTTCAGCCACCATATGGTTGCTAAGAATTGAACCCAGGTCCTCTGGAAGAGCAGTTAGTGCTTTTAACCACTGAGCCATCTCTCCAGCCCCCATACTGGTCATTGTTGTGGTTGGTGGGCATCATAGCTGAATAGAACTATTGGCTGCTTTCTGCCTTTGGAAGTTTATATGGTGCGTTGTTTGTATGTATGTATATATATATCAATTTTTAAAAATTGTTCCTTGGTGGGCAATAGTCGTGAATGCCTTTAATCCTACCACTTAGAAGGCAGGGGCAGGCAGATCTCAGAGTTCGAGACCAGCCTTATCTACAGAGTGAGTTCAGGACAGCCAGGCTATACAGAGAAACCCTGTCTTGAACCCCCCCCCCCCCCCAGTGTTTCTTGAAAAGACTACTTATATAGCTTATAGATTTTTTTTTAAACCACATCAGATAAGCATTTTTCTTGTACCTGTTTCATAGGTGAAGAGCTGAAGCTTGGGGAAACATAAGCTATTGGTTTCCTAACAATCGAGGGTAGGGCCTTACATGCAGTGTAGTATGCCTTGTGTTGTGCTCTTCTCATGATACCCACGTTCTGAGCATGAGGGTGGTAGCTTGTAAGCTGTGCTGGAGTCACCATAGTTTGTAAGTGACCTCTAGCTGAAACTGGAGTGTAAGGGTTATCTGGTCCACATAGTGTCGAAACATACACAGCTGTGGGTGTGGATTATTATTGAATTAGTAGCAAAAGTCAGCTGTGGTGGTTCACACCTTTATCAAAGTTTTGTTTTTATTTTACTTTTTTATGTGTAGTTATGTGTCTGTATGTGGATATGTGCTTGTGTGAGCGCAGGTGCCAGTGGAGGCCAGAGGGTCCCTTGGAGCTGGAGTTACAAGAGGTTTTGAGCAGCCATGTAGATGCTGGGAACCAAAGTCAGGTCCTCTGCAAGAGCAGTAAATGCTCTTAACTGCTGAACCATCTCCCCAGCCCCAGCACATGTGTTTAATCCCAGCATTTGGGAGGTAAGGGGAGGTGAATTTCTGTGAGTTTGAGGACAACCTTATCTACATAGCAAGTTCCAGGCCAGCCAGGATGTAATGAGACCCTGTCTCAAAAACTAAAAAAAAAAAAAGAAAGAAAAAAGAAAAGAAAAAGTAGTTTCGTACATTTCACAATCACTGGTTGAGTTGGGGAAATGGTGAGGTGCTAGAGTGCTGGCTCAGCAGTTAGGAGCCCTGGCTGCTCCTGCAGAGAACCTGGGTTCATTTCCCAGCACCACAGGGCAGCTCACAACCATCTGTAACTTCGGTTCCAGAGAGTCTGACGCCTTCTCTGGCCTCCTCAGGCACCACATACACATGTGAGATGTATACTATACATAGGTAAAACATAAAATAAAAATAAATCTTAAAAAAAAAATGAGAAATGACCCAGTGGTGGTGGGTCAATTTAATCCTATTGGATTAAAGGCAAAGGCAGACAGGTCTCTGAGTTCGAGGCCAATCTGGTCTACAGAGTTCCAGGACAGCCAGGACTACATAGAAACTGTCTGGAAAAATAAACCAAGAGAGAGAAATGAAAGATTAGGAGGAATACAAGAGACTCAGCATCAAAAGTGTGGATCTGTATTGGTGGGGGTGCAGGGCACACATGGAGGTTACCTGACCAACCTTTATGGAATGGATTCTCTCCACCTCCGCATGAGTTTCGGGCTCTCCTTGCAAGTGTTTTAGCAACTGAGCCAGGCTTGTTTTCTTTGGTGACAGTGTTTGACATGAAGCCAGAATTCTTCTGCTTCTCCTTCCCAAGCACTGGGACCACAGCATGAATTGCACTAAACCCATTATTATGAAATTGTTCGTTTTGAGTTGCTGTAAGTACATCTGAGTCGGGTGGAAAGCCACCACACTTTGTGCACTTATGTATCCTGACTAAGGATTAAATAATAAATAAAACAAAGGTCTCTTCTCGTGCAATAGGCCTTGAAGAAAGCTGGGTTAATTAAATGTGTGACAATGTCATACAATGTGCTAGATAAAACCAGGCTAAAGGAACAGCATTGGTTGATACAGGATGTTTTACATGGATGTTAGAGAAGGCCTTTCTTGATGACATTTGAACCCAGAGACTAGAATGATAGAGGTGGGCGTTAACAGTCAACATCAGGACTCTATTGCTTCCTGTTTGGGTGTTTTCTTAGAAAATTCCTTCATGCCTCCTTCCAGAACCCATACATTTGAGCTTGTCACCCAGGTTTTGATTTAAGAGTTAGTTCATTTCACATACTTGAACATAAAGGTTATGGGATTTTGTTTTCCTGTCCCACAGACCCTGGGTTTGCCCATCACAGATGAACAGATCCAGGAGATGAAGGCAAACCTGAACAACATTGACTTCCAGATGGCAGCTGAAGAAGAGAAGCGGCTGCGGCACGATGTGATGGCTCATGTGCACACGTTTGGCCGCTGCTGTCCGAAAGCTGCAGGCATCATTCACCTTGGCGCCACCTCCTGTTATGTTGGAGACAATACAGTATGAGCCTATTCTGTTTGTCCTTGGGATTCAGCCTTCATAATGTATTTGTGTGTTTTTAACTTTCCAAACTTAGCAAGGGCCTGTCTTGGAACTAGCTCTGAGGTGTAGACCAGGCTGGTCTCAAACTCACAGAGATCCTCCTGCCTCTGCCTCCCAAGTGATGGGATTAAAGGTGTGCGCCACCACCGCCCAGCTAGAATTTTTATTTTTTTTCGAGACAGGGTTTCTCTGTGGCTTTGGAGGTTATCCTGGAACTAGCTCTTGTAGTTCCAAGTTGGTCTTGAACTCACAAAGATCTGCCTGCCTCTGCCTCTTTAGCCACCGCCATCCAGCTGGAAAATATTCTTTAATTACATATATTTGCTTATTGGTAGGGGGTGAATACGCAGCCATGGTATGAACTTGGAGGTCAGAGGACCACACGTTGGCACTCCCTTTCCAGCTTGTAGGCCCTTGGGATGCAGCTTGGGTTGGCAGGCTAGGCAGCAAGCATCTCTGCCTACTGACCTATTTTCTTGCTCAGAAAATCTTTTTTCACAAGTTCCCAGTGATTCTATATCTCCGTGACTTTTGTGACATAGGGATATGTTTTAGAGTTACCCAAAATACTTTCTCTCACAAGAGCAGCTCGAAGGCTAATGGATGTAGCTCAATGGTAGGTTACTTGTCTAGTATTAGTGAGGCACTAGATTCTTTCCCCAGAGCTGGAGAAAAAAGAAATGGAAATTTCTTAAACCTTGATATTCTAGATCATGCCTTCCTGTGCTAACAAGAATAGATGAACAGGGCAAAGTGGCTTAAACCTGTAATCCCAGCACTCTAGAGGCAGAGGCAGGGGATCTCTATGAGTACAAGGCCAGTCTGTCTACATAGTGAGTTCTGTGACAACCAGGGATATATAGACCTTGTCTCAAATAAATAAAAATGTGTGAAAAAGTAGGAGAATATTAATGAAATGTGCCATCTAAGAAGATAAAAGCCCACGGATTTACAGTAAAGGTTTTGTTCCTTATGGATCCTAGTAATCCAGTAGTCATACTGCTCTGTAAATTGCTCCCCACTCCACAATAGCATCTCCTGTAGCTAATGCTAATCTTTAGCTTGAGCTTGCTGTGGACAAGGATGACCTTGAGTTTATGATCCTCCTGCCTCTGTTTCTCAAGTGCTGAGATTACAGGTGTTTGACACCATTCCAAGTTAATGGTGCTGGGAATGGAACTCATGGCCTTGTGCATGCTGGGTGAATATTCTGTCCACTGAGCTACATCCTGTACCCAGCCTAGCTTGACACTGTTTAATGTAAAAATCATTGAATTTTCCTTTCAGGACTTGATTATTCTGAGAAATGCATTTGACCTGCTTTTGCCAAAGGTAAGATGTTGACAGAAGTTTCCTACCAGTTTAGGTGCCTCATAATAGGAGTGGTCTGTAATTATAAGTAAATCCATGTAGTGTTGATACCTAAAGCTAATGTTCTCAAGTCAGGGACTCTTTATGTTATCTGTGGAGTTAGTTTTCTCCTCTTGGGTTAAAACATAAGATACGGTGGTTACATGTCTTTAATCCCAACAGTGGGGAAGAGAGGTGGGTGGATTTCAGAATTGAAGAGTGTGAGCGATTGCTTTTAAAGCATGGCCTTTTAAATGTAGCAGGTGCAACCAGAGACCAGTTGCTGGAGTATTTCGTTCAGGCCATGACTTGGTCCTGTTATTTTGCAATGGTCTTAAAATAGTTTGTGCCATGGTAGGGAGTCGACTCAGTTTTCAAATGTTGGTTCCTATGATCCTTGTCCAGGGCACTTGAAGATACAAAGGTGAAATGACAAACGTGCTGAGCTCAAGATATAATTTCATGTTAAATTTTGTGAACATGTAGCTGAAGTTACATAAAGAACTCAGTTGAATTCAACCTCTTCCCCCTACATGATCTTTCTTATAGCTTGCTAGAGTGATCTCGAGGCTTGCTGATTTTGCTAAGGAACGTGCTGATCTGCCCACCTTAGGTTTCACACATTTTCAGTAAGTGATAAGATGACTGCTGGGGAATTGAACTTACTACGTGCATGTTGAGGCCAGAATCTCAGAGCAAAAGCAGATATCTTGGGACACTGGTTGGAAATGTGCCCAAAGCCTTGATTAGAACCTTTTCTGGGGATTGGGGCTGTTGCTTGGTGGGAATGTGATTGTCTGGCATGCTTAAGAGTTCAACATCCAGCATGGCAAGAAATAATTAAGCTACACTGAAGCCATGCATGGAGATATACAAGTGTAGTTCCAGCTCCTGGATGGCCTGAGGTAGAATAATAGCTTGAGCCCATGAGTTCTGGGCTAGACTAGACAACATAGTTAGACCCTCATCTCAACAATGAAAACTATAACTTTGTAATAATCACATCTATCTATCTATCTATCTTTCTTTCTTTCTTTCTTTCTTTCTTTCTTTCTTTCGTTCTTTCTTTGTGTGTGCAGCCATGACAGTGCAAATGTCGGGGTAAGAGGGCAACTTGTAAGAGTCCATTCTTTCCTTCTATGATGTAGTTCAGGGATTGAACTCAGGTCATCAGACTGGGCAGGACCAACTGAGCTATCTCACTGGTTCAAGAATTAGCAATTCGTTTATATTTATCTAGAACAAAGACTCATTCATGCTCTTTTTTCTTTTCGTCGTTTTTTTTTTTTTAATGTGTGTGCATGTTTTGTCTGAATGTTTGCATGTTTCTACACTACTTGCATGTCTGTTGCCCAGAGAGACCAGAAAAGGGCATCAGATCCCCTCATGTTGAAGTTATATATGGTTATGAACCATTGTGTGGAATGGAGCTCAGGTCCTCTGAAAGAGCAGCCAATGCTTTAACCACTGAGCCATCTCTCCAGCCCTCACACTCCTTTTATTCTTTCTTTAAGAATCTAGACTCAGGGAAAGCATTATGTCAGGATGTCATTTATTATATCACAGAAAATAGTCTAAATGACCGGACTGATGAGAATAAATAATAAAGTATGGTATGCACAGAGATTTGAGTAATATCCAGTCATTAAAATGTTGCTCTTAAGGCAGCATAAGGGCCTTAGTGGCACATGCCTTTAATCCCAGTACTCAGGAGGCAAAGACAGGTGGATTTCTGAGTTTGAGGCTGGCCTGGTCTACAGAGTGAGTTCTAAGATAGCCAGGACTACACAGAGAAAACCTGTCTCGAAAAACCAAAGAAAAAAAGACGGTGTGGAAGTATGCTTAGGTTTATATTATGAGAAAAAAAGAGACTTAAATATCACAAAAAGCAGGTTTAGTGATGTACTCCTTTAATCCTAGCACTGGGAGACAGGGCAGGTAGATCTCTGAGTTCAAGTCCATCCTGGTCTATGTAAGGTTCAAGGGCAGTCAAGGATACATAGATCTTTTCTGAAGAGAAAAGAAAAGAAAAGAAGAAAGAGGAAGGAAGGAAGGATCTTTTCTGAAGAGAAAAGAAAAGAAGAAAGAGGAAGGAAGGAAGGCGGAGAAGAAGAAGGAGAAGGAGAAAGGAGAAGGAGAAGAAGAAGAAGAAGAAGAAGAAGAAGAAGAAGAAGAAGAAGAAGAAGAAGAAGAAGAAGAAGAAGAAGAAAACCATCTTGTTAATTTGGCTACCCTGGATTAAGTAATAATAATTAAAAAGTTTCCCATTTGGTCTGTGTGTTAACAAGAGCTCTGTCCTAGAGCTACTCCAAGCCCCCTAGTTTCTGTTTTTCTTGTTTTGTTTTGTTTGTGACAGGTCTCACTGTGTAGCTCTGGCTAGCTTGAAACTCCTGTATAGACCAGGCTAACCTCAAACTTGAAGAGCTCTACTTGCCTCCTCCAGTGATAAATAATGAGATTAAAAGGTGTGTGCCCAACACCAGGCCTGTAACTGACTTTTAGATATGTAAGCACTTCTATAGTTACTAAATACAGCCCTAAAAACCTGTGTCATCTTTGGAATGCTAAACTATTTTTAGTATATTTATAGTGCATAATAATTAGCACCTTAATTTCATAATATCTCTATCAGTGATCACTTCTGCCACCTTCCCCATCCTGTCAAGCACAATGCTGATTTTTGTCTGTAGATTTGCTTACCTCGGAGACTTCATCTAAATGGAATCATGTATAGTACATGACCTTGTGTGGATGACTTCTTTCATGTAAAGTGTATCTAATATTCATGGTGCATCATTTCTTCTTATGGCTAGGCAGCATCCCATTCCATAGATACACCTTATTTTGTTGGCCCCTTCATCAATTGTGAGCATTTTACAGCTATCATGAATAGTGTTGCCATGGACTTGTCCACACAGGTCAGTCTGAGTGGGAGTCAGCAAGGAAGTCTTGTTTAGGATGTCCTGGTGTTTCCTTTATACAGTGATGTGACTAGATGTCACTGGCTGTCTGAAGCATTTCTTGTCAACCTCTGGGAATATAGCTATCAACAAAACATACATTGTCCCTGGCTTTTGATTCAAATACTTCTAGGGGCTGCAGATGTAAGTCAGTAATCATATCTGATTAAGATGTATGAGGCTCTGGATGCCATCCCTGGGACCTTGAATGAAAAAAAAAAATGTTTTTCAAGACAGGGTTTCTCTGTGTAGCCCTGACTATCCTGGAATTAGCTCTGTAAACTAGGCTGGCTTCAAACTCTGAGATCTGCCTCCTGATCAAAGGCATGAGTCATCACCAACTGGCAAAAATACATAGTCTCTTAATGTATATTGGGACCTATGGGTAGAGATAAGAGGACAGTGAAGGGTCTTGATTTTCTCCTCCTACCATGTGGGTTCCAGAGACCAAACTCATGGTGTCAGACTTGTCAGCTGGCACCTTTGCACATTGAGCCATCTTACCAGCCCATGGCTCTGTTTTGTTTAAAGATAGTGTTTCCTTGAGTAATAAATACATGCTGGCTTCAAACCTGCCATCCTTAGCTTCCCCGGGGCTGAGATTATGGATGCATTAAAAGGTTCTTGGTAAAGCACTGTGCTAGCATCCCTTTGTATTTAGTTTGTGGTAGCATTGATGCCCCTTCATCCCTCTTGGCTTTGGATTTTAGGTATTGTTTTATCTTTACTAGATTATCCAGTTGTTACATTGTTTCCTTTCTAGCTGGTAATGGTGGCTCTTAGGTGCAGGCAGGCCTCAATGTGTTCTCTGTACTCCTTTCAGGCCTGCTCAGCTGACCACTGTTGGGAAACGCTGCTGCCTTTGGATTCAGGATCTCTGTATGGACCTCCAGAACTTGAAGCGTGTCCGTGATGAGCTCCGCTTCCGAGGCGTGAAGGGCACCACTGGCACTCAGGCCAGCTTCTTGCAGCTGTTCGAGGGAGATCACCAGAAGGTATTCTGAGGGACCAGCAAAATGGATACTTGAGTCAATTCCAGGACCCACATGGTGGAAAGAGAGAACTAGCTCCTGCAAGCTGTTCTGTTTCCATACTCATGTCATGTGAGTGTGTGTTCTTACACACACAAAATAAAAAACATTTGAAGAATATAATAAAATAGATGCCCACACAGCATTCATCTCTTAATGTATGCAGTACCCAAAATAAGATAGTTTGAAAGTGACCTAAGGGACAGCTCATCTCAGTGGTACCAGCCACAAGACAAGGCTGCCTCTGGCTTGATAGGATTGATCTAGAATGTGTTGGAAGAGGTCCAAAACCTGGCGGGATGACCAATTGAAGTATACCCAGACTGTACACGTACATTCATTTTTTTTTTTTTTTTTTTTTTATTTTCCCAAGACAGGGTTTCTCTGTGTAGCTTTGAAACCTGTCCTCAAACTCGCTCTGTAGATGATGCTGGACTCAAACTCACAGAGATCTGCCTGCCTCTGCCTCCAGAGTGCTGGGATTAAACACATGTGCCGATACCACCCAGCACTCTTTTTTTATTATCATTATTATTAATTTTATTTTATGTACATTAGTGTAAGGGTGTTGTATTCCCTAGAATTGGAGTTGCAGACAATTGTGAGCTGCCATGTGTGTAGATGCTTGGAATTTAATCTGGGTCCTCTGGAAGAGGAGCCAGTGCTCTATTATTTTTGGTTTTTCAAGACAGGGTTTCTCTATGTAGCCCTGGCTGTTCTGGAACTCTTTCTGTAGACCAGGCAGACCTCTAACTCAAAGATCTGCTTGCTTCTGCCTAAGTGCTGGGATTAAAGGTGTGTGCCGCCGCCACCCAGCTTTTGAACACTTGCATTTCTAACAGGATGTGTCTTGTCTTTCTTAAAGGTGGAACAGCTGGACAAGATGGTGATGGAAAAGGCAGGGTTTAAGAGGTACATACCTGGGGAAAATGCTGGCTCCCTGTTAATGATGGTCCTCTAGATTCAACTGTTTCTTTTCCTCCTCTTTCGTGTGTGTGTGTGTGTGTGTGTGTGTGTGTGTGTGTGTGTGTTTGTGTGTTTGTGTTTTACTTGCATGTATGTCAGAAGAGGGCTTTGGATCCCCTAGAACTAGAGTTATCAATGTGCTGAGAATCAAGTCCAGATCCTCTGTAAGTGCAACTAGTGAATTTACTGCCAAGATATCTCTCTCTAGTCCCTTGTTTGTTTGTTTGTTTGTTTGTTTTATGGGTATGGGTGTTTTGTCTGTGTGTATGTCTGTATATCATGTGTATGAGGTGCCCATGGAAGCTAGAAGAGAGTGTCAGGGCCCCTAGAACTTGGCATTTCAGATAGTTGTGAACTGCCATGTATCCTCTTCAAGAACAACAAATGAAACTGGGCATGGTGGCCCACATCTTTAATCCTAGTACTCGGGAGGCAGAAGCAGGCAGATCTCTGAGTTCCAGGACAACCATGGCTACATGCTAAGATCCTGTCTCAAAAAACTAAAAAGAAAAAGAAAGCAAGAAGTGCTCTTAACTGATGAGCCATCTCTCCAGCCCCATGGTTTCCCTACAGTAGCTTTATGCCTATTGCTGTTCTGTTTTGGGTTTGTTTGTGCTCTCTGTTTGTTTGTTTGTTTGTTTGAACTTGAATTCATCAAAGTTCTCCACCCTCAGCATCTCATGTTCAAGAATTATAGTTGTCAGTCACCATGTCTGGAAGTGCACTGGTTTTGTTTCTTTCCTGGGACACCTCAGTGAGTTAGTGTAGCTTCAACCACCTATGTTGAGCATCCACCAGGCTCTTCCATGATTCCTATTCCTTGGCATCTCCTGGAGCTGCAGGGGACATGAGTGTACTAGGTTCTGTACTAGAGCACTTTGCTGGGGATTAGTAAATAGGGAAACAATTTCATTCAGGAGACAGTTGTCAGCATAACTGAACATACCAGGAAGCCAAGCCATCACTTAGGATCATTTTTGGTTTGTATGTATCATAGTCACTATCTATCTATCTATCTATCTATCTATCTATCTATCTATCTATTTATTTTGAGATAAGGTTTCTCTGTGTAGGCTTGGCTATCCTGTTGTTTGCTATGTAGACCAGGCTGGCCTCAAACACAGATGTGTCTACCTGCCTCTGCCTTTATAGTGCTGGGACTAAAGGCATGCACCACCATACCCAACTGATGGTTACTTTTTTGTTGTTGTTGTTGTTGTTGTTGTTGTTGTTGTTGTTGTTGAAGACAGGGTTTCTTTGTGTTGCTTTGGCTACCATGGAACTAGCTCTGTTGTTGGCCTGGAACTAGCTCTGTAGACCAGGCTGGCCTCAAACTCAAAGTGATCTGCCTACTACCTCTACCTTTCAAGTGCTGGGGTTAAAGGCATGCACACCACCACCACCCAGTGATACAGACCTTTTGTGTTTATTTCTAGAGCTTTCATCATCACTGGACAGACCTATACACGAAAAGTGGACATTGAAGTGCTTTCTGTGCTGGCCAGCTTAGGGGCGTCCGTGCACAAGGTAAGGTAACAGCTTGTATGGTGGGGGTGGGAACTTTAAAGAAATCCTCAGACAGACCAAAGCAGTCCTGGGCTTTCAGTTAATTGTATCTCGGTACATTAGTCATAATAATCCGAGACCTGTGAGGAAAAACTTTAATTGAGGTGTGCCAAAGGGAAAGAAGTTATTCTTACATCTACAACATACCCAGCTATCGAAGGAGATGTTAACACTGAAATTCCCCAGCCAGGTATAGTCACATGTGCCTGTAATTCCATTACTTCAGAGGGAGAGGCAGATTGGCTCAGGGTCCTCTTTGGCTACATAGGAAGTTGAAAGAGACCCTGTCTTAAAGAGAAAGAAATGATAATCATATTGTCTTTCCATGATCTATCTGTCTCTTTCTCTTTTGCTCTCACAAGTCAGGGTCTTGCTGTGTGGCCCAGGCTAACCTCAAACTTGACCTCCTTGCTGAAGTTATAGACACACTGCTGCAATCAGCTTCCTGATACCTTACACAGTTCTTTGATTGAGAATGTTTCTATTGCTGTTCTGTGCTGCTTGTAATTCCAGGTCCTGTGCATTCCAGTCAAGCATTTTACTATAGAGCCACCTTCTACACTCTTTGCTTTTGTCATCTCTGCTTTTCAAGAGCAGAGGAAAGCCTGAGTAGAAACTCTGGGAGCTCCTAGGTGGGTAGGGCTGCTGACCTTGAATTCGGCAACAGCACACACTAAGAGTTTATCTCCTGCCCAGGAGTGTCACCTGCCCAGCAGTGGTGGCACACACCTTCAATCTCATCACCCAAGAGGCAGGTGGATCTCTGTGAGTTCGAGGCTAGCCTGGTCTACAGAGCTAGTTCCAGGACAGGCTCCGAAGCTACACAGAGAAACCCTGTCTGGAAAAAACAAGCAACTCCAAAAGAGCTTATTACCTTTGTATGTTTGGATTGGCCCCAGGTCCCCTGGGTAGCAAGTGTAGCATGATACATGGTCTGCCTCCACAGATTTGCACTGATATACGCCTCCTGGCGAACCTGAAGGAGATGGAGGAACCCTTTGAGAAGCAGCAGATTGGTGAGTGTAAAGTTGAGGCTGCTGGAGAGGCAGGTAGACATCCCCATGGCTTTCAGTGTACATCTAGCAGATGCTCATTCACTTGCTATCCCAAGATGCCGTTCTACCTTTGCATCCTGTCCTCTTCCTCTTCTGTGGGCAGGCTCAAGTGCAATGCCATACAAGCGGAATCCCATGCGCTCTGAACGTTGCTGCAGCCTGGCCCGTCACCTGATGGCCCTCATCATGGACCCACTACAGACAGCTTCTGTGCAGTGGTTTGAACGAACACTGGATGATAGTGCCAACCGGTCAGTAATGGGGACAACACATGGGGCACGATGGGAGGAGGACTAAAGGAAGTAAAAAGACATATTTGAACATGTCCACTTTCTTCTTTATTCTCAAGAAGCTTTGATTGGAGCAATGTGCTTAGTGCTATGCCCCTAGTGTAGGGATTGAAGAGTGACTGCTTACAACTTAGGAAGGAGTAGCTTAGTTGGTAGAATGCTTGCGTAGTATGCATGAAGCCCTGGGTTCCATCTCCAGTACCTTCTAAAAGCCAGACAGGGTGGCACACACCTTTAGTTCCAGCTCTCTGAGGACAGGGTTGGAGGCATTAGAGTCATTAGAGTTACTCTAATGACTCTGGCCTAAAGACCCTGTCTCAGGAAACGAGACATCCTTAAAGGATGATTAGGAGCCACACAAAGATACAGGCAAGAGGTTATACAGAGTTACCTAGTTGGCAGTGCATGGAGCTCTTTTGGCTAAGGTATGCACACAGGTAGCAGCTACCCCCAAAAGGAGTCTAGCTTTTGCTATGAAAACCTGTTTGTTCATGTCCTCCTGTTTCATATTTTATAAATTTCGTTTATTTTATGTGTACAAGTATTTTGCCTACATGTGTATGTTTGCCTGTGCACCATGCATGCCTGGTACCCACAGGTCAGAAGAGGGTATTGGAATTCCTGGAGCTCGAGTTACATATGGTTAGAAGCTAGCCATATGGGTGCTGGGAACTGAACCCAGGTTCTTATAAGAGCAACCGCACTATTAACTGCTAAACTATTTCCTGTATCCTGTATACGCTAAATAATCTGCAGATTGCACATCATACCTGATACTGTGTAAATGCTGGGTGAATAATTTCTGTCATTTTGTTATTTGGAGAATAAAATAAACTGACTGCTGAAGTAGTTTATTTTTCCAAACTTTATTGACCTGTGGGTAACAGAAGCCATGGTTGCAAAACTGCCAGATACAGAAGACTGTGGTAGATAGTAAAACCTAATTCAGATGACCTGCAGAAATCCCCCAGCATCATTTAGGGAGTCCTGTGTGCAGGCAGCACTGAACAAGTTAGACAGGAAGGGTGTGAGTACAGTCAGCCAACTGGCAGCCTAGGTGCTAACTGGAGAACTTGGTGACATCTACTGAGACAGGACCCACTGCAGGGGAGAGCAGGTTAGTAGCAGTGAACAAGAGACAGTGAGAGAATGGCCAGGTTCCTACTGGAGTTTGAAGTGGAGCCTTAGGTATAAGGTCTGCTGCTTGGGCAGGTAGTATGTACCAGAAGTGAAGATATGGGGGTTATGAGGACATTGGGCTGAGTGACATCATGAGACTGAAGGAAACTACCCAAAGTACATAAGGCATGAGAAGCCAATAGGGCAGCTTCTTGGCACATACCTTGTGTGTCTCTAACGTTTGATTAACTGAATGCATTTGTTTCGTAGACGGATCTGTTTGGCTGAAGCATTTCTCACTGCAGATACTATAGTAAATACCCTACAGAACATTTCTGAAGGATTGGTGGTGTACCCCAAAGTAAGAGGCCTCTTGGATGGGAAGGGGAGTGCTCTAGAGTTAGTATATTGGCTGCTATAGGCTGGCCCAGGGGGAGCCCAAAACAGCATAAGAAACCAGATCTCTAATCTATGGATGTTCATACAGACTGAGAAAAACCCTGAATTGTTTTGACTTATGAACAACTCAGGTACCCAGGCAGAGAAAGTGACACCAGTTGCCTTGTTATTGTTTTATTTTGTGAGTGGGTTTTCTGTTGTGGTTGGTTGGTTGGTTGGCTTTTATTGTTTGAGTCAGGGTCTCTCTATGTAGCCCTTGCTGATCTGGGGTTCACTATGTAGACTAGGTTGGCCCCAAACTCAAATAGAGAGTCCTGCCTTTGCTTCCTGGAATGCTGGTATTAAAGGCAAGCAACACCACACCTGGCCATTTCCTTTGATTTAGGTACCTGAACCAGATGGAGTCTTCTCCATCATGTACTCATTGAAGTGGGGCAATGAAGTTTAACAAATGAAGAGAGGGTAAATGATGTGTATGAATGTTCATGTATGTATGGGTAGTACCCATGAAGAACCAGAAGAAGCTAACATCCCTTGGAGCTGTAGTTACAAGTGATTGTGAGCAGCCATGTCACTGTTGGGAACTAAACCCAGGTCTTGGGCAGGAACAAGCAGCATCTTTAACTGTTGAGCCAGCTCACCAGCCAGATTGGTAGTTGTTGGGGGGGGGGGGAGTTGTTTTTTTTTTTTTTGTTGTTTTAAGATGGTGTTTCTCTGTGTAGCCCGGCTGTCCTCAAACAGAGATCTGCCTGTCTCTGCCTCCCAAGTGCTGGGACTAAAGGCATGTGCCACTACTGCCTGGCTTAAATTGGTAGTCTTAAGGGTTGTGGGTTGTTCAATGAAGCTGTTTCTGAAAGCTTACTTAAAGACCTTTTTTTTTTTTTTTTTTTTTTTGTAAAAGAAGGGAAGGAAGAAAACCAAGAAACACTGTCCTTAATATAGCATCGAACCACCCATCTCTCAACAGTGGCAGTTCATAGCCCTACTGGGCATGTTCCTGATTTACTGGTACACTCTGTGGCTTCATAATGTTGAGACATCTATCTTGGCCCTTCAGGTAATTGAACGGCGCATTCGGCAAGAGTTGCCTTTCATGGCCACAGAGAACATCATCATGGCGATGGTCAAAGCTGGGGGCAGCCGACAGGTATGTTAACAGGGAATCAAGATGGGTACAGTGGCACACACCTTTAATCCCAGCACTCAGGATGCAGAGGCAGGGGAATCTCTGAGAGCTCTGTCTCCCCCCCAGAAAAGGTGAATCAGAAAAATGGTTGTCATTAGGTCTGAATTTCTCTGTTGGAAATGAGGAGAAAGCAAGAGGTTTTGGGGAGGAGGAGTGCCCATCAGAATGTATCTCAACTGTGGTCAAAGACGAAGTCATGGAGGAGTCACTCTAGAATAGCCACCTCAGTGGGGACAGATTCTGTTGTGAAATGTCTGGTAACAGTACCCAGTTATGATGAACTTACACCACCTCACTCTCTCCCCAGGATTGTCATGAGAAAATTAGAGTGCTTTCCCAGCAGGCAGCTGCCGTGGTTAAGCAGGAAGGTGGTGACAATGACCTCATAGAGCGCATTCAGGCAGATGCCTACTTCAGCCCCATCCACTCACAGTTGGAGCATTTGTTGGACCCCTCTTCTTTCACTGGCCGAGCACCCCAGCAGGTAACTATCAAGAATACTTTCTGAAATATTGTCTCTACAATGCTGGTTGTAGGACCTGGACCTCCAGGGCAGTAGGGGGAATGTGAGAAGGGCCACCCAGAGAGACTAAAAGTATAGTGGAGGTTTTCCATAGTGGCATGGGCCTTTAATTCTAGCTTGGGTTACATAGTGAATTCTAGGTGCTCCAGGGCTTGCATAGATGTATAGAGAGACCCTGTCTCAAAACAAACAAGTAGAGGACCCCACTGGCACCCCAAAGATCTCAGAATTCTGTCATCAGCATGGCAGCCAGTACATATGCATCACAGAACACTATCATCCAGCAGTTTGAAATGAAGAGTTTGTTTTGTTTTCTCAAAGATCAGAACCTTGCTTTTATTTGCAAGGAACAACATGTTTAGGCCACAAGGACTTGTCACAAAAAGCCCAAATTCTTTCCAACTCTAGCTCCAGGGGATTCAGTTCATTCTTATAGCCGCCACTGGCTGCTGCATACACATGCAGATATACACAAAGACATGTGATTAAGTAAAAATAAAGATCATGAGGACTTTGAGCCAAGGCAGTGGTCAGTACAGACAAGGGAAAGAAAGAGTTCCTTGAAAACTGGTCAGATGGGATTGGGGCAGAGGATGGAGAAATCATATTGCAGTGTGGATGCCTGCCAGACTTCAGAGCAACTGAAGAGGCACTGGTGACCCCACCTCTGGCATGATGGTCTTTGTGAATGTGCTGTGTTGACATGTTTGTCTGGGAGGTAGACAATAGACAGTTGAGGACAGCACATGCTCAGTGGAGGAAGCTTTAACAGGCTAGAGCTTAGTGGTAGAACTGGTTTGAGGAAGACACTAACATTTTCTTTTGTGTTTGCTCATCCCTGGCAGGTCCACAGATTCCTAGAAGAGGAGGTGTATCCCCTGCTAAAACCCTATGGGAATGTGATGGAGGTGAAAGCAGAGCTCAGTCTGTAGAGTAGAAAAGAAGTAAGGAAAAATTGAGTTTGCTGATCATATTGTCGAGATATTAATTCTGCATTGCCTCCTTCACCGCAAGAATGTACATTAAGAGCAGGACAGTGGTGATCCAAGCCATAATCCCAACATTCAGGAAGCAGAGGCAGGTGGATCTCTGAGTTCGTGGCCAGCCTGGTCTACAGAGCTAGTTTCAGGACAGCCAAAGCTACACAAAGAAATCCTGTCTCAAACAAAGAAACATAAAGAACATAAAGAATGTACATTAAATTTTGTTGCCTAGGGTTCACAATAGACAGGCATACATGCTTGTTTTCTCCAGTCTTTTTTTTTTTGAGACAGGGTCTCACTGTGTATCCCTGGCTGGCCTGGAACTCACATCCACCTGCCTTTGTCTTCCCAGTAGTGTGATTAAAGGTGTGCACCACCATTCCTGACTGTTTTCTTCATTCTTTACAGCAGAATAATGTAGCTTGTACTTGCATCCTTTCCAGCTGCCTCTAGTCTGCAGAGGCTATAAACCTTTGTAAGTTCACCTATCAAACATTGTAACATGCTCATAACGATGTAGCTTACAGTCAGAGAAAGTTGTGGAGTACATACACTGTCAGCAATACAGTCAACTGTCTGGTGGTTTGCCGAGTCCTGTACAGGCACACCTTGCCACACACTAAGCTAGACTCTTCTCTATTCCTTTAAAGTGTGTACTGAACTGGAGCAAGGAATTCCTGGTCACCATGAAAATGGGTTGAAGTAGAAAAAATGACCTGGATCCAATGATTCAGAGTCATCAGATACTTTGATTTCTGTTCTTCTTGCCTAGATTCAGTAATGAAGTTTGTTAGGTAAAGATCAGGAAAGAACGGTGTTGCTGGGTCCTGTCAGCTCAGGTTGTGCCTGTTTCATATTTTGGAGAGGCTTGCATATCTGGGAAATGCTAACTGGATAAATGGATTCTATTATGGCATCTGCCAGTCTTTCATCTTTGTTAAGGAGATTAGTAGCTGGTGAGACAAGCTTGAGTTATGAATTATCCACTAGAAGGGGAACATTAGGTGTAGCCTTGCCTCGGGCTGCATATTTTGGTCTAGATGAAAACTAAGGGGTGGAGAGATGGCTAACTCAGCAAGTGAAGGTCAGCTTACTTTACACAGTGAGTGTTAGACCAGTCCAGGCTACACAGACAAACCCTGCCTACAGAACAAACATGAAAAACTAGGAGAATTAACCAACTTGGTAATAACTGAGATTTCATCTGGCAAGGTAAATGTTGACCTTAAACTCAATAAGACCCAGAGCTGAGGGGGCTAGAGAGATGGCTCAGAGGTTAACAGCACTTCCACAGGTCCTGATTTCAATTCCCAGCAACTACATGGTGGCTCACAGCTATCTATAATGAGATCTGATGCCCTCTTCGGCCATTCAGATATACATGTAGGCAGAATACTGTATACATAATAAGCTAATCTTAACAAAAAAAAACTCCTTGTAAAGTACATGTGACCTCTTCCATAAAGATGGGTTCTGTATATTGATTGCATGTGACATCTTAAGGATTTGGGGGAGTATTTGGCAAAGGTCAGGCTGTAAATCACCTCTGGTCCTAATTGTAAAGTATATGTGACTTCTCCCATATGGATGGATTCTATATTGACTAAAGAACAGTACTCAAGATAAGGGTCTTGAGTGCTGAGATAAACCTAAGAGTTTGGGGTAGCCAGGGGCATACTATATGCATACTATAGCATATTGCAGAGGTCACACACAGTCTGTTAGCCACATCCATTCCTGTGTTTAACATTTCTGGTCCATAGTGCTTATCTGTGAGCACAAGGACCTCTGTCATTTCCAGCATAGCAAGTGCTTTAACTACTGGGCTGTCTTCCCAGATTTCCTTTTGAGGTAGTCTGATTGAAGTGGGAGCTCACTGCTCGGGCTAGGGTGACTGTCTGCCCAAAGAATGCAAGAGTCCTCCTCCTTATGCCTTTTCCCTAGCACTGGATTATAGGAACCCACCACGTTTGTCTTTCTATGTGGGTTTGAGGGCTCAAACTCAGGTCCTTGTGTTTGTATGTTAAACACTGCCAAATGAGCCGTCTATCTCCCTGGCCCAGAAATATGCATTTGTAAACTTTTTCCCTCCTGAAGATCTGCCTGTGTTGGCCCAGCAGGGCTCCAAGTCTTACTGTGTTCAAGTAATCCTGACCCAGCTTCCTCAGTAGTTGGAACTACTTGTGCACATTACTACTCAGGGCTTCCTCTTGAAAAGACACTGAAGGATCCCTGTAGTTCAGCTATTCAGAAGGATGGAAGTGTATACCCTGCTTGGACTATAGGTTTGGGCTTTGTTGTTGTTTTGCTTGTTTGCTTTAGTTCTTTTTTTTTTTTTTGAGGCAGGGTTTCTCTGTGTAGTCCTAGCTGTCCTGAAACTAGCTCTGTAGATCAGGCTGGCCTCAAACTCACAAAGATCCACCTGCCTCTGCTTCCCACGTGCTGGGACTAAAGGCTGAGCTACCACCGCCCAGTTTGGGTTGCAGGTTTAAAGCCAGCCTAGGTAACCTAGCAAAGAAACAAAAGAAGACAGGTTGCCACTCAGTTCATAGAGTACTTGTCTAGCATGCCCCAAGCCTCGGTTTGATCCTCAACACAGCATAAACTGGGCATATTGGTACACATTTGCAATCCTAATAATCAGCCTGTAATACAAGCCACTTTATCTCAAAGGGGTGGGGGTACTTGAGATAACTCAGGGGTGAAGGAACTTGCCACCAAACTTGATAACCTAAGTTTGACCCCCAGGATCCACATGGAATAAAGCTTGGACCTCCACATGCATGCCTTAGCACACATGTCCACAGCACAAAAATAGGTAAAATATAATTAAAAAGAAAAAAGGTTAAGGGACCAGCCATAGTAGCACATGTCTTTAACCCAGAACTAGGGAGGCAAAGGTGAGTGGGTCTCTGTAAGTTCAAGGCCAGCCTGATCTACATAATGATTCCAGGACACTCAAGATTACACTGAGGCCCTGTCTCAGAGACAGAGATTCTGAGACATTAGGGATGTAGTTGATGGGAGAGGACTTTAATAGCAAGCTGGAGGCCCATCTTGAGTCCCCTGTACTGATGTTTGAGATTGCTGTCTAGCACAAAGAAGTAAGTTGCTGAGCTTCCACTCTGATCTGAGTACTTTTGTCTATTCTGAAAGCTGCTCCTCGGAAGCCACTTCTCTTGGAGCCACAGCAGGCACAAGGGACACATAAAATATCAAATTTTTTATAGTTAATTTTTTCATAGACGATATGGAAACAAGATGGGCCTGTTCAGTTAGACTTATGTGCTGACAGCTGGTTTAGCCTGAGTACTTTGAATGGGTGGGTTTATGTGTTACTTTGCTCTTTTGTTCCCTGTATTTATACACTTGTGATTAGACTCTTTAAGTTCCATCTATTTCCCCTGAGACATCTAATTGGAGCTGCATTTTTGCTGGAAGAGAGAAACTTTCTCTAAAATCATTTCAGGCCTGCACAGATTTCATGCAGGCAGAATGCTGTATAATAAACAAACAAACAAACAAATAAATAAATAAATTTAAAGAAAACCCTGATCAGAATCACACTGGACATCAGGGGGTGGGCAGATCACATAATCGACAGGCTTCCTGTCCAGCTGCAAACAGCTGTGCACTTGCTGTCCTCTTGTGTTGATATGAAATATATCCTTAAGTAGAAACACAGTAGCAGAATCTGGACTAGCATAAACCCAGAGTGTCTCTAGGAATCAAGTGAGCTGGGACTGTACAAAGGGGTCTGTCACAGAATGCATCCAGAAAATCCCATGTCCTGGAGCTGGAGAGAAAGCATGAGGACCCAGGTTCAGATCCCAGGACACACTTTTTGTTTGTTTTGTTTTTGTGTTTTTGAGGCAGGGTTTCTCTGGGTAGCCCTAGCTGTCATGGGACTCCCTCTGTAGACCAGGCTGGTCTCAAACTCAGTACTTGGGAGGCAGTGGCAAGAGGCCCTGGTGTTTGATAGCAGCCTAGTCACAATAGGGTTTCCCATCTCAAAATAGTAACTTCAGATTTATTCAAAGAAGTGTTTACTCCTCAGTCCACTCAGTCAGCCTTAGTGGCATAGTTGCATGATATAGTTGTCAAAATTAACCAGTATTAATAGGTTCTTATTAACTAAAGTTTTCAGTCTTTAGCAAATGGCCTTTTTCTGAGCCAAAATTCCACCTGGAAGAGAAATTACATTTTGTCTTAGGGTTTCTACTGCTGTGAAGAGACACCATGACCACAGCAACTCTTTTTGTGTTGTTGTTGTTGGTGGTGGTGGTTTTTTTGTTTTGTTTTTCGGGACAAGGTTTCTCTGTTGTCTTGGAGCCTGTCCTGGAACTCACTCTGTACACTAGGCTGGCCTTGAACTCTGCTTCTGCCTCTGCTTCCTGAGTGCTGGGTATAAAGGTGTGTGATACCAAATGTCCAGCTCCATAGCAACTCTTATAAAGACAAACAAACAAACAAACAAAAAAAACAACAACAAAAAAACCCATTTCATTGGCATGGCTTACATTTTCAGAGACTCGGTCCATTATCATCATGGGACATGGAGGTGTGAAGCCAAAGATAGTGCTGCAGATGTAGCTGAGAGTCCTATATCTTGAAGGCAACAGGAAGTGATCTGTGACACTGGAAGTAGCTTGAGCATAGGAGAACTCAAGGCCCACCCCCACAGTGACACACTTCCTCCAACAAGGCTACACCTCCTAATAGTGACACTCTTTGGGGGGTTTATTTTCTTTCAAACCATCACACATTTACTCATGGTTAACTCTTTCTATGGAATCACAATCACACCATCTACTCACCCCAGCTAAGACACCCACCAACAACTGACCAAAAACACAGTTTTACCTAAATGCAGCTTGATGAACCTTCATGTTTACCAGCTTGCAGGAGGGTGGGTAACCCCAAAATAACTGCATCATTAAAAAGTCTCATGACAGCAGACATGTCAACTTCCCCATAGCTGGATAGACAAGCCCTCACACAGTTAACCTTCCCATTGCCATATGTTCCTCTTAAGTCTGTGTTGAAGCTGGGCAGAATTATCTATGTCTGGAGAGAGGGCAGGAAGGATAACTGGAGTCTCTGGTGAGGGTCTGATGTCCCTCTCTGCCCAGTACTTGTATGAGGGCACATCAACTGAGGGAGGTTTGTGAGTAGTCACAGCTGCTCTGATAAAGATGGTAATGGCTACTCTGCTTAAAGAACAGCATTCAACAGCAGTCATTGTAACAGATCTTAAAATACTAGAATTCACATACTTTACATACAAGTGAAGGGGTTAAACTTTCCCACTTTTACAGCTGAATTTAGGTTTCAGGTCTCTGAGAAGGACACATGGGTGTCTCCCAACAAAGAGCAAATTATCCACTGTACCTTACATTCAGAGTCGAGGGAGAAAACAGAGCCTAACTGGGCCTCACAGTATCTCAAGGACAAACTCAATGGCCCCTTTCTGGCTCATGTCCAATCTCATGTAGGTATGTCCAAAATTGATAAAACTAAACCTCAGGCAATTAGAAATATACTAAAGTAACTGATGCTTGCTCAACCAATTAATTTTTAAATGACCTAATTGCCCCTGAAATCTCCTTAGCTGTTTGTAAAAGGAGCCTGCACATTCCTCTCTTCATTATTGCCATTTGGTACAGGTGTCGCCCTGCATGTTGAAATATTAAACCCTCTTTGTTCTTGCATACTATGAGTCTGGGGTCTTTAGTGTTTCCTTGGACCCCACACAAGATATGACTTTTACTGCAGATGTAGTCTAATGAATGGACATTTTTACCTTGCAAGTTAAGCCAGTTCTTACTACAGAATTTGGTTTCTCTGTTGGGGATCTGGCATGACATACATATCACCTTGTACAGAGAAATTCTGATAAGCCAACATTTTTTTTTTTTTAAACATGGTCTCATTTTGTAGCTCTGGCTGTCTGAACTCTGTGTAGACCAGGCTGGCTTCCAACTCATAGAGATCCACTTGCCTGAGTTGGGCAGCTGAGATTAAAGGCTGGTTAGCCAACTTTCTGAAGAAAAGGGTTTAGTGGTGAGTGGATGGTAATTTGCCTTCATGATGAGTCCTAAGTGGGATACACACCGGTAATCCATACACTTGGGAGGTAGAGTCAGGAGAATCAGGAGTTCAAAGCAATAGAGTAAGTTCAAAGCCTGCCTGGGATACATGAGAATACACAAGAGGCTAGTGAGATGGCTCTGTGGACAGGAGCTGCTGCCAGGCTTGACCATGTGCGCTTGGTTTCTAGAGCCCACATAGAATTATAAATGCATAAATGGGAAATAAAAGTCCTACCTCAAGAAACTGAGCTACATGTCTGGCTAGAATTTCAAGGCTATCAGAAGATGAGGCTACTAGGACCAAAGGTTACATGAAAATTTAAGAACTACTCAGAGTTCCTTATTCTTTTTGTTTTGTTTTTTTAAGACAGGGTTTCTCTAGCTTTGGAGCCTGTCCTGGAACTCACTTTGTAGATCAGGCTGGCCTCAAACTCAGAGATCCTGTCTCTGCCTCCCAAGTGCTGGGATTAAAGGTGTGTGCCACCACTGACAGGCTGAGTCCCTCATTCTTAACACAAGGGAATGCATGAGAAATATATGGCTCATATCCAATAGTAAGATTAAGTGTGAGTTTGGGGAGGAGACACTCTCCATAAAGGCCACCAGTCAGTTTCCATCCTTTGATGTTTCCTGTCATTGCCATGGCTTGAGGGCATTGGAAAATGGACTTTGGAACTTTTGACTGTAATACCTCTTTCATGGTTTTAAATTTTAATAAGACAGCTGCTGTCTTTAAAATGTTCTAATTAGGATAATGCTGTTTATAAGAGTATAGGCAAATACATCTGAATTGTAATACAGAAATCCAAACAAGGTTTGGGTAAGAATTTAACCCATAGTTCATTAGATAAATGAGTTATTCACTTTTCTCCCAAGTATGAAAAGGGAATAGACTATGGGGACTAGAGAGATGACTCAGTGGCTGCTCTGCCATAGGACCTGGGTTCAATTCCTAGCACCCACCTGGTAGCTCACAACTATCTATAGCTCCAATTCCAGGGCAGCTGACACCCTCACACAGACATACATGCATGCAGAACACCAATGTACATGAAAAATTTTTTAAAAAGTTCATTTCATAAACCATAGTGACACACACCTATGAATGATTTCTGCATACAGGAGATGGGACAGGACCATCAGAAGGTCATACTTGGCTAGAGAGTTTGAGGCTAGCTTGGGCTACATGAGACCTGGACCGGGGCTCAAGAACACACACACTTGAGTGCGCATTCCACATTTCTTTCCTGCTTTGCTTGTGATCCCAGTACTTACGGGTGCTGAGGCCTGAGCTGCATACTGAAGTTCTGTCTCAATACAACCAAATGGTTTCATTTATTTTGCGTTAGCCTAGGAGAAATAAGTACTACTTTTTTGTTTGGTTTGGTTTAGCTTTTTTGAGATGGTTTCCCTGTGTAGTCCTGGCTGGCCTGGAACTCAGAGATCTACCTGCCTCTGCCTCCCAAGTGCTGGGACTAAAAGCTTAAGCTATCTGTGCCCAGCTTCAGCCAGCTCTCAAAAAACCTTTTGATTCAGAGAACTCTCTACCACTCTGGTTTTGGCATGTGAAGCTTCTCATGTGTACTTTGCATCATGGGGCAGGTGCTTGTTTTCCCACACATGTGCAGCTTGGCTGAATTACGGCAATGCATGCGGTCCCACCTTACACATATTTGACACATCAATTTCCAGAACTGAGAGGGGCTTTCCCCTAACTATTCTCTGTCCAAATAGCTTTTTCTTTCTTCCTGATTTCTGATTAATGTAGCCTAGACATATTTGTAGAGTCCGTATGTAGATTTTGAAATAATGCTTCATAAACCAGACATGGTGGCATACCCTTTTATCCTCAGCACTTGGAAGAGGCAAACAGATCTCTTGAGTTTGAGGCAAGCCTGGTCTACAGAACAAACCCCAAAACTACATAGAGAGATGTTGTCTAAAGCACAAAAACCGAGGAGCTGGAGATGGCTTAGCGATTAAGAGCACTTGTTGCTCTTCCAGAGGACCTGGCTTCCATTCCTGCATCCCTGCGATCATTCCAAACCACCCATCACTCCAGTTTCTAGGGATCTGACGCCTTTTTCTGCCCTCCCCAAGTGCCTGGTATATAAATGGTACACAGACATGCAGGTAAAACACTAACAAATACATCTATGCATTTGTAATGTGTTAGTTGGGGGATGGTGGCACACAATTAGAGGTGCTACAAGCCCAGCGTTGGTGGCGCACACCTTTAATCCCAGCATTTGGGAGGCAGAGGAAGGCAGGTCTCTGAGTTTGAGGCCCGCCTGATCTACAGAGCTAGTTCCAGGACAGGCTCCAAAACAATACAGAGAAACCCTGTCTCGGAGAATAATAAATAAATAAATAAATAAATAAATAAATAAATAAATAAATAAATAAATAAAGGCTGCAGCTGAGAAGACAATGAATTTCTTAATGAACCCAGATCCCCTTTTGCCACGTACTAGCTCACATAATTTTGATCAGTCCTTCTCTAAACGATGTTGTACAACAGTTGTCCGAATAAGACGGCTTCTGTCATCATGGAATTGCACCTGTTTGCTCACAACCACCATGATAGGGTTTTTTTTATTGCTGGCATCATTCGTAGAAGTAGGGACTGGAGAAGGTAACTGTGCCCCCCACCTGAGATTACAGCTGCTCCTTATCATTGGAGGGAGTTCTTCCCCAATTGCCCATGGCCTGGGGATCAGGGAAGCTGAGAGGGTCTCCATCTACTCAGCTGTGGTGAAGAAGGAGGCAGTATGGCTGCTTTGTGGTCTCCCATGCTCCTGTAGGGAATCATCACCTATGATCTATAAGTAAGCCTAACAGACTCGGTGGCTCTCTGGGTTGAAGTTCAGTGGAAACGTACTTGGATCTGTCATTGGGACCTTATAAAAAAATTAGTAGATAATTATGTCTCCTGGGGAAGGAAATCTCACAACAAATGAGAATAACATTCTCTCTCCTTGTTCAGCTCATTCTTGTGCTTGAACCTGCCTTGTGTTTTATAGTCTTTATTTTCATTCATCTGGGCACAACTACAAACCAACACTAGGCACGGATGTTGACGTTAGAAAGCAGCTCTTAAGTGACGTGTCTTTTCCTATTTGGGTGAACTGTCCCTTTAATACTGTTGAAGCAGTTGATAGCCTTTCTGAAATGGGGCAAGGGCATTTTTAAGCTAGATTCTTTACCAACAATGACAGTAGCAATTGTCATCTTTCTGGATCGTTCTTTGGTACTGTGTTTAAAAGTTTCCCTAAACATCACAGCAACCTTAAGTTCTGGGTCCCCATGGATAAGCTATGTGTTAATGGAGTGACTCAAAAACAGGGCCCAGGCTCCACACAATACATCCTTCTTGGTCGTAACTTCAACCAATTAGTGCGTCCCCTAGGGCCTGACTAATGGAAAACTGGATTAAGCTGGTCTGGAGGCTTGTTCCCAGTCTCTGGCCTTGTGCATCGACCCTCTCCTGACTGCTCCAAAATAACCCAGGGCTGCTCGCTCGCTCGCTCACAGGATGGATCAGGCGCCTGAGGCATTTCCAAAAGGAGGCCTGGAATGCGGAGTGGGCCAGTCTCTCCATAAAACTACACTCCCCAGCATGATCCGCGGCGCCACTTCTGCGGTCCGCGCGTGCGCGGAGGGCACGCTGGGCGCTGACTGGGAGCCATCTGGGAGCCGGACCTGCTGAGGTGGCCGCGAGACAGGTGAGTGGGGTGCGACTCTCCTCGCGAGACGGACGCTCACTGTCTCTAGGGTGGAGGCCGCGGGCAGCGTGGGGGCTGCAGGGGAAAGGCTGCGGAGAAGACGCCGCCTCAGGGGCTCAGCGGGCTGCTGTGGCGCGACTGTTCCCACGACGACCCGGGACGCGCGTGACAGACCCACCCCCTCCGGCGGCGCCCGGCGAATCCGAGAAACTGCGCCTGACGCGGGGGACGCCTGTCTGTGAAGTGGGGCTGCTGCGGGCGCCTCCGCAGGTGGCAGCTCCTTCACAGCGAACTTGGGTGTTTTCATTTAAGACTCAGTCAGGTTCAGCATCTAGGCCGAGTCTGAGTGCGCGCCGTGTGTTAGCATCGGGGGAAACTGAGGCGAATATTTAGGCAGGGTCGCCTTGTGAGCTTCCAGTTGGAGTTCTGGAAATTAGTCTGAAATTTAGGCTTTAATATGGGAATAATGCAAAAATGGGAAATACAGATGCTTCATAGTTTCTTTTTCAGTGACAGATTGTGTTGTATCGTCCAGTCTCATGTTGTATAGGAAATGTGCGATGGGTCACGGTGAGTTTTGTTTTGTTGTTTTTGGTTTTGGTGGATAATTAGAGATGACCCAGAGTGTTTTTTTTTTTTTAATCCCTTAAAATAAATTTTTCTACGTAAATTCAAGTTTGTTTTTGAGACAGCGTCTCCTTTTGTAGCCCAGGCTTGCCTAGAACTAAAAAATCTGCCTGCCTCTGCTTCCCACGTGCTGGGATTAAAGGTTTGCACGCTCAAGTCCTGAAAATTCATATTTTTTTTAATTGGACTCATTTTCAGTTTCATCTTTTATTTGTAGTTTTTCTAACTGTGCTGGTGACTAAGTTTAAAGGTACATACATTTCCTAGTTCTTTACCCCATTATTCCTTTTGTCTGCATCCAGTTCTCTCTGGACTCTAAGCATTATTTATGTGTTTCACATACTCATTTCTTTCTGTTCTCCATGAGAAATCTGCTATTGATTCTAAGTGAGGTTGAGACCTTGCTTTTTGTTCTTTTTGATAATCCTAATCAAGTATAGCTGTTACTTACTTTGTGATGGCCATGGCCCCTTTCCACTACTGAGCTGGCCCCAAATCCTTAATGTACTCTTTTTTTGTCATTTATCTCCTCTTGATTTTTTTGTTTGATTATTTAAACTTTTAAGATTTATTTTTTATTTGTGTGTGTGTGTGTACATGCGTGCTGGTGTGCATGTGTGTTATTCACAAGTGCATGTAGGATAGGTACCTGCAGAAGTCAGAAGATGGCTTTAGATCTACTGTAGCTAGAGTTACAGGCAGTTGTGAGACTGTTAAGGTTTCTGGGAACTAAATTCATGTTCTCTGATAGAGCAGTATTCACTCTTAACCACAGAGCTATGGATACAGCCCCTGATTGTCGACAACTATTCTGGAACTTTTCTGTTGTAGACCAGGCTAGCCTTTCTGCCCGTGTCTCTTAGATGTTGGGCTTACACACATGTATAACCACACCCAACTTTTTAATCTATTTTTAACCACAGATGTGTGTGATCTATGTGAGGGGGAGGTATTTGGGTTGATGGATATGACCCACAGCAAACATTAATAGGACTGTGGGGAGTCTTGGATGTGGGCTGGGTAGAATAAAAACACACTAACCTTTCTTTGTGAATTTGAGAACTTGTTACCTTGACAGAAGTATGAACTGGGGTGGTATGTCATAGAAGTGAGGGAAATTCTGAGAAAGTGACCCAGGGAACTATTTCTTTGGTTACACTGTGCCTCAAGTGCCTGCAAGAGAATCTTATTGGCTTAGAGTCACACACACACACACACACACACACACACACACAAACACACTGTGTTTTCACTTTAATCTCTTCTTTGTTATTAATGAAGATTTTGGCAGAAATCCAAAATCTCATAGATTTGGTGACTTAACATCAGTTTCTTATCCAGACTGTGCCTATTACTCAGCTGGTAACAGCAGTAAATTTCCACAGCAGCCATTCATGAGCTCACACTGTCATAAGGAAGTGGGAATAGCACAAAGGGTGGTACACAGAAGAAATAAAGATCCTGTTTGTCACTTCATGTAACACTAATTTGGACAGGAAATCCAGACAGGACAGCTAGTTGGAAGAAGTTAGAACACAGGAGTGTGGCTTCTTCTTGCAGCAATAATCTGTTGGAAGCAGTTATTTCTTTTTGCCTAATAAACACTGTAATTGCTTCAGCCAATTATAGGTTATTATGTTTTACATATGTATAGAAAAGGCCTAGAGGTTAAATGATTTTCTCACAAACACTGTGACAAAGCAAACTTTTAGTCAACTCTCTCTACCTCTAAAACCCCACTCACTTTCCCTCCCCCATAATGCTTGCTGAATAGCCTAGAACTCAAGATCTTCCTGTCTTCACGTTCCAAGTCCTGGGATTACAAATGTGCACCATCATGCCCAGGATTCCTGCTCTCTTGACAAGTGTTCTATATTTCCTTATCAACAAGTATATTCAAAGTATTGGGGATGTGGCTCAATAATAGAGCACTTACCTACTATGTACAGGGCCTACTATGTATGTATATACTGTGTTGAATACCAGCACTGCAAAACAACAACAAAAGCAACCATGTTTAAGTCTTTGCTAATTTTTGGTTCCACTCCTCACTTTTAATGTAACACTTGGAATTAAACCTAGGAACTTTTATATGCTAGGCAAGCTCTACTGTTGAGTTACCCTCCCAGTTTAGTCCTCTCATTTTACATATGTAAATGACTTCTGTGGTCTCATTTCCCCCAGAAATTACTACATTTCTCTCCTTTTCTCTTATTTATTTATTTATTGAGACAAATTCTCTCTTTTATGTAGCTCTGTCCGAAACTCACTCTATAGCCCAGACTGGCCTTGAACTCACAGAGCTCTGACTGCCTCTGCCTCCTGAGTGCTGGGATTGAAGATGTGTACCACGACCCCTGGCCTATTTTCCTTTCTATATTTGTCCTTAAAGCAGATCCTGGGCCTGGGAATGTAGCTCAGTTTGTAGGTTGATTTTTCTAATATGCATGAAGCCCTGGATTTGATCTTTAGCACCAAGTGCTTGGGTATGCTGGTACCTCCCTGTAATCTCAGTGGAGGCAGGGGGGTCAGTTTAAAGTTGTCCTCAGCTATGTAGATAGTTCGGGTCAGCCTGGGATACACAAAGTTTGTCTCAAAAAATGGGGGGCAGATTCTATCACTCTTTTACTTACTCCTTAGTGTGTTATAGTCTGGCTTATACCTTCATGAACTTCATTCAACTGTGAACTGAATATCTATGGTGTAGCTATCCCACCTTCTGTATATTTTGCCCTAAAGGCTTAGAGACTAAGAAGAAAAAGTTGGAAACTGTTAGTATCTTATGTTAAATGTCTACATCAAAGTCTTTAGTCTAGGGAACTGGGGAAAGATGCTGGACCTCTAACAGAGAGAAGTCTTGCCTTGCTTTAGAATTAGCCTGCATTTCTTTTCTTCCTGGGGGACAAAGTTCCCAGCCACCCTCCACCCCAACCATGAAAAGTGATATGGTTAAAAGATAAAATGCTGACTTTAGAGTCTGACAGACTAGGGACTGAACCACAAATGTGTCTTTGTAATACCAGCTTTCAGTGTGAGCTCTTGAAAAGTAGGGCCTTTGTCTTGTTCACCACCTTACCTCTCTCCTTAGAGCAACAGTAGGTGAGGAATAACTTGGATGTTGAATGCCTTATAGGATTGTTGTGCTCAACGTGGTAGAAATGAGTGCTTGTAGTAGTAGCATGTGACTAAGTAATGAGGCTAAGTTTTCTGTGTGACTTATCAGCTGTTTTGACAGCACTTTTTTTTTTTTTAAAGACCACAAATATAATAAATCACTCCTTTTGAAAATGTAGGCTCATTGCCTTATGATCACCATTCACAAATGAGACATTAGCCTCTTTTTAGTAGGCACAGTGTTAGCTGTTATCTGTCTTCTAACATTGTGTGTCTCTTCCAATTGCATTAATATTTTTAGTCACCCCCTTCTTTTTTGGGGAGACGAGGGCTCCATGTTGCTTTGGCTAACCTGGAACTTGCTATGTAGACTAGGCTGGCTGCCCAGCTTGGCCTCAAAGTAAATATAGCTAAGAGTGGCCTTGAATTCCTTTGTTTCCCAGGTACAGAAATCACAAGTTCTTGTCACTGACTATATTTATGTGTGTTTTGTTGTTGTTTGTTTTAGATGTGATCTTGTACAGCCCAGGCTAGCTTTGAACTCAAGATCCTCCTTTTGCCTCTTGAGGACTGGGACTACAGGTGTATGACAACCCTGAGCCTAGCTTTATATTTGTTGTTTTCTCTAATGATGTATGTTTTAGAAGATTAGCTTCTTTTGGCTCATTGATTAGCTTTCAGTGGATACATGCTCAACAAGAGTAACATGAAAACTGAAATTGAAAGAACTAATTAATTACCAAAAGTCTTCATTTTTAAAACAGGAGATGGCCCATGCTTGTATTCCTAGCACCACAAGCTGAGGCTGAGGCTGGGGGATTGCTTGAACCCAGAAATTTTAAGGTGAGCCTGAGCAATACAGAGGAGCTTTAGTCTCAATAATAAAAAGAAGTCTTAGAAGAGGCATGATTTGCAATTAGCTCTCAAAGAAGTTTTTGTTTTTTGTTTTTTTTTCTCAACAAAATAATATGGGACCTTTTAGCTCACATTCTAAAGACAGGAAGCAGTAAGTCATTTCCCTCTTCTTATGTTTGCATTCTATTGGCAAATATCCTTAACTTGTGTGACTTGAGAGTAAGGTTAAAGTCCAATATTGCTTTCATCCCTTTTCTTTTTTTTTCCCTCCCTTCTCTTTTTTAATACAGTTTTGTATGTAGTTCTGGCTGGCCTCAGAATTGCTTGCTATACAGGGCTAGTGAGATGGCTCACAGGTGCAAGCCTGATGACCTGAGTTTGGTCCCATGTAAAGGTGGAAGGAGAGAACTGAGTCTACAGAGTCCTTTTACCTCCACAGGGCCTCCCATCCAAATAGCAATCCAAAAAATTGCTATATAGCCAGAGCCGGCTCTGAACTGTCAGTCTTCTGCCTCAGCCTCCTGGGTGCTGTGATTGTAGACATGTGCTACCACACCTGACTCTATCCCAGGATATTTTGCCTGATTTTCCTAAACAACGTGACTTCTGCTCCGTAGTTTACATATACATAACTCAACTACTGTGGCTTATATTTAGCTCCTTCGTCTGGTTACCATTCTTTGGGATCTCATTCATCCATATATCTTTACTTATTAAGTCAAATTTTTTTTTCTCTTTTTTCAGCCAGGTGTGGTGGCACACACCTTTAATCTCAGGCCTCAGGAGGCACAGGCTGGCAGATCTCTGTGAGTTGGAGGCCAGCCTAGCTTACAAATTGACTTCTAGGACAGTGCTCTGAAAAGAAAAAAGTTTTTATTCGTTAGTAAAGCAGATAACAAAATGTTGAAAGAGGCTTGAGAGACACGGTCATATTGGATTGATTATTGATTTAAGGATTCAGGAGACCTGAGTATGTGCACTGACTTAAAGGTAGTGGAGATAGTCAGAAGGTGCTCAAGAGTAAGAGATCACAGAGGAACTGGACTGAAAGGCTACTCTGGTGAATGAGCTAACATGTAGAGTAAGAGTCCGTTTCCCTCCAAGTGGGAGGTAAAAAGAGAATGGAGACAGTAAGCAAAACGACTGTACAACAGGTTTAAAGATGTATTTATGTTTATGTGTATGTGTGCCTGTGTAGAGCTCATGGGTATCCTGTGCATGCAGGAGCCCCTGGATTGATTGTGAGTGACCATGTGGGTGCTGAGAATCAAACCCGAGTCCTATGCAAGAGTACCAAGTGCTCTTAACCACTGTCCTCAGGTCACTGTTGTTGTGATCAACCACGATGGCCAAACAACTTGGGGAGGTAAGGGTTTATTTCTCTTACACTTCCTCATCATAGTCCATCACTGAAGGAAGCCAGGACAGGAACTCAGACAGGGTAGGAACCAGTAGGCGGCAGCTGCTGCAGAGGCCATGAATGGGTGCTGCTTACTGGCTTGCTCCCCCTGCTTTCCCTCAGCCTGTTGTCTTATAGAATGGAAGACTACCACCCACATGGGCTGGGCACTTTCCCATCAATCACTAATTAAGAAAATGCCCTACATCCAGGCTTATCTGCTTACAGCTTGATTTTTTCTGCTGGCGTTTTCTCAATTGAGGTTCCCTCCTCTCAGATGACTATAGCTTGTGTCAAATTGATGTAGAACTAGCCAGCACAACCACTGAGCCATGTCTCCAGTACTCCCCCCTCCCACACCCACACACTTTTATTGCTCTGCTTTTGCAGTGCTGCAGATGGAACCCAGGACCTTGTGCTTGCCTAGCATGTATATCACAGAGCTATACTGTCAGCCCAACTGTAATTTTGACCTCAACTCTTCTTAGGCCATGACCAGTCCCAGACGTCATCAGAATTGTGGGGAGTTTGAAATAACTCTGAAGGAAATATGATATAAAGTCAATGAGACCTCCAGCATGTAATCCTAGCACTTATGAGGCTGAGGTAGGAGGATTAACACAAGTTCCAGCCAGGTCGACTATAGAGTGAATTCCAGGACAACCTGGGCTACACAGTGTGACACTACCTCAAAGAACAGAAGCAAAGCAAAAGTCAGAGATGCATGGTAAAGCTTTAAAGCACAGTAAAGATAAATTCTGTATGGATTGCTCCTTGGCTTTGTTCAAAAGGAATATACATGGGGCTAGCTAAGGCAGGAAAGTTCATTAAATAGTCAGGGTTACTTCAATATAGTGATGTTATTCCTACAGTGGGATATTTAAGTATATGGGCCTGATTGTTCTTACTTATTCTGCAATACTGAGGGTGGAATCAAGGGTTCATGCATGCTAGACAAGCACTGTTCCCAGTGCTGTTCCCACCCTCACCCTGATTGCTTAGATCACACATACCAAGTATGGAATATAAAGAACTATCACAAAATCCCTAAGATATTATAGAAGGCAGGCCTGCAAAGTGGTAATAATAAGATGAACACTGCCATGCCTGGCTTTCTGTGTGGGTGCTGGGAGTCCAAACTCAGGTTCTCATGGTTGTACAGCTCACACTCTCACACTAATGACTGATTTACCTCTCCAGCCCTAATTTATTTATTTATTTATTTATTTATTTATTTATTTATTTATTTATTTATTTATTTTTCCCGAGACAGGGTTTCTCTGTATTGCTTTGGGGCCTGTCCTGGAACTTGCTCTGTAAACCAGGCTGGCCTGGAACTCTGCCTGCTTCTGCCTCCCAAGTGCTGTTTAGTTTATTTTCATCTATTTGTTCTAGAAAGGGTCATATAGCCTGGTGGTGGTGGCACACACCTTTAATCCCAGCACTCGGGAGGGAGAGACAGGCAGATCTTTGTGAGTTTAAGGCCAGTCTGATCTACAGAGCCAGTTCCAAGACAACTAGGGCTGTTACACAGAGAAACCCTGTCTTCAAAAACCAAAAAAAAAAAAAAAAAAGAAAGAAAGAAAGAAAGAAAGAAAGAAAGAAAGAAAGAAAAAAAGAAAAAGAAAAAAGCAAGAGTCTTATATATGTCTATCCCAGGCTGGCCTAGAGTATAGCCAAAGATGACTTTGAATTCTGATCCTTCTGCCCCCACCTCTAGAGTACTGAGTTTACCAGCTTATACCACCACACACTGTTTCTGTGGGGTATTAGAGATCAATCCCAGGGCTTGCTGCATTCTAAGCAAGTATCCTACTAATTGAGCTATATTGCCAGACTCCTTATGTTACTATACATAAAAAAAATTTTTTTTCAGTGAATTTTTTTCATTAGTTAGCCCTGGAGTAACTTTATTTTCCTCAAAGCCTCCTAGCTGCTTTTTAGGGCTACCTGAATGTTGAGCTTCAGTTAGTTAACACATCTCATTTTCACTTCCTTAATGGTGGACTAGATGGGCTACGCAGATACCTTGCTTTGGCTTTCCTCATTATCAGCCAGATAATGCCAAGCTGTAAATATTAGAGGAGTGATCCTTGGAGGGACTTGAAGACCTCAGAAAGATGATGGTTGTGAGCCTGAGCAAGTTCAAATAGGAGGGCTGCATTTCTCTTGGTTGCTGAACAGGAAGAGGCAGCCTGTTCCTTGGCATCTGCTCCAGGGGAGGTTCCTCCTTGCCTGGTCTGTGTTTGCCCATTGTGTGTTCTGCCACACCTCTCTGGCTTAAAAGAACACTCTATCCCTGGTCATAGAGGAAATATTGACTTAAGGAAGGGACAGTGGCCCCAGTAACAAACCTGTAGGAGCAGGAGCTTGAGGGGAAGTGAATAAAGAGGTGCTTTGCTTTTCTGCTGATCCTAGTTTTTGAGGAGGTCATTGAGAAAGGGGAGTTTACCTCAGATGTCACACTCAGGAATGTAAAAGGTGGTGGAGTAATAGACATGTTTTGAACAAGGGTCATTGGGGTGTTTGGGGGAGGACCAGTTCTAGAAGGATAGCACCAATGGTCACTATAATCAGGTACCATGCTCTGTGAGGAAGAGACAGGTTCCGATATCTGGGGAAATATACAGTGGCAGATGCTACAGTGCATGTTGAGGACCAGTGAGAGGTAGGTTACAGGGTGGTTAGGTATAAGTCAAGTTAACAAATCAGGCTTTTTTTTTTTTTTTTTAGACAATGTTTTTATATAGCCCGTGATGTCCTGAAACTCTGAAACTCACTATGTAGACCAGGCTGGCCTCAAGTAACACTGAGAATTGAAGGTATGTGCCACCACACCCAGTGATACGTTTTCTTTGAAAGGAAGCAAAAAGGTTTAAAGAGTGGAAGGAAATAATTAGGTCCATTCTAAAAAGATTGTGTGGTTTAAGACAGTGAGTAGAGGAAGTGGCAAGACTGGAGGTGGAGTTCCTGCCAGCGAGTTTTGTAATAATGTTGATGGTAGGAAAGATTGGCATTAGGAAAGTGGTGTGATAACAGACAGGCCCTGTCGTATCTGGTTTTATACAGGCTCTGGGAATCCAAATTTGGGTCCTTATGCCTTCATAAGGGGTTTCTGTGGGGTATTAGAGATCAATCCCTGATCTTTCTTTACTGATTAAGGCTACTTTCTTTACTGATTAAGGCTACTTCTCTAGCCTCACCTTTAATATTTAAAAATAATAATTATTTTTTAAAAGTATTTTATATGTATGAATATTTTACCTGTGTGTATGTTTATGTGTCATGTGCATGCCTGGTTTCCTTAGAGGCCCAAGAGAGCATTGGATCCCCTGGAACTGAGATTACAGATGTGGTAAACTGCCTATGGGTTCTAGGAATCAAACCCAGTTCCTCTGGAAGAGCAGCCAGTGCTCTTAATAGCTGAGCCATCTTTCTGGCCACTGGTTTTATTTTTTTGAAACAAGATTAATGTAGCCTAAGCTGGTCTCAAACTTACTACTTAGCCCTAAATGGCTTTAAACTCTTGGTGCTCCTTCCTTATCCTCCCCAGAATTGGGATTATAGACCTATGCCTGTTACATTAGCTCTATCAAAGGTGAGACTGAAGAGATTGCTCAGTACAGGCATAAGGACCTGAGTTCAAGTCCCTAGCACCCACATAAAAAGCCAGGCAAAACTGCACACCTATACTCCTGGGTGACAGGAGGGTCTCTGGAGTTTGCTGCCCAACTAGTCTTGCTGAATTGATGAGCTCCAGGTTTAGTGAGAGAACCTATCTCAAAAAGATGAGGGAGGTTAATGGATCAATCACTCAGAGATTAAGAGCACTGGCTCCTCTTCCAGAGGATCTGGATTCAATTCCCATTATGCACACAGTGGCTTAGAACTGTATGACTCCTGTACTAGGGAATCTGATACCTTCTTCTGGCTTCAAAGGCACTATACATACATGATACGTAGATGTACATACAGGTAAAATACCCATGTACTTAAAAATTAAATCTTAAAAACAGTGAAAAGCAATAGAGAAAAATACTTGGCATTGAGACAGACACATATATATCTAACAGACACATGTCGACACTACACAAAAATAGAAAAGAAAAAAAGATATAAGAGTATTAAGTAAAATTCTATCTACTGCCCAGTTTACTGTGCCTTCACATACATTTATGTAAAATATATGCCCCCTATTTTTTGCATATCTGCACATTTTGGTTTTGTGTTTTTGTTTTTTGTTTTTGCTTTTTTTTTTTTTTTTCTGAGACAGTCTCTCTTCATAACCTCGGCTGTCCTAGAACTCACTATGTAGACTAGGCTGGCCTTAACTGACAGTGTTGTTGCCTCCTGCCTCTGCCTTCCTAGTGCTGTGATTAAAAGTGTGCATCATTACCCCTGGTTAGAGTTCTTGGCATGGAGAAAGCCTGCAGTAAATGGTCACTATTAAGTATTTCTAAACAGGTTGGTTAGGAACATAGAGGAATTGGAACACTGTACTAGCTAGTTTTTGTCACTTTGACACAAGCTAGAATCATCTGAAAGAGAACTTCAATTGAGAAATGAATGCCTTCATAAGATCAGGTGGTAGGCAAGCCTATGGGGCATTTTTTTAATTAGTGATGTGGGAGGGCCTTTCCCATTATAGGTGGGGCCACCCCTGGGCTGGTGGTCCTGGGTTCTACAAGAAAACAGAATGAGCAAGCCATAAAGAGAAAGCCAGGAAATAACATTCCTCCATGGCATTTGCATCAGTTCCTGCCCTGCTTAGATTCCTGCCTTGACTTCCCTTAGTGATGAACTGTTTCCTGGAAGTGTAAATGAAATAAATCCTTACTTCCTCAAGTTGTTTTGGTCCTAACAGCAATAGAAACCCTAACTAAGACAAACACCAAACACAAATTAAAGCAGAGGGAGGGACTGTTAAGCCAATGCTTGCTCATTGAAGAAGGAATGATCTGATGAAGTCTATTGTAAGCAGGACCCAAAAAGAGTATATTGTATATCAGGAGCTACTAGGTTATTATCCTCTAGTTAACACCTGCCCTAGATCAGACTCTGAACCAAGTACTGGATATAGGACAGACAGACATGTACATAAACAGTATGAAGTAGCATCTATCAATGATTGATTGATTCTTTAGGAGAGAGAGGTAGGTGAACATGGGAATTGGAAAGTGTGGGCTTGTTAGAGGGTTTGAAAGAATGGCCAAAGGGGAATTCAGTGTTTTTCTTCCCAGACCCAGCAGCACCAGAGAGGTGATGTCAGCACAGTCAGCAGTTTGAGATCTGCTGATCAACATATCTTGAAGAGGCCTGAAGAAATGGCTCAGTGAGTAAAGACATGTGGATCTCTGATTTTGAAGCCAGTCTGGTCTATAGCGAATTCCAGGCCAGCCAGAGCTAACTACATAGTTATATCCTGTTTTTATTTTTGTTTTTTTTCTAAATTTCTTTTTGTGTATGTATCTATGTGTAGTGTGCACATACGTGTATGTATGTACAGGTATGTATGTGTGGAAGCCCAAAGTTGACATCAGGTGTTCTTGATTATTATTATTTGTATATTGAGACAGGGTTTTATGATAAACAACAGAGTTAGCATTTTTGCCTAGCTAATCAGCTTCATCGGGGATTCCTTGTCTTTACCCTCCCACCCCAACCCTGTGTGCTAGGGTTACAGGTAAGCAGCCACAGCAGTTCAGCTTCTATGTAGGGTCTAGGGATCCAAACTCCCCTATTCATGCTTACACAGCAAGCACTTTACCTGCTGCACCATCTCTTCACCGGGCCATGCTTTTCTCTTGACTCTCTTACAGGTCCTGGGTTTGAGAGGGGCACTTGTGTGGATGTCAGGACAACTTTTAAGAACTGATTCTTTCTTTGTACCATGGATTCTAGTAACTGAACTCAGGTCAACAGGCTTGCACAACTTTACCCACTGAACCGTCTCTCACTGGCCCCGGGTCATACCCTTTTATTTTTTAAAATTATTTTCCCTTTATTTTTATTTTATATGTATGGATGTTGTGCTTGTATGTGTATCTTTGTACCTCGTACATGTAGTGCCTATGGAGACCAGAAGAGGGTATTGGATCCCCTAGGGCTGGAGTAACAGACAGTTGTGAGCTGCTTTGTGGATGCTGGGAATTGAACTTGGGTCCTCTTGAAAAATAGCCAATTAACTGCTGGGCCATCTCTTCAATTCCCTAGCCCCAGAATTTTTATTTTATGTTGTTTAGTGGGCTATTAAAAAGGTCAGAGGAGCCGGGTGTTGGTGGTGTACACCTTTAATCCGGGCACTGGGAGGCAGAGGTAGGTAGAACTGTGTGAGTTCGAAGCCAGCCTGGTCTACAGAGCGAGTTCCAGGACAGGCTCTAAAGCAATACAGAGAAACCCTGTCTCAAAAAAAAAAAAAAAAAAAAAAAGGTCAGAGGATCTAGGTGATGGTGGCACACACCTTTTCTCCTAGTACTCAGGAGGCAGAGGAAAACAAAGAAAACAAAAAACCCAAGCAAAAATCAAAGGAGAGTTCAAATTTTCCTATAAAAACCTAGTGGCTGTTTATAATCTACAGACTGTTTTTATGACAAGGTCTTGTACCCATGTAGCTAGTTGTCTCCTCCCACATCTCAACAGAGAGCTGATTTGTCTAGTTGCTACAACTTCAGGCTTTCATTTGTTTACATTTTACTGTGTTGCCAGTAGATAAGATGGTCCTGTGGGCATTTGCACAGAACTTGGGAGACATGAAACTGTTGTAAAAATAGGTTTGGAAATGGCATCTTTTCCCCTGGGAGTCTATTTTGCAGATGGCTGTACCTTGCTCATCTCCTTGCTAAGTATCTCGTTTCCTGTAGGCTGCTTTTATGTCTTTTGCTTTTGAAAAAATATTTCATGTCAGCATGCTGAGAATTGTGAAAGCTTGGGTACCTGGGATACCTTGTCCAGCCTTTACAGAATAAAACCGGAGCTGACAGCTCTAGTTTCAAGGCATTGTAGTTACTTTTCAGTGATTATTTAGCCTGTGGGGGTAGGGCTTCCCACAATAATTTGAAAAGTGAATGTGCTTTACCATTTAGCAGTTTAAGAAGCTCATGTTTTCCTAGGTTGCTAAGATGTCAAATTCAAGCTGTGCTCTGTTGGTAAAGTGTTACCTACAAATGATAGGGAAAGGAGTCCTTTTCACAGTTATAGACGAGCTATTTTCACCTTTCTCCCCTTCTCTCCTCCACTTGATTTTGCATAAACATTAAATCCCCAAAGAAGGAAATTAGATGGGGGAGTAGTAGCTTTGTCATCAGTGCAATTCTAAGTTGTAATTATCTCTAATTATAATAGTATACTATAACACTACCTATAATTAGTTAATTAATGAATTAATTTGGAGATAGAGTCTTACTATGTAGTCCTGGCTGACCTGGAACTCACTGTGTCAACCAGGCTAGCCTTAAACCTGTGGAGATCTACCTGTTTCTGTTTCCTGAGTGCTGGAATTAAAGACTTGTACTACCACACTGAACATTACATTTTAATTATTATTTTTGGGCTGCAGAGATGCCTTGGTGGTTAAGATCACTTGTTGCTCTTGTAAGGATCTAGATTCAGCTCCCAGCACCCTATGTGATGGCTCACAACTATCTGAAATTCCAGGACCAGAGACTTTGATCCTTTCTGATCTCCTTGGGCACCTGAGATACACATGGCATACATACATACATACATACATACATACATACATACATACATACATACAGGCAAACACCACCACACATAAAATGCTAGATCTTGAAAAAAATTTAATTTTATTGTTTTGTGTATATAGATATTTATGTCAAATATCTATATCGGTGCACTATATACATGAAGTGCCTTCAGAGGCCAGAAAAAGATATAGGATCACCTGGAACTGGAGTTACAGACAGTTGTGAGCCACCGTGAGTGCTGGGAATTGGGCCTGGGCACTCTGGAAGGGCAGCAAGTGCTTGTAGAGTTTTTGAGCATTTCTAATGCTTAAAAAGTTTCAGGCCAGGCTGGGTTGTAGTGGCACATACCTTTAATCCCAGCACTTGGAAGGCAGAGGCAATTGGATCTTTATGAGTTTGAGGCCAGCCTGGTCTACAGAGTGAGTTCCAGGACAGACAGGACTGCTATGCAGAGAAACCCTGTCTTGGAAAAAAAGAAAGAGAAAGAAGGAGGGAGGGAGGGAGGGAGGGAGGGAGGAAGGAAGGAAGGAAGGAAGGAAGGAAGGAAGGAAGGAAGGAAGGAAGGAAAAGAAAAGATTTCAGGCCAGATAATGTTGGTGCATCTCTTTAATCCCAGTGGAGAGATAGGCAAATCTCTGTGAAGTTGAGGCCAGCCTAGTCTACATAGCAAATTCCAAGACAGCCAGGGATATGTAGAGAGACCCTATCTCAAATAAATAAAGTTTCAGATTTTCCAATTAGGGATACTTCCCTAATAAAGTCTATTTAGATCTTCCAAATTCTGAAAAAGTCTGAAACCTCAAACAGTATAGTCTTAAATACTTCCAAAGAAAATAACATAAAAAATAAGATCAAGCTAGGCATACTGGCGAATGTCTGTAGTGCCAGCTAGCACTTGAAGCTGAGGTGGAAGGATCATTTGAGTCAAAAAGTTCAAGACCAGCCTGGGTAACATAGGTCAGATCATAAAACATGTAACAACAATAAAAATCCAAGACCAATAGAGTCAAATGTGGCTCAATCACTTTATGCTTTTTCTTCTAGCCAGGATCCCATTATATAGACAGCTGACCTCCTGGCTCTGCTCCCTTGCTCTGTAGACTAGGCTGGCCTCGAACTCAAAGATCCTCCTGCCTCTGCTTCCCAAGTGCTGGGATTAAAGGTGTGCACACACCTAATCATCTCTTAAAGGTCAAACTCTTTATACTGTCCCAGTAGCAATATCCAACTTTTATTATTTTATGAAAACTTTTATTACAATTTATTTTTATTTCATTTTATGTGTATGAGTATTTTTGCATGCATGTGTATATGCCTGATGCCCAAGGAAGTCAGATGAAGACATTGGATCTCTTGAAACTGGAATTACCTACAGTTGTGAGCTACCATGTAGGTTCTAAGAGCATCTAGAGTGGCCATACTAACTTCTGCCTTTCTTTAGTCTTTCTCAGCTCTGAGCTGCTCTTATAAGGTTATCTGTTATCTGTAGTTTTCAGCAACACTTCATTCATCTCTTTATAGAAATAAAGTGGTCTTCAGGATCTTAGGTGCAAACAGAAATCAGTGGTTTTGCATATTTTGGTTCAGCCTTGGTTTTTCTTGGCAGATGTCTGCAGAGTCACCCATGTGGCAGTAGCCCTGCCACCTTGTAGGGGTATTGGTCCCTGCAGTCCATGTCAGGAGACCACAGGAAAGGAGCAGTACTTTTGCGCCTGCACACAGTGGAACATTTATCTAACAAATGTGGGGTTGGTAAGCTAGGGGAGATACATATCATGGGGACTGGCTCCTTTAGCATGTACATTTAATTGTTGCAGTTTCTTCAGAGTACATCCAAAGTGGCTGCCTCAGTTATAGGTTTATCCTAAAGTTTCTACTTCTGAACACCCCTATGGCAACAAGAGGGCAGCCACAGTGACCAGGTAGGTAACCAAGGTGTGACTTACTCCTTGAGCCACTTCTGTCAATTTCCAGATGGGTGCTTTCAGGGCATTTTCCACAGCAACTAGAAGCTGAAAATCCTGCCTGCCCAGCTTAGTAGTATCACATCTAGGAAGCTTAAGGACAGCCTGAAGATGTCTATGTATCCATATATACAACACACAAAAATAGCACAGATGCACACATGTATACAAAATTCAGAGCTGAAACTTGCATCCTGTTAAAACGTATCCACCATCTCACCATTTCTCAGTGCTTTTGCCCAGGCAAAGCCCACATCATCTACCCTGGGCCATCAGTTCTGGCCCTGAAGTCTCCATAGACTTCTGGGCATCTGGAGAGCTTATCGAATCCCATCAGATTTTGCTTCATGACTGTTCAGAACCTCCTGGTCTCTCCACTCTCTGAGAATAAAGGTCAGAGATCTGTCCTCAGGGTAAGATGCCCTTGGCCCCTGCTGTCGCTTCCTTTCCTTCCTTTCCCCTCACTGCACCCCAGGCTCCCCTGCACCTGTGCTTTCTGTACCTGGATTTCTCTCTCGGTGAAGTCCAGGCCTTAATTCCTTGCTTGCCTTGGACTCTTGCTCAGATCAGCTTCTAAAGGCTCGTTCTGATATGATACAGATAGCCTCTCCTGATACTCAAACAATCCCATCTGGTTTTGCCTCATGTCTGATTTTCAACTACTCAGCAACAGCCTGACCTTGTTCGCTGTTGGGCCACCTGGCTCAGGGCTCAGTCATATTTGCTAGGTGACAAGTGAGTAGGAGGCTGCCGAGAAAACTGCTGATTGCAAATTGTCTTCCAGCCCCTCTGCCCTCCACAGTAGATCTAATTTCCACCACTTTAAAGAACCTGTTTTCCTCCATGCTTTCCTGCCATATTTTCTCTTCCTCCTCTTATTTTTCAGACAAGGTCTTACTATGTAGCTGTAGCTAGCCTGGACCTCACTATATAGACCAGGCTCACTTCAAACTCAGAGGTCTGGTTGCCTCTGCCTCCTGTGTACTGGGATTTGTCACATGCCTGGATGCTCTGCTCTTCTTCAAGAATAACCAAATGACCTCCTTTGTGGTTATGTGCCAAGTCTTAGGATCTTATCTGGGGATATGTTACATCAAACCATTTGACATTGGTTTTGTAGGCTATCATACATGAATACCAGCAATTTTATATGGCTTAATAGTTTTTAGTGTACTACAGTCTGGACCCAAGACTCAGATACCAAGTCATTTTTTTTCCCTCAACAGTCATTTTCTAGAAATTACTACGATCCCCAGTTTCCTAATGGTAAATCAGATGGTATGCTTGAGGCCTTTATTTGCATTATTTTACTTAATCTTCATAATCTTTGTAAGGCATAGGTAGTAGTATTCATTTTATTAATAAAGAAAATTGAGATTCAAAAAAGTTAGATATACTTGCCTAGAGCCTGAATAAGTGGAGATTAGCAAAACTGATGCCAGAATCCCGATCCCCAGAAGTCATTCCCCTCCCCATTGCCCAGAGAGATATCCTCTCTCTTTGTTTTTGTTTTGTTTTGTTTTCTAGACAGGGTTTCTCTGTGTAGCTCTGGCTGTCCTGGAACTCACTCTGTAGACCAAGCTGCCTCTGCCTCCTGATTGCTGGGATTAAAGGCATGCACCACCACCTCATTGTGGTATAGACTATGAGCTCTGAAGTATTCAATTCATGCAGCATAGTCTACAAAGCAAGTTTTAGGACAGCCAGGGCTACAAAGAGAAACCCTGTCTCAGAGGGGAGGAGGGAGGGAGGGAAAGAGAGGGGGGGGGGAGAGAGAGAGAGAGAGAGATCTCCTTCTTGAGATTGGACAGGGACAAAGAGGACTCTCCTTCCAGGATTGAGGAGTGGTGTGTGGACAACCTCCCCTTTGCTCTCTTGACAGGGCAGATGAGTCTGAGGAACCTCATGACGTCAGAGATTGCAGTAATGACCATCTAAGCCTGGGTCTGTGAAGACCTGCACATCTACTGCACATGATGTCAGGTGCGGACAAGGCCTATTTTTTTTTTTCCTTTTCATGTTGGGTGAGCCAACTCAATTTTATTTTTTATTTTTATTATTTTTGTTTTTTAATTTTTGTTTCTTATTTTACATATTGATCCCAGTTCCCTCTTCCTCCCTTCCTTTTTCCCTCTCTTCCTCCCTCCCATGCCTCCCCAACACACTCTCGATTTTTTTTTTTTTTAAAGACAGGCTCTCACTGTGTACTCCTAGCTGGCCTGGAATGAGAACTCACTATATAGAGTAGGCTGATCTCAAGTTTAGATTTGTCTGTCTCTGCTGGGATCAAAGGTGTGTGCCACCAGGCCTGGTGTTTTTACTTTTCTTAATTGTTCTCTCTGGTCTTTGTAGGAAACCACATGCCTTCTGCCAGTGGCCCTTTCTCTGCCCTGACTCCAAGCATATGGCCCCAGGAAATCCTGGCAAAGTACACACAGGTATTGCAGTTGGAATAGTCAGGCATTAGCCTGACATTTTTGGATGACCCACTCTCCCTGCCTTCAGGCAGGGTCATAGACTCCCTACTGGAGCTGGCATTTTAGTGACTTGGGCCTGCAGGATTGAGCCAATAGCTAGGAGACACAGGAGAATTCAGTCACGGTAGTGACCCTTTGTACTTTAATGATGGCCATAAAGGCATCATTATCAGGGTGGGTTTTAGCTGTCAGCCATATGGGTGGCATCTTTTGGAACTGCTTCACAGTGGATAGACAGCTCACTTCCTAATCCTGATTCTAGAAGGAAGAGTCTGCAGAGCAGCCAGAGTTCTGCTACGATGAGTTTGGTTTCCGTGTGGACAAGGAAGGTAAGACACAGCCCCCTCTTGTGTGATCTTGCTGATGTCCTCAGGAGGGTTCTTGCCCCGTGTTTTGCATTCTACCACATGTGACCTCTAAGGTCTGGAGGGTGGCATTTAAAGAGTTAAGAACAGAGTATACCTGAGGGTAATAATAAGTTTATGGGAAATTTTGAAATTTTTAGATAAATTTTATTGGTGTTCACATAATATAGCAGTTATGTATATTATAGAAAAGTTACACAGTGTAGAAAGGGATGATGATTAAAGCAAAATGAAGGCCAGGCATGGTGCCACATACCTTAACACCAGCACTTGGGAGTTCAAGGCCAGCCTGGTCTACAAAGTGAGTTCCAGGACAGCTAGTGCTTCAGAGAAACCCTATGAGTGTTTAGGGGGAGGGGGAGTGTGTGTGGGGGAGGCTGCAGTTAAAAAAAAAAAACATAGTCTCACAATTTGAGGAAGCCACTGCTACATGAGGTGTTCTTTTCCTGTGATACTATGAAATGCCATATTACACCAGGAGCATTTCCTGTGTTAGTTAAGGGTTTTAAACATTACACATTTTTAATGGCTGCATAAGATCATATTACTACAGATTGATTATAATACTTTTGCAGCCTTTTTTGTTTGTTTTGTTGTTTGAGACAGGGTTTCTGTGAGCCCTGGCTGTCCTGGAACTCACTCTGTAGACCAGGCTGGCCTTGAACTCAGAGTTTCACCTGCCTCTCTTCTGGCATTAAAAGTGTGTGCCACCATGCCTGGCATAGCTGTTTTTCTGTAAGAGGGCATCTGACTAGGTGCTTCAGCTTGTTGGGAAAGCCATCTGCCAGATCCATGGCAGGAATAGCAGGATTTATAACTCGGGCATTAATTTTCCTTGGTGTTCTAATTTGCAAGAAGGTGGAAGTTAAAGTTCAGGTTGAGAGGGTGACAGAGAACTTTCTAGAATGATGGAATCATTTCTTGTTTTGATAGTCAACAGAGTGTTCACAACCATGTGTGGAACAGTGTTTTGGCTTTAGTTTATTGACAACCATCAAGATGCACACTTAGGACTTGTGCATTTTCTTTGAGCAATGTTGCCACAGTTGAAGTTTTTAAGAACTAGGGTAAGAGCTTGGCTTAGGGTGAGTAATGAGGAGGCTCTGTAGGCAGGACTCACCACACAGATTGTTTGCTGGCCATAGACTTCATGCTCTTGTGTTCAAGGGGTTCATGAAGCTGTGGTGCATGTGCTTTCTTCCCATTTATGTTCTCAAAGATGGTCTTGACCACATGAAGATCCCATTTTGGTGAGGAGACAGGCTGTAGAGTATGCTTAGGGCAAGAAGACCTGTGAAGAGCAATCCATGTATAATAAAGGAGAAGGTGAAATATTTACATATAAGGCAGTTGAGTAATGTTTTTCAGGACTAGAAGGAGGGGAGGGAGGGAGTATAACTGGGGAAGGGCAGTGACAGGTGCACAGGTCGCAGGAGTGAATGGGTTTGATGGAGAAGAATGGAGAAGGGAGGGAGGAAGAAGAAAGGGGTAAGAAGCGAGGACAGTGTAGCAGATGATGGAGAATGAAAGCCTTTGGTCTTCAGCTTGAGCGGTGACATGAGCTGACATGTCCTACAAGGTCTACGTGATTGCTGTGGAGGCCAGGGAGACAGTCACTACCATGGCTCTTATAGGCAAAGATTGGCGTCTTGGTATGGATCAGTAGTCAGGGGTTAGGTAAGAAGCAAGAAAATCCAGAGCCTGTGAGATGGCTCAGTGGGTAAAGGTGCTTGAGCTGATTTTGATCTTGGGACCCACATGGTGGAAGGTGAGAACTGACTCCCAGAAGTTGTCCCTGACCTCTATACCTGCACTGTCACACACATGTGCTCTCACACATACATACAAAGCCCATTGTATTCAAAAGGGATTGAATTTGGCATTTAGGGTACCAGGAGCCCCAGGGCCTCTGGAGAATGGAGACCTGGGTCTGGGCTGCTTTAAGAAGGGTCTGCATGGTCTCCTTTCCACTAAGAAGACTGTGTGGCTAGAGCTTTTGGGAGGCGGTGGGCAGTGGAACCACCTAGCCTGGAGACAGCAGTGAGCCCCATCAGGACAGGACTGCTGTGGGAATGTGGAGTGAGAAACACTCCTCTGTTCTCTCTTGGTGGAAGTTTCTGAACCTGGATGCAGCCCGGTGGCAGGTGCACCCCTGGTGGAGGACCCCCCACAGAGGCTGCGGTGGCAGGCCCACCTGGAGTTCACCCACAACCATGATGTGGGGGATCTCACCTGGGACAAGATTGCAGTCTCCCTCCCCCGCTCTGAGAAACTCCGCTCCCTCGTGCTGGCTGGCATCCCACATGGCATGAGGCCACAGGTGAGATGGCCACAAAGACAAAGACCCCACAGAGTTGAAAGTGTCCTGGCCTGTCACAAAAGGAACTGCTATGTGGCTTCTCCTTCCAGTTGTGGATGCGGCTATCTGGGGCACTACAGAAGAAGAAGAACTCTGAGTTGGCCTACCGTGAGATTGTAAAGAACAGCTCCAATGATGAGACCATTGCTGCCAAACAGGTAACATGGGACAGCCAGTTAGCTGGTTGGGAGGAGCTGCTTGGCAGAGCCCATGTCACCTTTGGGACTGCCCCTTGTTGGTCTCCTTGGCAGGGTAGGCAGCCCTTTTATTAGTGAATGTGGCCTGGAATAAACTTGCTCCTTTCCAGGCCCTTCAATGCTACAGGTAAAGGTATCCAACCTGTGTGGGAGGACATGCAGGAGATGGCCTCACATTAGAAAGAGCAGGCAATTCTAAATAGAGATGTGGGTCAGGCAGGTGGCTGGTGTGGCCTCAACTCTAAGGAATTCCCATTGATAGGAGAGAAGCCTACCCACAGCTTCTCTCCCTTACTGGGTGGGTATTAGTCTACAGTTGCATCAAACAAGGTCTTGTGTGGTGGGGTGGAAATTTGACAGATTGAAAAGGACCTGCTCCGCACCATGCCCAGCAATGCCTGCTTTGCCAACGTGAACAGCATCGGGGTGCCCCGCCTACGCAGAGTCCTCCGAGCACTGGCCTGGCTCTACCCAGAGATTGGTTACTGCCAGGGCACAGGCATGGTGAGCAGCCTTGGAGGCAACCAGGGTCTTCTCCAGGCCTTTTGTGGGGCACATTTTCCCTCAAGGTGCTGTAAAGATGGGAGGCAGGGATTGACCTGGGAGGGCCATGGGAACATGTTTCTTTTCCTAGGGGCCTCTCAACCAGCCTGAGAAACGTGTGCCTTTAAGAGATGACCCCAAGAGCCTTTATCTATTAGACTGGGGCAACTTTTCTGGCTCACTTGAATACTTGGGTAGAAGCCCCATGTCCTCCTCTCTGGCTAGGTGGCTGCCTGCCTCCTGCTATTCCTGGAGGAGGAGGATGCATTCTGGATGATGTGTGCCATTATCGAGGACCTACTGCCTGCCTCCTACTTCAGCACCACCCTGCTGGGTGTTCAGACTGACCAGCGGGTCCTGCGCCACCTGATTGTTCAGTATCTGCCTCGCTTGGACAAATTGTTACAGGAGCATGACATTGGTGAGACCTGGCTGCCTCCCTCCCACAAGGTCCAGGGATCCTAAGATGGTAGTGCCAACCCTGAGCTCTGAGGTTGCATCAGCAAAGGACTGATGGCAGAAGCTCTTGTGGTTTATGTTGCCCTTGTCTTCTGCATTCTGGCCCTTCCCTTCCTCTCTTCTCTGCTGCTCTTTGGGAGCTGCCTCGCTCCTGTCCAGGCTGTTCCTTGTAGGCCACAGCCTTGTTTCTTCCCCTGTGGCTTTGGTGTCTGTTGGCAGAGTTGTCCCTGATTACGCTGCACTGGTTCCTCACCGCCTTCGCCAGCGTGGTGCATATCAGACTTCTGCTGCGCATCTGGGACCTGTTTTTCTACGAGGGCTCACTGGTGTTGTTCCAGACAACGCTGGGCATGCTATGCCTTAAGGTGCTTTCAGGGTCTCCTGCCCCCTGCCCTAGGCCACCTAGCTTCCAGACTGAGGACAGGAGAGCATGTACTAAGTACAGCAGCCCTGGTACCCTCCTCTGGGGAGACACTAAGTTAATTTAGCCTTCATCGTGGTGTTGCCTGAGAGAAGCCTTGAGTGTGGGTGTACTGGGGGGGGGTCTTCCTGGGCTGGCTGAAGGGCTCCCTTACCTTCCTACCCCCCAGGAGGAAGAGCTGATACAGTCAGAGAACTCAGCCTCCATCTTCAACACGCTGTCAGACATCCCAGCACAGATGGAGGATGCTGAGCTGCTGCTGGGGGAGGCCATGCGACTGGCTGGCTCCCTCACTGATGTAGCTGTGGAGACCCAACGCCGCAAGCACCTGGCCTACCTCATTGCAGACCAAGGCCAGACCCTGGGGACTAGTGCCACCACCAATCTCTCTCAGGTGGGCTGAGTATGGAGGCTGTAGGCCAAATCATGGAGTTCCCAAAGAAGTGCAGAGTGAGGTGCTACGGGGAAACAGACAGGCCCTCCCCTGCTGAGTCACTCACTCTTCACCTCACCCAGCTCTGCACATGCCTGCAATGTTCAATTAGACCAGCAGAGGGCCACTAGGGGGGTGAACTAGGCTTCCTTGGTAACATGACATTGTCCCTAGCCTAAGCTGAAGATCTGGTTTGATCTCAGTGTCCCCTTCAGGCCATTAGAAGTGTCTAGGCATTCCCTTTCTGAATGGCTTCTTTGGCCACTGCTGATGGGCTTACCTCCCCGTAGGTTGTACGCCGCAGGACTCAGCGGAGGAAGTCTGGCATCAGCTCCCTGCTCTTTGGTGAGTAGCAGTGTGGGTTTGTGCTGGCTCTTCTAGAGGCTGGACAGGGCCTGTTACCATGCCAGTGTGCCTTCTAGGGGAAGAGGACCTGGAGGCTCTCAAGGCCAAGAACATCAAGCAGACAGAGCTGGTAGCTGACCTCCGTGAAGCCATTTTGCGTGTGGCGCGCCACTTTCAATGCACAGACCCCAAGAACTGCAGTGTGGTGAGTGGCAGGCTCCCCTTCCTCAGCCCATTCATGGTACTGAGGCTCTTCCTTCACGGTGGGCCTTTCCTTTCTGCCAGGAGCTGACCCCAGACTACAGCATGGAGAGCCACCAGCGGGACCATGAAAACTATGTGGCATGCTTTCACAGCCACCGGCGCCGGGCCAAGGCCCTGCTTGACTTTGAGCGGCATGATGATGATGAGCTAGGCTTCCGAAAAAACGACATCATCACGGTGTGTGGGGGTCTGGCATGCGTGCTGCCTGCTACCCCCCTTCTGTGCTGAAAGCTGATGCTGCTGAGCATGAGGACATCAGGTGGTTTGTCCTGTTCTCTCCTACAGATCATTTCTCAGAAGGATGAGCACTGCTGGGTGGGTGAGCTGAACGGTCTGAGAGGTGAGGGCTTCTGTCTGCTGCAGGGCTGCTGAGGGAGATGAGTCTTTGCTCTTCTCTTCATGGCCTGCCCAGCCTCAGACCCTTGGCCTCTGAGGGAGCTGGGCTTTCTTTCCTCGGGGTCTTGGTATGCCTGACCTGCTTGAAGGTTCTGGGTGGTTTGGGGAGACATCTGCTCTTGGACCTTGGGGACAAAGGTTAGGATGGTTGCTACTGCTCCTCACATGGCTAATTCTTCCCACAGGCTGGTTTCCAGCCAAGTTTGTGGAGGTCCTGGATGAACGGAGCAAAGAGGTAGGAGTGAGTGTAGAGCTGTTCCTTATAGCTCATGGTATGGGAGCATCATCTTGCTGGGTCCATGTCCAAGCGAGCCCTGGCTTGTGGCAGCTGCCAGGAGGACAAGGAGAGGCTGGCTGGCTGCAGGTGTCAGCCTTGAGCTTCTCAAATATCCTCTCTATCAGTACTCCATTGCGGGGGATGACTCTGTGACAGAAGGAATCACAGACCTTGTTCGAGGGACCCTCTGCCCAGCCCTCAAGGCCCTGTTTGAACACGGACTGAAGAAGCCATCCTTGCTTGGAGGAGCCTGCCACCCCTGGCTGTTTATTGAGGAGGTAATCACTGCTGGCACCTGGCCTTCTCAGTCCCAGCCCTACAGGTATCCATGGTGCTCTCCTCAGCCCTTCCCTGGGTTCCTGGAAGAGGTGAAAAGAGCTCGCAGGTGGTGGTATATGCTCACTGTCACTGCCCTCACCCTCACACTGTGTCTTGTCCACCACAGGCGGCTGGCCGGGAGGTCGAGAGAGACTTTGATTCTGTGTATTCCCGCCTGGTGCTCTGTAAGACATACAGGTACATACATAGTGCCTGTGACACCTGCCTGTGCCCAGCATGGCAGCCAGTGATGGCACTCTTGTTCTTGCAGGTTGGATGAAGATGGCAAGGTCCTGACCCCAGAAGAGTTGCTGTACCGGGTAAGTACACTTGCCAGTATTGAGACCTCTCTGTCCAGCCATGGGGCACTTGAGTGACATTGTGCCCTTATCAGGCTGTGCAGTCTGTGAATGTGACCCATGATGCTGTACACGCACAAATGGATGTGAAACTCCGCTCACTTATCTGCGTGGGGCTCAAGTAAGTGTGGAGAGAGGCCTTCAGAGAGTACCCCACAGGGCAGAGCCAAGGTCAGGGGAGGGGTCCTTAGGGATTTTGGACCAGTTGGAGGCCTCACCTTCCTGTGGATGGTGCTCAGGAGCTCCTGGGAAGGGTCCTCTGGGCCCCGGCCTCACCCTCCTTTTGCCTTGTTCCCAGTGAGCAGGTACTACACCTGTGGCTGGAGGTACTCTGCTCCAGCCTGCCCACTGTGGAGAAGTGGTATCAGCCCTGGTCCTTCCTGCGTAGCCCTGGCTGGGTCCAGATCAAGTGTGAGCTCCGGTGGGTGAGTGGGCATTTCTGCAGGGCCTGGAGCTTGGTGGCATTGAAGGCTGGTGGGTTGGCAGAATAGCCCAGAATGACCAGACTGTCCTTGGTCCCTAGTGTCCTCTGCTGCTTTGCCTTCAGCCTCTCCCAGGACTGGGAGCTCCCTGCTAAGAGAGAGGTGTGTATGTGGCGGATGGTGCCTGGCATTGCCTTTGACAGGAGGGCTGACAGTCTGGGCTGAAGAAGTGACCTGTGTGGTCGCAGGGTGGTCCCTGCCCTTAACTGGGGCTGTTCTGTGCACAGGAAGAGAAGCAGCCACTGAAGGAGGGTGTTCAGGACATGCTGGTGAAGCACCACCTTTTCAGCTGGGACATAGATGGATGACACTGCTAGCTGCTCCCTCAACAGAAAGAGAGCAGAGCCCTAGCCAGCATAGCCTCTCTCCTTAACATGTACCTAGGGAGTGTCTTGCCAAGGTCCTTAAGTCCTGGGTGCCAGCCATATGGTGTACTAGAACCATGTGGAGAACCACACCTATGCTGGTCTCTGCTCAGGAAGGGGGTGGGCTAAGGCAGAGAAAGGCCTTTTGCCCTCTTTGATTGTAAATAAAATTCATTTTGTGAGAGCGCCTCCCATCTTTTGTTTAGCCAGGCCTGAATTCTGTCAAGGCCACCCCACCAAAACCCGCTTGAGGTCATTTGACTCCTGGGCCTTTGCTGAATATCTGTCCCAACTCCACCCCATGGAATTGGCCCAGGATCCCAGTCATGCCTCTCAGCCCTGATGGACCAAATACAGCAGACTGGCAAGTCAGTGTTTATTTTATTTTAAAAAGTTCACACAGTTTCCCCACTTTTGTCCCAGCACTGGTTTTGATGGCTCTGTCCCTGTTCTACATTGAATCAGGACAGAACAAGGCTGGTGTTGGGCAGAAGGTACCTCCTAGCCCCCAGCAGGTATACTAGGACCCACCCACCCTCACCCCCTCCCGTGGCCAGGGTGGCTGCAGTGGGGAGATGGGATGGAATGTGGGTGGGTAGAGAGCTCCTGGAGAACCAGAAAGCGCCTCTGCCCTTGTGGCACAAGGAGCCAGGAAGCAGGGCAGGATGGCGTGTAGGCAATGGCAGGTGTCTGTCTACAGGTCAAATGTGTGTGGGGTAGGCCTAGGCAGCTGCATGCCAGGTTGGGTACTGGGCCATGTGGCTCCTCATGACGACCCTGTATGAAGCCTCAAGCAGCTCTCTAGGCCTTCTGCATGTGGAAAGCAGGTGGAGGTAGCCATACCCATCTCCTCCCACCCCTAAAAATATATGTATATATATATGTAAGTTGATATATAATATAGAGGTATATACACCTATACAAACTTTTGCCACCAACCACTAAATGGTTACACTATACCAAGTTTAAAATGGCAGCAAGCCACCTCTTGGGACACAGGGTCCTGGGACTGGCTGAAGTAGGGAATGGGCAAGTAGAGGCCTGGCCAATTTCTTCCTTAAAGAGAGAGGAAGGTAGGTTGGCTCCAGGACCACCTGGGCCAAACTTGAGCCAGATGTGCACCTGACCTCAGAAAAGGAGGTCGAATTGAACTGGGTCTGGCCAGCCTCCCACAACCAGCCGCAGCATAAGCCTGGAGTTGTTTCTTGACAGTTTGTATTCCCTGCCCTGAATGAGCCTGAGCCAGGTGTAGGGTCTTGACTACAGCCTCCAAGGACTGTGATTGTCAAGGCTCACAGTCACTAGGAGCACACACTGGCTATGGTTCTGTGGCTCCCCAACATCAGACCCTTCCCTAGCCTATGTCTGGAGTCAGAGGGCTACAAGCAGGAATCCCAGTGGAGCTGCAAATCGTGGCCATCCAGGAAGTCCGTGGAGAAGAGGCTAGGGGCGGCAGTGCTGAGGGGAGCCAGGCTGAGCACAGGGCCACCAGATGACAGCTCCAGCCAGTCCATACTGTCCAGGTGGCCATCAGCCAGGTCCAGGCCCATACCACTGCTGGGCTCAGGAGCAAAGTGCAATTCAGAGGTGTCCATGGGTGATGGGGGGTGGTCCAGGATGGCAGAGCTGCTTAGCATCTGGCTATGGAGATCATCAATGAGGGAGAGGGGCTCTGGCCCTTCATGCCCACTCGTCAGCAGGGGCAGCCCCGTGCTGCTTTCCAGGAAGTCCTCCAGGCGTCCTGGGAGGGTGGGGGAGGCGGGTGGAGGAATAGCCTGGGGGAGTTCATTCGAAGATGAGGGTTGTGGTGTCTGCAGGGACCCACAGGCTGCTGCTGGGGGTGGCTTCTCCTTGTCTGGTAGGGATGGTGGCTCCTTGAAATATGCTGAAATCTCTGCCAACAGAGACAGTGGATGGGGTCAGAAACTAGGTTTGAATATGCACAAGAAAATGATGGACAATCCTTCCTACAAACCAGAGAAAAATCTGCTGTCTACAGGCTTAACTATAGGAAATTAAAACTTATAACTTGGTGGGCGCTGAGGATAATTGGTACAGTTCTTGCCTGCTACGCATAAGATTCTTCTGCATTCAAACCACACATACATGCACCAAAAAGTAAAATGAACAAAAAGATGTTATCACTAAATGAAGTATTTGCAGGTCACAGATTTGATAAAGGAATTCATATACCCAGAATATATAAACAACTTATAAAACTCAACCTCATTTAAAAAAAAAAAATAGGCAAACGATACAGTTTATGGCATCCCTGGTCCTTAGGGAAATGCAATGCCCTACCCTGGGAAAATACTACTTCATACACGACAGTCTGGCTACGGTTAGGTCGGTCAGGTGTTAGTGGTCAGAAATGAAGTACAGATGAACACGCATAAGGTTCCCAGCACCAGAAGTGTTGGCGAGAAAGTGTGGTCACTGGAACCTGTGTGCACAGCAAAGGAAGGTGAAATAGCTCACGGCAGTGTTAAAAGCAGTATGGGCTAGTTCCTCATAAAACACAAAACAAAAAGACCACAGTATGATTCAGCAATCTCATTTGTGGGGATGCCAGAAGTAGTGACATACAGTTCAAGTGCTCAATGATGAACAAGTAGATGAGGGCATGCTAAGTAAACCATTCACACACAGACCAGAACCGTGGGAGTTCACATACAGAGAAGCCACACTCAAATGGGGCGGGGTCTGTGGAGGTTTTCATCTAAAGGTCCAGTTTTTAGTTTGGGAGAATATGAGAGATAGACATAGCTGTGCAACACCAATGTACTTTATGCAACTGAATTGTCAAGTTTTGTTATATGGGACACAATAAAACTTTGTACAAACCCTCCAGGTCTCTGTCCTGGGTCAACTATGCCTGTGTAGCTGTTCATTGCTTCCCAGATGCCACCACCTGCCTTTTTTGGCATCCTCAAGTGTTCATTGGGGGATAGGTAGCACTCTAGCTACTCTTCCTCTGCCATCCCTTAAACACCAGATTTCAGGGGTTACAACTCCTTCATTAATCTCCCCTTGTCCTGATGGGGTTTGTTTTGGACACAGTGGCCACTGAACTCCAGTCCAGCCATTTGCACTGGTCAGAAAGGCCATTAAGGCTCCGTGGCAGACTCAGCACCAGATGTTCCCCTTAAGCCTGAGAACTCCTGAGCATCAGGCACTACTCCCCTAGCTGCAACTCTACAGTCCACCAGTGTCACCATGCTAGTGTTCCTGCATAACCAGTCACTACAGCAGGGAGGCCTTGTGTCACAACACTCTGCTCTAGGCTATGTACACTATGCCACCTGGGACCAGGCCCCTCGTGACCTGGCTGTGACCTCTTCCGTCATGACACAGCCCCTAAGCTGGTACCCTTCTAGGGTCTGCCCTGGAATCCTAGCTTGTCCCTGCCCCTTGTCGCAGTGCTGCTGGTTCAGGTATCTGGACAATTCTCCACACACTCCACGGCTCTACAACGATAAATGTAGGCCATGTTCACCTAACCAGACAGCTATGGAGTACAAGGAATACATATCAAAGGACTGTGCCTGCCTGCCCAGGCCTTCAAGATGACATCACAGGCCTGTGACCAGAGGTAAGGAAGGCAGCTGAGGATGGGGTTTTACCTCCACTCTGAATAAGAATATCAAACAGATCATCCATCTGCTGACTGGAGGAGCCATTTTCCTGTGGGAAAGAAACAAAAGAACATCAAAGTCCAGATACCATCTAAGCTCAGGCTAGGCAGCCAAGCATGTCCTATGCTCATCCCCCAACCCATGTGGGGCTGAGGCATTGCGAGAGACTAGGCCTACTAGAATATTTATTGTACATGCATGAGTCATGTGCATGCCATGACATGTGACGGTCAGAGGACGACCTGCAGGAGTCAGTTCTCTTCTACCATATGGATCCTGAGGCTCAAACTGGTTGTCAGGGGAGTGCCCTTATCTGCTGAGACATCTTGCCAGAGCATCCCAGCTCCTAGCATCCTCACCTGCTGCTTAGGCTGCTGAGTCACACTCTCCTCGTACCCAGGTGGCTCCTTCTTCAGCAGAGGTGTGGGGGTTGCAAATGAGGGCTGAGGTGGGTGCTCCAGGTCCATTTGGGCAGGTGGGCCAGGGGCTGGAGAACCTGGCTGGGACAAGGACTAAACAAGAGAAACAGTTGTTGGTGGGGGTAGAGGCAAGGCTCCAAATGTGCCAGGGTGGGGTAGGGCCTCCCTCACTGCCCACAGGTAATTAGCTAATGAGCTTTTGGAAGTTTTCATGGAAGCCGCTAGGGGGAGAGAGAGAATGAGGTAAGCATGAGGCTGTGAGGGAGACAGGAACACCTGGTCTCAAGGAGGCCACTCTAGGGAGCTGAGCCTGAGGTTACAGCCTCCACAGGACAGGACTCCACCCATCCATGAGCCACCTCAGCCCCTGCCAGTCAGCTACCTGCTGGGGGCTCCCAGTGGGCAGGCCAGGGCCATCTGCACTCTTATTGGTCACAGTGAGGATGAGGTGAGTCCCTGTAGAGTCAGTGACCACAGCAGGAGGAGTGACCCTCTTGAGGAAGCTGGTGCTCTGTGGGCCCATGAGCAGCTGGGGGGCAGGGGCCAGATCTGGCTCAGGTAGCCCAGCTTCCTGCTTCACCACCACAAGTAGGGGGCCTGGGGCTGGGGCCTGAGCATCTCCATGATTAGTAGTGCAAACCACCAGGCCAGGACCAAAGGCAGGAGCAGAATCCTGGGGCTGGTGGCTCAGCTGGCAACTGGAGAAGCTACTTTCTCTCTTGACAGGGCTGCTGGCGGGGGCTGTCTGCTGGGCCCGTTTCTGCTGCTCCAGCTGTAGCCGGAGCAGCTCAACCAGCTGCTGCTTCTGCTGGAGCATTCGAGTCAGCTCCTCAATCTGCTTGTCTTTCTCCTGCAGCATCTGGTCCTTGTCCAGTCCCTCCAGCTCAGCCCGTGCAGCAGGGCTCAGACAGCAGGATGCAGCACGGGCACCCTCCTCCTTCACAAGGATCTGAAGAGGGGAGGCCTGCAGGGTGAGCTGTGTCAGCGGCGATGTCACCATCTCACCAAAGGCATCCCCTGGTGTGGAATTTTCATCACCAGTGCTGAGTAGTGAGCGCTCTGAGGGGGTGGGAGACACAGGGGGTGTGGAGCCCGTGCTGCCAAACTTCACCATGCCATTGCTGGTTACTGTGGCCACCACCATCTCAGCTGGTCCAAGGCCTGCTGTTACAAGAGCTGGCGCTGTGCTCAGCCGGGCCGCAGGGAAGGCAACCACTACCTCACCAGCCTTGGACAGGAGAGGGGTGGTGGCAGGGGCCTTCGGGGCTCCTGGAGCTGGGCTGACTTGGTCTTGGTAAGCACGCAGGCGCTCAATCAGCTCTGTCTTGGTGCCTGAGACAGGCAGTGACCGCAACTTCAGCTCCTGTTTCAGCTCTGCTACCTGCAGGAGTTGAAAGTTAAAGCAACTTGAGGTGGGGTGGGGAGGGGTGGTGGGACAGGCTGTGAAAGGTGGGTGGCCAGCAGTGAGTAAGTCAGCTAGGTCCCACTAGCCATTCCAGATGACTTTTGAGTCCTCTAAACACCCTGCAAACCCCTCCCCTACAGTACTCTTCCCAGCCCCACACAGTGCCCAGAGCTCAGTGACTTCACTGGCTACACTGGACGAGAAAAGCTCACAGGATAAAATAAACTTGAGCTCCTAAAGCTACTGAACAGAAAGGACAGGATTTAAGTCCAGCTGGAGTCCATCAGCCCAAGAACCTCATGCATGTAGTCTTGTAGGGATCCAGGTCATGACACAGGACTTGGCCTACCCCATCTTCTGCCTGGGGACAGAGGAGACCGGCTGGGCCAGGCTGAGCTCCTGGCACTGACTGGCAGAGTGGAAGTGGGAGAAACTGACAGCCCTGCCTGCACTCCTCCCAGAGGGACAACCCTCTGTTACTACTTACAGTACACCACACAATAATGGAGAAACAAGATTCCTCCAATCCCAGTCCTACTCACGTACACAGGCACTGATACTGTTTTGACCACAGGCCAGACAGGCCTTACAGCAGGCTCTCAGGTGCTCCCGTCATGGCAGGTCAGGTCTGGAGCCTGCTCTGCCTTTCATCTTATGGTCATGGGGCATCACTGACTCTGCATAAAATCTACCCTTATTCTTCATGGCAGAGGCCTAGTCTTCCAGTGAGAAGGGGCCAGCCACCTACCTTCATGTCGTCCAGGTTGGCTGGCAGGGCTCCTGGTTTGCCTACTAATGCAGTGCTGCTCTGGCGCACAAGCCCACTGGGCCCTGGGGTGCCTGAGCTGGAAGTGCTGTTGGCAGAGAGGCTGCGTGGCGGAGTGGGGGCACGGCTTCCGGGAGTCTCTCCTGCTGGCCTGAGGCAAGACAGAAACAAGCAGCTTCAGTACCTCCAGTCTGCAGGCAGCGGGCCCATCTGCAGAGCCTCAGGGACTTGTGCTCCTACTTGGGAGGGGCAGGCAGGATGGCCTGGTAGTTGTAGTGCTGCTGCTGCTGCTGCTGCTGGTTGAGGATCTGCAGCTGCAGGAAGAGCTGCTGCTGCTGCAGGATCTTGGCATAGGAGGAATCCATGGCGGGCGCCCCCTTGTCCTGCTTTTGGTCTGGGGGGATGTACTGGTGATACTTGAGCTTCTTCACCTTTGGCTTCAGTTCCTTGGCCTTCTTGCTGCGCTGTGACTTCTCAGTGGCAGACTTCGGTTGGCTTTGCTGAGGGGTCAAAAGACAGTGCCATTAGGGGCCACCCCAAGGCAGCACAGCCTAGCCCCATGCCCAGCATCTTCTGAGAAGGTACCTACTCCTACATTGTGAGGCTGTCCCTGTCCTAACAGATATGGCAGGCTGGAGGAAAGGCCAACCAAATGTATTTGCACAGGTGTCACCATGACCCTGAGCAACACAAAAACAAGGAAGCAGAACTACAGCTGAGCTGTGCAATATGGCCATGCTCCAAAAGCACCACAAGCCCCCTAGAGTCCCACCTAGGAAGGAAGTGTCAGCAACCTGGAAATAAGCAGAAGGCACTTGCCCAGTGCTGCACAGGGACCTTGTTCTTGATCCAGCCCAGGATGCCACATCGTCTGTTTGTGTCCCATAGGCTCCCAGCTGGCACAACTTTAGGGCCTAGATGGTCAGAGGACTCAGGCCAACCAAGAAAGGTCAGGGGGCAATGCTCAAAATACCTGCCCTTGAGGTAGGTGGAGGTGGGTGGAGGTCAGTTATCAGGGGAGTGCCAGAGAGGACAGTGGGAGCCTAGAAATTCCTGCGCAGAAAAAGGTGACGCACGGGTAGAAGACGATGCAGACATCAGATGGAGTCTCGGCCAGGTCGCACTGACGACCAAAGGAAGGTCTGGGCAGAGGCAGCCCACTAGAGGAAGACAGCATGGACATGGGCAGTGAGGAGCTGCTCTTGGGTGCCAGGAAGAGGTCCTGGTTTTGTCAGTGCATCTGACAGGACAACATTGAGTGGGTGGGCACCCAGACTTCAGAGGGAAGAGGTGGCCAAGGGCAGCCTTCCCCCAAGGGAGGAGTCAGGAAAAGTATAAGGGAAAAGAGCCAGGGGTAGGTCAGGGATCTCAGAGGCAAGCACTGCAGGAGTGGAGGGCAGCTACAAAGCTCGGACCTGGGAGGGCCTGGGAGGGACCTGGGAGGGGCCTGGGAGGGGCCGGGAGGGCCTGGGAGGGTGCTCCATCTACTGCTGGCCCCAGCAAAGAGCAAGCACACACACTGCTCTGTCAAATGCGTAGCGTGAGGAGAGGGAGGGAGGAGCTGGGGACATCTGTGACTGTAAAGCAGACAGTGTAGCCCTCAGAGCAGTGTCTACTGAACAGGCCTATGCCAGGGGCCATCAGGGAATGCTACAGACTGACAGGAGTCCCCTAGTCAGAAGGGAACCTGGACAGCTCCTGGGCTTCGAGCCATCAGCTCCTCCCACACTTAGGCTGTGTTTGGCCGTGTTGGTGTAGGGTCAGTGTGGGGAGGGAGCCAGAGAATGAGAGGGGCAGCAAAGGAGGACAGGTGGGTCTACTGGGACATGGTCGGGGGCTCTGCAGGGCACACAGGCTGACATGGACCTCTATGACGCTGATAATACCAACCCCTGTGCACACAAGGCCAGCAAGCCCAACCCCACACCTCCAATAGTTCCCACTGCCCCAGCTGCTTCAAGGGAGGGTGAAAACATGCTGGCTATAGGGCCAGTGGCATGGTCCCAGGCACACAGCACCGTCACTGCTTCAGGAGGCAGAAGACGCAGCCTCAGGCACGAATGCTTGGCTCACTGTGCTTGCCATGGGCTGAGACTCACGGAAGAGCTGCTTTCCCCACTATGAGGTATAAAGATGGTGGCTGAAACTGTGTGTAGAGGGGGCCTTCAGAGTGACTAGGAACACGAAAGGCCATCATAGAATGGAACCCTCATGACTGAATCCTGGACACTGAGTCCTGCTACCTTGGGCTAGCGCTGTAAGCCAAGAGAAACCCCCTTCAAAGAAAAAAAAATTATAGCCAGGCAGTGGTGGCTCACGTCCTTAATCCCAGCACTTGGGAGGCAGAGGCAGGTGGATCTCTGAGTTCAAGACCAGCCTGGTCTACAAAGCAAGTTCCAGGACAGACTCCAAAGCCACAGAAAAACCCTGTCTTAAAAAAACTTAGCACGCACGCACACACACACACACACACACACACACACACACCACATAAAACCCAACATTTTAATTGTGTATGCACACATGTCACTGTATGTGAAGATCAGAAAACAACTTGTGGAAGTCTGTATTTTCCTTCCACCATGGGCGAAGCTCAAACTCAGGATGTCAGGCTTGGTGGCAAGTGCCTTTACCCAGTGAGCCACCTGCCTGGCCCAAGCCTCTTTAATCTAGGTCCAGTCTGTGACAGTGTGTTATTAGTAACAAAAACAGTCTAAGATAGTGTTCAGTGGGCTATGACAGTAAGTCAGTGTCACTACAGGCAGTACAAAGATCAGAAGCGATCCCCCACATCGCCTTAGGCCAGGTGCTTGACTAGAAGATGCACACCCCACCCTTTGCAGTTGTTCCCACAACTAGAATGACATCATAGCAGGACTTCAAAATACAGGGAAGAGAGGACAGCAACTGGCAGAAGTACCTTAATGAGTGTGGGGACAGGCTTGGCAGTGGGGACGGCAGTTCCGTTGGTGAGGCTGGGGGACAGCAGAGGTGGGGGAGGCAGAGGAGGCTGCTCTGCCAGGAAAAGTGCTTCTCCAGCATCAGGACCCACTGGGAGTTGAGAGAGAACCTGGGAGAAAGGGAGAAGTGAGGACCCTGACACCCCCAAATGTAGTGTACTTACCCTGCCCTTTACCCTCATGATGGAAGGACAAAGAGTAAGTGGCAATCAGGGGGGTAACAGCAGGGTACAAAGCTAGGCTGGCGGGGAGAGAACTTGAGAAGGCAGACAGAGGTGGTAGCACTTCACTGAACCAGCAGGCAGCTAGGAAGAGCCAGCAAGAGTGGGCAGGCCAGGGAGGCTGAGAACCCAGCCGCAGGACCCCAGCCCAGGCTTTATGCTCTGCCGCTGGACTTAGGGTCCACTACAGATGTCAAGATACTGGCATGTGAAATAGAACCCCCACACCTATCCCTCAGGCATAGTAGGAAGGGACCAAATCAGAGCAAGTGGGAGGAAGAATCTGGAAGCAGGAGAACTCACCTGAGTGGGTGATGTGCAGGTGGCACTGGGCAGTGCTTCGCTGACTCTGGACTCCAGGGGTGATGGCACTGAACCCTGGGACTCATGGCTGGCAGGCTGCTCAGGGGATAAGGCATCACTGCTATCCTCATCGAAGGAGGAGCTGTCTGCTACCTTTGGGTAATTCACCTGGCCCACTGAAACGCAAAGCCCGTGTAAGATTGCTGCAGCCAGAGTACATGTAGGTGCTGGCAAGACGGGCTGTCAGAACCCAGCAACCACCCCACCTCAGTGTGGGGCTCAGATGCAAGCAGTCAGCATTCTGAAACAGGCTTGCCAGAGCCACCCAGCTTACTAACGGGGCCTCATGTATCAACTCTGTGCTGTGCTTTGTTTCCAATGCTTACAGTTACACAGTGAAGGGCATGTACCTGCTGCTGAGACACAATGGTGACAAGTGAGCACAACTCCTGCTCAGAGCTCAACAAGGCCACACAGCCTAAGGCTCTGAGGCTATGGAGGGATGTCCCTGGAAAGGGACGTCCATGACACAGGTACATGGGGTCAGTGGAAATGTGAACCCAAGACCAAATCTTGGGCAGCAAAGGTGCCAGGACAGTCCACTGCCTTAAGTACCCTGATTGGCCCAAAGCCACATCTTGACAGATGGCTGAAACAGGGCAGAAGCAGGGACAGGGGCCCCAGTGTGGGATCACAGTGGCAGGCAGGAGGCGGAAGCACAGGCTAGGAGGGTATGTTAAGAGACATGTCACAACCATTGCCTCCACAGCCAGGGGAGAGGTGGGGACCCAGATGAAAAAGAGGAACAAGCCCGCAGCCTCTTCCTCTCCAGCCATGACCTGAGGCTTTCTAACGCAAGGGACTGAGGAGAAACATACACGCTTCTCCCTCACCAGCAGACTGTGCTGATGGGCTCCCAGCAAGGGGAGTAAGAGACAGCTCAGAGACAGCAGCTAGGTGGGGCCAAGCACGTGACAATGCGGATCGTCCACAGAATCTACAGTTCACACTGAGCTGGGCCCACCCTGAAGAAAGCCACTGGCCATGCTGAGAGGATGGAGACCCACAAATCCTCTCTCCTTTCCTACACCCAGCTGTGTCCTGGAAGCAGAGCTGGATGGGCCCTGCCTTCTGACAGGTAATGGCCGAGGGACTTTGGAGCAGAAAACATGCTCATCTCAAAGCGCACGCTGAGGAAGCACTCAGGTCTGAGGGAAGGGGATGACAGGAGACTTAAGTGATGGAGCTGTCTAAAGACAGTGGATGTGTGTACGCATGGTCAAGAGTGGGTGAACACCAGGCCCTCGACAGCCCCACCACCCCAGTCTCAAACATGGGTCTGGGTTCTACTTCCTCGCAAGTGCCTCCCCAAACACCCTCTCACATCTCCTGGTGAGTCCCTGTTCCACATGTCTAGGCTAAAGTTTCTGTTGAACTCAGCCCCTTTCAAGCCTCCTCACCAATGATGGCTTCCTTCAGGCTGGACTCCACAGGCAAGATGTTCTTCTCCACCAGTTCCATGGGGCCGGGCCTCTGTGCGATCTTTTCATTGAGGTCGTCAGCCAGCCTGGCTCTCTTCAGCTTCAGCTGCTTGGCCTGGAGAGAAGGCTCAGCCGAGGTCTCTACCATGGGAGAGAAGGGGTTCAGAAAGATGGAAGGAAAGGCCCTGGTCCTGCCCTGGGACCTCCAGAGCAACAGGAGTTGACACCGCAGGGTGAAAAGCATGCCCAGGCAGAGGAGGGTAACCTGGCTTCCTGCATCACAGGACAACTAGAGCCAGGCCAGGCCAGCTCCGAGGGGTGTCTGAGGTAGAGCGGTAGCCAGAGGACCACCAGATAAAGGACAGATCCTGCTCCACTTAGACATGGGCACTGTGGCAGACTGTTCTTTGTTCTGGTTCTCAGCAGCATCAGTCACAAAATATGGGCTCTGACTTGAAAAGGTCTTCTCTAGATTCCCAATGACACCAAACTTGGCAAGCCAAGAGTGGGCATATATGTGCCACTGTCTGGAACACAAACCTTTCTTCGGCTAAAACTGCAGAGAGCAGGAACGGCTGGGCCAGCTGCAGTGTGTCTAGGTGAGTGTGCCTGCCCTCACAGGTGCTTAGGCCAATGCCAGTGAATGAGCAAGTAAGCAAGCAAATGAATGCAAAAACAAAGTAACTTTTTACAAGAGACAGGCTCTGCCCTGGCAGACAGAGACAGTTCTGGACCAGTGGGTGGTGGACCCAAGAGAAGGGTCAGGTCAACCTGGGCGAATGAGTCCATGCGTCTCACACACTTCTCACACACTCCCAAAAGCCAGTGGCAGCCACATAACTGTGTCTGACTGAAGCCACAGCCGGCCCCTGCCAGCAGAAGATGGACAGCAGAAAGGCACAAGAGCAGAGTGAAAACAGGGTCAGGTGGGGAAGCACCTCCAACCTCACACACCTTCCAGAATATGCATTCTGACCAGTTCTGATCTCTCTGGGCGGGAACGGATCTTCCGTTTCAGATAGTCCTCGGTCTATGGAAAAACACACCAATAAATTCAAGACTGGACATACTCTTATGTATGGACAGGACCACAAAACATGATTTTGTTGTAGTAGCTTGGTGACCGCAGGGTCACAAGCAAGGGGAGGTGTGAGAGTATACACCAGCCTCCAGCTGCATCAGTACATCCCTCTCAGGTCACTATTGCATGGATTTAAAACTTAATACCTTTTGGTTGTTGTTTTTACCTAACGGGGTTTCTCTGTGTAGCCTTGGCTGTCCTGGCACCCACTCTGTAAACCAGGCTGGCCTTGAACTCACAGAGATCTGCCTGCCTCTGCCTCCTGAGTGCTGGGATAAAAGGTGTGTGCTGCTCCCACCACCAACACAGGCTAAAATTTATTATACTACACAAGTAATTAAGACCAGAAAACAAAAAGTAACCAGTTTTAACATAACCATTAACGACTTTTCGTTTTTGGTTTTTGAAGACAGGGTTTCTCTATGTGTCGCTTTGGAGCCTGTCCTGTAGATCAGGCTGGCCTCGAACTCACAGATACCTGATTGCCTATGCCTCCCGAGTGCTGGGATCAAAGGCATGCACCACCAATGCCCAGCAGTTAACATCTTTTTTGCTGTCATTCTTTCATGTAGTTTGATTCTGCAGAGCTGTAATCATTCTGGATGTCATTTTATGTCCTATTTCAAAAACCTTGCATTGCGTGATCTCAAGAGCATTTTTAATTCCGTCTAAATGACTGCCAAATGCAATACTAATTTTGATACACGGTGTCAGAGCTCTAGTTCCTTAAAGTCCAATGTCCTCATTTCTGCATTTATTAGACGCTGGAGAACAAAACCATTCCTTCAGCAGCCACTGAGCCCCTGCTGCTTGTGGCTAATTACAGTACATATGAATGCAGAGCCTATACTCTTCACCTCTGCAACAGCATTTTCAGATTGTAAGTCAAGAAAGGATGGGGCAAGGTAGGTTAGAGTAGAAAAGAGGTTATTGGGGCACACCTCTTATACTACAGATCAGCCTGGTTCTCATGCTACTGGCTGCTGCCTGGAATCTGAGGCGCATCAACCCCTCTGCATTGAGCAGGGTCAGCTGCAGCAGCTCTCACAGACAGCGGCTCTAGCCATGCCCCAGGTGGGATTCTGGAGGGACTTCCAGCTTAGAGAACTCAGCCAGGTGCTGGGAGCGCCCACCAGAGAAACTACACCTAGTCAAATACAACTGTTGTCTCTTGGGTACTGAGTGATAGTCTTTACAACAAACAGTAAATCTACAAAGGATGCCCGCTGGGTAGGGCCTGGCTTCTTAGAAGTTACTAAGAAAATTAGTCTGCTTCTGGTGCAGATGGTAAAGAAGGGATTTTGTGGCTGAGGTCACTGAAGGCATCCCTGGGGCTGAAGAGCACAAGCAGCTGACAGGAAAGGAACCAGCCACACATGATGGGCTGTGTCTGATAGCTCCTCGAGAACCTGACACTGTTGCCACAGCCAGCTTTGGGTCTCAATGAGATGCTGTCAGCATAGGAGTTACAGAAATAGGGAGTGGAGATGTGACCAGAATCCTGTAAGGAATGCTCTGGAACATAAGCTGACAGTGCTGTTTTATACTCAGATGCAAAAGTAGCTCATCAAAGTTATGAATTGGTATAATTGAGTAAAGCAAGTTATGCTGTGAACAATCCAATATACTTATTTTTCTTATTTAAATTAAGACAGCTTAGTGTGAGCTTAAATATTAAAACTGTTATTGTAATCTGGAAGTCATTTGTGAACAGATTGCAACATTTAAAATGGCTCAGTGGGTAAAGGTGCTTGCTACTGAGCCTGCTGACTTCAGTTTGACCCCCCAGGACCTACACAGTGAAGGGAGAGAACCAACTCCTGCAGTTAGCCTCTGACGTGTGTGTGTGAGTGTGTGTGTGTGTGTGTGTGTGTGTGTGTGTGTATGTGTATGCGCGCGCACGCGCCCCTAGGTTTGAATTCCCACATTATCACTTTCTACCTGGACAGATTAACTTCTGCTGCATCTAAAACAAGTGGCCAGCACCTAAGTCCTGAGGGATCCTGTATGGACAAACATGAAATACACGACGTCATACACAGCAACACTCTATAGGACAGTGGTGTCTAACCGGGTCCCACTGTTCCCTGCTCTGACATGCCTAGCTATAATGCTGGCCCTTTTTCCTTGCTGGGTCTCTCTGGCTCCCATCAAGTGGAAGTGTGTGCAGTTTGTTACTGTTTCTCAGTACGCATGACTTCATTCTTCCTACTTGCTAACAGTTAACCATGATTTTCTAAAGAGAAAAAACAGTCTCAGGAGTAAGTACATTAGTCTCTAAGGATGGTGGGAGGCCCAGGAAACCAAGGCCAGCAGCACTCCAATGGGAGCAAGAGAGGAAACATGAGCTGATCACTTCCCCATCTCCACCCACATCAGGCATAGCACATTCCACAGGGGCCAGAGGGAACTGAAAGGAAGGATGGGATGCAGCTAAGGGATCTACCACCACAGGGAGCGTGGCTTCCAGTGTAAAAGGGTATATGTGGGTGTTGCCTGCTTCAGGGCAGATGGAAATGGAAGCTTACGAGAATGTCCACAAGGCTGTGGGTGGTGTCCCTAAGTGGAAAGCCTGCACATGTGTGGCATTGTCGCAGATCATCTACATAAGGCTCAATGGAGGAATGATAGTGGTCTTCAAGGTCAGGTTTGGGGAGGAAGCCCTGACACCTTCACAAGGCCTCTAAGGCACTAAAAGTGTCTACCAGGTAAGGTGGCTGGAAAGGCCCGAGACATCTATTATTTAGAGCTAGAAGTTGCAGGCTGACCCCAAGACTGTGCTAACTGAAAGGAAACACAGCTGGGGGATGACAACGACAGTGTACTCTAGAGGTCTTCAGGGAAGGGAGCCTTACCCTGGCCCGCTCCAGGCTCCTTCTCTGCTCATGAAATGCAGCTGGACTTTTCAGAGCTGTTGAGAGAAAACCATAAAAGCATTACTTTTAGAGGCGGGGGCTGGCTCAGTGCTAGAGAACCTACTTGGCACAGGCAAGGCTCTGGGCTCAGTCCTCAGAACCACTACCCAAATCCCAAACAGCAGAGCACAATTCCTAGTGACACATCGAGAACAACATTACAGCTGCAGCAGGAAGCCTGTGTCTTCATGGCTAGTCACTTTAGGACCCAGCAGTCCATCCTGAGCTTAGCTTCAGTCCCACACCACTCTCGGGCTCCAAGATCGCCTGGTTCAGAAGAGATGTGAGTGGATCCACCTTGCTTTTGCGGTCTCATTAGGAACTGTAGTGGCTAGATGGGATAGTTAAACCAGAAAGGCTTGTGTCTCCTCAGCATTATTTCCTTCTTCAGTTGGTATCAACAGCACTATTAAAGTGAACTCAGCTTCATCTTTGAAAACTAAAAAATTTCAGTCATTGTTGGCTGGCCCTGGTGAAAGGACACATTACTGCTGACAGAAGGCTGGGTCCTATTCTGGAGCCCAGGGCTATCATAGGAACCTCAACTTCTGTCTCCAGTGGCAAGTCCAGCCACAGCCCCTCTGCAAATACACCACGAGCACCCCACGTCTATTGTAAGGTGACACATGACAACCCAAGACACTGAGGAGGATGGGGAAGCGAGTGGCTCACTTTACTAGGGAACAAGGGCAGTAGGTGAGAAATATGCAAGGCTGTGGTCAGTTTCACTTCTGCTGCCCAAGGCTGCAGACAGCTGTGAGACTGTGTGCAAAGATAACCTTCCAGGCTGCTGGCTGTGGTAGGAGGGCAAGGGTGGGAGCCGCTAAAAGTAGCAAGAGCACAGATAGGACCTATCCTGCTGGCCTCTGTGCTTCCGCCCCTCACTCCCTGGGGATAGGCCTCCCAACAGCATGCTCAGAGGAGCTTCAAGGTCCCAGCTGTATTTTGCTGAAAGATAATTTAAAAAATAGTAATATCCAGGTGGTGGCGGTGCACACCTTTAATCCCAGCACTAGGAGGCAGAGGTGGGTGGATCTCTCTGAATTCGAGGCCAGCCTGGTCTATAGAGCAAGTTCCAGAACAGCCAGGGCTACACAGAGAAACCCTATCTGGGTGGGAAAAAAAGTAATAATAACAAGAAAGAAAACTTCATTTTAAAAGCTCAGAGAACCTTCCCATTTTCTGACAGCAGGGGGAGCTCTAGACTTAACAATTTCAAGATCAACCAGATCAGTTGGAGAAGCCATCCCAAGGAACCTCCCAGGCTGCCCAGAGGGCCTGGCTCCTGACTCCACTGTACAAGACTGTACCCACAGCAAAACTGGCTTTCCGGGCCTGGGAGCAGAAGCCTGGTCTGAGAGTGATGGGCTAGCTGTAGGAGGGCTTAGAACACAACACAAGTAAACACCAGGAAACAAACGCTGGCCACCAGCACCCAACGCTGCCATACCTGTTCACTGTCAGTCTGCTGTGACCACACACCCCACAGCAGCAGGTCAGGGTGCTCTGTCTAATTCTTCTATACCTCACAGAATTTTCCATTCTTCAAGTGCCAGGCACACAGAATCATGCAGTAATCATTCATTCAGTAAGCTAATGGGGTGGGGGATAAGAAGGGGACCCTAAGTGGTCAGCGATGGTTGGTGTGTGTGTGTGTGTGTGTGAGAGAGAGAGAGAGAGAGAGAGAGAGAGGGGGGAGGGAGAGGGAGAGGGAGAGGGAGAGGGAGAGGGAGAGGGAGAGGGAGAGGGAGAGGGAGAGAGAGCTTGAACCTCGAGTTACCAGGAAGGACCTACAGCTCAGACACAGGTTAAAAACTTGGAAAAGTTCCTGGGTCGAGGGACCTGTGTCCCAGTACTGAGTCCTAACCACTGGCATGATGCAGGGTGGGACTGATTTTTGGAAATTGAGGCTCTGCCCAGCTCCTAGGTCACTAAGATGGCTCTGTAGTTAATTTTATTTTCTTAGACAGAGGCTCTGGGCTCAATTCTCAGAACCTACTTCGGGTTCGGGCGGCTCACAATACCTACCTTTCTAGTTTTTGAGGGCATCTGCATCTAGACACTTCACACACACACACACACACACACACACACACACACACACACACAAATAAACTCGATTTTAAAAGAGTCAGGCTGGGCGTGGTGGCACACTTCTTTAATCCTAGCACTCAGGAGGTAGAGGCAGGAAGACCTCTGAGTTTTAGGATAGTCTGGTCTACATACAGAGTTAGTTCCAGGACAGTCAGAGTTATGTAGAGAGACCCTGTCTTAAAACATACAAACAGATGAACCAAATCCATATCCACATGGGCATAAGTGCGCACTACCACCTGCTGCAAACTTCGGCTGAGCCATAGGTGATTATCTAAACCCCCGGCTACCCTAATTCCCTACACTGGCCGCCCCAGGGGTAACACACAAACTCTAGAAACATGTCTCACAAGTACAGACACAGCTTGACAAAAGGGGTGGTGCATCCCCTTTGCGTACTGAGAACAGGAGCTGCCAATGCAAGATGCTGAGAAGAGAGACAGCCATGATGCACATAGCTTCAAAGCCACTGAGCTGAGGGCACTTTCTCACACTAACAAGAAAGAAACTAATATTTGCTGAGTGCTTATGTATATGGCAGGGGTAGGCCCAGATTTTTTTCTTTCAGATGGGGTCTCATTATTTAGCTCATGCTAGACTCAAACTCAGGATGATCCAGCCTTTCAAGTACTGAGATAACGGGCAAATACCACCATGCCCAGCTGCTAATGCTTTAACATGCTAATTTAATATTTTACCCAAGGAGGGCTGTAGAGAAGGTTCAGTGAGTAAAGCGTATGTCACATAGTCTAAGATCTGAGAGAGTCCAAGGCTTCCAAGACCTGGAAAACTATAGTTTGAAAATCAGGATTTGCTCTCCAGGGAGCAGCCTTGGGTCTTACACAGACTGGGATACAGAGCTGGGAGGATTCTTGTGCTGGACAAAGCTAGGGCAGAAGACTGAGACCAGGAGAACTCAAGGTAGCAATGGCAAAGCCGTGAAGACTCATTTTATAACAACTACATCCTAGACTCTAAGGACTACCATTCCAATTTTCTAGGGTGAAGCCAGCCCTGCCTGAGATGCAGTTACCCACCAAAGAGCACCAAGCTCTCCAGCCTGCCCTTCTTCCTTCATCTAATCCTGACCAGCATGCTATTCTTGTCCTTGGGCAGCCTACCTAAGGTTGTGTTTCTCTCATCCTGAATTTTACTCCCTGACAACAGGTGTGGCCATTTCAATAGCCACTTATGCCTGGCAGGAGGAGGAAAGAACAATGGATCCTCCTTTAGTCTGTGAAGACTTCTAGCTAAGCATGTCCCAGGTTCACGTGGGAGGAATTGGAGCTGAGACATCTCCCTGGGGTTTAAGGTTGGGCAACCTCTGTGTGTGCCCAGCCAGCTTTGTTAGAGCACATTACAGAAGGTGGCTTGGTGGTAGAGATGTAAGATGATATGGGCAAGCCCTGGACTTTCTTGATACAGGATCAAGTGACACCAGGGAGCCCAAGTCAGCCAAGCTTCCATGTTAAAGAGATGGGACCCAGGGAAGCAGAAATCCTGGCCTTGGGTAGATGGAGAGAAGAGACTCTAAGTGTGTAGTCAGGAGGGATGTGCTCATGTCGACTCTGTCTTCCCCTTCCTTGCTGCCTGGAAAGTTTTGTCAGGCAGGTCTAGAACATTACTCACGACAACTTTCACATTCCTAGAACTCCAAGAAGGTAGTCTCTGCAAGGAGAAAGCCCTCTGAGACCCATGCAAACACCAGAGCTGTTACAAGCACACAGTTCTGGAGGCAGGGGGCAGTTGCGGACCCTTTCTCCACCCTGGGGATCTGGTGACAGCCTGGACTGAGCAGAAGAACAGAGAAACCTCAGACACAAGGACACACTGGCCAAAAGCTGTGGCATTCCTCATCACAGCTTCAGTCGCAGACTGGGCTCCACCCCAGCTGGCTGTAGCAGCTGGTACTCTGGACCTTCTCACTAGCACCTGTTTTCTTCCTGCCTGACAAGCTTGCTGCCCTTAATGAGCACATTTGTGAATTAAGAAAATAAACAGAGTTATGGTTTCCATTTTCTCAGGAAAAATGTCTAACCATTTAAAGGAGGGTTCAGAGCTGAGTTCAAAGTGCCTACAAGGCTGTAGGCTGTGCTCATGAGCTGAAGCAGGAAGGGTATCAAACTAGCACTTCTGGAACCAGTTCTGGATTTACTTAAGTGTCCAGGCAATTGAGCCTTCTAGGGCCCACCAGGCAGTTCTGGAAATGTTTCTCATCATGGACTGACTGCTCTTAGCCAGCAAGCCCAGTTCCTCATTCCCCACAGACCACCCACCCTGGGTGTATCTGTATGCATGTGGACTGGTGGTTCAACCCTGGCTGCACTTCAAGCTCCCCCACTCCACACTCAGGGGATGCACGCTGTCGGCAGCAGAGCTCCATAGTCAGCCTTTCTTCCTAGTTGTGATGGTTAGGGTTTCAATTTTTATTGGAGGCAGATCTCTGTGAGTTTGAGGCTAGCCTGGTCTACAAAGTGAGTTCCAGGAGAGCAGGGATATTACACAGAGAAACCCTGTCTTGAAGAACCAAAATAAATAAATATTGAACATAATTATTTCGCTAGTCTAAAGGACAAGAAGAAGCAAGAAGGTGGAGCTTAAAATTTGCTCATTCTCCAACACCCCAAGTGATAAACAATACATGTGGAAGGACTTCACAAACTTTCTCAACAGCCTGTTTTGAATTTTCAGCTCTAGGATATGACATCTGCCTATGACATCTGCAAGCCCACTGATTGCCTGGGTTGACATTTCAACTCTGCTGACTTCATGGCTAAAGAGTTCTAATTTCTAGAGATATATTCCTGGCAGTCAAAGACCCAGGCTGGGTATGAGTACCTCAGCAGCAGAGCTTAGCACATGCAAGGTCCTGGGCTGGATCTGAGGTACTGACATTTCCCTCAGACCTGGGCTAGAACCTGCTCCTGCCGAGATGATCCCACTGACTGGATTGGGAGTGGTCATCACACCTATGTGTTCCGCCCAGCAGGGGGAGAGCACAAAGCCCAGACAGATGAGGAATAAAAAGGGCCACTCACATACTATGGAAGGGGATAGGTTGACTACAACACTGACGTGAAAGGGCTGACATGAGCATCAAGGAAATGATTCTGGGATCTATACTCACTGGAGTAGCTCTGAGGGTTTAGTATCGTGTAATGAATTGTGGGTGCTTGCTTGGGCAACTATTCAGTTGGAGAATATGCAATATTCTTCAAGAAGCATCCATAGCCCAGAAGGAACTATACACTCTCTATTTAATACAAGGTATCATGACAGAAACAGAAAGTTGCCTATAGACTTCCAGTCTCCCAAAATGACAAGCATGGACAGCAACCTGGATAGTCACTCTCAGCTCTATCTCCCCAAACATGACCTCCTGACCTAACCAATCACAGGTCTTCGACTGGATGCTGTTTCAGTTTCAAGTGAACCCCCTTCCCTGCCCTGCTTTTCTCACATAGCTCAGGCTGACCTTGCTTATGTAGCAGAGGGTGATCAATCTTGAGATTCTGCCCCCCTCCTGCCCTGTCTCCTGAGAGCTGGGATGACAGGCATGTGTGTTTATGTGTTGCTGGGTTTGGACCCAGGGCTTCATGCATGGCTGGGAAGCACTTCACCATGTGAGCCTCACCACAGCCTCTTCAAGCATTTCCAGACTTGAAGATTCCTGTGTGGGTAAGTCTCACTATAAACTTCTTTTTCCTTTTATATTTTATATATGTTGTATATTGTGTGTGTGGGGGGGGTACACATCATGGTGCATGTGTAAAAATCAGAAGGCAATTATCTGGATTTCTCTGCTTCTACTATGTGGGTCCTAGAGATCAAACACAGATGGGCAGGCTTGGCAGAAAGTGCCTTTACCCACTGATCCATCTTACTGGCCCTCTACCCCTCTATCTTCTTTTTTTAAACAGAGTCTTTTGCTAAACCTTGATCTTGATGACTGGACTAGACTGGCCAGTCTCTACCTCCCCAGGCTAGGTTTGAGGAGAGATGGGGGGGGGAGAGGGGGAGAGGGAGAGAGGGAAAAGAGAGGAAGAGAGGGAGAGGGAGGAGAGGGGGAGGGAGGGAGGGAAGGAGGGGGGGAGAGAGAGAGAGAGAGAGAGAGAGAGAGAGAGAGAGAGAGAGAGAGAGAGAGAGAGAGAGAGTGTGTGTGTGTGTGTGTGTGTGTGTGTGTTAGGTCCTTATGGTTGCCACTGGTGCTTACATGTGACTTCATATCATTCTGCAGCCAAAGGCTTCAGTACACCCTCCTTCCTTGGTAAAGTCCAAAATAGCTAAGAAAAAAATTAAGACTTAGCCAGCCATGGTAGCAAGCAATTGGGAAGCTGAGAGAGGATGATCTAAAAGTTGGAAAGGAGCCTCAAAACACAAGGACACAGATAAACAGACAGAGACACCCAAAACTGACCTCTTTCTGAATATCCCTTAGTCTTCTGTTTAGAAAAGCTACAGATAAATCTTTGTCCTTCTGAGAATAATATCCTATTCCTGAAGAACCTAAACCATCACCATCAGAGGTGGCAGGTGGCACCTCTGTCACGATTTCTGTCTTTCATCTGTGTGTGGTACTGAGGATGAACCTTGACCTCAGGGTGCTGGGCTCGAGAATTAGCAAAGTAGCTACCCTGACAGCCTCTGTTCTGCTTCTTTCTTGTCTTTTGGGTTTTGTTTTGAGACAGGTTCTCCGATGTAGTGTGTAGACCAGCTATGCATTACTATATATTTGTTCAGTTTATATTATACCTCAGACATTAAGGACACATTATAAAGAGCATACCACCCTTCTGTTATTTTTTTAAAATATATTAAAATTATACAGCATCTCCATCAAAAAGATTACTTGGAAGCCCATCATGACAGCACACGCCTTTGATCCCAGCAGTAGGCAGGCAGAGGCAAGCAGATCTCTCCAAATTTGAGGCCAACCTGGTCTACATAGCAATTTGTAGGACAAAGTTACATGTGAAAAGATTAGTTGGAGGCCAGTGAGATATCTGTCAGGAAATGGCACTTGCTGCTAAGCCAGAAGACAAGAGCCTGATCCTTGGGACGAACATGGTAGGAGAGAACCAACTCCCTCAAGTCCTCCAACTGGCCTCCCACATACACACTTTGACACAAATGAACTCACACACCTGATATATAATTTTTGTTTTATTTTTGAGGCAAGGTCTTTCTACATAGTTCTGGCTATCCTGGAATTCCATCTGTAGACCAGACTGGCCTCAAACTCACAGAGATCCATTTGCCTCTGCCTCCCAGAGTGCTGGGATTAAAGATGGGTACTACTATGCCTGACCAATAAATAAATGTTAGTAGAAATTTTAAAAAGACCTTTTCTACTCTGTTCAATAAAGCTTGCCCTTGTTTTGTTTTTGTTTGCTTGTTTGTTTTTTGGTTTAGATTCAGGCACAACACACAATCAACTCCAAACTGCTATTTTAGGACTTGTAAGCAACTGGTAACCAGGAGGCTCTATGCCAGTCACTGTTCACTGAGGCACACACCCTGGAACAGCAGGAAGAGAGACAAGGACTTCAATGTCCATCAAGAGTGCAATATGAAACTTCCAGGAGCCATGGGCCCAGTTGGTTTTCCTGAGATAAAAGAGAACATTCCAGGGACCGCATGCCCACATGCCTAACACAATCTTCTCTGAGCTTCAAATCTAGGAATCAGTCTAGCTTGTTCCTGACATACACATTTTACCAGTGTTTATAAAAACAAAACAAGAAAAAAAAACCCACAAAAATTAGAGCTGCAACTACAGTTAACAGTCACATTCCCTTGGAAAGAACATGTTGTCTCATACAGGTCTCTGCTTTAACCAAAAAGAAGATGGTGATGAAGAGGAAGAGTTGGAGGAGGAAGGGAAAGAGGAAAGGACAAGGAAAGGATTAAGGGGAGATGACAAAAGGATAGGAAAGCATCTTTTCTGCCAAAAGCACTTGTGTCTAAAAACCAGATGTGCTGAGGCTCTGAGAGCAAGTGTCTGGAGGCAGGAGGAGCCTGGAGCAGCCAGAACTGAGCATGGGCAAAGGTGTGTTGGGGTGGAGTGTTTCTAAGCACCTTTTGGAAAGAGTAGATCTTGGCCAAATCACTGATTCACAGGGTTAGTAATTCAGAGACTAACATACAGGCCTTCTAGCAACTTCCACATGGACTTGAGCAAATGAAGACAATGGAAGCCTAGAGAAACAAGGGTCTGCCTTCTCTGGCCCCATAAAGGCACTCATCTATGAAGCATCTATTGAGACAGCACATCACATCCCTGATGGTATCATCCTTCGCTACAAACAAACCTACAAACAAACCACATTCTCAGGCATGATTTGGCTCTGCAGTTAAGAGCCTTTATTGATTTTGTAGAGAACTCTGGTTTAATTCCAAGCACCCACACTGCCATTCACAGCTGCCTGCCTCTTCAGTTCCAGGGAACCCTGATGTTTTCTTCTGACCAGACATGGTACACTTATGTGCATGCTTGCAAAGCACTGATACAAAGTAAAATAAGTAAAGTAAGCAAACATTTCCCAGAAACTACAACTTTGTCACCTTGATCTTTAGTAGGAAACAAAGGTAGTTTATATCATAACAAGGCTTGGTTCAGTCCACCCTCCCCCAACCCACAAAAGAAGAATTTAACTAGAATGGAAAAGGGAATGTAGTAGTGAATTCAACACTTTATAGTGTAACCTTTTGTCAAAGTAAGATTATCTCCTCTGGCTCAGATGAACAGGTTAATCTTCAGCAAACATTGGGGGCCTAAGAAATGATCACATAAGATTAACTGTGGGTGCTAACTGGCAGACTGTCACTGTGTAGGCCAGGCAGCTAACATCCTCATTCAACATGGACAAGAGAGGCAGATTGCAGATCTGGAAGGATGGAGTGAAGCTGGGTCAGTCTATTCAGATCTCTGGGAACCCACAGCTCATAGCCATTCTGCAGGGTCAGCGTAAGACACACAGGGCTTACACAGAGACCTATAAACCATTCATAATCAGCTAGCAGAACCAGTTATTCTTGTGCCAGTGTGTCTGAGCACCTCTGAGGAGGCCTTTGGATGACACTAACTAGCTGCCCTCATACCTTCTGAATTCTCCAACCAGTCAGACATAAGAGTCACCAATGGCACTGGCTAGACACAGGGGAACACCATTAAAATGTAAACACATGGTTCAAGGTGGCTTTGCAGGTAAAGGTGCTTGCTGCCAAGCTTGATTACCTGTTTAATTCCTGAGACTTGAATGAAGAAGTGACTCCTGAAATCTACACACATACAGACATATAGACACATATACCCACAGATACACACATACATATACAGAGGCTCACACACTCATACACACACACACACACACACACATAGATACATACATTCATACACAGACATCTACCATTCATAATCAGCTGGCAGATTATGACAGACACATTACACACACACACACACACACACACACACACACACACACACACACACACACACACACTCCACACACAAAGAAAAATAAATAAAAAGAACATGGTATAGCTTGGATAGAGCTCAGGAAGAAGATCATTTGCCCAGCATATGAAGACCAGGGTTTGATTTCCAGTATCAAAAAAACAAAGAAGGAAGAAAATAAGGGAGGGATATGAAGAAATTAAAAAGACAAGTCCAAGAGGACCAAGCCAAGCCCCCAGAGCACATCAAGGACAAATATTTGTTCTTCTACTTATGTGCCGAGGTGTTACAGTTGCTCTGTATTGGCTCTTGAGGACAGATGGACAGGTTGTCTGCAGCACCAGAAATGTTCCTGCTTTTTGCTTGTTGTCAAGGAGTCTCAGTGACACAGGCGGAGACTGAAAAAACAACCGTGACTCTTCTCTCACATCCACGGAGTCACAACACCCACACTGGCCTCCTTAAAGGGTTATGTACAACTGGCCCTGTCAGAACGCTGTTCCTACCTCGGACCTACTCTCCTGTATGTGCGTGTGTGGCTGTGTGTGCGTGTGTGCATGGGTGTGTGTGCATGGGTGTGTGTGTGTGTGTGTGTGTGTGTGTGTGTGTGTGTGTGTGTGTTTCGCGTGCGCACGCGCGCCAGTCTCTTGAGTCTTCATTCTGATTACGGGCATCACTAGCTCTGGACTGAACAGCCTGCTTGCTTCCTGCATGTGCCACCTTCCCTTTTCCTCAGAAGCACTAGAGAAAGCTCAGAGCCAAGACTGTGTGGGCCCCCACTTTCTGGCACTCTGCATTTGATGGGTTTAAGTGGTGTTATATTTGAGACATGTGCTTACATAATGAGAATAAAGGATACTGGGAAACGGTCCTGTTACAATCACATCAGAAGCCAGCTCCATATCCACAGTTGAGACACATGAACAGAGCACATGAGCCACAGAGAAAGGAATGTGGGAACTAGAGGATTTCATACCCTCCCCCCCAGTCTTACAAGAAGGCCACTCCCAATGCTGAACAGCACACCGAGCAAGAACACCTGTGATGGGAAAGGAGCCACAGAAGCACATCACATCCCGCAGGTTTGCTGTCTCAGCTCAATCAAGCAGTCTGTTCTCCACAGGGCTGTGAATGAGGGTTCTGGGGTAAGCTAGGTTGATCTTCCTTCCCACAGTTATAAGGGAAAAGAAAAAGGATCAGATAAAAAGTTTTAAGGTATAAACCAGGAATAAAATGCAGCCACAAGGATCTTGTCCCTTCTCTGCCTTGGCTTACCTGCCCTTCACCTCAGATGTACAACAAACTTACATGTAATGATCTGGAAACTTCTCAAGCCAACCAATGAACTGTAAGTGGACACTTGGAAGTAGCGGTTACTTTTCTGTTTACCTGCTGGCACTGCCCATGCTTCCCTTAAAAGTCTTTAAGTGGGGTGAGGACAGTAGTAAGCCACAGTAAACGGTGATGTTGGGGATGCTGGGCATGGCAGGACTCGGGGAAGGCCAGGTGACACTGACGTAGGGTTACTCACCACTGCGGGCTAGCAAAAACAATGAGGCCTGGGGAGCTCGGGACCTAAGCCTGCATTCCCACACACTGTGAGGGGGGAATCTCACACCTGAAACTCTTGGGGACAGGGACAACCCAAACACGCAGTTAGACTCTAAGCCAGCTTGAGACCCTGGGCTCTCAGTAAGATGGGAGAGTTGACTGGGGTTATTTCTAACACTGTGACTGGAATTCTAGCCAGTTTGTAATCAGCTGTCTTCACTCATCCAGGGCCACGTACTGGGGGCCAGAAACACAAACAAGTGACTTCGTCTAAGAGTTCGGATAGCTGGAGGTACACACAGACAACTGCAATGTCTGAGCATCACACTACATAAGTGGCGAACAAGGAAGCTGTGACTGGTCAGCTCTATCCAAATGATCCCCAGTGGCACATGAAAGTTGGGAAGAAGAACATAGGCAGTCCACTCCTCACAACATCTGATCCCAAACCTACTGCCAGCAGATCCCAGAACAAGACTCTCAAATTGTCGATGCATCTGCAGCCAGCCCGTCATGGATCTGCACTCAGTGGACTGTTGTTTAATGTCTGGAGGGCAGGTATGAGGGCACAGTGTTTCCTTCATCTCGACGTTGTCTGAAACCACCTTAAGTACAAAGCAGACACTAAACATATATGCCCTTTGCAAAGGGGTAAGCAGATGAAGCTTGCTCCTTGATGAGGTTCACAGACTGGCAGTTCTACAATGCTCCATAAACACACCCCGCCCATCAGTAGCTCTGCCAGTCTACTGCAGAAGCCCTGATACTGAGAGCTGGGGTGGGAATCCTCCTCTGGAAGATCACACACTGTAAAGAACAACAGCTGAATTATGTTGTAGTAGAAAGTGCAGTGAACAAAAAGACTGACATCATGGTATGAATTAAACACCATCCTCAGTTATTGAGAAGCCTTCAGTGACTCCCAAATGTGCTTACAAACCAATGCACCTTTTCTCGGGGTACAGCTTACTCCTGGCTCATCATACTCCAGACACTGGCTTCTTTGATACTCCTTTTCTGTTTTGTTTGTTTTGACATAGTCTCAAATTAACCTGTCTGGCCTTGAACTCCTTCTGCCTCAGCCTCCCAAATGATCAAATTATAAGAATGTACCACCACACCAGGTTTCTTAGACAGCTTATTCAAAGCAACTCCATTTTTTTTTTCCTGTTACAGTTAACACATCAACCAGTTTATTACACAGCACTCACCAGGCTCTCAAATGATCTTCATTTGTCTCCATTTCCCCCTTATCAGTCTTGCCTCTCTAACCATAAATCTCCTAAAAGCAGGGTCAGATTTATCTTGCACTATCAATTGCACATATTACTACTTTGAACAGGGGAGCAGGCACTGAAGTGAGGCAGAGATCAGTTTTGTCACGAAAGTAGACATTGCTGATTAGGGTGTGTGTGTGTGTGTGTGTGTGTGTGTGTGTGTGTGTGTGTGTGGTCTTCTTCAGGGTGGATCCCAGTGGTGATGACATACCACCAGGGGAGGGAGGGGCACCTGTGTGATCTGCTGAGAAGTCACTAGGAAATGTCAAAAGAGCAGACTGCTGGCCCCAGCCTACACTATCAACAGTGCTCTTTGTAGTCAAAGTAGGCTTTCTTGTTTCTAATAAATTCTAAGTTTGGTTTCATTTCTCCCGCAAGGGATGCAGCCAATGACCCAGTGTCATAGGAGCTCACCAACAGCTCCATTCAGGCATGCACACACCCATACCACCATGGGTGCCTCAGGATCTCGCTAAAATAAACTGTTGCCCACTGACAATACCTGTCCACAATAGCAAAGCAGAGGTTTCTCTCCCTAACACCTAGCATGGAGGCAAAGTGTACACCACCAGACCAGTCTCTGCTCCTCTCATGACGGGAAGTTGTAAAAGCCATGAAAGGTACCATTTAAAAGCAAAGGTCTATTTGCTGACCCCTCGAAGCCTACCACCGCTTGTTTCACTGAAGGTGATGAATCTGGGTGATTGATGACCAGTCATCAAGAAGTCCTGACGGTAAAGTAAGAGGCACACAGGAGCCACACCAACATAAAGAGCACGAGTACAAATGATGAGGGAGAGAGACACTTACGTGGCATGATCCCTTGGCTCACCAGCTCCTCACGGGTCCGCCGCTGCTGGAGCTTCAACTGCAGTACTGCATGGCAGCAAAGAGAGAAGAGGTGAAGGTCAGTCAGCCGTTCCGCCACAGCAGACCCATTCTCAAACGTAGAAAAGGCCAAAAAACAGGCTAGGATGTTAAAGGAGGATCCCCAAACTGCAACTGTGTAACTGCAGAAGTGGCCTGACAGCAGGGTTTCCGCATTCTGCTGTGGGCAGCAAGAGGAAGTTGCGAAGGGTCTTGCAGGGCGATAACAATCCACAAACTACCAGTCTTGCCTCTTGCTTAAAACCTACAGGACTCGGCCTTCCTCTTGGGACTGAAAACACAATTCTAAGCTCAAGGAAAATACAATGGGACCAGCACCCAGCACAACGAGCTTCCCAGTTGCCGTGCAGCTTTTCAGCAGTGTTTGCACACGAACATACTGACTAGCGGTGCTGCTTATTTGTAAAATCTTTTCTTTCAGATCTAAAAATTGTGGCTATTTTCATGTGCAGCATATTCCTCTAGACTAGAAGATACCTCGCCATTAACATGGTTCTGTTCTTTTTTCTCCATTTTTCACTCAGGGCCTTTCTTTCTCTGTTGAGAAGAGACGACCAAGCGGTATGACTCAATACACATCTGGGCTAGTGGGGAGACAGGTGTCTCTCCGAGCTCTATTCTTCAACACTGCTTAATGAAACAACAGGGATTTTTATTAAAGTAAGCACCAACCATCCCCATTCAGAAGAACGACTGGCACAGCTGTGGTTTGGAGACTGAGAAAGTGAGGGGGGAGCTAGGAGGACCCCACAGCCAAAGCAAGTCCTCTTTCACTCAACAGGCTTCAGCTGCCGGCCCTGAGAGCCACATACGTCTCCTAGGAACGGTAGTGTATGAGAAGGGGCTTTTTCTACATATCAGTTTTTAGAGGCATCAAAGGACGAGAGAACAATGATTAGGCTCTTGCCTATGTCTCAAAGTCAGAGGTACAAAGCAGAACTTTTCTTCCTCCTTAAACTCCATTTGTGTCCCAAACTCCCTTCCCTCCCCAGCACTAATAATGTCTGAACCGTGTTCAGCAATTCTGCCTCCTCAAAAACTGCTCTTAATTTTACCACTTTCCCAGGCTGCCATGGTGAGTTACCAGCTGTCCTTCCCTAGGATGGAACACTCCAACAAGAATATTAAGTTTTACTCTTCCTTAATTACCATTTTCCTTTTTGCTTAAAAATGTCCATTTTCTTCATCTGGTTACTCTGGGTAACCTGTGCCATCTCCTATAGGTAGTGATACATTTTTCTGTGTGGTCGATCACCCCTGGACATCTTCCCTGTTAGTTTATAAGCTCCTTGAAGTTTGTTTTAAAGGTCTTATTAAGCTGAGAACAGTGGCTCACAACTATAATCCCAGTCCTCAGGAAGCTGAGGCAAAGGATTGCTATGAATTCCATTATCAGCCTGGGGTTACAAAGTAAAAGTTTGTCTCAAAAAAGAAAAGGAGTATTATTTGTATTTTATTACAGCAGGCATTTATGTCATCCCAGCTACACAGAAGATGGAGGCAGGAGAATCAAATGCAAAGCCTACCTTGTGTGGTAGTGTGAATGCAATTGGCCCCCATAAGCTCATCGGGAGGTGGCACTATTAGGAGGTGTGGCTTTATTGGAGTGGGTGTGGCCTTGTTGGAGGAAGTGTGTCGCTGTAGGGGTGGACTTTGAGATTTTCTATGCTCGAGATACCACCCAGTGTTATAGTCCACATGTCCTGCTGCCTTCTGATCAAGATGTAGCCAGCTCCATGTGTGCCTGCATGCCACCATGCTCCCCACCGTCATAATGGACTGAACCTCTGAAACTGTAAGCCAGCCACCCCAATTACATGTTGTCCTTATGAGAGTTGCTGTGGTCATGGTGTCTCTTCACAGCAATAGAAACCCTAACTAAGACACTTGGCTATAAAGAACTAAGTGACTCTCAAAATGATGATAGACACGGTTTGTGAATCTAACAAAGAGGTTACTATTTACAAATTAACATTGTTAAATAAAGTCTTAACTAAATAGATAAAAGCAACAACTAGCCAATGGCTGATATTTTATAGCATGTACTCTCCCAGACCCTATTCTATACCCCCCTGGCTGCATGAATTATTTTGGGGTAATGTGGATCAAACTGGAGCATTGTGCAAGCTGGGCAATTGCTCACAGCCCTATGCATTTGTTTAAAAATCACTCCACTTTCCTAAGATCCATAAGAAGATGGGTATTACTTAACCCATTTTCCAGGTTAGGAAAGTGAGGCCTACAGAAATTAATTCACAGAATTTGTCTTACTAATAAGGGGTAGAGCAGGATTTGAACCCAAACAGTCTGATGTCAAAACCTGAGCTCCTAACTTTGTTTCTCCCAGGATTTTCTGCAAGTTAGCTCTGCTGAGATAACACACCTCCCGGGTTCATTATCTGGTGGTAAGGAAAACCACTGGTTCAGATTAGGCTCAAAGGAGATGAGGTAATGAACTTCAGTGGAGGAATTTAACCTAGGAACTGACTGCAGAGTAACATAAATGCAGGTCAACACAGCAGTTAGACACAAACAGCAATAGCAGGGAGTCACCATGTTACACGTCTGCTTTTGTGCTTAGTGACTGACATGCGTTTAACTTACTACATGCCCCCTGCCATCCCCTGCATACATGCGCAAACACGCTCACACACACATGCATGCACGCATGCATGCACACGCCCTCCCTCCCTCAGACTCAGGCCCGGCTTGTTACTCAGTGGTCTAACCTAACGTACAAGGCTCTGAATTTTAACCTCAGCACTGACAAAGGTGGGTAACTCTGTGAAGATGGTTAGGATCAATATCTCCTTTTACAAACAAGGAAAATTAGAGCTCAGGACTCTAAATTTTTTTGTTTTGTGCCACCCAGCTTAATAGAACAAAAGCTGGAGTTCCCATCCTTGTCCCTGTAGTTCTCAGACGCAGTATTTAGCAAGCAGTACCCACTCATAAGAAAGGGAAGGGAAAGCCAAGTTAAACAACATAGAAGAGGATAAAAGGGCAGCCTGTCCTCTTCTACAGTATTTCTAAGACCAAGTGTAAGGAAAGCTACTAGAGAATGCATAAAAATAACAAATTAATATAACAAATTTCAGACAACAGAGAAACAATCAATTAAGCCTGAACATTTCAAGTAAGGAATAATTAGTGAAACAGCTATTACTCAAGAGTAATTTTGAAATACCAATTAGTGGTCCTAAGTAAGGACAAGCTAGGGTCATGAGGGCCATTGTGCAACTGTGTTGTTGGTTTTGGACGGGGGGGGGTGGGGGGGGGAGTCCTAGGGCTGGTCACTTTCTAATCTGATTTCCTCTCTTTTTCTTCCAATTCTTTGTTAAAAACCTTTTATATTTTTATGTGTATGAGTGTTCTGCCTGAGGACATTTATCTGCATACTATACACATTTAGTGCCTGTGGAGACAAGAGGTTGGGTCCTCTAGAACTAGAGTTACAGCTGGCTGTGAGCTGCCAAGTGGGTGCTGGGAATTGAACCTGGGCTTCTGGAAAAGCAGTCAGTGTTCTTGAGCACTGAGCCATCTTTCAGGCTGGGTCTTCCAATTCTGTTCTGGCAACTGCTCAGTTGACTTACCATCCGTTACCTATAAATGCATTTGTTTATCTACATACAGGCTGCCCCCACAAACCCATTTAGAGACAGATGCTACATTAAATGTGTGGGATTTGATAACAGTATATGTAAAAGGCAGGCCTGTGTACAAGCAGGCATTTCTGTTGGCTTTTATTTATTGGGGAATGATAAGAAGATCTAAAAAGAGGAAGAGTAAGCCCAACTCTTACTCTCACAAATCTCCCCAGACTTGCATGGTCTATGGTTCATAGGTAAAGGAACTTGCTGGTAAGTCTGACTAAGTTTGATTCCCTGGGACCCACACAGTGAAAGAACCAATTCCTTCAAGTCTCTCTCATGTACACATATATCAAGTTTAAAAAAAAAATAAAACATCATTTGGACTGGTTTTAAATACTTCTTGGGATGAGTGGACAAAGAGCTGAGTCTGTGACCTCTAAAACAGAGTCCCAATCTAATTCAACAATGGATACCACTAACAAGCTTTAAACCAAATAACTTATTTTCCAGGGAAGGCCCAGAGAAGGGTTTAGATGTTTATTCATGCACTGTACACTATAGCTCATATTATATTCTTAAATTCACTTAGTGGATGGATTCAAACTTATAAAAGCACACAACCTATCACTTAGAACCAGACTACTCTGAACACACTAGTTTTATTCTTATGATGTATTATTAAAAGTAGGTGAAGTGGGGCTGGAAAGATGGCTCAGTGGTTAAGTACACAGACTCAGGTCCCATGTCTAGTATTTATATGGAGGCTTACAACCACCTGTAATGTCAGTTCTAGGGGATCTGATGCCCTCTTCTGGCCTCCTTAAGCACTCAGGCATGTGAGTGGTACATGGACATAATTGCGGGCAAAACACCTGTACACATAAAATAAAACTAAAATTAAAAAGAAATTAAATAGGTAAAAAGTGGGGCTTGGGGGATATAGCTCAGTTGGCAGGATACTTGACTAGCATTCACTAGGTATAATACCACAAAAACTAGGTGTGGTGACACACCCCAAGAATCCCAGCATCTGGGGGACAAAGGCAGGAAAATCAAAGCTGAAAGTCATTTTTTGGGCAGTGGTGGTAAACACCTTTAATCCCAACACTCAGGAGGCAGAGGCAGGTGGATCTCTGTGAGTTCAAGGCCAGCCTGGTCTACAGAGCGAGTTTCAAGACAACCAGGGCTACACAGAAAAATCCTGTAGGCAGGTAGGTAGGAAGGAAGGTAGGTAGGAAGGAAGGAAGGAAGGAAGGAAGGAAGGAAGGAAGGAAGGAAGGAAGGAAGGGAGAAACTTTTGTCTATATCCTCAGCTCAAGTCCAGCTGAGGATATATGTGTGGTGGCAGACAGGAAGGAAGGTAGCTGGGCGGAAAAAGGATGTAAGCAGGGAGAAAAAGAACTGGCGCTCTGGTCTGCTGAGACACCAAGGAGGAAAGGTGTGGTCATGGTTTGCTCCTTCTCTCTGATCTCTCAGCTTTTTCTTCTATATCTGACTCTGGGTTTTTATTACTTAGACCAATTAAAAACTCCATTTACATTTATGAGATCCTGTTTCAAAATAAATAATTAAATGAAATTGGGAAGTATGTAGAAGGTGTCCTGAGAAGAAGATATTTCCCAAGTTCTGCTGTTGGATTACTTTCAACAGGAATACTCAGTGTAGGAGCTGGGAGCTGGGGTGGGGAGAGCCTTCGTGCTCACTCATCAGCATGAACTTATTACAACACTGCTATAGTAGTCCTTGTGCCAGGCGTGCGATGTGCTCAGGGAAATGGGAGACACAGCAAATCAGTGACAACAAATAAGTACAGGTTGTGATAAATGTTTGACAGAAAATCCTAAGAGCAGTCAGGAGCCAGGTTTCCTCTCTTTACACCATGCTAACTAACTTGTAACATTTTCCCTTTACTGCAAGGCCAACAGTCTAAAATAGATTTTAGGCAACACATAAAAATAAGCCAGTCAGAGCTCATGGCTTACAACTGGCACTTCTGCCAGTATGTGTATTCCTAAAAACCCAGATGCAGATACTGAGGTTTAAGCTGAAGATCAGAGAAGCAAAACAGCCAGCCACTAGGGAGTTCTCACCTCTACTACCAATGCTCAGACTGAAGGGGCGATCCACCTCAGATTGTATCTCCAGACTGCACTGTGCCGAGCTCCTTATATTCTCTCTAGTGCTGGGATTTAAGGCATGAGCTCTGTTTCTCTTTTAGACTGATTTATTCTCATGTAGCCTACTCACAGATTCATCTGCCTCTGTCTCCTGAGTCCTGGGATTAAAGAGTGTGCCACCACTGCCTGGTGTCAATGGCAGTGGCTAGCTTTGCATTCTGATCTCCAGGCAAGCTTTATAATTAGACCATAAACAGTATATTACCACAACCTCAGATCCATTCCATCTCAAATTCCTGCTTGGTTTCCTATCAAAGCTGCCCCCCCCAGGGTGGGGGGAATAGTCTTTGAAGAAACAAAAGGATCCGCTATATAACAGACACTGCTTTGCTGCAAAGGATGCTATGAAGAGCAATGGATACAGTCACTGCCATTAAGGGAAGTTTACAATTACAGGGGAAATGACCACCAAATAAGTACTAACAAGTGTGAAGGGTGTTTTCAATGCAGCAGGCATTAGATCCTAATAAGTGGTCAGCCTATTAGACTTAACTCATTCATTTTAAACTTCCAAGTCAGGGCTGTCAGGAATGCTATTTGAAGAGGACTGATTTTCATATTCATGCAACTCTACGGTCTAATGGGAAAAGGGGACTCACAATGAATCATTACATGCCGTAAGACAGAAATGTTTACTAATGGGTTATCAAACACGAGTCTCACTCAGTGCCAAGCACAGAATACCTCCCAACAAGTTATGGTCCAGGGAGCCTCAAACGCCCCTAAGACAGCACCCATTATTTTCTGGAGCATCTGTACTAGGACTCTCAAAGTAATAGCTGAGAATACCACATGCTTTGGTGTCATGAAGAAATCAAGCTGGGACTGACTAGGAAACACCCTCCCTGCCCTACATCTTTCTTAGTGCTATGTAAGCTTCTAGGAGAGGGAAGATTTCAATGGTCTTACTTGGTGTGTTATAGTACCAGACAAGGAGTGCTCCCTGGTACAACAGTGCCGTAACTGCTATGGGAGGAACCAACCACTTTCTGGAAGGATGTGAGGCCTCCTTCACAGGCTGAAATTCATGCTGGTCCTGTAAATCTAGGCAAAAGCACACAGCAGGGAGGGTCACAGGCCTGTATGGGGAACTACATGGTGAAAATTTTTGGTTTTTTTTGTTTGTTTGTTTTGTTTTTGTTTTGTTTTCTGTTTTTTTTTTTTTTTTTTTTTGAGATAGGGTTTCTCTGTGTAACAGCCCTAGCTGTCCTGGAACTAGCTCTGTAGATCAGGCTGGCCTCGAACTCACAGAGATCCGCCTGCCTCTGCCTCCCGAGTGCTGGGATTAAAATTGTTCACCACCCATCTAATGTGCTCTGTATCAAAGGGGAATCTATTTTCAAAAGAAGAAAAGCAGTGTGTTCTTACTATTATCTTTTTCTTTTTCTTAATCACCTCATCATTTGTTTTAGTCTATATCTTCAAAGTACCCTGCAATTTCTTTTGCTCCTTTTAAATTTTGGTTTGTTATAATACTGCCAAATAGAAGTGTTTCAGACATAGAGTTTGTACCTATATTTTTATTTTACTGTTTTATGTTCTTGAGTCATTCTTAATTGACAGATGATTATAGACTTTGCTTGAGCATGATTTCTAAAACAAAGCAAATCACACACACACACACACACACACACACACACACACACAAAATTGTGCACTGCCATCACTACCCAGCCAAAAATATTTTTTTTTAAATTTATGTATCTTTATAAGTAAATGTAATGTGTGCAGATGCTAGGTGCTAGGTGGGCTGGGCAGGAGACAGTGTCAGATATCCTGAAGCTGAAACCACAGGTGGTTGTGAGCCATCTGACACGGGTGCTGGGAAGAGAACTTGGTTCCTCTGAAAGAACATTTTAGTTAGGGTTTCTATGGTCGTGATAAAATACAACCAAAAGCAACTTGAGAGAAAAGGGTTTATTTCAGCTTATAGTTCCACACAAAGCTTACAGTTCATCACTGAAGTAGTCAGGGCAGGAACTTAAGACAGGAGCTGTTGCAGAGGCCATGGAGTGGTGCTGCTTACTAGCTTGTCCTTGTCTTACTCGGCCTGCTTTCTTATACAACTTAGTATTACCTGCAGTAGGTGTCACAATCCCCAGTGACCTGGGCCTTCCCACATAAATAATCAAGAAAATTCATTCGTGGGGCATTTTCTTAACTGAAGTTTCCTCTTCCAAAATGACTTGAGTTTTGTGTCAAGTCAACATAAAACCAGCCAAAGAGCCACAAACACTCTTAGCCACTGAACCATCTTCTCTAGCCCCAGAAAAACATTCATATTTAAAAATCACATCCCAAGTTGTTCTTGGTAATGGGAAACAAAAGGGGTGAAGCTGGAGCTCCTGGATAATCTACAAGATGGCAGCAGCGTCAGCAGCAAGCATCCTAGGGGCACAGGCTGCTCCCAGGAGCCAAGAGACCCACAGAGGCTTCGTGGGGCGACTTGGCAGTGATGTGCCTGCCAAGTGTGCAGTATCTTTTGAATAACTATAATACAGGTGTGCTGCCAAGGTGCACAATCACCCTGACTTTGAGCAATGGCAGGATGCAGAGATAAAGAATGGTTCACTTCTGGATTGAGCCTCCCCAAAGACTTCAATGGTCCGTACTAATGCTGGAGGTCATGTTGATGTTCATGGTCCATGAAGCCACCAGAGGTCATGTTGAGGTATGTGGTCTGTGTTGTCACCAGATGCTGTGTTGATGTCTGTGATCCATGATGCAGCAGGAAGACACATTGATGTTAATGGTCTGCACTACCACTGTAGACCATGTTAAGATCCAAACTCAGTGCTGCTTCGGGAAACCAGGTGGAGTTCCATGATCCATGCTGCCACCAGCTGCTATATGGAGGGAAGTTCCTTTTGCAGTGGATGGATGACTGCAGACTCATGACTGTGTGAGGGACATTGGAGGCTTCTGTGACAACTCCCCTCCCAAAGAAACAGTCCAGACAGTAAGCTAGCTATTGAAGAGAGTCCTTAAAATTCGTGATAAAAATGCTGAAGTGTAGCTCTTCACAGTTGATGACTTCTGGTGGGGGGGTTGGGGAGACTCAGTTGTCTTTAAGGGACCAGTCAATGGGAGTTTGACTATGCTCCAGTGAGTGTATGGGTAACACAAATTGGACTTGGTGGTTTATTTTGGGGGTGGGTGGGTAGGGCTCAGGGGTGGGAGGATGGACCTTATCAGGGTGCATTGTGTGAAATTCCCAAACAGTTAATGAAGGCATTACATTTGGGGGAGAAAGAAGAAAAGGGAAGGGTAAGAAAAGGAAGAGCAAAGAGGCAGGGCAAGGCAGGGCAGGGCAGGGCAGGGCAGGGCAGGGCAGGGCAGGGCAGGGCAGGGCAGGGCAGGGCAGGGCAGGGCAGGGCAGGGCAGGGCAGGGCAGGGCAGGGCAGGGCAATACACTGTTTCCCTCTGGGAGGCAGCTCATCTGCACTCTGCTCCCAGATTCAAGTCCCCCTGTAAGTCTAAAAAGTATGACCCAGAAGAGGGTATAAGAATTGGTAATGTTCATTACTGAGATTAAATGAACAGTGAATGTACAAATTTTTTGCCTAAAATTCTGAGTTGCCAATGCAGAGCAATGTAGTAGTTGAAAGACCCAGAGAGATCCACTTATCTTTTGTCAGAGGAAAGGAGACCAGAAGAATCTCAAGATCTAGAATTAACACAAAAATTAAAGAGCAGAAGACAGTAAAAGCATATTGTCTTTGGGATCCTATAGACTCCCTGTGGCTAGAGCTGAGTATGAACAAGAACAAGTGTGGTTGAGATCCCAAAACTGAGGTGGCTGAGGAAGGAGGATCTCAGAGAAGAGATCAGCCTAAGCTACACAGTCAGACTCAGTAGAAGGGGAAGAGTGTGAAGGAAAGAGGAGGAAAATCATATGATTAAATGTATCATGGGTGTCGTAGGGTTTCTACTGCTGCAACAAAATACCATGACCAAAAAACAAGCTGTGGAGGAAAGGGTTTATCTCCCTTACACTTCCATATTGCTGCTATTCAATATTGAAGGAAGTCAGGACAGGAACTCAAACAAGGCAGGATCCTGAAGGCAGGGGCTGATGGATGCAGAGGCCGTGGAGGGGTGCTGTTTACTGGCTTGCTTCTCATGAATAGCTTGCTCAGGCTTCCTTCCTTCCTTCCTCCCTTCCTTCTTTCTTCCTCCCTTCCTTCCTTCCTTCATTTCTTCCTTATTTTTTTTTTTTTTTGGGGTGAGACAGGGTTTCTCTATGTAGCTTTGGAATCTATCCTGGCACTCACTGTAGACCAGGCTAGCCTTGAACTCAGAGATCCACCTGCCTCTGCCTCTTGAGTGTTGGGATTAAAGGCGTTTGCCACCACTGCCCAGCCTGCTTTCTTATAGAATCCAGGACCACCACCCCAGGGATGGCATTTCTCACATGGATTGGGCCCTCTTCCATCAATCACTAATTTAAAAAATGTCTTACAGCTGGATCATGAAAGCATTTCCTCAACCAAGGCTCCTTCCTCTCTAACTCTAGCTTGTGTCAAGTTGACACAAACTAGCCAGTAAATGGGTTCCCACACTGAATCTTGGTACAGAAAAATGACAGCAGCAAGGGAATGGATGGAATCCATCCATATAAAGACTGTTCACCTAACAACAATGTGGCATTGTTGGTCTCAGAATGACAGTTGTATAGGATGCTAGCATTGGGGACAACTATGTGGACAACTGAGAGGTCTCTGTAAGACTAAAACTGTTCTAAAATAAAAGATGATTTAAAAAAAAAAAAAAAACTTGTGATCTAAGACTGAAGAGATGGCTCAGTAGTTAAGAACATCTGCTTTTCCAGATGATCCAAGTTCGAGTCCTAGTACCCACATGGTGGCTCACAACAGTCTATATCTACAGTTCCAGGGGATCCAATGCCCTCTTCTAGCCCCTGCAGGCACCAGGTATACATGTAGTACAGTGATGTATATGCAGACGAAACACATACATACAAAATTTAAAATTAACAAAAGAATAAACTCATGAATTTTATTTCTTCAGAAAGATTTATGAATCAATTAGTGAATCACATCAAGGGTCAGACTTTCAAACTGAAATGCTGCCACCTCTTGGACACAAAGAAATCACCATTCCACAAACAACTAATTATAAGAAACAAAGAGTAACAGGCTTTCTAGTGGGGTCAAAGCATAAACCAACTATTTACAATGTAATACTGTAAAGATAACACCACAGAATTCTAATTCTTTTATACACCTCACAAACTGAGATTTCAAACTTGATTGCATTGCTGATAAGCTCCATCATTCAACCTTTTCACAAGTCCATAAATTTCTCTTCCATCTATATGTCACATATAAACACCAGTTAACTTGTTTTCGAATAATCTATTTTAGAAACCAGAAATAGCACACCCATTCAAAGAGGTAAGGTAAATATCTTCCATCTAATCTGATGCTATTAGGAATAAAGCAGAGCTTTTCCTGAAGTCCTCTCCTGGTTGGGAAACCTGAGCTTCTTATCCATCTAGCTTAGTAATTTGTAAAAGATAGGCTCATGAAACCTAATTTAAGCAATTAAATATGGAAAAATAAAAGATCTGTGCTGTTTGTTTAATAATATTTATACAAAGGTGAGAACATACCCCCAGGATCCAAGTTTCCTAAGTCTAACTTTGCAGAAGGTATTATCATCATTTTATAGACTTGAAACTTGAGTTTTGAAACAATTAAACAACTTCTCCGCGCATTTTATAGACTTGAAACTTGAGTTTTGAAACAATTAAACAACTTCTCAGCGGTCACAATAACAATTAATGGGCAGAGCAAAGACTGGGGTCCAACTGTATCCAAATCAAAAACCTTAAGTATAGTTCCATATTGTACCTTTCCTCCTTAAAACACATCAATCATGTTTTAGAATGTCACTTAATATCAGTAAAATCAAAATGGTACAGCTAGAGGATCCAGAAATTATAGCAAATAGGATGCTACGCATACAGCATGCATCAGAATTCTCTGCAAAGAATGCTTGTGTTCACAGGAACCACACAACTGATAGGACAATGGCAGACACATCTTCAAGGTACTCCAAGGGGCTCCTAGAGACAGAAGTCTAGAAGGATGTAAAATCCCCACAGGCCATCATCCCATCCCAGCTCTCAACACAAGAAACTGTTTCATAAAGGAAAATCTAGTGAAGAGAACAGAGTGACTGAGGAGTAAAATACGTAATGAAGTCTTTTTGAAAATAAAACATGACTCACATAGAAACCAAAAGGCAGGAGAACAGAGGTAGCAGGTGCAAAAGACATGGCGAAAAGACTTGTCTTGAACATGACTATATATGAAATGAAGAATCTAATGGGTGGCTGCAAGATAACTGCGTTCCATATACAAGTGCAGCTATTTGAGCCATGTGTTGCTTCTGTTTTATAGATGAAGAAACTGAGGTTCAAAGAGGTAAGTAACTGGTGGCAGAGCCAGTCAGACAGTGTGAGAGCTAAAATACAGGTACAGGTTAGCCTGATCATAGAAATCTGTGGTCTTTTTTTACTGCATCACACTTACTGCCAGAGTGAAAAAATGCTATTGCACATACTAGGTAAAGTTAATGCTTTCTGACAGGCCCAAAAGCCTGGACTTATGAGCTGCAAGACAGCACACTGAGTAAGATGTTTGCTGCCACTAGGTGTGGTGGTACAGTCTTTAATTCCAGCACTTGGGACATAGAGCCTGGTCTACAAATTGAGTTTCAGGACAGCCAGGGATGTTACACAGAGCAATTCTGCCTCAAAACAAAACAAACAAACAAAGGTGGTACTTGCTGCCAAGCCTGACAATGACAACCTTAACTTCAATCCACAGACACTACTTGGTAGATAGAACAAACTTCCACAAGTTGTCCTTTGACCCACACATGGAATTAAAAATATATATCTGAGCCTTTAATGGTGGTGGTATAAGCCTATAAGCCTTTAATCCCAACACCAGGAGGCAGAGGCAGGCAGATCTCTGTGAATTTGAGGCCAGTCTGGTCTACAGAGTGAGGTCTAGGACTACCAGGACTACACAGAGAAAACCAGTCTTAAAAAAACAACCCCCCCTTCCCAAACCCAAGCAAACAAACAAAAACTACTTCAGTGTAAATAGACTCAGGTCCATCACAGAGCCAGGCTTGGTGTCACATACATTTAGAAGCTAATTATACAGGTGTAAAAACATCACATTTTGCCTTAGAAAAATGTACAAATCTTGTGCTAAACAAAATATTTTTAAAAAGTTTTCCTCATGGGGACTGGAAAGATGACTCAGTGGTTAAGAGCATTAGCAACTCTTCCAGAGGTCCTGAGTTCAGTTCCCAGCAACCACAAGGTGAGTCTCAGCCATTTATAATGGAGTATGATGCCCTTTTCCATAAAGTTGTACATGTAGATAGAGCACCATATATATAAAATACATCTTTAAAAATTGAAAAAAAGTATTCCTCTGATATGTGTAATGTTGTTTAACATTAAATTTGAACTCATGGTCTGGCCTGTCCCATTCCTACCATGTACCATGTTGCAGAAGCCAAAAACCTGACTTTAAAAGGTGAGTTCTGTGACAGTAAGATGGAAATCATTCCTGAAGGTGATGGAAGGCATTAGTCTCATTTCTTTGTGGACCTATTGCAGACTTCTTCTATAAAATTTTGTGCAAAGCCTGCAGCAGTGGAATGTCCCCTTTGCAGATCCAACTACACAAGTGTCAGGAAATAGAGCTCTGATTCTTAGGACAATATGAGTGCTCCTAGGGTTGCACAACCCATATACATGCTTTTTCTTCTCATCTGACCATACCAATCACAGAGCAAGTGCTGTAGGAATTTCAATAGGTAAATGGTGAAGCTTCTCCTACATGGGTTTGAGAAGCCAAATGGGTGCTGGGAATTGAACTCAGGTCCTCTGAAAGACTAATTCCTGCTCTTAACCACTGAATCACCTCTCCAGTCCCCTTTTACCATTTCTTTATGCTGAGCACACTCAAAATTCCTACTTGGAAATACCCAATGCATTACTGTCAACTAAATTCACTAAGAATGTTTTCTTTTAAAATGTCCCTGAAAGGAGCCTGTGCTTCTCCTCTTGTGTTTTTTAATCATCCCCGTGTTAGCATCCCAAAACAGCTTCACTCTACGGGTTTCAGAAAAATGAGTGAGACTTGCTTGACAATCTGGCTCTCTACTTCAAGCTAGACCCCTTCTCTGCTGGTTCTGCTGATTCTCATGAGCCAGAACTACAGCAACAGCTGGGGATCATTAAACTGACAGAAATAGCTCAGGAGACTCCAACGTGTATGAGTGGGGGAAGGAGAGGTTGAGTATCAGATTAAAAAAAATCAAAAGGGCAACAGGCAAGTAGGGGGGCAGGGAAGAGATGAAGCCTAAGGACAGTGTCTTGTCTATTTCCTTTATAGCCAGGTGGACATAACAAATGAAGGGACAACTGACGATACCAACACTGCCTCACTCCCACCTATTCTTAGATGGAATGCTTACTAAAGCCTAAGAATGTGACAGGCTGGGCTGTGAGGAGAGAGAAGTAGTGGAGTGCTAGTCTAGCCTCAAATCATACTCTGTCTCAAAGAATCATTCAGCATTGATGAATCAGTCCCGGAGCTGTGGAAACCAAGTCCAAGACAGGGAAGGCACAAGGACCGTGAAAATATATGGCAATCCCTAGGTGGCCTCAGTCCTGCTCAGGACTAAAGCATTCATTTCCTCAACTGGAGAGGACTTTGGGCTGTTCTTGTCAGGGCACAGCCTCTTCTGTCTCTGCCACCCACCTGCTCCTCCAGCTTTTGAACCTGGCAGGCTTTGGAAGATTGATGCAGGAATTGCCATCAGCCTGGGCGGCAGCCCAAGACTGTTCAACACATACCTGCTTGCTCCAGAGGAGCTTTATTCAGATCAACTCCCCCCCAAAGGAGGAAGCTTGTATATTCTGATCTGCACGTTTAATTCTGACCAGTTCCAGGACCCTGAGTACTTTCTTCACCTTACACTTGCCTGCCAGGGTGTCTACTCAGTATCACCAGGACCTCTCGCAGCAGGGAAGTCCTATAACTAACCACACAGGACAACAGGTGCTGTCCCCCTACCTGAAAGCCTGGAAAGGAACTTATTCAATTGCAGACACCATGACTCCATATTTCTTTGGTAAGAGTGTTTTGTAAGTATACAATTGCATGAATTCAGCTGGACATTTTATTTGATGACTCTAATGATCTACTGAAGAAAGCTCCATCTTACTATATCATCCTAGCTGTCCCATAACTCACTCTGTAGACCAGCCTGGCCTTCAAACTCACAAAGATTCACCTGCCCCTGCCTCCCAAGTACTGGGATTAAAGGCATGTCCCACCACAACCAGACACTTGCTTCTTGTCTAATCACAAATCACACAGCAAACTGTTGATGCTTATCCAAAATGCACCACCAGTCTTGTCTTAATTATATTTGAACCGGGTTTTCCATAATGACTCTAGATACCTCACAATAACTGACTAACCCTGAATATCTTCAGTTATATTACTAACGACAAAAGGGAGAGGATATTAAAGCATTAAATCCACTTGGGACTGAATAAATCATTAATGGAGTTCATTCTGAGGGGATAACATGAGAGGACAAGTTGCATGCTGATCAAACTACTGTAGTTATAACCACAGTTCACTGTGTGCAGCTTAGGTAGGTAGAATTGCATTTTACACACAACCTTTAATATTTAAAATGTATGGAAATGGAAGACGGAACCAGAACGAGTTCACATGACACCTGACAGAAATCCACATATGACTTCATTTCACTCAAGTGATGACTGAAGACACTAGAAAATCAGAATCTGGTCTGCCAAAGCTCAGCGCAAGATGGCCACACAACATAGGCAAGATCAAATTAGGAAGTCATGGTCAAGACAATCTCCTCTATGCTTAAATAACGACTGCCTGTCAATCATAAAGGATTCTACCTTCAAGGAATTAGTCTATGACACCTAGTGACTTGACTGACGACTCTCAGACGGAACAAAATGAAATTCATCATCTCTTGGTCCAGCATCATATTCTGAATCTAGCTGAAGAGCACTACAGAAACATTTTTTTTTAATGTCACTGAAGGCTAGAATTATCCACATGAAACTGACTAAAACTGGACTAGAGAACTACTCAAAAACCTCTCAAGTCACTTGAGAATGAACACATATTCCCATGGACACAATACTGCCCTCTAGTGCCCAGAAGCATAGTAATTACTAACAGTCTCAGTAACTAACTGCTAATGTGCACAGTATGGTTGGTGGTCTATGGAAGGCTTTTGGTATGCACTTGGGAGAACCAGACAGGAAAGGCTGATCTTATTACAAACATTAAAAAATAAAAAGTGCAAAATACCTTCAAGGGACTCACAAATACAACAAAGAAGAGAAATTATAAAATGTCCAGTCAGACAGCTCAGTGATGAAGATGCCTGTTGACCTACAAAGTGGAATCCACAAGATGGAAGGAGTGAGCCTGGTGGTGGTAGCACACACTTTTAATGCCAGAACTCAGAAGGCAAAGGCAGGTGGATCTCTGTGAGTTCAAGGTCAGCCTGGTCTACAGAGAGAATTCCAGTACAGGCTCCAAAGCTACACAGAGAAAACCTGTCTTGAAAAACCTGAAGGAAAAAAAAATGTGAACAGACTCTCAAAGTGCTCTCTACACACATACTATAGGATTTCAAGCATGCATGTGCCCATACACATCCATACATGTACAAAGTAAGTAAATGTTTAAATTTTTTTAAGAAATAAGCTTAGAGATGAATAACTAGAGAACAAAAGGATTCTATACTATTCATAAAGGCAGCAGTGTATGAGAAACCTTTGAAACACTTTATAAACTGGAGATGAACAACAGGAGCCGAGGCCAAGAGGTGGGAAGTACTGTAAGAGTAGGAACACAGCCAGCATTCTTCAAGTTAGCTGCAATATTAAGCTGGTGAAGAGGAATAAAGGCAGGCAGGCCGGCTCAAGAAGCAGCCAATAGGAACATTTGCTATTTGCATCTAATTGAAATCAAGTAAAATGAAACTTTCAGTTTCTCAGTAATGTTAGCCATATTTCAAGTCACAATGGCCACATCTGTCTAGTGACCGCCATGCTGGGCAGTACAAACACAGTACTGGGCAGTGCTATGCCAGAGGGTGGTATGAAACCATAAAACGCCATCTCCAAGAGGGCTCTTTCCTCTTTAAAAAACAATAATCAGGCAGACTTGATCCTTGCCAAAGTCAATTAAAGAAAGGAAATGACTTATTAGTAATTTATAATAATGAAACAAGACTAGCATACCTCATTTTCATTAGGTGTCCTAGGGTATTCAGCATAATCCATTTCTTACAAAATGATGCTATGATATAAAAAAAAGTTAGAAACATGTATCTGAGTCCTCAAAAGTGTGTTCAAACTGTGGTAACATGGTAATGCAGACCAACACAAAGTCAGAAAACTACTTGTAAGGGGAGGTTTGGGGGTGTTTTTTAAGGGAGGGGGAGATGCCACTACAATATGGTTCTTGGGTATGATTTTGTAGATAACAGTATTGTACTGCAATGTCAAAAGATTGGACACACCTGATAGATGTATAGAATTCCACAAACAGCTCGCATCTCAACTGCCATTCCTATCCTGCTTAAACAAGTCTGTATTTCTACTTATACAGATTTTCACATGAATGCAAACATTCTTTGCTTTTTTACTTCCAATGCTAGAGCCTGAGCCCAGGACTTTCACCCTACACCAAGCAAAGACCTAGCAAATTGGGGCTCTGGAGCACTACAACTCTCTAGATACTACAAAGTAAAGAGTTGCAGCCCAATGATTAAAGTTTCTCGGCTTCTTAGACAATCTTTTCTCTGTGATAGTTCTCTCACTTAGATCCAGGTTACTTCTAGATTTAAAAACTAACAAAAACAGCTGCCCTCCATGTGCTCTTAAAACCCTGCAAACTGGGCACTGAAGACCAGGCGCCTCAGCAGCTGGTTCACTCACTGCCGACTCCACACACTCAAGTCGTCCTGTCAGAAGCCACAAAGACCCAAGGAGAACTCAAGAACCCAAGGACAGTAAGATTTAGAAAGAGCAGCATGTGCACAGCTAATGGCATAAACTAATGACTGCAGATCATTCCCAAGTTAAGAAGCTGATCATTCTTTTGCCATCCAAATTTGGTAAAATTTTGATGATCTATTTCCTCCAATAACCCAGAATGCCTATGAAGAGATTTTCCTCAAATCAAAAACTTTCTGCAGAACTCAAATGTGTCTACTCCATTCTGAAAGAATATTTTGTCATTACTTCAGAATAGCAAAGAAGGCTGTTTGTTGTAAGGTACAGAAGACAATGAGGCCATCCTCAATAGCCCCCTATTTATTTATAGCCAGAGTGATTTATTGATAAGATATTGTACTTGACCCAAAAAACAGAGGCAGAGTCTCACCTTATCACAGGTTTTTTCATCACTTCTTCTACAACACAGGTTTACCCATTGTTGGAGGAGGGCTGAGGCAGGAGAAACATCCTTATCATTGCCCTATCTGGTTTTTAAATGCATGCTACAATACTATGTCCAATTAGCAATTTGTTGAATGCTCAACAAATTTGGGAGTATTTGGTTTGTATTAACAAACTCTGAAAGAATAAACCATCAAAAGTCAAAGCTTGAGTGACTACAGATAAACAGGTAGGGAGTAGACGGCAGCAATACATTAAAGTGTGTGTGTGTGGGAGTCATGCAAACCCCAAAGGGATAAAGTTTGCTAACCTTCCCGCAAACTGTGGTAAGGGGTCAGGCACACTGCTGAGCAGCTGTCTTTCCTCGGCTTCAGGACAATCCATGAGAGTGGCAGGATCCTGCAGGCAGGCTGACAAATCTTGGTCTTCTCCAGTGTGTTGGAAATGTAAGACTCCAGAGGCCAATATTGCAGGAAACCCGTCTCCATTCCTGCGCTCCTCAGGGCAGCCACTTATTATCTGCTGCGGATTTGATTAGCATGGCTCTTTAAGTTAAAGTGGGCACTTCAGTTTTGCAGTGCAAATGGTTGTAAGAACAGTGAGATCCCAGGTTTACTTAGGGAGTTGGGCATTAAAGCACTGACAGCAGAAGGGCAGAATCAGTAAGTCTCCTGGCAAAACATTTCTCCTGTCAGCACTGGGATTCAACACTGATACCTCCCTCCACTAACCAAATGCCAAAAAGCAGGCCTGGGATGAGTTCAATGTGTAGAGCTGGAAGACACAAGGGCTCCCTCAGAGAAAACGCTCGTAGCAACCAACCAACCTCATTCACCCAAAATAGTAAACAGTTGGTTTCTCTGCTCAGAACCAAAAGGCTCCTGCCAGACAAGCATATCACATGACCAAGTTCCCTCTCCTTGCCTCTGCCTCCCTTCCCTTCTATTGAAGGAGAACAAGGAGCTAAAACACAGCACTATTTTATTTTACTTGACAACTGTGTTTAAAATGTTTATAGATGAAAGATATCCAAATATGGGGATAGGAATTCAGGAAGAACTGCCTTTGAAAAAAGCCATATCCCAGCACCTAGATGAGATGAGAACCACAAACATAACAGTTAAATGTGTTCAATGAATGAATGAAGGGACAGTTAACATTGCAAATGTGCTCAATGAAGAGGCATTTCTTAGCAAACTGTGAGTACTATGTTGATAAACTCTAAAAGATATAGCTTATTAAATATTTGACCTTTCCATTTCAAAAGAAACCAAAGGCTAGTCTTCCTTTTCAAACAAGTAATCCCTGGGGCTAGGTAGTGGTGGTGCAGGCCTTTAATCCCAGCACTTGGGAAGCAGAGGCAGGTGGACCTGAGTTCAAGGCCAGCCTGGTCTACACAGAGCCAAGTTCCAGGGCAGCCAGAACTACAAAGAGACCAAAGGGAGAGGGGGCAGAACGACAATCCCTGGCTGGCCTCTCCATCCTTAACTCCCAGTATAGGGATCACAGGTGAGCACAACTATGACTGCGATAGTTTGAATGAAGATGGTCTCCATAGGCTCATATATCTGAAAGCTTAATCATCAGGAAGTGGTGCTATTTGAAAAGACTAGAAGGATTAGAGGTGTGGCCTTGTTAGAGGAAGTGTGTCATTAGGGGTGGGCTTTGAGGCTTCAAAAGCCCATGCCAGAACCATGCTCTCTCTGCTGTGGATCAGGATATAGCTCTCAGCTACTCCTCCAGCACCACACCTGCCTACTGCCATGCTCCCTGCAATGATGATAATGAATTAAACCCTGGAAACTATAAACAAGATCCCAATTAAATGCTTTCTTTTATAAGGGTTGCAGTGGTAGTGGTGTCTCTTCACAGCAACATAACAGTGACTAAGACAAAAGTTGTTACCAGGGAGCAGGGTATTGCTGTGACAGGCCTTACTATACTGCTTGCTGAAGGAATACGGAAGACTTTGGGAATTTGGAAGAGAAAGTAGCTGGACACTTTAAATAGGGCTGGGTGATCCTAGTAGGAGCTGGGAAGACAGCATTGAGGGTGATTTGAACTGTGGGGTCCCAGCTCAAGAAGGCTGATAGGGGAAGAACATCAGTAAGTTGTTTAAAGGCTGCTCTTGTTATATTTTGGCAAAAAAAAAAAAAAAAAAAAGTGACTGTCCTTTACCCGCCCCCAAATCTGCCTGAGGCTAAATTTAAGAGTTGTGGATTAATGCACTGGCAGAGAAAAATTTCCAATAGCCTATTACAGACTGTGTCGTGTGGTTACTAGTAATCACTCTTATGAAGATCTATAATGAAAAGGAGCAAGCAGGCAAAGACAGCAATTGTCCTTCTTTTATATCCTCTTCTATGCAGGCTGCCAGCAGAAGATGTGGACCAGATTAAAGGTGTGTCTTCCCACCTCAAAAACATCTGGATTCAAGTTGTATCTTCCCACCTCAAAGATACAAATTAGACAAAGGCCTTCTCATTTCAAATATTTAACTTAAGAAAAAAAAAATCCCTCTCAGGTGTACCCAGCCATTTGAGTTTTAGTTCATTTCAGATGTAATCAAATTGACAACTAAGAATAGCAATCACAATGACTAAAATAAAGGGCCTTAAGAGCTGGCTAAAGCAGAGATCATAAATTGAGACAATAGTGGCAGCCCATGAGATACCTGAGATTTATAACCTCGTACTGTCACCTTCAAATTACATTACCATTTGATTTTGCTCATTTCGATGCTGTAGTCTCATCATTCAATCTTTGGGAAGGTGATCAAGAGAGTTATACCAACAGGCTGAATTGAAATTTACCCAGCTGACTAGAGAAACAGCAGCCACCATGACACTCACTGACATTTCCACCTATAAGGAGGTCAGATAATAAGGCTGGCAGTGCAGACATGCCACTATATTCCCCCCAAATAAGGTTTCCTGAAATGCAGAAGTTGAGCAAGGCATGCAGTACAGAGGAACAGAAGTACAAACTGCTATGCTGAGGAATTTGTTCCAGGGGAAAATAGGTGAAGTTCAGGAATATAATGTGCCATCGTATTTGCCACAGCTCCTACTACTTGCTATCAAAGTCTCCTTCATCCACCTCCACACAGTGAAAATTGCTAAGTATTAGTGAAAGAGAAAGCAAAGAACATGGACAATCCTCTCACCAGAAACTCCTAGTTCAGCCACACCCTTTTCCAACAAGAACACCTGTGGGTATTACTCAGCCATCAGAATAGAAATTCCAGAATCTAGCACTGAGAATGGGGAACAACTAGGGTTCATGGACACAAATGCTCCTTTGTAAACAGTTTACAAGTTTCTTATAAACTTAAACTTACTACTAAGTCAGGAATCCCATTCCCAAGTGACTTGGGGTTCCTACGGCTTTGACAGAACACCATGACCAAAAAGCAAATTGGGAAAGAAAGGGTTCATTTGGTTCACACTTATACTTTGTAGTCCCTCACTGAAGGGAGTCTGGACAGGAACTCAAACAGGGCAGGAACCAGGAGGCAGGAGCTGATGCAGATGCCATGAAGGGGTGATGCTTACTGAATTGCTCCTCATGGTTTTCTCAGCCTGCTTCTTATAGAACCCAGGACCACCAGCCCAGATATGGTACCATCCATAATGGGCGGGTTCTCTCCCATCAATCACTAAGAAAATGCTGTTCAGGCTTGCCTATAGCCAGATCTTACAGAGGCATTTTCTCAACCCAGGCTCCTTCCTCTCTGATGACTCTAGCTTGTGTCAAGCTGACAGAAGACTAGCCAGGATACTGAGCACCTACTCATGTGTCCCTCTAAAGGCCATACATGAATATATAGGTCAATAATTTCCTCAAATCAGAAACATCTTAAATGTTGACTTGTGAGTTGTGTTAAAAAAAAAAAAGTGGTGTACCAATTCATGAAAATAATAAAGACTCAGCAATTAAAACAAACAAACCACAAACTGTTGCCATAGCATGCACACTCTGGTGCCGTGTTATCTTTGTCAAAACCCATTGAACTACATTCCTAAAAGGGGAGATCACTAACACATAGAAATTGACTTCTTTTTTTCTTTTGTTTCCTCAAAAAGTGGACTACAAAATGTTAAGCCATCAGAATGGACCAGTGAGGAATGCAGGCTTTGTGTAAGTCTGTCTTTGCCTTCACTTTCTCCTAACCTAGAATGATCTAGAGGCAGACTCTAGGTGATTTTCTGAATTTGTTGTGGTTCTCTCTCTCTCTTGCTTTGGTTTTTTGAGACAGGGTTTCTCTGTGTAGCTCTAGCTGTCCTGGCACTCACTCTGTAAACCAGGCTGATCTCAAACACAGAGATCTACCTGCCTCTTCTGAGTGCTGGGATTAAAGGCATGTGCTACCACTGTCTGGTGTCTTCTCTTTTCTTTTAAAGCTTGTTTTTAAAAATGTTTGGATAAAACACATGCCCATTATTTGCATACAAAACCATTTCTAGAGTATGAAAAAAAAAAAAAAAAAAGATACAGGCTCTAGAGCTAGAATGCCTGGGTTTATGTGCTATGTCCACCACTTGAGAACTGGAGTACCATGAGATGCTACTATTCCCTCATTTACAAAGCTGGGATGAGATAACCCAGCTAGAGGGTCACTGCAAGCTACAAACTAGCACATGTAGAGCATGGAGGACAGTGCCCATTCTATAGTCATTCCAAACACATGAATTGGTGTGGCCACTCCACATGTGAGACAGACACAAACATATCCATGCATAACACAGACAGGAATGAAGGCCTCCTTGTGGATGGCAGGAATAGAAAGACTGTTTTCTTTCCCTCTTCCTCCCTTTGGTGTGTATCGTCAGATTTCTATGACACAAGTACTGATTTTTTAAAAGCTCATTTCCCCATCCACAACCCCCCCCCAAACAAACAAACAAACAGTGAAAGCAAGGATGTTTGGCTAGGAATCAGGGATCTTGTTTTCAGTTTTAGCTATACTACTTATACTGCAGCTATAATGTCCCAAGGTACTGCAGCTATAATGTCCCAAGGTAACCCTTTCACCTTCAAAGCAGTGCTCAGAAGAAGCAGGGTATCCCCATTCTAAATGGAACATTCCCTGAGATTTACGAGAGCATTAAACAAACTACACCATTTATTTTACTTGTTTGTTTTCTTAAAATTGTATTATTATTTTGTGTATATGTTGGGAGGGCAGCATGCACATACCAAGGTACATGTGTGGAGGTCAGAGGTCAACTTTGTGGAGTCTGTTTTCTCCTTCCATTTTTAACATGGGCTCTGGGGCTTAATTCAGGTCCTCAGGCTTGCAGGGCAAGTGTTCTCACCCACTAAGTCTTTTTTTTTAATATTTGCCATCTACCTATCAAATATCAAGCACTATGGACACAGACAGAAAAAAGACTTCAGTCCCTGCTTCCATGGCATCTGACAGTTTGGGCTGTTTATAGACCCAGCAGTGGATATATCCATCAATACCACCCCTCAACCTGACAACACTGCTAGGAACAGAGTAACAGGTGCCCGTGTGGCTGGGAGGAGTCAGAGTAGGCCTCTAGCAAGAGGACACATCTGAGGGGAACCCAGAATGGTTGGAGGCCCTATGTGGTGATACATCATCTTTAGTCCCATCAATTGGGAGGGAGAGGCAGATAGATCTCTGTAGGTTCAGGGCCAGCCGGTCTACACAGGGCTATGTAGTGAGACCCTGTGTCAAACAACAACAAACACACCCTCAGAAAACAGAATGGTATTTTGGGGGAAGGTCTGTGTCAAAGTTAAATGAGTATTCTAAGCAAAGGAAAAGAAATGCACAGGAGTTGAGGGCATGACAACTGCTTAAGAAACAGAGAATAAAGAGAGAGAAAATTTAAAAAACAAAACACAATTTTCAGCAGCACAGGCAGGAACAAGGATGAAAGGAAGCAGAGAAGCTGGGCAGGAAGTAAGAAGTTAGCACTGAAGACTGCTAATAATCTCCTGAAAAGGGGAGATAAGGTGTACTTTATTCTTACCTAAAAGCCTATGATGGCTGGGGACATGGCTCAGCTGGCTTATATGTACATGAATGAAGTCCTGGGTTTCTTCCCCAGCACTGTAAACACTGGGCATGGTGGCATAAGTCTACGACGTAGGCACTTAGGTCAAGGAAAGATCAGTTCAAGGCAGGTGGGGCCATGTGAGAACCTAACTCAACAGTATATTATGCTACAATAAGCCTGACAATGACTACCTGAAGATGCACATTGCACATTACACACACACACACACACACACACACACACACACACACACATAGCATTTAGTTGCAAATTTCACGATTTATATTTATGTGTACGAATGTTTTGCCTGCATATATGTATGTGTACATGTGTGCAGTGCTGACTAATGCCACAAGAGGGCATGAGATCCCTAGAACTGGAGTTAGAAATTACTGTAGCTACCATGTGGGTACTGAACTTGCAACAACAACCAGGCCTCTTAACCACTGAGCCATCTCTCCAGTCACTAGTTACCAAACTTCACAAACAAAAAAGTCAGTAACTTTTACTCCTCACAGCTAACTGCACAAACTTATTTATTCAATAAATACCATGTATAGGTGGGGTGGGGGTGGGGGTGAGGGGTGGACATAGGCAATGAACAAATAAACCACAGACGACCACATTGCTTTTCAGCTGCCTGAGACCTGTCCAGATCACATCTAGCTTAGAAGATGGACAAAGACTGTGATCATGTGGCTGAGAATTTCACTTGGAATCAGACGCTCTTTGCTCAGTTCCAGCTAAGTCATTTTTGCACCTGGAAACTGGGACATTACCACCACACCCATAAAGGTTTAGGGCAATTTAATGAGACAATTGGCAAATAATCTGTATTAACAGTACTGAAAATATTCAACTAATCATCCCCTTTGTTTACTTTTGACAATATACCTTTCAGGGTAGCTCATGGTCTCCCACAGCACAGACAACAGATTTCATGGGATGGAAAAACAGGGAAAGAACAAGGCCCAACAAGGAATTAACATCACTAAATTGTAATTTTAGTGAATTCAGGATAGTGCTCATAAAGACATCATGCCTGGAACTTAACTTTCCTTTAGAGATTTCTGTTAACATCTTCCTACATCAGATGACCTAATAAATTAAAAGAAAAAACATTACCCAAAGTAGAGAGCTGGTCACAGTCTCTCCTGGGATTTCTTGTTCTGCTCCTCTGACTAATGCTGAGTCACTTTAGAGACTGCATGGGGCTCTAGCAAGCCATGAGAGCACAGGCCTGTGCAGCCGCATGGCCAGAGAACACTGTGGACCGACCACTGCTGCACGTGGAGACTTCTGAGACAGAAAAGCCAAGATGAAAGGAGCATGTCTGTCACTGAATAGGCATGTCTTCAGAGAGAAAAAACGATGCAGCAGTTAATGTTTCTTGAGCAAATGACAATGAAAAAGACTACCAGACTTGCACATCTCAATGATCACATTTTGTTTTGCTGAGATTGGGACTATGCAGACCAGGCTGGCTTCAAAACTGCAAATCTTCTAGATGGTGTAGGGTTGCAGGCATTAATCCCAGCACTTGGGGAGCAGAAGCAGAGGAAGGCAGATCTCTATGAGTTCGAGGCCAGCCTGGTCACAGAGTCCCAGGCCAGCCAGGGCATCATAGAGAGATCTTGCCACAAAACAAAACAAAACATTGCAATCTTGTTTCACTCTGCAGAGTGCTAGGATTCAGGCATGTACCACCAGGTGTGGCTTTGAAAAAACCCTCTATCTTTCTCTTGCAACCAATTCTGAAATCAAGAATATTTATTTAGGTAGACTTGTGAAAGCATACTGCTGTATATTTTCTGCAAGATGTTCAGGGCTGCTGTTTCTGGATAGTTGGGTGTGTGACTCCAAGGGTTCTATGAGCCACAGAACCTCTAAGACAGTGTTTTTGGCCTAGAGGTCAAATAACCCTTTCACAGGGGTCGCCTAAAACCAGTGGGAAATTCAGATATTTATATTACAATTCATATTACAGTTATGAAGTAGCAACGAAAACAATTTTATGATTGGGGATCAGTACAACATACGGAACTGTATTAAAGGGTCACAGCACAAGGAAAGTTGAGAACCACTGCTCTAAGAGGCGGGGTCCAGTAGATGGTGGTTAGGAAATTGGGGGTGCTACCTTCATAACTGATGTAGCTCTCATGGGACTCTGGTTAGTTCCTGTAAGAATAAGATGCAGTAAGAAAGAGACCCTGGCACCTAAATCCCTCTGCTTTCCTGTCTTGTCTTGCTATGGTACCTTACTCTCTCATGCTCCTACAATGATGCCATCCATATTGTGATGTAGCTGTAAAGAGGCAAACAGAAGTCAGCACCATACTCTTAGATCTCTAGAATTATGAGCTACAAAAATCTCTGTTCTTTGTGAATTACCCACTCTCAGGTGTTTTGCTATAGCAACAGAAAATAAACTAAGGGCCAAACTGATTCTTCTTAAAACTTTCCCATTACAATTTCCTCTGAGTTAAAAATCAACCAGGTGATAGTTCCACTCCAACACAAAAATTTAAGAAACAGAGGAAATCTGCACAAGTTTTCAAATTCAACATCCAATTTTTAAAACTATTTGTTTATTTTATGTACATGAATGTTTTGCCTGCACATATGTGTGTGCACCACATGCATGCCTGGTGCCCACTGAAGCCAGAAGGGGGTTTCTGGTCTTCTGAAACTGGAGTTATAGATGGTAAACTACCATATGGGAGCTGGGAAACCAAACCTTCCGCAAGAACAGCAGGTGCTATTAAATGCTGAGCTCTCCAGTCACCTCAGGATCTTTTTTTCTATGTTCTAGTAAGTCAAAGTCTACACCACAAACACAAAGAATATCACACTTTTACATCTCTTTCTCTTACTGGTGGCTTACAATCTCCTTTGTGGTAACATTCCTCTGTGGATAATTATGTGGCTAATTCCTGCCCCTGGAATATTTTTTCCTCATCTAGTACTACAAAAAGATGCCCTTCTTTACCACCTTCTTCTACTGCCCCCTTCCTACCCATCAGGGAAACCAATAGCTAAAAAGATTTGGAATATGTGCCCCAGCCCATGGCTGTGCTGTGTGTTAGCAAAAGCCTAAAGAAATCTCAAGGACAGGTTCTGTCCTTTAAGAGCTGCCAGCCAACACAGGGTGAACATCTTGCTCATTGATGCTTCACTATAACACTTGTGTTACTTTCAAACATACCATCATTCCCTTTGTCAGTGGATCAGATACCACAGTCAATTTCTCTACATTATGAACTGTCAACAACAGAAAAAAACAAAACCAAAATAACAAACAAAAACTATGAAAAACAGAAAATCAAAAACTACTCTTTGAATCCAGACTTTATATTAAAATGTCAGCCTTATAATTGAGTGTGGGTGATGCACACCTGTAATCTCAGCACTTGGGAGGTGGAGGCAAAAGAATCAGGAGTCATTTCAACTACACAGTGAATTTGAGACCAGCCTGGAATACAAGAGACCAACTAAAAGGCAAACATACAAAAAACAAAAACAAAAACAAAAAAATCCCAAAACAACCAGGAAAGAAGGTAGAGAGAGCCAGGCAGTAGTGACACACACCTTTAGTCCTAGCACTCAGGAGGCAGATACAAGTAGAGCTCTGTGAATTTGAGGCCAGGTCTATAGAGCAAGTTCCAGGACAGCCAATGCTGTTACACAAAGAGACAACCCTGTCTTCCCCCCCCCCTCAGCTTTTTAGTTAAGATCAAGTAAAAAATATGGGGGGGGGAATCATGAGGGAAGGTAGCTTGCCCCTGCCACTCTGGCTCCTAACTTTTACTGGTCCTACTTACCAAGAACATGTCAGTCAGGGGCCCACACTGCAGCTACTGTTTTTATACACTCCAGAAATACATCTGTGGACCCTGCTGATTCACTGGTCTAAAATCACCTTACTCAGCCACAACAAAATCCCAGAAGGTGGGTGCTGACTTGACACAAAGAAAAAGAATCTGAACGTGAAAGGACCAGTTCCTGGAGAGATGCTGGTAAAGGACCTAAGACATGACAGGGAACTTCACAAGCCATTCACTCATTCCCAAAATTTTGAGACTGCTCAACAGCTTATTTCCAGGAAAATGAGCCATGGATTGGGGCTAAGTTATCACTGCAGGTGCCTAAGTCTATTTTAATAAATCATCAGCAGTTTAAAGAAGAACAAAGTTTCAGACTTAAGTGCCTATATATATTATGCAAATATATTTAAAATTATATGTATAGATGTGTTTATAGTGGGCATTTGCATATGTGTTCAGGTGCCCAAAGAGGCCAAAAGAGTACTCTGGATCTCCAGAACTGGAGTTATGGGTTGTAAACTACCCACAATGTGGGTGCTGGAAACTAAACTTGTTGCTGTAAATGTTCTTAACTGCTGAGCCACCTCTCCAGCCCCTGTGGTAAGATTTTTGGGTGCTTTGTTTTGTTTTGGGTTTTCTCCCCAGGATCTCATTTGGTCTAATGGCCAAATAGAATAAACTCAGTACTTACTAAAGTTGGGAATTCTAAGTCAGATATATCATGGCTCACCCAGAGGTGTACTGGAATCTTAGAAACCAAAATCTTGTATTACAAAAAGTGCCCCCAAACCTCAGTAACTATGAAAAGAACCTATTACTAATATTCTTTCACTTTAAAGAAATCTCCAGTGGCACCTACACCTATAGTCCTACCCACGTGGGAGAGGATGAGGCTGAAAAAATCTGTTTAGCCCAGAAGTTTAAGACCAGCCTGAGTGAGGTATAGCAAGCCCATGAGACTCTGTCTTCCAAACTAAGAAATAAATGTAAAGTTAAAACAAAAAGCACAACACATGTCCAACTGAGAATATCAGTGAATGTAAATAAATCTTCGAACAGCCAGCCTATTTGTTCATACCACCCACAGACGTCCTCCCTCCATCCCTCCCTATGTAATTGTGACAGATAACAAACAGAACCTAGGGCTTCAGGCGTGCTACGCTCAGTCCTTCCTTCGTTCATTCATCCGTCCCTTCCTTCCTTCCTTCCACACTATCCACCCATACACACACACACACACACACACACACACACACACACACACACACAGAGAGTTACTTACCTGATCATGTAAGAGACTGAATCATTTTCAACTGCTGTTAGCAAAAAGACTGCCCCACCGCCTGCTCCCAACATATGCCAGGTATCACTGTCCGTGCTTTACACCATCAGCACTTTACTCTTCACAGTGGTCTCAATCCTGAACAATTTTGCCTCTGAGGGGATATATGTTGATATTTTGAGGTATTTTTGCTTGTTACAGCTAGAGAGTTGCTACTGGCAAACAGTAGGCAGAGCAAACGAATACATGAACAAACACACACACACACACACACACACACACACACACACACACACACACACACTCCAAACTGTCAATAGTGCAAGGCCTGTTGGGACCTTAGGGAGAGTTGCCACTTTTTCCTGAATAAGACCCTGGATAAGAAACCTGCCAAGGTCACACATTCAGGGAACGGGACGCACAGCTAGGATGTAGACCCAATAGTTGAGCTCCACTGTCCAACCTCTTGAACTCTCACAAGTAAAAACACTGACCCACATCTTCTACCATCCTTTCAAGTTTCTCTCCCCTTCCCAGACTCCAGACTTATTAGAGAGCATGACTCATTTGTTTATTCATTTACTACTTGGTCTGTTCATTCAACGGGCATTCACCACATAACCACTATGTGCGCGAAACTACTCATGCCAACTCCAGGTGAGCAGAGGATAGGAGATCTCAGTCCTTCTAGCACATATGCTCTTCACTCATGTGCACAATCTTTTTGAGTCATTGGACATGCTAAACATGAGCATACCACAGATGATTCTTTCCTTCATTTTAGCTAGTCCTTTCTCAAAAGGGCTTCCTTGGTCATCCTTTTAAATTACCTACAAATGTTTTCCATCTATTCCATAACCCTGCTTTATTTTTCTTACAAGCACTTACTGCTATTATTATGTCTTTGTTCATTGTCACTGATATCCTCACTATCAACAGAGTGAAGTGCCACAGGGCTGGAGAGATGGTCAGCAGTAAAGTATGTAAAGAACATGAGTTTGGTTTCCAGCACCCACTTCCGGCAGCTTGCAACCACCTGTAACTCAAGTTTCAGGAAGATTCAACATTCTGGCCTCCAATGGCATCTACACTTATGGCACAGACAGACAGACAGACAGACAGACAGACAGACAGACAGACACACACACACACACACACACACACACACACACACACACACACACACACTTTTAAAAAGCACACCCAGGCACACAGTAAGCACTTTGGAATGACCATATCTCATGTGGATTTTACATTCATCTCTCTGCTCTCTCTGACACCTTTTTTTTAGTCCTTTCAATCTGGCCTCCACCCTGAAACCAAAACACTCTAAAATGAAAAATCCCCAGCATTGACTTCCCCATGTTCTTAAATGCCTCTTGTACCACTAAATTACAGTCTCAGATTCTCTTCTCACACTTTACACTTGCAATGGTAGCCTCAGGGGTAAAAGCTAAAGTGTACTGAGCACTTGCTGTTTGCCAAACACTGGTCTGGGGGGGACATTATTTATTTGGGTAAAGTGGAGCACAAAGAAGTATCTGGGGCAAACAGTAAGTGGTCAGGACAAGGTGTATGCCTATACTTTGTCTGTTATATATGTGTGAGAAAAGCATATCAAACCCTCAAGTAAGCATTCTTTTCTCCAAATCATCACTATTCTTATCTCCCTGGTAGAAATCCCTCAGGTCATAGGTTAAAGATCCTCTTTTCCCCTGCAAAGCCTTTTTGAAATGTTTCCTAACTTGTCTGGATATTCCTGTCCAGTTTTTTCCACCATATCCCCCTTTTCTGCTATATTAACTAATCTGCCTTCACTGATTAATTTCACTTGTGTGCAAAAACATGCTATGTCAATCTAGTGCCCCACTATACCCCTAGTACCTCACAGGGTCCTGGAATGCTAGGGCTACAGTAGCTGACTTCACACGACACCAGCACCATGAAGCACACTGAAGACCCCCTGACAAAAGCCATATAATGTCCTTAAGAATTCTGCATGTAGGAACTGGAGACCTGGCTCAGAGGTTAAGAGCACTGGCTGCTTTTCCAGAGGACCCAAGTTCAATTCCTAGCACCCACATGGCAGCTCACAACTGTGTATAACTCCATTTTAGGGGATCTGGCTCCCTCACGTGGACATACAACCCACACGCAAAACACCAACACACATATAATAATAATAAAAGAATTCTGCATAAAGCCAGGCAGTGGTGGTATACATCTTTAGTCCCAGTACTCGGGAGGCAGATGCAGGAGGATCTCTGTGAGTTCGAGGCCAGCCTGGTCTACAAAGCTATAGAGAAACCCTGTCTTGAAACCCCCCCACCCACACACACACACAAAATAAATGAAAAAGAATTTTGCACATATGCCATGTATCTTAACCTTCATATTTATTATGTATGATTTTTTTAAAAATAATGTGTCTTTTTCTGGCATGTTCAAAAAGTACCTGTGACCTTTGAATAGACTTTCACAAGCTTAGCACTTAAGAGGTAATTACTGCGGGCTTCCTGTTTCACCATGCTCTGTCATCTGCACATGCTCCCACATGCCACCATGATGTCATATAGCCAAAGGGGCCCTTACCAAAGGCCAAATTGATGGGCCTCCAGATTCTGGACTTTCAGCTGCCAAAACTATGCTTTTTCCTTATATAAAAAAAACAAAAAACAAACAAAAAACCATTTAAAGTGATGCTGGTGTGCTAAGAGCACTCATTAATGCGCTTTCTTATAATTGCTGTAGCTCTGCAACCATTTCAATACTGATTGAAACAGAAAGTTAATGAAGAAACAACTGCTCAAGATCTTAAAATGACTTATTTGGTCAAGGCCAAATTCTAATTTAGTATCAAGATCCTCATTAAATATATATTTAACCCAATTTTCAAACAATCCTTCACCTTCTATTGTAATCGAGGTTAAAAACATTGCTCTGCTTCTCACACAGTGACTACTTTTAGTTTCCAGATGTTTGATTTGTATTCCCTTCCCAACATAATTCCATTGGGTTCACTTCTCTTCTGACTCTTCTATTAAATCTGTCTTATTCTCTGGTCCAGCTTCAATCTTATCTCAAATTCTCCTGACTTCATTCATCTTTTCTTTCTAAGACTCTTATAGCCCTGCCCCCATATACATCCAATAAGAGCATAAGTTTATTTCTTGAGTCTTAGAATCACTCCTTAGGAATTTGAGAGACTTCTGAGGCACATCAAGGCTGGGGATTCCTAAGAAGGGTTAAATAGATAGAAGTAGGGATAAAGATTCAATCAAGAGTTGTTAAGTCTTGCTAAAGAAGTCTGATACCCCTGTGTAGTAGCATCAGCCCTCAATCATCCATTTTCTCCTGCTAACAGGAGAAAACAGTACAAATAGAAAACTTACAGGTTGAGTGGCAAGATAACCTGTATTTATAGTAAGCACAATGTAATTGCCTGCAATTTTCTGCAACATCCTGAAGACACCACAGATGGTTTAACCACACAATTCCTTCCTTTCGGGGTCCAGTGCCTGCTCAGCTTATGACTCCATTTTGGCAAACATGTATACGGTTCTTTTTCATCTATGACACAAAACAAATATAAACAATTGTATAAAACAGGTAGTTATATTTAACCTACTGGTTCACATTTTCCCTAATTCCTGATTGTTGGGTTTTTTTTAGGACCAAAGATAATTCACAATAACCCTTGTGGGCAAATAACAATAACCCTTCATGTCAAAGTGCTCTTCTAAATACAAAACACTAGTAAGAATTAGATTTGCTTTTAAAAAAAAATCCCTGTTATAATTCCAAAGTTGACAAGTCAAATCTTTCCACATACCAGAGAAATCAGCCTACTCTCCCTAGTGAGAGTTTATACAACTCAAACTCCGGCAATGTCCAGTAATTTTGTCTTAACAGCACACCACACAACTGAAAAGTTAACACTGACTTTTCTACTAATTTGTGATTTATTTTAGATCTCTCTCTCTCTCTCTCTCTCTCTCTCTCTCTCTCTCTCTCTCTCTCTCTCTCTCTCTCTCTCTCTCTCTCTCTCTCACACACACACACACACACACACACAGGAGCTTGCTACATAGACTAAGCTGGTCTCCATCTCACAGAGATCTGCCTGCCTCTGCCTCTGCCTCTGCCTCTGCCTCTGCCTCTGCCTCTGCCTCTGCCTCTGCCTCTGCCTCTGCCTCTGCCTCTGCCTCTGCCTCTGCCTCTGCCTCTGCCTCTGCCTCTCCAGTGCTGGGATTGAAGGAGTGCATCACTGATTCCAGTCTTCTGCCTCAGTTTTTCTCTTCATACCTAGCAGAAGCTATGGTTTTTTTGAGGGTTTTTCCTTCCAAAAGGGAATCCAAAATGCCTATACTTATCTCTAGAAAACTTTTCAAATATTTTCAGTAACCTAATGGCAATAGCCTTGCTACTAAAAAATTTCCCAGCATTAAACTGTTTTGGCTGATTCTGCTTAAAAAAAAAAAAAAAAAAAAAAAAAAAACCACCCCTTATGGAGGGGAATTTAAGTAAAACACTGCCAGCTTCCAGTTCCCTTAGGCAAATCTCCAGCCCTAGTGCAAGGCCATGAGGTTAAACATTTCTCAATGACGCAGGCTCCCTCAGAAGGAGGAACAAGAAAGAAAGAAGAGGAAAAGAAATCAAAATTTACTCTTCCCAGTGCAATAAATCAAGATAGTGGTCAAGGCCTACAAAAGAAAAAAGTAAGCTTAAACTATATACTGTGTGTAGTAGGAATACAGAGCTGTCGGGTGGGACTAAAGGTACCTGCAGACCCAGCAGGCCAGTCACATTGACAGGCATGCCTCTAGGTTCCCTAATTTCCAGGATATTAACACGGTATGAATATGTAGGTACTGTGTAAAATGTATACCACTAGAGCAATCAAAGCAGTAATTGAATCAGTGGTTGTGGGGCGAGGAATAGTCACAGTGAACTGAATCACTATTTAGGAGTGAAACCTATGCAATTGGGAAAGCCAACGGGAACCACACTGATCAACTTCCTCAGGAAAGACTATAAAAGTTGATCACAGAGAAGACAAAGTCATCAGATGGGCTGATAAGATTCTTTGACTTCTGGCCACCTGCAAACAACAGGATGAAGTAAGATCAAATCTGTTCCCTCTATAGTCAGTAAATGCTTAATGCTTCCAAGAAATGTCAATTATGCAAGCATTGTCACACATGCACATTGTTTTACTTCTCAAAATGCTTTCTATTCATCAGTCCTTAAATAAAATTATTACATAACAGCTACATGCCAGAACCTAGAGATTCAGAAACAAAATACCTCCTCTTTTTTTCAAGAATGTGCTTTCTGTAACTGTGAGACCAATCAGAAATGCACTCACTCAAGTACTTTGTGGTGGTATAGACCACTATAAATAAGAATGGTTCAACCATTAAGAGCACTGACTGCTCCTCCAGAGAACCCGGGTTCAATTCCCAGAACCCACATACTGCCTCTCACAACTGTCTATAACTCTAGTTCCAGGGTAATCTGACACCTCCTTCTGCCCTCTGAGGGCAATGCATGTGTACAGTACACAAATATACATGCAGCCAAACACTAATACACATCAAATAAAAAAGGAAAGAAAAGCAGGGAGGCACAAGGAAAGAGACACTCCTGCATGGAGAAGTACACACTGATTACACACATCTCAAAAGAGCTAGCTAGGCCTTATCTGGAAAGACAAGTGGACATTAACAGGACAGAGACCAAGAAAAGAAACTGCAAGGACACAGCAGTATACTAGCTCTTTCAGAACCTAAGACAGTCAATATTTGTGAAGACTGTGAGGAAAATAACCCACAATGAGAGGCTAAACATACACACAAAATAGTTAAATCCCACAGTAAAACCAAGAATTCCAGGTAGGAAAGTCAAATGGTTAAAACTGATGTTTAGGAAAAGTATTTTGGCCAGGTGCAGTGGCTCATGCCTATAATCCCAGCACTTCATAGGTTCAAGCAGAAAGACTGATATAAATTTCAATATAAATTTCTGTCAGGCAGTGGTGGCACACAGCTTTAATCCCAGAACTTGAGAGGGTGGATCTCTGTGAGTTCGAGACCAGCCTGGACTACAAAGTAAGTTCTAGGGCATCCAGGACTCTGTGTGTGTGTGTGTGTGTGTGTGTGTGTGTGTGTGTGTGTGTGTGTGTGTGTGTGTGTGTGTGTGTGTGTGTATGAGAGAGAGAGAGAGAGGGAGAGGGAGAGGGAGAGGGAGAGGGAGAGGGAGAGGGAGAGGGAGAGGGAGAGGGAGAGGGAGAGGGAGAGGGAGAGGGAGAGGGAGAGGGAGAGGGAGAGGGAGAGGGAGAGGGAGAGGGAGAGGGAGAGGGAGAGGGAGAGGGAACAGTTAAGAACACTTGTTGCTCTTGGAACAAGTATTGTTCTTGCAACAAGAGGACCTGAGTTTGGTTTGGTTCATTTGCTGACAGGGAATCCAACATCCTGTTTTCTGGTCTACTCAGGTACAAGGCATGCATGTGGTTCATATACACACATACAGCCAAAACCTTTAAAAACCTTTATAGACATGAAATAAAAATAAAATAATACAAATTTTAAAAACAAAATATTGGCTGGCCATAGGACCCAATATGTAAACCACCTACAGTCAAGATTAAAACCTAAGTTTGATCCCTGGAACCCACATGTTAAAAACAAAGAAATGACTCTCCCAAGCTGTCTCTGATCACAAGCATAAGGCCCCCAAATTTCTTTAAAAACCAAACAAAAAAGAACAGGAGGTGAAGAGGGACTCTTGGCAGAGGAATAAATGATAGATCAGAAGGAGACGTGGGTTCTAGGCAGGGCAACCAATTAGAAAGTCTACTGGGAAAAAAAAAAAAAAAGCAAAGAGTGAGAATATGATCTAGGGCAGTGAGACAAATTAGGAAAAGTCAAAGAACAGCCTATAAAACTCAGCCACAGGTGTGAGGAGCACAGGAAAGGAGAGGAGCCAATGAGGTCTTCCATTGTTGGTAGGCAGTTGGTAATAAGTTAGGGATTACAGGCTTCAGGGTAGTCACAGGAATGGTGACAGCAGATTTAAATGCATGTGAATCGTCCAGGTATCCAGAGGGAAGAAGCAGCAGCTTGGCAGAGTCTAGAATAGGACCAGGTCACAGCCATGTGGTAAATGGCATTTGAAACCACAGATTAAGATGAGTTTGGTGAGAGAGAATGTGTAGACTAAGGGGGAGAAGAGTTATCATATGGCCACTGCTTCTCTGGCCAGAATCACTCCATGGAAGAAGCAGGACTCACAGAGGTCAGGAAACTCACAAGACTCAGGAGGCTCTTCCTGCAGATCCATGGTTCTATCATCAGTATACAACTGTTGGGAGAGAGGGGACCCTCTGGTGACACAGCTGCTACAAGCTGTACAGGGAACTCAACAAGTACAGCTTTCATGAATTGTCACCCATGTGCCTGCAAGTGTTATTCATGCTCCTCTCAGTAACTCCAACAAACTCACTGGTTCACCAAGCTGGACTTGGGAGGTTTCTCCAGCCTGTCACTGCTCTATGTTGAGCAAGCAGAAATAGATGCCCCCAGGAAGCATAATGCAGCAGGGGTCAAGGCCTGGGCCCAGAACACACTTTGAGAGTGAACCATAGCCATAAGGATGGGGGCCAGCTACTGTGGAGAGGATATCCTAGAGTTTAGCTGTCTAACACTTGAGCCCCTTTCATTAGGAGAAATTTCAATGGCAAAGGAAGCAACAGAAACCCTCTTGCTTCCACAGAAACAGATTTTCCCTCTCTGGGCTCCCTGGCCTCTAGCTCACAAATGAATAACCCAAGTAAAGATAACCAGATTCTCAACTACACCTAGCAGTGGTGGCAGACCAGGTAAGCAGCAGGGGCAGAAACAGACTGGACTGCTGGTGGCCTGGTCTTCACTCTGGTTAGCCTTTGTCAATTTCTGCTTACTTTCTGGCTTTGTTAACTCAATGATGTCCAATAATTTTCCAGGTAACTTACTTCATGCTCAGTTTTTAAGCAAAGAATCCTGAAAAGTACAGGATGAAGAGACAGATAACATCAAACGTACACCACATACGACTGAGGTTCAAAGGTAGTAAGAGGATTGTGTAATGTCACACAGCACTTCTTCCTATTGCCAGTTATCCTCAGGAAACAGTGATGATCATTCAAATGAGTAATGACTATACCAATACTCATAGCAAAGCCAAGGGACACAGAGACTTGAGTCTGAGTTTGTCTACCCACCTTCTTCAATCTTGGTATAAGGGGGAGGTTGCAGAAGCACACTGACTCCCTAGACATTAGCATCCAGAAACACAGACAACTGGGCACCTTACCATCACCCTCCCTGATCACTCCTCATGGACTATATAAAGGGCCCTAAGTTCAGAAGCAACTTTCTATCCTGGCCATGAGAACCACTGTGGGAATGAGAAGTCAAGAGCTTTCAAAAGATGATGATTTCTCAACTTCATTCCTTCTGGATATGTCACAGCCAGGAAGACAGAAATTGGAAGAAGCAGCTTTCACAGGCTGCCAGATCCATGTCCGATCCCAAGGGATAATTAGCCAGTGAGGTTTTGTGGAGATGATGTAATGTTGGCAGAGGCTAACATTTTAGAATTGAGCATGTAGCCTCTTGATATTTAGCTCTAGGGCTAACAGGGATGACATCCAAGAAACCCATACCCTGACACCACCCCTAGCAATCTACATTTAAGAGTCATTTGTAAACTTGAAGGGATCTGTCTTTTCATGGTTAGTTTACAAAGGCATTTGTTTAACTAAAATTTTCTAAATCTTATTTTATGTAACTCTTTTGTTATTAAAAGAAATTTCTTCGACCTGCAAAGAACAAAGAAAATTTAGAAAGCTTAAAGTAACAAAAAAAAAAAAAAAAAAAAAAAAAATAAATTAGACAAGGGGGAAGTTTCCCTAGGAGTAAAGCCTACCCGTGGCACACAAATCCATGGCCAGCACAGCTAGTTAAAGCTGTCTGTGTTCTTATGAAAACAGCTTTGGAAACAGTCTAAGAAAGGTTTCCAAGAGCCCCACATAACCCACAAAAACTGTCAACCTTCACCTGAGAAGCACTCTGCTAATGCAGGAGGTAACCTTCAGTGGACTCAGCAGAAATACTGGACATTAACAGTCTTGGTTTGAACATGAACTCTTAAGCTGCCAAAAGAACACTTGCCATTTCAATCAAAACTGTTAGTCCTTTGACTTACATGTGCTACAATGACTTACTAAGGCTAGGACAAATGAAGTACGTCAGAAAGAGAAACTTTTTTTAAGATAGGGTCTTACTTACTTAGTCCAGACCAGGGCTTACTTAGTGCAGACCAGACCGGCCTTAAGCTCAGAGATCCTCCGGCCTCAACTAAAATTAAAGGCATGTACCACACCCAGACAGAAAGAGATCCATTAAAACCCCAACCAATACATCAAAACACAAAACGCACCCAAGTACATACACACCAGCTCTTTACCGACGTAAGAGTCAACTCTTAGTTCAACCCTGGGCAGAGATGAAGCTACTGATGTAAATACAGACACTCTGCATACAGATCTTCACAATCTCACATACACATAAAAAAATGAGAATCTTGCTTCTCAAAATGAATTAGAAATTAATGGTTTTGGTTTGTTTAATAATCCTCCTGGCCTCCCTCCCTCCCTCCCTCCTTCCCTCCCTCCTTCCCTCCCTCCCTCCCTCCCTCTCTCTCTTTCTCTCTCTCTCTCTCTCTCTCTCTCTCTCTCTCTCTCTCTCTCTCTCTCTCTCTCTCTCTCTCTCTCGGTGTTTTTTGAGACAGGGTCTCTATCTGTAGCTCTGGTTGTCCTAGAACTCACTCTGTAGACCAGGTTGGCCTTGAACTCAGAGATCTGCTTGCCTCTGCCTTCTAATGGTGGGATTAAAAGTGTGCACCACCACAACTCGGTGATTGTCAGGTTTATGCAGCAAGCACCCTTATTCAATGAGCCATCCCGATGACCTCAAAGACTCCCCACCCACCCACCCCTTAATTTGTATGTATGAGTCTTTTGTCTATATGGTCTCATGGAAATCAGACAAGGTCATCAGATCCTCTCAATTATAAGAAGGAGCTAAAGAGTGTTAGCTCCTGTTAACAGGATAACTTATATTTTGTTCTTTGGAGAAAGATTATTCTATAGAACTGTTGGGCTGGAGATCTGACTTTCTTTGTCCAAATTTCTATAATACTTCATGGTCAGCCTGTTCATTCACAATACAGTTAAAATAGTAACAGATAAGACACCTATTTTGGGCTAGGAAGAATACTAGAAAAAGAAGAGAACCTAAGTTCAAATCCCCAATATCCAATAAAAGCCGAGCAAAGCCACAAAATGAGAGTTCCTGTTGCAATAAATAGATGAATGAATGAATGAATCAGAAGTAAGGTGTGGTGACATACATCTTGGAGGCAGAAGAAAGTGGATCTCTATGAGTTCAAGGTCTACATAAGCTAAGGGCTACACAATTGAGAAACTGTCTCCAAAAAAAAAAAAAAAAAAAAAAAAAAAAAAGGATCCAGGGTAGACATGGAGAGAGGAAAGACACCCAATAGCCTCCTTTGGCTTCTAAATTTATTTATTTATTTATTTATTTATTTATTTATTTATTTTTTCTTTTTTGGTTTTTCAAGACAGGGTTTCCCTGAGGCTTTGGAGTCTGCACTGGAATTAGTTCTTGTTGACCAGACTGGTCCCAAACTCACAGAGATCTGCCTGCCTCTGCTTCCCAAGTGCTGCGATCAAAAGTGTGTGCTCCACCACCACCCTGCTGGTTGTTTCTAATGTTTTTAACTGAACAGAAATATACAACAACCAAGCACTAGTGGCCTATGCCTTTAAACCCAGCATTTGGGAGGTAGAGGCAGGCAGATCTCCAAGTTTGAGGTCAGTCTTGTTTACAGAGCAAGTTCCAGGACAGCCAGGGCTACACAAAACCTGACTCTAAGTGAACAAACAAAAGAAAATATACAACAACAAAAATTCATAAACAGGGGGCTTAAGAAATGGATCAGCAGTTAAGAGCACTCGTCCAGAGGATCCAGGTTAAATTCTCAGCAACCACATGGGAATTTGTTACAACCATCTGTAACTACAGTCCCAGGAGACCTTACACTCTCTGGCCTCTTCAGACACCAGGCACACACATGGTGTACATACACACAAGCAAGACATCCACACACATAAGTTAAAAGCAAACCTTTTTTTAAAAACTCTCATAAACATATAAGTATATGCATAATAAAGAAACATGGAGTAAGATTGTGAGGAAAAGAGGAAGGGGCATTCTTTGAGACCTGAAGGGCAAGTAGGAAAGAATAAGGCAGATTAGAAATTAAGAGGGAAAGAAGAAAGGAGAAGAGAAGAAACATAGCCTAGGAAGCAAGAGGAACAAATTCAAAAAAATTAAAAAAAAAAACTGCAGAAAAATAACTAACTAGCTAAATTAATAAATAAATGAGGAACAAACTCAAACAGGAGGTAAAGCCAGAGGTGGGCAGGATGAGAGAAAAGCCACACATACCAACAAACTCATCTATTAGTATCAGAACACAAATAGGTATTATTTACATTTTTATTCTTGTTTGTCTTGTTTTGTTTTGTTTTCCAGACAAGGTTTCTCTCTGTAGTTTTGGAGCCTGTCCTGGAACTCACTCTGTAGACCAGGCTGGCCTCGAACTCACAGAGACCCATCTGCCTCTGCCTCCTGGGTGCTGCAATTTAAGGTGTGGTGGCCTAGTTTAAATTTTTTCTCAAAAACAACCAGAATGTAAGTCCATATGCATGTAGGGAATCACATTTTTTTTCTGTAGGTTCTCAAAATTTCTTTCATGTAATAGTATGGTTTGAATTCCATGAATATATAAAAAATATTTTTTCTTCAAATTCACAAACTTTTCTGGAAGTATGCAGACCAACCACCAAAGCCAGTTTTAATCATAAAGAACCAAAAGCCTAAATGCAAAAGCATCTTCAGGATCAACTAGTAGATGGTCATTTTTGACCCTCTTGTGGGGCACCGGGGGTAACTCAGTGTCTCAGAACTCTCTCAAGATAGAAAGAGAAGAAGCAAGGAACACCTTCCCAACCAGAGACAGCCAGACCCTGTCACAGCACAAGTTACCACTCTAATTGCAACGCACGGGCAGCATTTCTAATGTACGTTTGTGGCAGGATATTGGAGTTCTGCTTAGTTTCAACATATGACACTAGCTCCCCAAATGGCATCAATCCTCATCATGTGACAGGTAAAGAAAGAGTTACTACAAGAAAGCTTCTAAGTGAGGGTCACAGTTCATTGTATACCCATTTACTCCTAAGCAAATTCAAATGTAGAAAAAGACTTGTCCCTCTGCAAAGAGGAAGGCTAGAACAACAGAAGGTAAAAGAAAAGGTAGGAAGGTCTAGTGTGGGGGGAGTGATGAGGGGATACCTAAAAGGAAGACAGTTACACACCAGGATAATGGAACAGAGGAACCCTGATGATCAGAACTGTCTACAAAGAGTTACCATACAATGGTGTGAAAAGTTTGAAGTTTGTTCTAAAGGAAAAGTGCAGAGATTCTGAAGCCAGACCATCTGGACAGACTCTTAGCTCCACCCCTACCTCACCAGGTGTGTAGAACTTGGCAGGATTCATACACACTTTGTCCCTCAATTCCCTCTTCTGTAAAAAAGAATAAAGTCATTGAGTTCATACTGTTGTTGTGAGGACTATGAGAGTTATGGAAGCTGGAACACAGTCCCACACATTGTGCTGGCGTGGTTTATAATAAGAAGGACATATTTGGTCTTCATCCCCACTTCTGGCACTGAGCTGCTAGTTAATGGAAGCCTAGCATTTCCTAAGCAGTAAGAGAGACCAAGGCACTGGCAACCATTGTGATTCACAAGCCTGTGCAGTGAGTGTAAGCCAACATAGTACTCAGGAAAGAGGCTGCAGTCAGAACCAACCATCTGCAAAGTTAGAAGACTAGAACCGGAGTCCTACCCTCACTTGCCGAGTCAGAGAGGATCCAGGTTGAAAGTGTGGTGGCATGTGTCAATAACCTCAACACTTGAAAAGCTACAGCAGGCCATGGAGGTCTATGTAACAAGATGCTGTTTTGAGGAAAGGAGAGGGAAAAATCATCTATAGACAGCAATTTAATCAATTGTGCTTACACAGGAAGCCTCCACAAGCATCCACAAGTAATGACAGGGTCAGAGAAGTGCCAAGGGTGATATGACTGAAGTCCCACACACTGCTTGGACCTTGTCCTGTGTACCTTTTCCTTTGGCCGCTTGTGAAGTATATTCTCTTAAATAAATGTAACAGTAGGTGAAGTGCCTTCCTCAATTCTTTGGACCATTCTAACAAATGGTCCAACCTTCGTAGAGGATTATGGGAACCTCTGATTTATAGCCAGGTCATGCAGAGACTGTGAACACACTGGTGACACCACTGCTAATGTTTGCTACTTTTGCATTTTCCTATTTGGAACCTATTCAAAAAGGCTGTTTTTAACCTATACCACCTTTGAGAAAAACAACAGAAACGATGTTAGTGCCTAGCATCCCTGAAGCCCTAAACACAACCCCTAGCACCAGGGCAACAAAGGAAAACAGACCCTCCACCATGTGGCACAATCTATCAGTGGTACCTAAGAACAGAGAGAGCAGGAGGATGGGAGGAGGGAGGCTCACAGAGGTGGTCCTTCTCACAGATCCCTTCTAGAGCTCTTCTCAAACCTGGACAGGTCTTCTATGACATTTGTTTAGACGCCTACTTCTTGGCAAGAGATCAGGGTAAGACCAGAGGCAGTGCAGGCGGGAAAGAAGTGGCCTTGGTTGTTTAAGCATTGCCTAGCAGTGCTACCTGGGCCCTTTCTTCAGGAGTCATCCAACCAACTTCCTGTGCCCAGATTAACTGAGCCCTCCAAAGTGCTGGTGAGAGGCCACCACCTCCACTTGTTGTACTGATGGAACATTCTTCAACTTGCACACAGAGGAAAAGATTGAAATAAGAAAGACAGAAACAAACAAAATAGAGCAATTGCATGCTGGGACACAAGGCAGAAGTGGTGAAGGCTGGCTGACACCAACCCAGCTCACTGTGCAACTTAGTGCCAGAACTCATCATATCTATCCTGACTTTTGTTTGCTTTAGATTAGTAAGGGCTATATGAGTATTCCTACCTAAAGGTCACTTTAAGCTTGCAATTATACATAGTTTTATACGTTTTAAAAATCAACTTTATTGAACTTTAGATAAATCTGCAGCTCATGGACATATGACCACAGCTATGTGTAACCCCAGGACAGCTGAGAAAGCCCACAAGTCTCAGTACCTTTCATTTCTTCAGGCCCTTGAGTCATCTTCTTCCACATGTTTGTTACCCCAAAAACCTACACAAATAGTTTTCTTCAGATTTTCTTTTCTTTTGAAATGGGATCTCACTATGTTGGCCACGCTGCTCTTGGTCACCTGCTTCAGCCTACCAAGTAGCCAGGGCTACAGCCACATGAAGACCCAACCGAGCTGTCCCTGAATTTAAAACCTAGTTAACTCACACCACACAATTCATCAAGCTTCATAAGCACAAGCACTATTATATATGAATAATGCTGCCAAGAACTTTTCTTTAAAATGTTTATGTATTTACTTATTTGTTTATTTATTAGGGTTCACATACATTAGTATGTGGTAGATGTGTGGAAGTCAAAGAACAACTTGTAGAAGTCAGTTCCCTCCTTCCCCCATGTGGGTCCAGGGGATCAAACTCAAACTCAAGACACAAGGACTTGTCGGCAAGTATCTTTACCCACCGAGCTATTTTGCCAGCCCTGCAGGGAATATTTATGTACAAGTTTTTGCAAAGACAATGTTTTGACTTTCTTAGGCTAAAAGTGGAAATGCTAGGTCATATGGGCTATGCTTTAACTTTTGAAAAACTGCCAAACTGTCTGCATTTTTTAAACTAAACTTTTTATTTTGAGCTAATTATATATAGCTCTACACATGCCTGTACAAACAAGGAGAGCCACGCATCCTTAAACAGTTTCTCATATTAATCACAAATTACAAAGCCACAGTACAGTACTGCAACCAGTGAGAATAACAGACAAGACAATGCCTAACTTTTCTATTGCTTGGCCTCCTATAGGCAGTGCAGAACCACACCCTTATTACCCTTAGACTCTGTCAACCATATCTCTTCACAATTCTACATTTTGTCAAGCCAGGTGGTAGAGGCTTTAATACCTCGTGGTACATGGAAACGGGCAAATCTTTGTGAGTTCAAGGCCAGCCCCCAAACAACAACAAAACCAAACTTCTAAGTTTATACAAATATCATACAATATGTAACTTTTTCATTCCATGTAACTGTCTTGGGAGTTATCAATAGGTCTTCTTCCCCTCACAATAGTTTTTAAAAGCCTAAAGCAATATTCCAGCCTGTATTTTTTTTTTTTTAAAGACTGTATACTCAAGCATGCCAATATGGACATATACCATGGAGGCTGCAAAAGGACACTGTGTTCCTCTGGATTTGCCCTACATGGGTGCAAGAAACCAAACTTAGGCCCCCTACAAAAGCAACAAGTTCTTATAACACATAGCATTCATTAAAAGAAAAAAGAAATAAGGGCTGGAAACATGACTTGGTGAGTAGGAGCACTGGCTGCTCTTCCTGAGGACCTGGGTTTGATTCCCAGCACCCACATGACAGCTCACAACTGTCTATATCCCCAGTTCCAGAGAGATCTGATGCCACCTTCTGGCCTCTGTAGGCACCAGACACACATATGGCATACAAACACACTGGCCAAACCACCAATATACATAAAACAAAAAAAATTAATTTAAAAAGATTTATTTTAATTTGTTTATGTATGTATATATATATGTGTGTGTGTGTGTGTGTGTGTGTGTGTGTGTGTATGCAGATGGGATTTTTGCTTGCATGGAGGTAGCCAGAGAAGCCAGAGGCATTGGATTCCCAGGAAACAAATTTACTGGCAGTTTTGAGTTATTGTTACAAAAATTGCGCCCTCTGAAAGGCCCATCTCTGCAGCCCTCACAGCCTCCATTTCTAATAATGTATATAAATTGAGAATGTATACTGAAATCTTGTTTCTTACATTTAATACAATGTTTATGAAATTCACAGAATATAGACATGTTGGTGGTCTGTGAATTGGAAATTGTTCATTTTTACTGCCAGTATTCTAGTTTATATTAGCACTGTCTTACCTGCCAACAGCCATTTGGGTGGTTCCCAGTTCTGAGTGATTAAAAACTAAGTTGTTATAAACCTCTGGCACAATTGTATGTTTCCATGTTTCTTGTGTAAAGATCTAGAAACTGGATTGCTAGGTAATATACTAAATATACTGAACTTTGCAATGAATTGCCTTCCCAGGTCATTATGTGCCATTTCATATTCCATACTATGACTCCCCACTGCTTCCCATTTTCACATACACTTATAATTAACAGTCTTTCCCATTTAACTATTCTAATGGGTGTGTATTGGCTTTCCTTTGTGGCTTTCCTTTGTATTTCTATGCCAATCAATAGCATTCATAACTGGGTGTGTGACAGGCAACTGTAATTCTAGCATTCAAGAGCTTGAGGTATGAAGATCAGAAGTCCAAGGTTATCCTAATCCTACTCTACCATAGTGAGTTCAAGGCCAGTCTGGGCTACAGGAGGCCCTGTGTTGCAAAACAAAAGAGAAAGGGAGGAAGTTAACTTACTTAAATTAACTTTTGATTCTCTGTTGTAAATCCCCCTAAAGCTCAAGCAAACCATCTGAGAACCGGCTTTCTGGTAAGACTTTCACACTCCCAGGCAGGGAATGTGGCTTACCTGGCCAAGTGTGTGTCTGCATTTGATTCCCAGAACCACATACCTGGGCATGATGGCACACATATGTAGCCCCAGCACTCAGTAGGTAGAAGCAAGAGGATCAGGAGTTCAAAGTCATCTCAGGCTACATGAGAAACCTTGCCTCTTGGGGGGAGGGGTGGATTTTCAAAGAACAATGCATATTATGGAAATTCACTTTTAATAATTGAAGCATATTAAGAGAGGTTGAATTATGATTAACCATCAAAACTTTTTAAAAACCAGTATATTTTCAGCTTACAAAATCCTGCGAAAGGTTAAGTCAAATGGGAGTAGGTTAGTGTGCACAGGAAAGATCTACACCTCTGCCAAGAACGAGGCCTAACACAAACACTGCAAAGATACATTTCAATAAATCTTACAAAATAGAAACAAAGGCTAAGTGTAAAAGGGATTTATCCAAACAATTCAGTGGGAGCACAGAGTATGAGATGGCATGGCCTTATCATGCACTGTTTGCTCAGTGCTTGAACTTCACTCATCTTAACCCCATTGTTATAGCTCCTAACCCAAGACACCATGCTTTCTAGGTACTTCCTCCTCTTTTAACCAAACTACACATGTACACAGGCATGAAAATTAGTATGGGATTTATCTGAACAGAAATGTTCACCATAGAAAACCAGAAAGATGGGCTGGAGAGATGGCTCAGTAGTTAAGAACTGTTCTTCCAGAGGTCCTGAGTTCGATTCCCAGCACCCATATGGTGGCTCATCATCATCCATAATGGGATCTGATATGCTCTTCTGGCATGAAGGCATACATGCAGATAGAGCACTCATATACATATAATAAATAAATCTTAAAAAAGAACGAAGGAAAGAAAGAAAATCAGAAAGATACAGGAAAACAAAAGGTCCAACAAAGAAAATCTAGTCAAGTCTTACTTCCTGGAAGAACTGTTAGTATTTTGGTAGACAACCTCATAGTCTATCTTTCCTTCCCTCTTTCTTTCCTTCTCTCTTTCCTTCCTTCCTTCTCTGATGGAGGATGTCCTTCTGTATATATGTTTTTCTTACTGGTTGATGAATAAAATACTGATTGGCCAGTAGCTAGGCAGGATTATAGGTGGAGTTAACAGAGAAGGAGAATGCTGGGGAGAGGAGGCAGAGAGAAGCTGCCAGGAAGAGATGCCATGTAGCTACCAGGAAGACAGGACACTGGAAGTTTTCCAGTAAGATAAAGCATATAGAGATACATAGATTAGAAGGTATGGGTTAATAATTAAGAGACAGCTAGCCAGTAAGAAGCCTGAGCCATTGCCAATAGTTTAATAATTAATATGTCTCTGTGTGCTTATTTGGGGCTGAAGGGTGTTGGGACCTGGCGAGACAGAAACTTTCATCAACACATCTCACTTTCTTTCTTTTAAGTCATTATCTCCTGTAGCTCATACTAAACTATATTTCATTATTGTTGTTGCAGAAGATGACCTTGAATTGTGATCCTATTGCCTATCTCTATCGGTGACTGAATTAGAAACACACACCACTCTTCCCCCAGTGCTGGGAATTGAAGCCCTAGGTTTCTTCCATGCTAAGCAAGCACTCTATCAGCTGAACTACAACTCCAGTCCCCAAACTCTAGATTAGATGAAAACATGGAAAACATAGTTTCCTTTTATTTTTTTTAAAGATTTATTTATTAGGTATACAGTGTTCTGCCTGCATGTATGTCTGCAGGCCAAAAGAAGGCACCAGATCTCATTACAGATGGTTGTGAGCCACCATGTGGTTGCTGGAATTGAACCCAGGACCTCTGTAAAATATTTTTCTATACTTTGAATATTCTTGTTAAAAACAAATATTCTCCTATATTTTAGTTTCCTTAAAACAATTTCTTAAAAGCATTTTAAGGTTAATTTTTTTTTTTTTTTTAATGTTTGAGTTGCCAAGTATCAAGAGAGGTGTAGGACTTGTAAGAAAACCCAGGAATAAACATTTTAAAACTATTATAGTTTGTGTGTGTGTGTGAAGGCACACGTATCACTGCACATATGTAGAGGCCAAATCAGTTCTTCCTTCCCATCTTCATATGGGTTCTATGTATGGAATTCAGGTCACCAAACAAATCTGCTCAGCTAGTGTCTCTAACCACTCAATCATCTCTCCAGTCCAAGAATTAAAACTTATACACACTAAATAGAACGAAAAGCTGGGTAATGAATGGTGTACACCTTTAATCCCAGCACTCAGGAGTCAGAGGCAGGAGGATGTTTGTGAGTTAGAGGGCAGCCTGGTCTACAGAGTGAGTTCCAGGACAGCCGGGACTACAGACAAACCCTGTCTTGAAAAAAAAAAAAAAAAACTAAAACTCCCCCAAACAACAACCAACTACAATTTTTCAAATATGGCATTTTCTATGTTGTAAGAACTGTGACAAACACTTCATATATGTAAAACAGCCCCCCCCCGACAGGTATTATTGCATTAATAGTTTATGGAAAACATGACAAGAACAGAAGTCAAGCATTGCCACTGCCACACACTTAAAGACAGCAGAGTCAGAAACCTGGCCACCACCACCCCACCCCCAAGTGTTGGAAACTGAACAACGAGCCTAGGCTGCACGCTTGAAAAGGAGCACTGTGCACTGCATGCCGCAGCTCCGCCTGTGCTTTAGACTTGCACTTCTCAGAACTTCTTGGGGTAAGTTCCCCCTTCTCTAGTTACTAAGAACTTCAAAGAGCTTTTGTTATGTGGGTTCTATCTATCAATATTTCATCTTGTTAGAATGTAAAACAGAAAACTTTTCACATATAATTCTGCATTCATTTGTTGATAAACTCCATCATGTAGCTTTAGAAAAATATACTGTACACTCATGAGACAACAGTTTAAAAAAACAAAAGGTAAACAAGATTTTAGAATTATATAAACATTTCAATCTTGCACCACTTGAAAGAGCTCAGGATATTAAAGGGTGCTCAACCACACCCTGAAAGCCACCACATTACTTTTCAGTCTCCTCAACTGTAACACGATGACTTAAAGTAGTGGTTTTAAAACCCTCCTCCTCTCTTTTTTTTTCTTTTCTTTCTTTCTTTTTTTTGTTTTGTTTTGTTTTTTTTGAGACAAGGTTTTTCTGTGCAACTTTTGGAACCTGTCCTGGAACTCTCTCTAGACCAGGCTAGCCTCTGCCTTCTGAGTGTTGGGATTAAAGGCATATGCCACCACCACCCGGCTCTCAACTTTCCTAAACCTGCCACCCTTTAATACAGTTCCTCATGTTGTGATGACCCCCAAACCATAAAACTATTTCATTGCTAATTCATAACTATAATTTTGCTACTGTTATAAGTCATAATGTAAATATCTGATATGCATGATATCTGACACCTTCTAAGGGGTTGTGATCCACTGATTGAGAATCACTGCATTAAAGGCATACTCTGACATGCACAACAGCCAAGGTCAGATAGCAGCCTAGATGCTCATCAACAGATAATTGGGTAAGAAATGTAATTGCACTTCTATATATGCAACAAAAACATTTTATTCAGCCATAAAGAACAACCAAATTGGACTGACACAGCTTAGCTGGTAAAATGTTTGTTATGTAAGCATAAGGACCTCTATAGACCCATCCCCTACAAAAAGCTGGGCGTTGGAAAACAAAAACAAAACAAAACAAAACAAAACGCTGGGCATGGTGACATGGTGATATATGACTATAATCCTAGTGACAGAAACAGAAGAAACCCTATAAGCTCTCCGCCCAGTTAGTCTAGCTGAATGAGTGAACTCCAGGTTTAGTGAAAGATAAAAAAAAAAAAAAAAAAAAAAAAGGCAAGAAATGAAGACACCTGTTGTCAACCTTTCTCTCCCTCCCTCCCTCCCGCACAAACACAGACACAACCATGGGGGGAAAATAAAAACCCAAAATTGCGTCATTACCAGGTAAACAGACGGACTAGGATATCACCATGCTAAGCAAAATAACCCAGGCTCCAAAAGAAAACTACCACACTTTCCCTCAGATGCAGTCTAGACTTATATGTGTGTGTGTGTGTATATATGACAAGAGAGGGTGACCACTATGAGGAGATGAAGGGTTCCAAAGGGAGGGGTAGAACACGGTAAATGGGGGAGAGGGAATCACATTTTCTTTACATGTAGAACCTAGATTTAACATATATATGCACATGTATGACATAGAAGCAGAAGTGAAGCTATTTGGAGGGAGGAAGAGACCAGAGGTATGGGGGGAGTGTCAGGTATGAGTAAAGTACATATTTTGATATTGTATGAAAATGTGATAATGAAACTTTGTATACCAACTAAAAATATTAATTTTAAAAAGGGAACTCATAAAAAGCCACATTATGAAGAACATACTTGCCTAAAGTACACTGCAATTTTATGGTCATTTATTAAGAATTATCACATACTAACTATATCCAATAGTCACATACACAGACCAATCCCCCATTTAGTGGCACTTACATTCTGAGGATAGCTACATTGAGAAACTGGTAAATAAATGCCATAAATCTGTCAAATGGTAAATGGTAGAGAAAATAAAACAAAATTTTACAATTCCTGGTCAGAGAAGGGCTGATTGAGAAACCAATGCTTAAGCAAAGATCTACAGGGGTGAGGAGGCATGAAGCAGTGAAGAATGTTCCACTTAGGAATAGTGAATATGAGAGATCTAGCACAGGGGCTGAGGCATCAGAGACAGTGAAGAAGCTAGTACCTGCAAAATGATGGAGGGAGGGCAACAGCCAGAGTTCTCGAAGATGGACTACTTGGGTTTATTTGAGGAGGGTTGTATATTTTATTCATTTAATATGAATATGTGCAAATGAAGGACAAAGAATAATTGTGGGAGTTGATTCTCTCCTTCCCCATGTGGGATCCTGAGATAAAACTCATGTCATCAGTCTTGATGGCCCTTACCCATTGAACCATCTTGCTAGCACTGTTTTAGAAAGATCTGAAACTGTAGCTCAGGCTGGCTTGGAATTTTATATATAGCCTAGATTAGATCTGAACTTGGGAAGCCTCCTCCCTTGACCTTCCAAATGGTGGGAATATCTATTAAAACCACTAGAACATAGAGATACATTCCATCTTTTATGTGTCCCCATGCTTTTGAGTTTCAAGTTTCCTTTATAGATGTGATGCAGAATCATAGTGATTAAATAATACATATAAAAACTATATATTATGGCAGCATACATTTTTCACTACTACATCTCTTTCTTTTCACCAATTTAATTTCCCCTTCTGTGCTCACTCTGCTGTAACCACCTACTTAGTGACTTTGCATGACATTAAGCAGGCCTCAGACTGTAACTCCATGAACTCAGCCCAACATTGCTCTTTAGCATTAAAAAGTACAAGGCAAAGATAGTTGGGTTTTGAGTATTGGTGGTAGCATAGGGCCTTTAGTATTTTTCCTTATTATTAAAAAGAAAAATTTTAAAAACAATGCATGTGGTAATTATAAAAGTGAGGCTCCAAAAGAATACTGTATAAGTCTTATCTTTATTTAAATTGGCTCTGTTTTAATACTGCTAAAATCATGGCTCAGAGTCTTGACAGCCTGCTTCATACAAAGATAAACAAAAAAGAGGGGCAAAAAGAGAAGTGAAAGAAGAATTCAAACTCCTTTGATCTGGATCTTAACTCTGAGAGGGCTCAGATAAATCAGTGAGTCAGAGAAAGGGCAGTCAAAGGTTAAGCCAGAGCAGTGAGGACAACAGCTATCTGTCTGCTACCTGTCCAGTGAGATCATCACTCAAGCCAGAGAAGACAGAGGAGGATGAAGGAGGGCAGAGAATGGCAGGTCTGTGATATTCAAACCTCACTTCCTAGGGACAGGACATAGATCCCAGACACCATATTTTTTACCTTCTCCCTTCCTCCCTCCTTCCCCCCCCTCTCTCTCTTTATAAAATAATTTATTTAATGTTTTATTTCATGTACATTCATGTGAGAGTGTCAGATCCCCTGGAACTGGAGTTACAGACAGTAGTGATCTGCCAAATGGGTGCTGGGAATTGAACCAGGGTCCTCTGGAAGAGCAGCCAGAGTTCTTAACTGATGAGCCATCTCTCCAGTCCCCCTTCCCTCTCTTGAAACAGGATCTCTCTACATAGTCCTAGCTGTCCTGGAACTCACTGTCTAGACCAGGCTGGCCTCAAACTCCCAGAGATCCATCTGCCTCTGGCTCCCCAGTGCAGGGGGATTAAAGGCACATACCACCATGCCCTGCTTTTATCTTCTCTCTTAACCCAAAGGAGAAGCACCATCTCTGGGGGTTGGGGGGGGTGTTATATCTAGCCTTATACACTAGAGATCTCTGGCATCTCTTTAAATATCTTGAAGCAGAAAGAACACTGGCAAGAGAGTAAGGGCACAAATTCTCTTCCCATCGATGCCATAAATTAACATAAATTAATTCCATGATTTCAGGAAATAAACTAACTTTAAAGGCCAATTTCCTTTTTTCAAAAGAAAACAAGGAAATACCCAAGGTGTTCTTCAAACGCTACAAGTCCTTAAAAAGAAACCAGGGTGTTTCTTTTTTGTGGGGGTAGGGAGATGAAGTGGGGTGTCAAGACAGGGTTTCTCTGTATAGCCCTGGCTGTCCTGGAACTTGCTCTGTAGACCAAGCTGGCCTCAAACTCACAGATATCTGCCTGCCTCTGCCTCCTGAGTGCTGGTATTAAAGGTGTGTGCCACCACTGCCACAGAAACCAGGGTGTTTCTAAGCCCACAATGGTTTGAGAACTCAGAGACCTAAAAGTAGGTGATACAAGGCTGAAGTCTCTGAGGTTTTTGATCAGCTCCCTATACTTCTGAGTGTCCGGGGGTGGGGGTGGGGGGTCCCAAAAGAGTACCATGTTATCACAATGGGCAGGATTTAATTGCCTAGTCTGTCCTTTGTGACTCGCCATTCTTTCCCAGACCTCCTTTAAATGACCTTTCATCCCCCTATTTCATAGTTTTTGTTTTAAAACAAACAGTGCAGAGGCAAACTGCCATGGTCAAGGAAAAAGAAGTCAAAGAAATATTTAGGAATTGAGTACAAAGGATAAGGAAGTTAACAAATGGAGGAGAAACTTTTTAATTAATGACGTTTTTGAATAGGCAATATACAACAGGTATAAAACAAAGACTCTGAAAAGAATACTGTTAAGAACAAACTTACCTTTGTGGCTCAGCCAATGAACTCACTTGCACAGGCTATGCTCTCTTCTTAGGTTGAGTAGTAGGATCCATGGGTTGTGTCAAAGTTTATGTACCTAATACCTATATATACCTATATATCCTTTTGCATTTATAGATTAATCCAGAATAAGCTCAAAAGAATACTCAATTGCTTTGTGGAACACAAAAATCTCTTCTACTTCAGTCTCCTGGTCTTTTATCATCCTCTTTCCCTGAAGCAGCCACAGTGACCAAAGGTATCCCATGTGTGGACAAGTGTGAGACCTGGGGTACATACATATGTGCACAATCAATCAGGGGAACGAGCCAACTGACTCCTTAACTGTAGTCAAGCATGATCAAGCATATGTCATGGGTCCAAAGCAGACCTGGGGAGCCATTCTAATACATTCTGTCAATAAGTCTGTCTGACTGTTAGGAAGGAATGAACTAAAAGAGTGGTACTGACTGAAAAAAGCCAGAGGGTTGCCTGCTCAGGGTCACACACACACTCTGCCAGGCCTGTGCCCTAGCATACCTCCATTCAGAATGACATCCATCAATGCTGTGGATGCTATTCTCTTAAGGACCAGCTTCAGAAATTCTATAATGTTCATTTCAAATCATTTTCTAATTGTGACAATCCAGACAGACTCCCATGGCAGTGACAGAAACTCTAGTCGTGGTTTGACTGTGATCTAATGACACACATCATCCTAGACAGGGCACACTACAAATTCAGGGAGGCAAAAGGGAGTCAACTTTGAAAGACAGGAAGCTTTGGATAATGACTGGCTAAAACAAAAGATGATGGCCACTGGATTCATTTATTTACGGAAAAAAAGATTACAAAATACTTTTATAAAAAATCTTAATTTAAACACTTATTCTTATTAATACGAAGAATTAAGTCAAACAAAATTCCACCATTCTTCAAAAGACAAATTAGTGTCTACCATATGCCATCACTAGGAGGGCACATACAGATGAGTGATTTGCTTTCAAGAAGCTAGTAAGTAAAGGTTGGAGAGAGACATCAGGTGTCACACAACTGCCTGTAACTCCAGCTCCAGCCTCTATATGCACCAGCATTTATACAGGCATGCGTGTGCACTCACACACACCCTTTATTAAAAATAAACTTTTTCAAAGATGCTAATGGTCTAATTAGGAAGCCACATGTAGGGGATACCTGGTATGCATTATGGAGGTGGCACTACAGGAATGACAGGAGGGAGCATGATTGTACTGAGACACGATTCACAGAAAGGCAACACACAACTGGATCCCAAACACCTCCAGGTGTGTGAAGGAAGTAAACCCTCACAGATGCTCAAGAATGCCCTGTCAAAATCTCCAAGCTCCAAGTTCTGGGTGAAAACTGCTGCTGAGCACAGGGAACCCCAAACTATTATATCCAGCACCTTAAAACATTTCATTTTTCATCAGACATTTCAATTCTGTCTAAAGGGTTTAGTTACTTTACGGTATGAAAAGCATTTCACCTAGAAAGCATATACTCATGAAGGTACAGATGAACAAATTTCTTGGCTTTTAACAAGAATCAGTGTTTACTGACATTCCATAGCAGACTCTTTTCATTTCCTATCATGATGGCTGCTGCATTACTTTTATAAAGGGCTTGTGGCTAGGCGCTCCAGTGAAGTTCCACAAACCTATCTGTGGTGGCAAACGTTTTGAACATTCCCTAACTTAAAGAAATGGGAAGGTCATCTCTAAACCCAGTTTCTCTGCTTTTATGAACATAGCAAAAAGACAAAGGCCACATCAATTATCTTCTTGAAGACCTTTGGTCCTACCTGTATCCAACAGCCTTGTCAATTTCATCCACACTTGTCTTACATACTGTTGTCCTTTGAAAGTTTTATGAAGTAGCTGGGCTGACAGATGGATGACCAGCCCTGTCCAAAATATGCTGTAAGAAAACCTACTCTTAGACAAACTACAAAGAATAGTCCTTTCTTTCCCTTTTAGAGGTAGGAACACTGAAATGATCTTAGGGGAAGAAACCTTTAACCTTCACTATGAGATGTTACTGTTTGAGATAGAATGAATGTCCATATATTAAAAACTGCCCCTTAAAGCAAAATACACACTTGCCCACACATAGCAGGAAGCTGGAATGCAGCTGGGAAAATTGAGTCAGTTTTACCAGGAGCTACTGAGATACCGCATCAAAGATAGATGGGAAACCCTGAGATAAGCACACAATTTGGTTTAGAACACAAAGTTCCAGAGATCTGTGGGAGGGAAAGAAAAGACAACCTGAAAGGCATAGCATAAAGAACAGAAAAATTCATCTGATAGATGACTCATTATGGACATGTTTGTAAACCACAAAGAAGAGAATGGCTTGGACACTTCTTCCCTGGCCCTTCCTGTCCACAGCATAATCAGGCAGACAGCATCTGCTCCCATCTTCAGCTGATATGTATCTGGGCTGACAACACACTACCTAAGCACTTCCCAATGAGGACAGAGACCAGTCATGCCAGTCAGTCATTCTCTGCGTGGGGCCAGGGGATGGGGTAGAGGGTGCAAATGCCACTTTTATGAATCTTTCTGAAAACACTACAGATTACATTTTAGTAGAAGTCTAAAAATAAGAAAGGGAACATTCTCTATTTTTAGATATCTGACTTACAAGTTTTAAAAACACCACAAGTAAAAGAAACCATTAAAAACTATCTGGAATTTTTAAATGTTTTAAGAGAAGCTTTGAATTGAAAAACTATTTTTAGAGATAGAATTTCAAAAATCCTGCATTCTTTCTGCTTCCCTATCTCTAACGTTTAACCCAATCCTGTGCTTTATCAAGAGCATTCCCACAGATGCTGTAAAGATGAAATGGAAAAGTTGTGACCCAGAAGAGAAGAACAGTGGAGGAAAGCATCAGATACTTTCACAATGACATAAAAAGAGTAGATTTGTGACTACAGACACTCTATAAAGCATCAAAAGCAATTTAATTACGGTTCACTAAGAGCAGTGCCGAAGACAGTGATAAAATGGTTAAAGAAAAGCAAGTAGGTCCCCTGAGTGAGCACTCTTCAGCTCACTTAGTATCTAATTCAAAGCTACATCTGAAAAACTACACAATTAAAGAATTAAAAAAAAACAATTAACAACCTGAAATGAAATGTTTACTAAATGATGTATGTTTTAGCTTCCCATCTAAGCCCAGTGCTAGTACAAACGTATGCAACCATATGTGCTCCAAAGACGCCTGTGGCAAACGAGCTTTGCAGGAAATAAGGAAATTACCTGACTGCACAGCCATCATTAGCATCTCAGGCTCCAGCAGAGTCATGACAAGTGTTCACGGAAACAGCTCACAAACACAAAAAGTTCAAGTCACAGGAAAAGTCTGGAAAGGCCACACGAGCTTTACAAATCCAGTCTCATGTCGGTGTGCAAAGGAGAATGTGAGCACTCACTCCCCTTCTCTGAGAAGACACCAATTCCCCACCCTTCAGGCAAGTCAAGATGGCCCAGAGTTGAGTGACTGCAGACAGGAAGCACAGCGCCCAAGAGAAGACTTGAAGTTCGTGGTTAGAGCAGTGGCTCCTCCCCTCCTGTCCTCTCTAGGGGGAGGGGAGGAGCACAGAAAGACTTCGGAAGACAGATCAAACTGCTTTCCTCCCTTTTAAAAATAGGAAGACGAGGTTTTATTCAAAATTCTACAGGAAGGAACTCTGGGGTTAATGCAGCTTAGGACAACAAAGCAAACACAATCCACACTCAATCTCACAAAATAAACATTCGGGTACCACACATATCAACATATATATATCCAAATAAACACATATGCCACATAACTTTGCTAAGAATCCCAACAGCCTTTCTCATACATGCATGGTATTTATAGGCAACAGCTAAGAAAGCTGACTAACTACAGAAGTTCAACTGTTTCCCCGCCCCCTCCCCAATTAGAATATGTTTCCAAAAGCCATAGAACACATTCCAGAGCAGTAATCTGCTTCTCATATCTGCCTATCCTCCTAAAGAACTCCTCAGTGCCAATGGTATGGGTATACACCAGCTGTGAACAGACAAGGTGCCACAGATAACTTTCCTACAATTCTCTATGCTCATGCTGAATGTAGAAAATACATGGGAAAAGTGTCCTTTCCCTGATAAACTTCAGCCTTTTCCTACTACACAGAGCAACTCTTCTGACTAAGAATGGACAAGGGCATTTTGCTTTTTTAAGGATTCGAACATTATGCTGGCCAGCCCTTGCTACCTGGAAGAAGTACCCTGGTCAGCACTCAGGGGCAAAGGACCCCTTTAAAAGAAACCCCTGCCCACTTACACTCTCTTTCCGGATTTTCCCCTGGGGAAGACGGGACTTTTTCTGTCCCCCTCTTCTCTGTCTCTGTGTCTCTTTACCTCTTTTCTCCCCCCCCCCAACTTCCCTTTCTGATAAACTTCTCACTTCAGCTCTGTCTGCCCCCCTCCCATCCCCCGTCCTACCTCGCCTGTCTTGGAATCTGCCAAGATTCTCCACTGGCTTTATCATAACATCTTTAAAAAACAAAACCTAAGATCATTTTAAATTACAGATAGAGTTATTTCATTTACCCCAAATTAAAAGGTCATTTATTTTCTTTTGCAGTGCTTTTTAATAACTGATATTCACAATAAAATGATATTAAGATACTTCTGGGCCATTTGATGGAGTTTTAATCAATACCCGAAAAGCAGAAAGCTACTGCATTATTACCTAGAATTTCTGACTCTTTCTGGTGGAACATACTAGGGCAATCTCAGCCCAGTGAATGCCTTAATGCTTAAAAAGTCAAACAAATGATAAATGGAAACACTAGGAGACCTTTTAAAAGAACAGTTTCACAAAGAGGGTAAGGCAGAAAAGAAAAGGCAATGCAGATTGGAGGTAGGGAGGTTCTGTGCAAGAGGAAAACTCCCTTTCTTTCTCACTCCAAGAACATCATGTTTAAGAGCCGAGCTCTATATAGAGCTGTGGGAATGACTCAACAGGCAGTGGAGTGGCAGCCAGTGTGGGTGCATGCTGCTCCAGGAGGCAGAAGCCTTCTCATGGCCCCTTCTGGCAACTGAGCTCCAACTGTCATAGGAAAAATTAGTGAATTCCAACAAGGACTGCTTAAGAATCTGGTCAGAGGTTAGCAACTTTGGAAGAAGCATCCTTAAAAGGCTGAGTCATCCCTTTAATCCTCTGGGGCTGTACAATATGCTATATGAGGGGTTTTGTTTGTTTTGTTTTTTTCCATATGAAGCAAATTCTCACTCACAGTTCTGTACTCAGAGGGGAAAATTACAAATTACAAGATTCCCGTATAAAGACTGAAAGGGCACAGACTGTCTTCCTCCTGCCAGGCACCGCTCTGCCACAGAAGTGCTTACAATGCCACACGTGTCAGCCCACAGGAGACAGACACTTTATGTGGTGATGGGCAATAATGGGTAATAGCAGATTTTGGCCTATTTCACTTTCTCACAGCAAATCCTACTCATATAAACTTTGGACAAAAGGAGCACAGTTTAAAAAAAAAAAAAGCTGTTTTTAAAACAGAAATGTAAATAAGTAATTTTTTTTAAATCCCAGAAAGAGATTTGCTTAATGATCAGATTTTGCTCTTAAGTAAAGAACACTGGGATGGCTATTCTCAGTTGTTAACTGAGAGTTAACTAAAAGCCCAACTGCCTGGCACACCTATGAGGGTTTTTTCTTAATTAAACCATCTGAAGTGGGAAGACCCACTTGAATCTGGATCTCCGAGGTGGGAAAATCCACCTTTAATCTGAACCACACTTCTGCTGACAGCCTTTATAAAGGGCACGGAAGAAGGGAGCTTGCTCTCTCTCTCTCTCTCTCTCTCTCTCTCTCTCTCTCTCTCTCTCTCTCTCTCTCTCTCTCTCCACTAGCAAGTTCATTCCTTTACTGGCATGAGAGCATTCTTCTTCAGGATTCATTTATTGAAGACATATAGCCTCATGGACTAAACAGCTACTGGAGTCTTTTAAAACTTTTGTTGGTAGACAGCTATTGATGTACTATCTTGACCACAGCCTGTAAACTATTCTAATAAATCCCCTATGGATGGATGGATGGACAGATACATTCACTCATTCATTCATTCTGTAAGTTCTATTCCTTTAGAGAACCCTGACTAATAAAAACATCTACAGTCACTGTGCAGACTGTAAGATAGGTTCCCCAGTTCCAAAGTAATTGGATTCAAAGTATTGAAAACTTAGGTTCCACAATTTTTGTGTAAATTGGTAATACTTTATAAAAACAGAACTAAAAGATATACTGAAAAAGCGTACAAATGTAAAGTATATGCTCTCTACATTGGGCTAAGCGCACCAAGGGAGAGAAGGATAACCAAATGTGAAATAAAATGAAAGCTTTGATTCTAGTCATAGCTCTCCAGCTAATCAATGCAAACTGAACATGATCTTAACTCACTAAATGGACATGATACTACAGGTATCAATATAACTATAGGTATAATATAACTTGTTAAATGCTTAACAAGTGTTAGTAATTAGTTAAAACAATGTGAAATAAAATAACTTTGTATATTGAGTTTGCATTTCTTTTATTCCCACCCACCCACCCCCAAAGGCCTTCAGTCTTCAAAATCTGAAGGAAGTAGAGCAGTGGCGCAGACTCAGAACCTAACACTCTGGTGACAATAAAGACTGAAAGGTCAAAAGGTACCTTGGGCTACACATAGTGAGCCTGTGACTTCAAGGAAGAAAAGAACAGAAAAGGGAGGGGAGGGGAGGGGAAGAGAGAAAAGGAAAGAAAAGAGAGAAAAAGAAAAAAGGGGAGGGGGGAGCAGTAGCACCAACAAACTTTTCTACTAGATGAATCCCTATGAGAGTGTCTGTGCATCCAGACTCTCCAGAGAGCTTCCTGTTCCCTCAAAATACATACTTTGCTCCCTCTCTTAGCTTTCTTGAAGAATTCTGAATAACTGCTCTTTCTCTGCCCCTCTCAGGACGCCCTTCATTTCTTTTACATTTCCAGGCAATCTCATCCATCCTTAAGGTTTTAACTTCCACCTAAATTTCACCCCATATCTAGCCCTGACATCACGTAAGCACGTATAACCCAAAGCAGAACTTTTCAGTATCATCACCCTGCACTACCCCCTCAAGAGATGCCTTTTCCTTTTCTCTTTACAAAGATCCCAAACCATAAACTTATACACCCCTCAGCCCCAAACCACTAATACATTACTAAATGCAAAAGTAGTTACTAAATGTAACTGATTACCTTATAAAACATTCCTCAAAACCATTCTTTTTGTTCTATCCCTTTGACCAATGTTACCCGAAGTATGCAAATAGTATTAACTTATAGAAAAACTTAAACACATACTAAGGTAGCAAAGAATTGTGATAAACTGTTTATGCTACCATCATTTACTCAGAAACTCACACCCATGTGGCCACACTTGTTCCAACAGACCTACAATGCTCCCACCACCACAGAGCACCCACCAACAATTATGTCATCTATCCCAAAGCAAATCCTAGGCATATAATTTTCTATGTATCAAAAACACAAAACTAACTAGTACAACTGTAATGCTACAACACCTAAATATTTTTAATCCCTTAATATGACAAACTAACTAGTGCTTAAATTTCCCAGCTATCTCATAAATTTTAAAGTTGATTTATTCAAATTAAGTTCACAGGTGCCAAGACATTTTTATCTCAATGTGTCTCTTAATATTTCTTCTTTAATTTTGCACTTTATTTGCTGAAGAATGCAGGCAGTCTTCCCACATTTTAGATTTTGCTGTTTTCCCATAGCACTGTCTAATATATATACCATTTTATCCCTCCTTGTTTCCAGTTGTTGGAAGTTAGATAGAGCACCAATCTAAGTTAAACCTTGAGGCAAAAATATGTCATTGATTGTATTTCCTCCCACAGCAGTGTCATGACCTGCAAGACCTGCATGAAATGCAAGGCATGCACAGCTTTAGGGTTGATCTGATTGGAGTAACAAGGAAATGAAGAAAGGAAGACACATGTACAGAGATCCTCAAACTGGGTAGGAGTGCACTCCAACACTCCAGCTGCAGCCCAGAAACTCAACACACTTATGTTGCTGAGCAAGAATGCAGGTATATCATACACACCTGAACAAGGAGGCAGCCATATTAGCTAAATTCAGTAGGAGGTCTGTAAGCAGTCTCAGGTCTCAGGAGGAAACTAGGGTAGTTTTTGCATACACTGGTCAATTGTTCATAAACACTTGCAATTGGACCAGAAGGAGGCTTTGCCATTGCTCTGAGTCTAACCCAGGGAAGGCTTTGCCATTTCCATGGGTTTGAAGCATTGGGTTCTTGACACAGCCATGCCCATGTCAATCAACAACACACATTCATTCAGGACTCCATCCACTCTGCACACAGCAGTTAACTCTGATACAACAGAAACTTTTCTTTCTTTGTTTATAGGGAGGGTATTAACTCTCTAGCCCAGGCTGGAGTTTGGTAGTAATCCTACTTCAGCCTTCTGGGGGCTGAACACCAACATGAATCACTTGCAATGTTTCTTCTCTTGTTTAAATGGAAGTCTGAGGATAACTTACAGGACTATGCTGGTCCTGGGGATAGAGCTCAGGCAGCAGCCTTTGAGGTAACTTCTTAATTGTGCTGCTCCTGCCCACTCTTGCCTGTTTTAAAGCAGTCCTTGTTACCAACCAATTCTTTTGCTGCTGTTGTTAATTTCTTCTGATTTATTTTCTTTAAGTTTATTTATGTATATGTGTCTATGGAAAAGTGCACCACACATGTGCAGATGCCCCTTGCCAGGAATTTGATCTTGTTATCCTAGCATCTTGTGTTTTTCCTTTTAAAGGAATTAGCAAAGTTTGTATGTGAACTGGTTTATATAACTTTTATTTAATCTTTCTCTCTTTCATTCAAATGTCAGTTAATAACAATGAGATCCTCACCTGTCCTGTTCATTACTCTCTAGTACTTAGAACTCAATTGAAAGGAGTCCCAGAATAAATTTTCCAACATTAAAATTGTTAAACACTTTATAGTATTCCTAAGGTAACATTACACGTGCAGGCACGCACGCACGTACGTACGAGCGCACGAGCGCATGTGTACACTTTAAGAAATGTTCAATCAAACCATTATCATGCAAAAAGAACAAACTGTTTTAAATACACAACTGGGGAAACAACAGCATATAAAAATTTTCAAGTACAGGCTAAATGGGAACAGGACAAACCAATGGTACTAATGTGGAAGAACCCTGAAGGAACCACACCACATGCTAACAGCGGTTTTCTCCTGGATGAGGGGTGGTCTATGAGGAGTTGCCTTTGTTGTTTCAACTGTCTATTTTTTTTTTTTTTTTTTTTTTTTTGGAGTAAGGGGTTCTATCTGGTATCTGCTCACCAGGAGCCTGGCTCAACACCTAATGAACAAGATGGAAATCTGATTATCTTTAAGACTGAGATGAAGTAGTTTAGGAAAATCTCTAAGTCACTTTATAAATAGAGTGATTTAATGAATCTTAAGATTTGGACATTTTCAAGTAAGACTAAATCTAGAAAATACTTGAGGCCTTTCTGGGGAACAGTTTTAAAAGTCTCTTTTCTTTACCCAAGAAAATATTGCAATTTGGATCTGAAGCTACCCACTCAAAATTTTTACTTCTCTCAACAATTCATTAGTACCTCCCCTGCAGCACTGTGGTGAAAAGCACACAGGTGTCCCCTTACAGAAAGAAACACACAAGATTGGCCCTTTCTTCCTTGGCTGTAAAACCATGCAAGCCAGAAACCAGGAATTCTTAAATGTGTGCACACGCTTTGTGGGAATAAATGTGACCTTTTCACTTCCATTCTTTCTTTTCATACAGCCCAGCAGCCTAAAAAGCAGACCATGTATTATATATTCTCTTTCAGGAAGGTATTTGAGATCAGCTAGGGAAAGGGAACTCAAAGGTAACATTTAGAACAGTATCTAAATATAGAAAATATTTAAAGGGAAATGGAGGGCTGAGGCTATAGCTAGCATGCAGGGCTTCAGGTTCAAATCTTACACATAAGACAGACTGATAAAAGAAGGACAGATGTATACGGAGTATTGGAGGTAGAGCTCAGAAAGGTGGCACATACCTGTACTCACAGCACTTAAGAGGCTAAGACAGGACCAATAAGGCCAGCCCAGTTCATACAATGAGATCCAGTCTAACCCCCATTTCTCACTCTCCAAAAAAGTCAATGGTAGAGGGCTGGAGAGATGGCTCAGTGGATGAGTACACTTGCTACTTGTCTTAGTCACTGTTCGTTCTGTTGCTGTGAAGAGACACCATAACCAAGACAACTCTTATAAAACAAAACATTGGAGCTTCCTTACCGTTTCAGAGGTTTAGTCCATTATCATAATGGTGGAAACACTGGGTCAGGCAACCTGGAGAAGCAGATTCTATATCCAGACCCATAGGAAGCAGGAAGAGCAAGACACCCAGCCTGTCTTGGGCTTTTGAAGCCTCAAAGCTCACCTCCAATGACACACTTCCTCTAATAAGACCACATCTACTCCAATAAGGCCACACCTCCTAATCCTTCTCAAGTAGTGCCACTAAACATTCAAATATATGAGCCTATGGGTGCCATTCTCAACCATCCACTGCTACTGCAGAGGATCCAGGTTCAGTACCCAGCACCAACCATCTAAACTCCAGTTCCAGAGGATCTGATAGCTCTCTTTTAGACTTTGCAGGCACCAGGCACAAACAGGGCACATCCATACACGCAAGCAAAACACACAAATAAAATAAAAATAAATCTTTTAAAGATAGTAGTATACTTGAAGAGGAGAACAAACAAGTGTTCGTCACTATTATTTTTTTTTTTTTTTGAAAAAGCATCTCTTTTGTTGCTATTGTTTTGTCTGCAGAAATTAACCTTAAAATCATGGGAAACTTAAAGGGTAAGAGCAGCCAAAACAATTTAAGAAACAGCTAAAGATCATCCTATTAGATAAGACTAAATAAAACAACAGAAGATAGAAATAGGGCTGGTATCTTGAGAGGAAATTACATAGCAATTAAGAGATTAGATCACAAAATATATACATCACTAATTCATAAGGTAAATATTAAATAATAAACAAAGATAGTAGAAGAACACACAGTTCCTGATCTATCAGTGGTTCAACTTTAATTTTTTTTACTTTATGGTGGTGCAAAAGCAGACCTGTGCCACCGCCCTCACAATCTACTAGCTTTATGTGGGGCTATAGTCTCATGAAGGGTGCTGAGCCTTTCTAAGTTAGGTAAGGTTACAGGCTAGGCTGTGATGTGCAATGGTTTGGATGTGAAATGTCCTGAGCCTGATACTCGGTCTTCCACTGGTGATGCTGTTTTGTTGATGCTCCACAAGTATTTGCAGAACTGCTGAACTAATGGACAGAATGAGTTGGAATCAGTAGAGCAGCAGGAAGACAAATTAAAGCAGCCACAGTAACCACGGTAAAAAAAATATTGAATTTAACTACAATAAGCTGTAACTCTGTTTACAAGAAATATTTAGCCAGGCAGTGGTGGTGCACAGTTTCAATTCTAGTACTCAGGAGGCAGAGGTGTGCAGATCTCTAAGTTCGAGGCCAGCCAGATCTGCACATGAGTTCCAGGACAACCAAGGCAATAGAGACAAACTCTGTCTCAGAAAACCAAAAGAAAAATGAAAAAAGAAAACAAGAACTATTAAGACAAAAATTCTTCACCAGACATGAAGCAGGCCAAGGATCTGTGACATCATGAACAAGGAGACTGGTTCAAAGCAAACAATACATGAATTTCTTAGGGACTCACCATTCTTCCGCTCACTAAGGGGAGGTAAATTGGGGTTCCTGCCAGGATGGAGGCCCAGGGTCAGCTCGGGCTGCAGGGACAGCTCCTGCAGCTCATTGGCAACAGCTTCACTCTGGGGGCTAGGGGCTGCAGACAGGGACAGGAGCACTGGCTCATCATCGTTTTCGCCACCCCCTCCTCCGTCCAGCCCATTCACAGCAATGATGGAAGGGGGCAGGCACACCACACTGGAGAAATCCACTTTGGCTTTCGTAATGGTAACCTAGAAATTGGGGAAGAAAAGACCAAATTTAGACAGTACAATGAAGAAACTGGACTGCTGAGCATATATGGAATACAAATGTTCTAGGTTGTGGCACTAGTATACTACAACATGCTCAAAAGTGTAAGACATCATCTCTTTACATAGTTCAGGCAAAGCTCAAATCTGTGATGCTCCTGTGTCAGCCTCCTGAGTGTTTGGATTATGGGCATGCACTGCTGCAACCAGTTTAAAAGATTTCTGTAAAGTAAGTGAGCATGATTATTAAACTCTCAGAGAGCAGATTTCAAGTTTGTTGCTGTCTTCAATTAACTCAGAAGGACAGCAAACAGTTAAAATAAAAGCAACACAGAAACACATGTAATGGGTTCAAAGAAAATGCTAATCAAGGAGAAATAGCTGTGAAATAAACATTACCTTTCAAGTACTAAAGAAAGTATCCTGAGAAGGAACACAGACTGAATAGCCACAGACATTGAATTAACACAAAACATCATCATATCTAGAGTAGGGAATTAGGAAAACTACAGCTTTGTAAAGGAATGTAGAGATGTCTGCTGGTGATGGGTATAGAGTTAGCCAACCATTACAAGGATATTCAGTCACAGTACACAGAACTAGCATATTAAACACAAAACTCTTTTTTGTGCTGGAAGTATTCCCACAAACATGGTGAACATTTCTAAAATCTGTTGGGCTTTCTGCAAGAAACATGGCAAGTACCAGCCCCACAAAGTCCAAGAAGAGCAAGGATTCCCTGTATGCCCGGGGAAACCTAGAGACAGTTGGCAGACACCTATTTAAAAAAAAAAAAAAAAAGGCTAAACTACTAAGACTTTGTTGAAGCTGAATGTGTTGAGATCTACGAGAATGCTGGCTATTAAGTAAGGGCCAAGCAATCCAGTTCTAAGCAGATTTTGTTGTGAAGACAATAAAAGCATGAGATTTTACTTAAAAACAAATAAACAAAAATTCCTTACAGCATTAAAAGATCTTTAAAAGTGACAAAGAGAAAAAATATTTTTTTTTTTTTTTTTTTTTTTTTTTTTAAAAACAGCAAAGAACCTACAGGCAAAGTGATCAATGCCCATAGCCCCAGGAGACTGACACAGGAAAATCACTAAACCCAGAATTCAAGGTCAACTTGAGCAACATAGAAAAAAAAAATCCCCACCCTGCCTCTAACCAATCTCAAAGACAGTAAGAACAAAGTATTGGTTAGGGACATAGCTGAGTAACAAGACACTTAGAACATGTTTAAGTCATAGGTTCAATCAGTACCAGTAAAACAGAAGCCAAAACAAAGAAAAAACCCAACATATACAACTTAGAAGCACTTCCAACAAATGAAACTTGATGGCTGCATCAGTTAAGAACACATGCATTCTCTAAATACTGTTATTAAAAAATCATTTTAAAAGTATTTTGAATGTGGAAATGTTGACTCTAAAATTATTTACAGGACATAATTATGTTAAAACAAGAGATTTTTGTTTGCTTATATTATTAAAGTTTGAATTTTCTCTTCTTCCCCAGATTTACATATTTTAAAATCAGATTAAATTGTATGCATTTACCATCTACACAGTATACCTTGAAGCACATACATATTCTTGTGGTGAGATACTGTTTATGATTTATTAAAACTTGTCTGAAGATTCAGAAAGGAAAGTCAGCCACAGGCCATAGAAGCCAGGAAAACACCTTTAATCCCAGCAGCCAGAAGCTAGGAGGTGGTGGCACACACCTTTAATGCTAGGACTCAGGATTCTGTGAGTTCAAGGCCACCAAGACCTACACAAATATGAATCAATCTAAAAGAAAACTATAGCTCACACCTTTAATCCCAACACTAGGGAAGTATATAAAACAGAAGCAAGGTCTCTGGGAGGCATTCCGTTTCTCCAGCCACCCCGAGAGACAGCAATGTGAAGAGCTCTTGCATGGATCAGCCCTTTCAGCTTGAGCTAGAGGTAAGAGCTAGTAGCAGGCTGATTTGCTTTTCTGATATTCAGCTTGAAGTTTGAACCCCAGTCTCTGGGTCTTTTATTAATTCATGTTACACATTATGAAATGATTGTTTACTTATAGATTCCATGTTTTTCTAGAATGCTTACATTGTTATTTTAATAAAAAGGTTTTATTTTAGTCTGAAAATGGAAACTGGTATTCTTTTGATTCTACAGTGAGGACTAGAAACCAACAAAATACTAGACAGCCATCAAATTAAGAAAGGAACTGAAAACTAAAAGACCATCACATTCTACCCTACCTTCAAGCAACAGTGTACCTATTGTGAGGATTCCTTCATTTGGGGGGAAGGAGACAAAACCACCTACCCCTTCCTCATAGGGCACAGAAACCAAACTACAGTTCTACTGAGTCTAACTTGGCGAACCAGTAAGTTTATGGGACTTACAGGGCTCAGGTGAGGAGTCTCACACCAGTATGGATGACTTTCCCACAGTGGCATACACAGGAGCCTGCCCATTTGGTCAACCCTCTACCATCTACCCCAACACCTTAAAACACCATGAAGTCACATACAATTAGGGAAGAATTACATACCAATAACCAGGAGGTTCAGGAGAGGACAATTTCAAGTGAGGGTTCAATGACCTTCCCTACCTCTCCTATGAGGGAACACCAATAGTCAACAGGCTGGTCTTGAGAGTCATTTCCAAATGACCTAGTTAAGATGACAGCATAGTGCTATACAACAGTTCCAAACCAGATGGTGGTTCTGGTTTGACATGTGCTTCTACCTGCTCATATTCATTCATATATATATATATATATATATATATATATATATATATATATATATATATTGGATTTAAATATGAAATGGATTTTAAAAGGTAAGATGAGAGCAATGAGGATAGAAGATAACATAAATCAACTTGGGCAACACAATATTACCTACAGCACCTTCTGAAAGACAGGCAGGGAAGGAAAGCAAGTGAACATAGGATCAACTCTTCCTACTCACTGAGTTTAAAAAATAAAATCATATATTCTTCAAAATGTTTACTTTTCACTAATAATCGTGTTCCTCCTGAAATAACATTAACAGTATTGTTGAAATTCTGAGCTTTGACACTGATATGTTACTATCCCAAGATACAATAAAGTTCCACCCTATGGGGCTACGATTATTTTCCTAATGAAACATGAAGTAGATTGTATGAGTCCATAATTCTGACATTTATTTGATATATATTCAATATGTTCAGAAAATAGTTAAAAGAAACTTTGGGGAATGTGCCCCCCTCCCAAAGTCCATTGCCAGACATAAAAGGAAGTGAGGTTCAGCTTTTGTTTAATGAGATGGGAGGTGGGGGTCTGGCTATGGTTGCCTGGGTGGTCCTTGAGCTAATCCCCCTGATTCAGTCTCTCAAATACCTTAGATTACAGGTGTGTGGCAGAAGCTTAGATTACTCCTGGCTAGTTTTTCATACTAAAGCAAAAGTGTATTTCCCAAAACACAAATTACTAATGAAGGTGTCAGATTTCATTGTGACTCGGATCATGACTGTCTTTTACCACCTAGAGCCAAAGAATAGAAAATGCAAAGACTTTAACAAGAGTTCTTTCAGATTTTAGTGCTTTGAGTTTCCATTTGTTGTTTTAAATAGGGTCTCATGTATCAGAGGCTGGCCTCAAGTTTGCTATATAGTAGAGATGTCCCTTGAACTCCTAATCCTCCTCTCCTCAGTGCTGGGATTACTGGCCTACACTGTCACCATCAGTTTTATGCAGTCCTGGAGGATCAAACCCAGGGCTTCCTCCATGCTAGAAAGCATTCTGTCAAATCATAAATGCCCAGCGCTCTTGATCTCCCATCATGACTTTAATATCTTAATAGTGAATAATGATACATATATTTATAGAACCATTAAGTGTATTTTAAAAATCACTTAAAATTTTACATTTTATTGTTCTGTGTTTTATTGAATAAAGTATAGGCTATGGTGGCATTTTCTCAGGTTTTGTGATTTAGCCTTTAAAATGCCCATAAGAGTACACCACAATAACATTCACAAAGGCCACAGGGCAGTAAGATTCGACGAAGGTACACAACAGTATATTATTTTTTCTACATGTGTATTCTTAAGAACACTGTTTTTTTTTAAACATTTAGATGTTATGTGTCTGAGTGTTTTGCCTAAGTGCATGTGTATACCACATGCATACCTGGTGCCTAGAGAAGTGAGAAGGCATCAAGTCCCCTAGAACTGGAGTTAGGAATGTTTGTGAACCTCCATGTGGATTCTGGGAACCAAACCCAGGTTCTCTGCAAGGGCAGCCAGTGCTCTTAACAGAGCATCTGTCCAGCCCCCTTGATAATGTTCTCATATTTAAAATTGTAAATCACATTATTTGTGTGTGGAGGCCAGAGGACAATTTGTTGGGGTCAGTTTCTTTCTGCCACCCTGTGGCAATCCTGGCATGAAACGGAGAATCAACAGCAAGTGCCTTTACCTACTGAGTTATTATACTGACCCCAATTTAATTTTTACATCTATCCTATGATTCTTGGAGCTAGAGAAATGGTGTGGTGGTTAAGGACACTGTAGGAGTTTGAAAGAGAATAGCCTCATAGGCTCCTAGATTTGAATATCTGGTCACCAGAGAGTGGTACTATTTGAAAGGATTAGGAAGTATGGATTTATGGGGTAAGTGTGTCACTGGAGGTGGGCTTCCCACTTTCAAAAGCCCAAACCAGACCCAGTGTCCCTCTCTTCCTGATGCCTGTGGCTCCAGATATAGAACTCTCGGTTACCATGTCTGCCTGCACACCACCGTTCTCTACATGATGAGGATAACGGACTAAACCTCTGAAATGGTAAGCAAGCCCCAATTCAATGCTTTCTTTCGTTAAAGAATTGTCATGGTCAGCTGGGTGGTGTGTGTACACTCATGAACACACACACACACACACACACACACACACACACACACACACACACGAGCACACAAAATTCGTGCACAATCAGTGGATAATTCAAACAAAGTTTCAGTGGTAGAGCGCTGGTCTACCATGATGAAGTGCCCGTTTTATAATCAATCTCAAATTGATTATAAAAATCTTCCACAAGCAAGCCAGGCAGTGATGGTGCACGCCTTTAATCCTAGTACTCAGGAGGCAGAGATATATGATCTCTGTTGAGTTTGAGACCAGCCTGGCCTACAAAGAGCTAGTTCCAGGACAGCCTCCTAAACCATAGAGAAACCCTGTCTCGAAAAACAAATAACAACAAAAAATCTTCCACGAGCAAAGGGAAGACTTGGTGAAACATAAAGGAAGGTTACGAGAAATAGACCACAAATCAGTGAAGGAAAAACAATGACAAAAAAGAAAGAACTTTAGCATAAAATGCACACATGGGCTGAGAGTGGTGGCACACACTAACCCCAGCACTTGGGAGACAGAGGCTGGTGGATCTCTGTGAGTTCCAGTCCAGCCTGGTCTACAGAGTGAGTTCCAGGATAGCCAGGCTACAAAGAAACCCTGTCTCGAAAAAAAGTATGTGTGTGTGTGTGTGTGTGTGTGTGTGTGTGTGTGTATGATTGTACACTTCTCTAGCAAATACATTTCTACTCATTTTCAAATAGCCCAATACCGTATGACAATGTAGAGCCAACACTGAAAACTGCAGGGATCATCACTATGAATCAAGTGTTCCTGCTAGTTCCTAAGCATCCCTAAAATGAATGCTTCAATGTTATAAGTTTATAAATCTACTGAATCCAAGGCTATTTTCTGGTCTGCTGCTTCACATATGATCAGCAGCAACCAGAACAAAAACAACACGGGGGCAGGGTCATCTCCCACAACCCATCTGTTCCTCCTCTCTCCATTCCCCACCCAACCCCACTGCCTTTCAGGCTGCATGCCTTCTGTCTCTCCAGAGCAACATATGTACCCAGATTCAACAGCACAAAATGTGTCAGAGAATGGAAGAGCTTGGGGAGACAGCTGATAACTCTTAAACAGAAGTCTAGCAAAGGTCGTATGCCCAATGACAAAGTTGGTTTCATACAACCAAATGTGATGGTTCTTCTGAGGATGGGACAGTTCTTTTGATTATTAAGTTTTCTGCATGAGAACTTTTAATCAATTACTAGACTTCCACTTTTAACTTATTTTAAAGAGATGATAAAGCAAATCTAGAAAACTGTGTCAAAACAGATGTTTGTGCACATATATATCCTCACATGTACACACTCTGACATGAAGAACACAGATCAACTTAAGTACTTTGTGGGAGCTTACTAGATAATGTTTTAGGTAGCCCAGAAGATGAGGAAATCAAGTCTCAACTAACTGTCCATATTCTCTGTCACTTCTAACCCTGTCTATCATCTTTACATGACTTAACTATTCAGGACTTCTAGAGATTATCAAGAAACTGTCTTTATATTGGAAACCATGAAAAGCAAGCAATACAAGAATAACAGCCTAGCATGATGGTTCATACCTGTAATTCCAGCATTCATGGGGCAGAGGCAGGAGTGTCTCAAATTCAAGACAGGCTCCAGAGGCTAATGAGATGGCTCAGATGGTAAAGACATTTGCTGCACAAGCCTGGAGACCTAAATTCAATCCCAGAAACCAACATACACCTGGAAAGGGAGAACCAACTTCACACACAAGCACACTATGGCACTGGTACCCCCACATCATGCACACACACACACAAATAAAAATAATTTTTCATGAAATAAGAGCCCATACAGATTGCAAAGTAGCAAAGGAACTTTATTTTGGGGAGGGGAGGGGAGGGGAAGGAAGGGGAGGGGAGGAGTGGGGAGGGGAAGGACTGACCTGGGTTATAGCTATAGTGAACTCCAGGCCAGCCTGGGCAGGATTGCATGGGGAAACCATCGAGGGAGGGAGGGAGGGAAAGAAGGGAGGGAGGGAAAGAAGGGAGGGAGGGAAAGAAGGGAGGGAGGGAAAGAAGGGAGGGAGGGAGGGAAGAGAGGGAGGGAGGGAAGGGAGGGAGGGAAGGAAGGAAGGAAGGGAGGGAGGGAAGGAAGGGAGGGAGGGAAGGAAGGGAGGGAGGGAAGGAAGGGAGGGAGGGAGGGAGGGGAAAGGGGAAGAGGAGAGAGAGACAGAGACAGAGAGACAGAGAGAAGCTGGCTAGTCCCAATACTCAGGAGGCAGAGGCAGGTGAATCTCTGAGTTCTAGGCCAGACTTGTCTACAGAGTTCCAGGACAGTCAGGGTTACACACAGAGACCCTGTGTTTAAAAAAAAAAAAAAAAAAAAGTAAATCAAACCAAAAAGATGAAGATAGAAGGAAAGAAAAAAGATACATCCTACCTCAAAGCAAATGGAATTTATGTGGCAGAAGAAAAGATAGTTACAAATTCTGACAATTTCCTCTGAATGACTGGCAAGGTCTATTTCACTTCCCTTTGAATTTAAGTTGGCTGCTGCCTTGACCAAATGAATACAGTAAGGGATGTTAGCCCAATTGCTACAATGGATTTTAGCACAGCAGACAAAGCACACAACTGAAATCCCAGAAGATGGGAAACAAAGGCAAAAATATCCTGAGTCTGAGGCCAGCCTGGGCTACATAGTGAGATCCTGTCTCAAACAAATTAACCAAAACTGTTATAAAGAAATAGCAGCTTCTACTTCAGACTCTTGGCATGTTGTGCTCCCATGTAAAACATTCCTGACTACACATTAAAGAATAGGATCTAACACTTCCAGACATCTCTAAAGCTGTAAGAAATGTAAGCAAAGTCTTCCTGATACTATAAACAAGCCAGGTACCAGTGAATGCCATGTGAACCCAGCTAGCTCTATGTAGTTAACACTGTACAGATCATCTCTATGAAACAGTGAGATAGTACACGCAGCCACAGACTTCAAAATGACAATGTTGAAAACCAAACAATTATGGAATAACGGCTTAAATTCTGGGTGTAGGGGTGAACTTTGGGTTTGGGGTTTGATGTGTCTGTTTTGTTTTAAGACAGGGTCTCATGTAACCCAGACTGACCTCAAACTCATGTAGCCAAAGCAGGCCTTACTCCTGATCCTCTTGTCCCCATCTCCTGAGAGCTAAGAGTACAGGAATGAGTCACCATACCTGGCTAAAAAGAGCATTTTTTAACATCTAGAATTGTCTATAGCCCAATAATTATCATTCAAGTTTGAGGGGATTTTAAGTAACTTTTAAAAATTACTTCCCAAGCCGGGTGTTGGTGGCACCCACCTTTAATTCCAGCACTTGAGAGGCAGAGGCAGGCAGATTTCTGCGAGCTCAAGGCCAGCCTGATCTACAGAGCTAGTTCCAGGACAGGCTCCAAAGCTACACAGAGAAATTCTGTCTTGAAAAAAAACCAAGAAAATTACTTCCCAAGCAATCTTCTGAAAGCTATCCATAATATAACCTACAGCAACTACAGAAGAAGCAAAGAAAGCAAAAGATAGAGGACCCAAGTAGCAGAAACTCCAACCCAGAGGAGAAAAAATTTTCAAGATGAAAATAAAGGCAGACACTGGACAGTCCAATAACAGGCCAAGATTGGAAGGAGGAAAGTCACTCCAGGGAACTATGGTTTGATTGTATCACCTCCTGATCACATGTCAACAGTATTTAGAAGGGGTCCTTTGCTATCTTACCATTTGATTCCTTCCAATATGATTATGATGCAAGGCCATTGTGATGCCATACTGTGTATTAAGTAAACTTATTTTAAAATTACCTGGTCTCAGATATTTTGTTATAAGCAACAGAGAACAAACAAGACTGAGAGATAAATTAACTTAGTAGGTGTAATGACAACAGTTGGGATATAATTTACTAGTGGAGTACATGCCTGCCACTCTAGGTTCTAATGCCAGCACCACCAAAAGGGGAGAGGGGGGTGGAATGTGAGAACCTCAGAGAGAGTATTGTGAAGAATCAGTGATACTTATAAAGAAAATTAAGCAAAACTCTCTGAGATAGGCAATTATCAAGCCACATAAAACAACAAAAAAAGACAGATAAGTAAAATAGTAAAGTATCATTTGGCTAAGCAATAAATAATATTTACCTTTTAACTGTTCATTTGTCTTCTGAGATGGCATCTTATGTAGCCCAGGCTAGCCTAGAACTCATGATCCTCTGTAGTGGCCTTCTGAGTATTAGCCTTACAGTGTGTATTGCTTATTAATATTTAACAATGTCAACTGAATTAGTTTCAGCTATACACTGTAATACATTCTCACTGAAAGCAAGGCAGAAAGGAAGAGTACCTATGAGACAACTAAATTTTCTCCTAGAATTTTTCCAGTCTAAAATTGGTACCCAGAAACCAAGGTATATTCATATCTAGAAGTGTGGGAAATACAGAATAAGACTTAAGAAGTTTTTTTTTTGTTTTAAGTTTTATTTTGAGACAGGATCTTGCTATGGAGCCCAGACTGGCCTCAAACTTCAAAATCCTCCTGCTTCAGTCTCCCAAGAGTTGGGGTTACATCACACTCAGATGACACTAAGAGTTTTAAGTGGTTGTCTCAAAGCAGTAGAACTGGGACAGGATAGAGGTAGCCTAGTATGTATCTAGTACAGTTCTTACCCAAATGGCTAACTATAGAGACAGATAAACTGATGGCCTATAACTATATGACCTTTAATCACTTTAAGCTTGCCCCTGACAGTTTTACAGAAAATAAACCAATCAAAATACAACGTAGTGAGCATGGCTTCGTAAGGCCCTCACTGAGTTACATCTTCCCACTGTTCCTGACCCATTGTCTTGCCAACTCTATGTACCTGATGACTACTCTGTACACAAGAATACCCAGAACTGCCTTTTCTTCTGTACCCTGCTGCCCATCCCTCCCAATACCTGTGTTTCTAGGAAATTCTGGGCTTGTTACCAATCTCTCTCATGGTAACAAGTTGATGCCCCACTAGCTGGTAAAGTTTAATGAGGAAAGAAACTATTCTGTGTTCTCTCTCTCCTTCTCTCCCCCCCTCTCTCTCCCTCTCTCCCTCTCTCCCTCTCCCCCCCTCTCTCTCCCTCTCTCCCTCTCCCCCCTCTCTCCCTCTCTCCCTCTCCCCCCTCTCTCTGTGTCTGTCTGTCTGTGTGAAGTATCTAAAAGCAAACCTTGAAACCCAACAGGGGCTCAAAAATACTTGACTTACTAGTTATAGTAACCTCATAACTATAGCATACACATATACCCTAAGGTCAGAGAAACAGAAAGCAAAGGATAAAGAGGGTTCTATCACAGGTAGGTATAAAAATATAGAGATCAAAAAAGTCTACAGTACTTAACAGAATAAACAGAATCTGAAGTTTTGGTTATCCAAGAAGCTGACAAAAGGCCACTTGCACCTGGGAATTCCAAGTCAGCCTGGATAATACATCACCCAACATCAACAACAGAAAATTAATATGACTCACATATTCTTCACTGATTCTTCAATAAATGTTTATTGAGTACACCACCTGCCAGGTACTATCAAGATCTTAGGGTTTGGAGCTAAGAAAATAAAATTCCTACCCTCATGAAACTTATACTCCTCCAGGAGTGTGGGAAGCCACAGCCCCAAGATGGCACCTGGCTGGATGCCAGGTAGTTCAAGCTTAGCTGAAAACAAGCCTTATTTGGAAGTGCTTAATGGATCTGGTGCGCTTCCTCCTTCTGTGGCCTATCTGGAATCGCCAGGTGGCATGAGCTGATTGGGTTGTGAGAGCACATTTAAGGGCTTGTGGGGCCTGGGAGAAGCAGAAGCTGATGTACAAGGTTCCTGAATAAACTGCTTGAAAAAGAGTTGTGGTTGTGGTTGTGTTTCCTTGCTGGCCGAGGTAGACGCGACACAGGAGAAAAGGACCACATGCACAGAAACAGACAGGCAAATAGGCAGGGGATAGACATAATGAGAACTCTAGTTTGGCAAACCACATGGTTCAAGTACAAAGGTTGTATAAGATGTATCTGGAACAGAAAACTAGGTCTTTAGTTCTAAAAAGTCAGAAGCAACACTGTCCATGCTTAAGAGAACTGGCACATCCATGAGTGGAAAAAGACTTAGTAGGGAAGGAAAACTACACTTCATAAGACACTTAAATATAGTGAGATCTTGGACTCTAATAGTAATGTAGAAGGAAACTGACACACAGCATTCTCTGAAGAGAGCCGCAACTCAAATCTACTGAATTAACATTGAACAAGACGGGCCTTTTATGGGATATGATGTGTATGTATTTGGCTGCGGGAGATAAAATAGAAGGAAGTATCAAAGATGACTTCAACCACTAGTGTGGTAGCACATACCTATGTTCCAATAATTCAGGCAGTCTTGTTGAAAGAAACAAGAAAAAGGGAGTTTTATCTGAGGAGGTAAAACTGACTTTGTACATTAAGTGCAGGGTCCAAGGCCAAGTTATAAAAATGTCATGTGGGTTTCCTTTAAGTATGAGAATAGGAAAAGATGGAAATGAAAGCAGCACAAGAGAAATTAAAAACAATACAAGAACAGAAGAGAGGTGCTGAAGAGATGGATCAGCAGTTAAGAGGGTTTTGCTGCTCTTGCAGAGTTCCTGAGGTTTTGTTCCCACACTGGGCAAAGCACAAGCACAAGTCTCTAACTCCAGTTCCAGGAGACCCAACAGGGTCTCCACTGGCACCTGTAGAACACACAAACTCACTAAAGCATATATGCACCTGATTTGTTTTTAATAGATAACCTTAGCAAGACTGTAAGGACAAGTCAAGGTATAAAACTGCAGATGAGATAATTAGGTTAATGTTAATTAGTTCATAAATTTGGAACAAAATGGCTAAGGCAGTGAAAACACTATCAAAGTAGACTCGGTTGATAACTCAGGCATTTTTAGCCTCCAATTGCCTACTTAGGCTCTCAGGCCATCCCTGAAGTCATAAAATATCATATACAGCCAAGTATCTAATTAGATATCAACACTGTCTATTCACACTCTTTTAGAAGGGCAATGAAGCTGTAACTTTATAATGCTTAGGGGCAACCAGCTGTCCCAAACCTAAAGACACAAATAAGCTCAAGGACTTATGTAAGGGGCATAAACTTGACAGCTGGAAGCAGTAGAAATAAATAAAAACAGAAGAAATTAAATATGTATTTCATCCCCACACTCAACTCTTGTTTTGCTAACTGTTCTCTACATCACTCCCATCAAAGTCCTCCCAGCATCCACCGCTTACAGTATACCCAAGAGGGGTTAGATAGGAGAGGCAACATCTTCCCTTGCCTGAGCAACCCAATCTTTAAGAGCTTCTGGAGTAGACTTGCCACCAGGCATTGTTTTAGGTACGGTAGTTCAACAGACAAAATTTCTCTGCTGTACTGAAGTTTACATTTTAGTAGGAAAGTCATTGAAGGGGGGTGGGGGGAAGACTGGGTGTGGTGACACACCATTCATCCCAACACTCAGGAGGCAGCAGATCTCTCTGCATTTGAGGCCAGCCTGGTCTACACAGCAGGTTTTAGGCCAGCCAGGGCTACATAGTAAAACCCTGCCTCACCAGGCATAGTAGTGCATTCCTTTAATACCAGCATTTGGGAGAAAGAGGCAGGCAGAGCTCTGTGAGCTCAAGGCCAGACCAGCCTGGTTTACAGAGTGGGCTCCATGACAGCTGGAGCTACACAGAGAAACCCTGCCTCAAACAAAACAAAACAAAAGACCCTGTCTCAAAATAAATAAAACAAAAGTAAACAGCTATAAATAAAATAATCTCAAGTAACTACAAATGTTATATGCTTGAGACCAGGTGGCTAATTTAGATTAAACGGTCAAGAAAGGTCTTATTGAGGAAATGCTATCTGAGCTGAATTGAGAACAGTCAACACTGAATGACTACTTATTATAAGAGAGGTACTCTACCTGTCTATATTCAATTTGGACAACACTAAGAGCTATTTATTTATAGTACCCAGGTTTAAAATTGAGGGAAATAGGTGCTGAAAGGTTAAGTTATTTGACCCTGCACCATCAGCTTCAAAACCTATGTGTCTAATTACCACACAAACACACTGTGCCTGAACTCAGGAAGAAACAAACAGCAGCGCAGAAGGAGCACAAAATGCAAGCTGAAGGCAGTGAGGTGGAGGAGCTGGAAGGGATGTGGTGGGCAGGGAAGACAGATGCCACCAGAGGTACTAAGAGACCGCTCAAGGTCTGATCTACCGTTCAAAAATCACTTTGGCAGGTACACAAAGAATGGCTGTAGGGAAGCTATTTTTGATTGCTTCTGACTTTGGAGTCTAATTTACAATTTAGCCTGTCCCCAAACAACAATGGAATGTTCTTTGAATTACAGCTATCATGTGTGGCCCGCATGTTATTATCACCACATTTAGTGATCATGAAAGTGTTCTGAAAAGTATAGAAATATTAACCACAAGGTTGTGTTTTTGTTGAAAGCATTTAATATAAATTTCACAATTTACCTTAAACCATCCCTCCTCTGCAAATAAATGCTTAAAACCTAAAGGACTATTCTCAGCAGATGATTTCATCACATTCTTTGAAGTTTATTCATGCCCACAAACATCACAGGTATGCTTCCTATGATTCACAAGCAATTGCTCAAGTTCTTCAATTTTTAAATGTGGAATTCCATCGTGTTTCTGAGAGATTTCTTTTATAAAAGATGGAGACATGGATACTTTGACATGCCCTTGAATGTAGTGGCATCTTTTTCCACCAATAGATTTGATGTACTGGCCTCAGGGTGTGACTTTGGTGTACGGATAGGATTACTTATAAGAGGAGGGGCCTTGCACTCTCTCAGGTGGTGGTCTGAGCATCCCAGACTGCAGCATCCTGTGCCTCCAGGAGCACATGACTGAAACATCTATTTACCTTCACTGTGTGAGTGTCTCCCAAATAAATATGTTATTCTTTATTCGGGCATTCCTGAACTTCCTTAATCAGCCCTTCACTTGCTAAGTATCAGATTCTGTATATTGATCTATTATGAGAAAGCATTCAGGATTGGAATTTTTTAGTCACTTCCACTTCTCCACTAAATCTCTATGTGCCAATAAAGCATCATAAGCTGAAGTACAGAAATTCTGCCATAGCAATCCATTCAGATGGGCATGAATGACTTTTAATAGTAACTTTAGAATGAAAAACCTGTTGAGACAAGCCTCACCTATGCAGAAGAAGGAAGGCTTGTGCAGTGTGCAGTGCTGTGCTTTGTTTCCCGCTACAATGGAGCATTTAAAGAGAACCTGCACTTTCCAGGACCAGCAGCCTCTTACCCTTCAGTTTCCCAATGGGCTCCTTCCCAGTACATACGACAAGAACATGCCCCTGCCTTACCAAAGAAACCACGAGGGGTTTCCTAAATTCTCAATCCAACATTTACAAGCACTTTGAATAAAGTATCTTGCCATAAAAAGAATGAAGCTGGTGCAGTTCTGAAGGAATATCCAAATACAACACAGAGAGGAACACCTACCTACCCATGGCTGTGCAGTATTTGAGAAGCATGGTAAGAAGTCAGCCTTAGAGTAGCTGAGCACCTGTGGGTGGCCCATGGAAGGGAGGATGGTCTGGACAATATATACAATTGCACTGTAGTATTACAGCTAAAACATACAGGTGATGGCCAGGAGGTTCATGGTTTATTCTTGTGATCACATTTTAATTGTAGAAACTAACTTTAAAAAATTACTTGTTGCATGTGTGTGGAGACAGGTGGGTATACAAATGCCATGGCACATATGTGGAGGTCAGAGAACAACTTTTAGACACTGGTTCTCTTTCCACCATGTGGGTCCCAGACACTAATCTCATACCAGACTTGACAGCCAGTCAGCCAGTGCCTTTTATCCAATAAGCCATCTCCACAGTCCAAAACTAGCTTAATTTTTATATGTGTGTGTCCATAGGGGTGTGTGTGTGTGTGTGTGTGTGTGTGTGTGTATGTGTGTGTGGAAAGATCAAAAGAAAATTCATAATAGGAAGGAGTTCATTCTCTCCTTCCATCATCTGAGTCCCAGGGATCAAATTCTGGTCATCTAACTTGGAGAAAGGCGCCTTTACCTGCTGGGCTGTCTCCCTGGACCAAAATTAACTTGTTAATTAAAATAATTTACTGATAAGATGGGTTACTATACAAAAGCAATGGCTATACAAGTCACCTTCATTTTCAGCTTCTTATGTTTATTAAAAGCCTATGATCTACACAGACAGAACTTCTGGAAACATAATGAACCTTGATAATTTAAGTAAAAACACTCCCTAAGCCATGACTCATTGCTCCTCTCTTCTGACCACTTCCTGCTGTAGACAGTACCACTCTGGACCAGTGAGATAGTTCAGTGAGTAAAAGGTACTTGACACCAAACCTCACAACCTGAACTCAACCCCCAGATCCCTCAGTGTTAGGAGAGAACTAACTCTCCAAAACTGTCATCTGACCTCCATATGTATGCTGTGACCTGAGTGCACATACTTGCTTTCTCTCTGATACAAAAATAAATACAAATAAAATGTAAAAGAAACATTTAAAGTATCACTCTTAGTACCTATTCTGAACAGGTTGCTGAGAATTTCTGACAGTAAATGCCAAGTGCCACTTTGACTTGAAATGTCAGCACAGATATATTTAAAGTCTTAAATGGGGAGGGAAGGAAAGGGAAAGAGACCTTACTTTTCCAAATGAAGAAAACAGTCACGTGAAACATAACACTTGGGTCAACAACAGAATAACAGACCACACATATGACAGTGTCCCCTAAGATACTGCTTGTCCTAGACACCTTAGTTTCTGTAATCACACTATGTTTGCACAGTGACAAAATCATCTGATATAGTTCTTAGACTGCACTCCAATAATTAATCAACACTTGTCTGTAAGTATGACAAAAAGCACTGTGAAACTTTCTACATTATAGAACAGCTACCTTATGGAACAACAATTCATTTTGTTTTTGTTTTTTGAGACAGGGTTTCTTTCTCTGTGTAGCCCTTGGCTGTCCTAAAACTCACTGTCAATGAGGCTGGCCTCCAACTCAGAGATTCACCTGCTTCTGACTCCCAAGTGCTGGGATTAAAGGTGTGTGCTAACAGCAATTATTAATATTACCTTTTTTTTTTCTCTGCTAGGGGTCAAATCTATAACCCCAAGCATGCTAGGCCAGCACTCTTCCAACTAACTGAGCTACACTCCCCAGACCCTTGAGTGCAATTACTGTAAAAATGCATAAAATGGTGTTAAAACAAACAGTCACCACTAAGTATTTTGGGCTTTTAGGAGGTAATTATTTTTTTATCCATTTTACATATCAACCACAGTTTCCCCTCTTTCTCCTCCTCTCACTCCCCCTCAAACCCACCTCATCCACACCTCCCATGGAGAATGTTGTTAACATTACAAATTTTGAAGTCATTTGTGCAAGCAACAAGCATAGTGTAGATTAACAAGCAAAAGTGTCTCATGAATAGCCAAATATTTTGTTGGTCGTGTATTTAAAATGAAAAGGTTCAAAGATGACCAAGGAAAAGAGGAGCACACTGGTGATCCACAACTAAAAGAGAAGAATGTGGTAACGTGGATGTCAAAGGCATGAAAACGGAATGGGAAGAGAACTGAGTATTTCCAGTATCAGAAACTGCTGGTCAGTAGCAAGAAGGGATGGAGGGACAGCTTAGCACTACCCCCACTAACCTATCACCAGGGAAGACCTAGAGTCCATTGCCAGCACCATCAGGGTAAAAAGAAACAGGAAACAAGAACTGAGCATGGTGGGGCCCACCTTTAATCCCAGGACTCAGGAGGCAGCCCTGAGGCAGGACAATCTTGTGACTCTGAGGAACAAGAAGTGGGGGAGGGGGGGGGACACCTAGGTCCTTGTGGCTGGCACTACATAGATTGTTGCCTAATACCATCCATTTCTTCCTGGTGCCAGAATAAAGATGTCTTACCAGCCTTTCTTGCAAGTAAGCATGGCTATGTGTCTGAGTTCCATTCAACAAACATGAACAAAAGAATTGGATATGATTTCCAGGAAACTGGGTGGTGCGCTACTTAACTGTTCTTCCTTTCTGGCTGAAAAGTGGGTGAGGTGGCTGGAGGGAGAGTGATGTTAAACTCTAAAAAATTCCTAATTTGAGAACAAGAAGCAGCAAGGATAAATGGATGTCCTGACTCACACTCTGAAGCATCATCCAGTTCTGGGTTACCTATCTCTTCACTTCTTTTGTTTTGTTTTTTAAAGACAAGGTTTCTCTGTGTAGCTTTGGAGCCTGTCCTGGAACTTACTTTGTAGACCAGGCTAGCCACAAACTCCAAAAATCTGCCTGCCTTTGCCTCCTAAGTGCTGGGATTAAAGCACTTTTTTCAGTCAGAAATGATCTAAAATAATCTTTTAGTATCTTTAATTGTGTATGTGTATAATAAACAACATGTTGTTAAAAAAATTGGCAAATATTAGAGCAACTAAAGGGACAGACAGGAATCAGAAGCCAAAATTCTCATTAGCCCCAAACTCCATTTCCTCTTCTCTTAGTAATAAAAAAGTTAAAGCAAAGAACGACCTTAGTTTACTTAATGACTACAGCTCCCGGCTCCCCTTAAACCAGTAGTCATATGTCAACACTCTGGTCAATGGACTCTAAGGACTGAGTGACTAGAGGCTGAGTAGCCCTTTCAGTATAGAAAATAGACATGGGCACCTGTGATAACCAAGAACTCGTCGTCATCCCTGAGGAAGTCCAACTCTGTCCCTCAGATACCTGCAGGGTACTATCACTTTTCTGGTACATGATGAAATCTGGGAGAGAGAACATCTGAAAAAACAATACCTGAAAACCTTTCTATTTTGATGGAAAATATTAACTCATATATTTAAGAAGTTCAATGAACTCTGAGCATGTATATGAGATGCACACCTAGATAGACACTTGGGAGGCAGCAGAATGGACAGGACACCTAAGTCAACAATTCTATCGAAACTACCTTTCAGAATAGACCTAACCTACAAGACATGCTAGGAGTCCTTCTGGTTGAAATAAAAAATTAAACAGCAACTCACACACACACACACACACACAAAAACAATACAAAGCACTGAGAAATTAATTACAGGGTAAATACAAAAAGCAATATAAGTTAATTTGCTTTCCTTCTGTCTTATTAAAATAACAAGTGTATAATGTGAAAAAATGTCATTTTCAACCATCTCAACACAAAGGAGAAGACACAGAGCTATATATGGAAGGGAAGTCAGATGCTACTGAAACTGAAATGGTATTAAAGTCATGGTGGCACAAGGCTGGAGGCTGAGGCACAAGATTCTGAGCTGGAAGCCAGCCTTACAATGAGATATATAGTAAGTTCCAGGTCAGCTTGGATAGTACAGAGAAACACTGTCTCAAAAAGACAATTGGATGCTAGGCAGTGGTGGCACACACCTTTAATCCCAGCACTTGGGAGGCAGAGGCAGGCAGATTTCTGTGAGTTCAAGGCCAACCTGGTTTACAGAACATGTTCCAGGAAAGGTTCCAAACCTACACAGAGAAACCCTGTCTCAAAAAGCCATTAAAAAAAAAAAAAAAAAAAACAGCTGGTTAATACTAACCACAGTATTATGTTATCAGAGTCCTACTTTCATGATTTTAACAGGAGGAACTGACATACTCCCCACAAAGACTAACATTCAACAGAAAGCATGAGTCAAGGTCCTGCTTTCTCAGCTCACATCCCACCACCACTTGAAAGAGCTCCCATCAGCTGAGTGTGACCAAAGAGAGAGCATTCCTGCCCCAGCTCCAGATCAAACACCAGAAAGAACAGCCACTAGCATTTCTCATCTTCTACAACTTCAAGGTGAAGAAGTTAACTCCTAGTAAGCAGGACCAGGAGCCTGGGTCCACCATGTATAGAGGTTCCATTGAAGCACCAAGGGTCTCAAAATGCTAGGGCCCCAGTTACACTCTCCCAGCTCCACCAGCCGGCAAAATTTCCACACTCTGAGACAAATCAAAAAGACTAAAAGCCAGCCTCCCTGGCCAGTGTCCTGAGAATGACTCAGATATGTCCAAAAGCAGAGGCTGTGCACAAGTTCTCCACAAAGGAACTGTTTTTATTTAAACAGACTGGGGGACTCAAGCCCGAAGGCATCACGGGAAAACAGCTCCTCTTACTTAGGAACAACAATGTAGACCACAGGGTGGCCAGCTCAGCAGTGAGAAGCAGGGGAAAGCTCGAAGTGCTCCTCTAGGCTCAGAACAAACCTCAAGACCCTGGCCACACTGACAAACAATGTATACCACAAGTTAGCAGGGAGAAAAAAGGTATCAAAGCAGGTACTGGATAGGTGAACTCTACTGTTCAATGTAAGGTATCAGGGGGAAAAAGATACACACGAAGCACTTTGCATTATATACAAACAGTTTAATGTGTCAAAGGCCTAAATGTAAAAAAATATATAAAAATGCTACCAACAAAACAGGTGTGAATCTTCATGACCTTCAATTAGGCAAATCTCCTAGATATGACACTGAAATGGGAGCAGGAAGATGGCTCAGAAGGTAAACTTGCTTGAGGACTTGAGTTTAATCCCTGGCATCCACCATCCACATAGCAAAAGGAGAGAACTGATTTAAAAGTCATCCTCCAACTTCCACCCCTCTCTCTCTGTCTCTCTCTCTCTCTCTCTCTCTCTCCCTCTCTCTCTCTGTCTCTCTCTGTCTCTCTCCCTCCCTCCCCACCCCCATCCCAAGGTAAATCAACTGGACTACATCAAAATGAAAAGCTGACATTCATTAAAGCTAACCATTTGATAATATCAAGGGGTAATGGCAAGTGTAGGGACAAAGCCTATAATCTCAGCACCTGGGAGGTTGAACTTAACCACAAGTTCATTATATAAGGAGTTTGAGGCCAGTCATGTCTTCACAGAGGTAGAGAGAAAATATTTACAAATCTTTATTTAGTAAGGAATTAATATCATATATAAGGAAATCTTGAGATTTAAGATTTTTTTAAAAAACAAGTTTAAAATATGTGATTTGAAGATAAATTTTAAAGAAAGCATACACATGAACAAAACCACGTGGAAAGATCATCATTAGTCAGTAGGGAACATGTAACAAAACACAACACACCACTTCACACCCACTACAACTACCAAAGTCGGATGTACAACAAGTATATAAAAAAAGCTTACATACTGTATACTCTTTGTGGTAGTTTCAATGTAACTGGCCCCCGTAAGTTCATTGGGAATGATACTATTACAAGATGTGGCTTTGTTGGAGGAGGTATGGCCTGTTGGAGGAAGAGTATCTCTATGAGGATGAGCTTTGAGTCTCCTATGCCCAGTGCAAGATGCAGAGTTCTCAGCTTCTTCTCCAGCACCATGTCTGCCTACATGCCGCCCTGTCCCACCATGGCGATAATGAAATAACCCTGAGACTGTAAGCCACCCAATTAAATGCTTTCCTTAATAAGAGTTGCCATGGCTATGTGAAAAGTTCAAAACAAGGAAACACACAGAAATGATAGTATAAAGTGGCCTTTTATTTAGGGGAGATGTATCTGGGGAATGAGGGGTAAAGGGGAAATAGCATAGTTTCATTATGAAGTGATTAAAATGTTCTAAAATCAACTGTGGTAATGGTTGTTATGTCTATAACTCACTAAGAAGCATTAAACTGTATATTTTAAGTGTGTGGAATTGCAGAGTTTGTGAATTTTGTCTTGCATAGCTACTTTTTAAAAGATTAAGCCAGGCAGTGGTGACCCACACCTTTAATCCCTGCACTCCGGAGGCAGAGGCAAGCCGAGGCTAGTCTGGTCTACAAAAAGAAACACTGTCTTGCGCGCAGGGGGGGTGGAATTACATGGGGTTGGGGGGCTGGAAAGATGGTCCAGTAGTTAAGAGCTTGATCAGGGATCAAATCCCAACATCCACATTATGACTAACAACCATTTGTAACTCAATTGTCAGGGAATATGACACCATCTTCTGGCCTCCCTGCATACTACACATAAATGGTGCACATACATGTAGATAAATATATATATATATATATATATATATATATATATAGTTTTTTTTTTAATCTGAAGATCAATGAGATAGCTCAGCAGATGCTTGCTGTCAAACCTGATAACCTGAGTTTGATCCCTAGAATCCACATCATAGGACAGAACAAACTCCATAAGTTGTCCTCTGGGTGTGTGTGTGTGTGTGTGTGTGTGTGTGTGTGTGTGTGTGTGTGTGTGTGTGTGTGTGTTTTCAACATGCATTATCTGATGTCTTCAGAGGTCAGAAAAGGGTATCAGATCCTCTGGAACTGAAGCTAAGATGTTTGTAAACCAACATTGGATGATGGCAAAACCTAGGTCCTCTGGAAGAGGAACAAGCACTCTTAATCACTGAGCCATATCTCGGGAGGGAGGGAGGGAGGGAGGGAGGCAGGCAGGCAGGCAGGCAGGCAGGCAGGCAGGCAGGCAGGCAGGCAGGCAGGCAGGCAGGCAGAGGCCTGCCCATTGTCACACAAAACCAGCAGGATAGACGAAATCAGCTAGAGACCTATCCACAGCCACTCGGGTGCAGGCTGGCACCACTACAATGAGCAAATATGTGGTGGAGAAATGCGAGAGAAAGAGAAACAGAGTAGTTCATATACTATGAAAAGAGGCAAAACTGGAGACAAGACAGTGGTAAGGAACAGACTGATGAGTGGCCTATTCACTACTACCTGAGGCCATGTGATATCCAGGCCTGTGGTGCTGTTGAGAGCCATGTCTGGCTGGGTCCATGGCCCTGGATCTGTATTGATGCTCATGGTCTATGTTACCACCTGTGGTCTGGACTGACAGACCATGTTGATGTCTGAGGGTTTCGCTGAGCAGGCCACGCCTCTCTCCAGCTGGTAGGCTAGTCAAGGGAGAAGTGGCCCCAACCCTCAATGGCCCTGGGAAAGCTGCAACTTGTCCCTTGCCAGTTGAAGCATGGCAGAATGGTGGCGGCATGGTTAAAGGATAACTGGCCCTGGTAGGGTAGGAACAGGTATGGTATGGGTGCTGGCCCTGCCCCCCGCCTGGAGTGAGGGGGTCTGGGTAGAAGCCTGAGTTAACCAATTCAGCTACCACCCAGGCCCACATCCAGGGTTTTTAGCTGGCCTACCCCCAACCTCTACCCCCTCTATGGCCTGCTGGAATGACACTGAAGGGACCAGTCCTATGGAACCACAGCCAAAGGACCTCCGTGATATGCGGCAACAGCAGGATATCAGGGAGGAGTCTCCATGAGGGTCCAGTATTGATGGTGCAGCAAAGCCAGAGGCCTTGACCCAGACCAATGAATCATTGCAATGAACACAGTTTGGACAAAGGGTGTACTTCAAGACACACCACAGCTCCTAACACCATGATGATGAATGGGTGGACAAGAGGAAGGAGCAAAGTGGATTTTGTTTTGTTTTGTTTTTGTTTTGGGGGAAACTATAAGGGTGGAAGACAGACATGGAAGAACTGGGAAATGAGTGGGATTGAGATGCATGATGTGAAATTCCCAAAGAAGCAATAAAAAATTATGTTAAAAAGATAGGTAGATAGATAGGGATATAGCTATAGATAGATAGATAGATAGATAGATAGAGAGATAGATAGATAGATAGATAGACAGACAGACAGACAGACAGACAGACAAAGTTGGGTTATTTGTTTAAAACAGGGTTTCACTATGATGGCCTGGAATTCGCTATGTAGATCAGATTAGCCTCTTTTCCTCTCAATACATAGTAGCAAAAATTACAATAACTGGAGTCTAGTTTGGTGCCCCTCCATGAGTCCATTCTAAGCTACCAGAATCTTACCCATACAGCTTTGGCATCAGCAGTAAAACAGTACCTGAATGTTATTATAAAAAATAATTTTGAACTAGTGACTTTCTAAGAGTGAATCACAGACTTTGCTGATACATCTCTAGGAATCCCTAGACTAAACTCTAACCTCCTGAAACAAGGAATATGTCATATTTATACATAAAGCAACACTGTGTGTCAGGAAAGGGCACAGGGTGTTTGTCAGGCAGAATTAGCTTCAAATTCCAGATTAAGAATTAATCTTAATTCTTAATTCAGATTAAGAACTTAACTTCAATGTCTGTTTCATGTGCTATAAAATGAGCTAGTATCTCGACAAGCACAGTTACTACATAGGCTAAATGAGATGGCTAGCTAAAATAAATTAACACTATCTGAAATTCACTGTGTACTCAGTAAGTGCCAACTCACTTCCCCACTGTGTTGCCAACCAAGTAGTTCAGTGTCTTACACACAGAAAATGTTCAACTGCTTAATAAGTATTGGTGAAACTTAATTAACTTCTTCATATGGAGCTATAGAAGCCACAGCCGAGATGACGTTTAAATCTAAGACTTATACCTGCTTATTGGACTTTCACCTAGCTCATGTGATTTAAATACACAATTTTGAATATTATTATTGTTTTATATATGTTTATTTTCCAGTACTGGGGATAACTCATGGCCCTATGAATGCTAGGCAACCATTCTGCTATGAGCTACATGCCCAGACCTCACAAAGTAATTTTGTTTTGTTGTTGTTGCTGTTGTTGTTGTTTTCAAAACAGGGTTTCTCAATATATCACTGGCTGTCCTGGAATTTGGTCAGTAGACCGCCTGCCTCTGCCTCCCAAGTGCTAAGATTAAAGGCATGCACCACCACCACCCAGCTCACAAGATAGTTTTTTAAAGAAAGAGTGTGTATATGTATGTATGTGTGTACACCTGCATGTATATCTGGCTATTATAGCCCAGGCTGGCCTTGAACTCATTTTATACTCAAGGATTATCTTGAATTTCTGACCCTTTTCTCTTTTCCTTCCCAGTGCTAGGGCTACAGGTACACCAACTATGGCCAGTTTTATGTGGTACTGGGTGCTGACCCCCAGAGTTTTGTGTATGCTAGGCAAGACTATCATGCCCAGATTATCGCTAATAAATGTTTATCAAAACTGCATTGGAAAAAAAAATAAACTATATTGAAATTCCACCCCATGCCAGTCAGAATATTATGAAGAAGCACAAAATAATACACACTGGCAAGGGATGCAGGCAAAAAGAAACACTACTGAGGGAATGTAAATCAGTACAGCTACTATGAATGAGCCTCAAAAAATAAAATGACTGCTATTACACAATCTACTTCCTAGTACACACCCCAAACAATCCACACCAGCTTACGCTAGAGGTGCTGCAAGCCCATGTTTATTAAAGCACTGCTCAAATATCCACGCTATAGTCAACCTAGGTGTCCATTAGCATGGGAATGTATGAGGAAAACAGGTTTCATTTAGCTATTAAAAAAAAAAAGTCATTTTGAGGAAATTGGAATTGGAGATGATTATACCAAGCAAAATAAGCCAAATTAAAGTCACAAATATAAAACTGCATGTTTTCTCTCATGTGGAATTCAGAGGGGGGAAAAAAAGCATACAAAATTTAAAGGGGAACTATCAGCTTGTCTACCTATTGTACATGTCAGTCTAGGTGCCTGTCTGTCATGGGGTGTGCGTGCTGGTCAGAAGACAACCTTTAGGAACTGGTTCTCTCCTATCAGGTGGGTCCCAGGAATCAAACTCAGGTGTCATGCCTCTGTGCAAGCACATCTACCACTGAACATCTCACCAGTTCAAGGAAAGCTATTAGGAATGGTGGATGAAAGAAGGAAAGAGGGGTTAGTAACATCAGTCTGCATTATATGCATACATGAAAATTTTCACAATTGAAATTTATCCCTTTGTACAATTCATATAATACATTACTAAATAACTGGGTCATAGAAAATATTATCTTGGGGGTGGAGTTCAAAACAGGTTTTCTCTGTGTAGCCCTGGCTTTCCGGGAACTCACTATTTAGACTAGACTGGTCTTGAACTCAAAGAGATTTGCCTGCCTCTGCCTTCTGAGTGCTAGGATTAAAGGCCTGTGACACCACTGCCTAGTGAAAATATACTCTTCTATGATGGGCTCCTGGTTATTTGAAGGCAAATATAATAATAACATAGGCTTCAAGAGCTTCAGGGGGAGGGAAAAAAAACTACAGTTTAATGAGGAACACATGTATGACAATGAAACCATAGTTTTCTAATGAGGTTTAGGGGCCAGCTCACAAACAAAGCAGCCATAACTTTGGCAACTTTATTTTGCCAGCAGGAGGATCTCTGTGAGTTTGGCAACATAACTTTGGTACTGCATTTCCGTGTAAAACTCCCTGAAAAGAGGAAGACTTTCAACTCTCAAACAATATCCTATGATTTAACTCTGATTAATTAAGCACGCACAAGGTACAAAAGATAATACAAGAAAATACCGCAAGGAGTTGGCCTTCCAATTCAAGTGAAGAACTACTGGAGCACAGCAGGCAAGTATGAGGTAATCATGGAAAGCTGTAGCTGTATCTTCTCAAAGTTTCTTGTTAGTCATTGAGTTAGAGACCGGGGAATCAAGGACTCTGCAGTTTGTCTTGGTCAGCTGTGTCTTCTGAACATCAGAATGCTACTTTGTGGATGAACATCTTTGAGGATGAAGTAAGGTTCTGGCCATGGTACCAGAAGAAACATAATCATGAGCAAACTTTTCCTGTTGCCACACACGCACACTAATGGAGTCTGCAGTCTCTAACGACCCCAGCTCCATTATAATATCATCTCTATTGTGGTTCTGATATCTTGTGGTCTTTTCAAGAGGATCATGGATCAAGAGGATCAAAGAGACTAGTCGGTCCACCATGCTTTCCAATATAGAAAAAGACTCACCTTATCCAACAGATATGGCACTCACATTAATATTCACATAATTCCTTTAAAATCAACAATGCAATGAACTTCTATCCCTCAGCCTTTGGGCCAGCCCACTACAAGCTCCTCTTGAACTGTCCTGTGTTTTCTTTGCTCTGCTAAATAAGCTATTGATTAAACTGTGTCTCTCAACTGAATTTCTTCCTTTAAGATGAGAAACTGCCAGATGGTGGTGGTATATACCTTTAATCGAGGATCTCTGTGAGTTCAAGGCCAGCCTGGTCTGCAGAGCAAGTTCCAGGATGGCCAAGTCTACACAGAAAAAAACTATCTTGAAGCTCCCCCTCCCCAAAAAGGAAGAGGAGAAGAGAAGGAGGAAGGGGAAAGAAAGAGGAAGAGGAGGAAGAAGGCATCAAGAACCTTAACCTGGTAACAATGACTGCAGGTCCAGAGCAGAGTACACAGGAAGAAACTAATCATCTTTATCTTCTGCTCCCATAGAGGTTTATAAAAACCTGCCATCTGCACAGTATTGTGTAATCTAGACAATTTTATAAATGTAGTTCTGAACTTCTGCCTTTGCATAATTAAATATAACACTAAAAATGTTCTTCTTCTATAGAAAAGAGGGGAAGAAACCTCCCATTGCCTCAAAATATTGTCTAAAACTGACACAATTTCTGAATTTCTACTTTATATATGTTTTTCTGTGTGCACATAGGTGTGCTGAAGCCAGGGATTGACAATCAGGTATCCTCCTCAATTGCTCTCCACCTTATTTTTTGTGACTGGATTTCACTGAACCTAAAGCTCACCAAAGATCTAAGCTGAGGAGGACACCAGACCCTAGGTGTCTTCCTGCCTCCACCTCCCCAGCACCAGTATTACAAGGGTTCACACACCATCATTCTCAGGATGATTTGTTTGTTTGTTTGTTTGTTTGTTTGTTTGTTTGTTTGAGACAGGGTCTCACTATGTATTCCTGGCTATTCTGGAACTCAATATGTAGACTATGCTGGCCTTGAACTTAGAGATCTGCCAGCCTCAGTCTCTGAATTCCTATATTAAAACCACACCTGGTTCATGCCCAAAATTTTGGGGGCTACTAGGGATGGAAGTCACACTTCCATACAGAGTAAGCAGTTTACTAAGCTATCCCACATTCTAAATCCAAGGGTCTGAAGACACCTAAATTGGCCAATGATTGCAGATGATTATACAAAGTTCAGAAAGGCTACAAGCAATGTACCCAAAGCCACCAAATGAATCAGGGGTAAGGTCAGGTCTCCTCACTCCCAACTCAGCTTTTTTATACTATTATATTGCCTTTCCTATAAATAAATAACCAAACAGGTATGGTGAATCCTAGGCTGTTTGGTCAGCACATTATCCCATCCTTTAAAAAAACACCCAATCTTGACATTGCATGTGCATAATCCTATCTACTAAGGCAAATGAGAGGGCATTCTCTTAAGTCCAGAAATTCAAAACCAGCCTGGGTGCTACATACCCACTCACCAAGATACATAATGTGTAAAACACAAGAAGAAATCCAGAGCTATTCCTGCCAATCTAAAGGAAAGAAGCTATTCATAACACAAAGTAATGTGCTAATGAAACATCAGCACAGCAAAATTATAAGGACCACATGGACAAGGAAGTTGTCCAAGCCTCCATGCTGCATCATGTGCTCAATACCTGAGGTCAAAATTACTACTTGAATTTTTGCATTTTAATTTTTACTAAAACATTACAGGGCTAGGTATGTAATAGCACAATGCAGGCAGGTATCAGGGTCTTAGGTTAACCCTTCAGAAATGGGAGGGGGAAAAAAAGGAAATAATAACCCAGTTACTTAGTGAGTTCCAGTCCAGTCTGAACTACAGTGAGATTCTTTTCTCAAAAAAGTCCAAAAGAAAAAGACTTACAGAAATGAATTGTGATAACAGCTATACATTATGAATACATTAACAGGCAATACAACCTTCTCACAGGCAAATGATTGAGATGAGCTGGGTGTGGTGGCAACTGCCCATAGTACCAGCAATTGGGAAACAAAGATGGGAGTTCAAGCCCAGTCTAGTTTACATAGTAAGCTCCAGGTTAAGACCTTTTTCAAACAAATAGCTCTGAAGTGTTAATTTTCACGTGTATTTTGCCACAATGGGGAAAAAAGGGGAATACATAAAGTACTAACTAGTCAGCGGATGGTATGACTAAAGACCATATTTAAAGCATCAGGCAGCTGGGCGGTGATGGCAGAGGCCTTTAACCCCAGCACTTAGGAGACAGAGGCATGTGGATCTCTGAGTTTGAGACCAGCCTGATCTACAGAGCAAGTTCCAGGACAGCCAGGACTACACAGAGAAACCCTGTCTTGAAAAACAAAAAGCATCAGACAACTAAAAGGAGAACAGAGCTGAGTGGAGTACCTAAGTAGTAGTAAATGGGCTTGGAGGATGACTCAATGGTTAAGAGCACTGGCTGCTCTTCCAGGACCCAGGGTCAATTCCTAGCACCCACACGTCAGCTCACAACCATCTGTAAAACTCCAGTTCCAGGCAACAAACTGATTCCCTTTCGGCTGCAGGCACCAGGCACACATGTGGTACACATAAATACATGCAGGCAAAATACTCACATAGAGAAAATGAAAATAAATAAATATGTAATGAGGAGGAGAAGGGACAGCAGCAGCAGCAGCAGCAGGTAATTAGGAAGTTACTGGAGAAGTAAGAGAGAGAGAAGTATCTTAGCCCAGGGCAGGGGTAGAACAAATAGTTAAAACTATCTGGACTTCAGATATAATTTAAAGTTTAGATTAGAATTTCATGAATACATATAAATAAATAAGGAGAGAGCTGAGAATGAATGCAGCTCAGTAGTAGAGTACTCATGTGCAAGCCCCTGAGTTCAATCCCAGAGTCACAAAAAAGTAAATTGTAGGTGAATTTTTTGTCCTACCAGACAGATCCCAAATAATCACAGAGACTTATTATTAATTATAAATACTTGATAGTTTAGGCTTGTTATTACCTAGCTCTTACAACTTAAGTTAACCCATATTTCTTATCTACAATCTATCATGTGGTTGGGTACCTTTCCATAGCTTTCCTGTTATGTTCATCTTCCTTCTTCCTGTCTTCTGGCAACACCACCCTTCTTCAACCCTCTCTTCCTGTCATCAAGTCCTGCCTAACTTTTCCCAGCCTACCTATTGGCCATTTAGCTCTTTATTAAACCAATGAGAGCAATACATCTTCAGTGTACAAAAAGATTATTCCACAGTATTTCCCCTTTTGTCTAATTAAAAGTGAAGATTTTTAACTTTAACATAGTAAAACTATATACAATAAAAATAGTTATTGAGTAAGAATTACAGTTGCAATATCTAGTCCAATTGTATCTGGCAAGTTTACAGAAAATATTTTATTATCTATCTTATTTTTGAAGTCTAAAGTTTTATCCTAATTTAGTTTTTGTCATAACTAAGAAAAACTGTCTAACTATTTAGTTTTTAACTAAATCGAAGACCCTAGAAGAATATAATATTACCTGATAACAGGGACATATGGCTGTCTGGACAGTCACCCAAAGTGGTTTTTTTTTTTTTTTTTTTTGGGTAACATTGGGACATCCATCTTTGGCCCAAGAGGCTACTATATATGAAAACCTTTTTTTTTGGGGGGGGGGCATTCAAAACAGGGTTTCTCTGTGTAGCTTTGGAGCCTATCCTGAAACAATCACTGCAGACCAGCCTGGCCTCGAACTCACAGAAATCCTCCTGCCTCTGCCTCCCAAGTGCTGGGATTAAAGGCGTGCGCCACCACCACCCAGCCTGAAAGACACTGTTGAGAAGCAGGGAATTTGAAGAACTGCCCTACCTTGTCTTGGCAAAGTTCAGCAATTGTTTTCTTTTGTGTTTTGCTTGTCCAATTGAGGCAAGGGTGTCAGCAATTGAGGCAAGGGTGGTTTCTTGCCCAAATAGCTAGCTTTTATCATAAAGAAGGTAACCTCCATATGGAAGTTCTTCAATGTCCATCATTTCTTCTGAAGTAGATTGGTGTTGTTAGGAGCAGATGTGTCTCACTGTCATGAAAAGTCTCAGGTTATTAAACATCTTAAATGCCATATTCCGTATGTATATGAAGTGTTTAAAGACTATCTATCTATCTATCTATCTATCTATCTATCTATCTGTTTAACTTTGAAAATATACCGAATAAGACTACAAGTTTGATTATTACAGATGACTAATTACTAACCTGAATTTTAAATTATACATTACATTTTAAATGAGTTGTATAAGCACAATACCCCAAGCAAGAGTAGACATAGACATACAATATAACAAAAAAAACCTTTAAATTTATATTAGTAAACCAAAATTCATGCCAATGTAAAATATTTTGAGATTAGATTTTTAATTAAAGTAGATTTAATAATATATCCTTTTATCTCATTATTTTTATATTATAACCCCTTTTGTTTCCTTCAGAAAGAGATCCTTGAATCTAACTCCTTTGTTTTAATCATGACCAATAATAACTTGTAACTACCCCCTCCAAATGATGAAAAACATCCATAACCCATTGAATGACCAAAACCCATCAGCCCATTTCTTGGGAAGTGGATACTGTTTCTTTTAGACTGCTTTCTATTGTCTGGGGTGCTGTTATCTTTGGGGGGACCTTGAGAAAAATCAGGAAAATGGTTAAGTTCTGGCTGGCGTGGTCTATGAGGCTGGACCATTTCAGCCAGCAGCTTTGAAAGCTGTTTTGGATGCAGAACTCTTGAGGAAACTGCAACAGAGGTACTCTGAGATGCTGAACCACCTGGGCCATTCATTTCATTCATTTTCACTGGTGTCTGGCACCTTTTTTCTGTCGTATAGGTCTTTTGGGTGGGGGGTTGTTTGTTTGTTTGTTTAAGGTTTATTTCTTTATGTCTGTAGTCAGGATTTTCAGAGTGTTTCCCCCAAACAAACCTGATCTTCTTTAACCTTGAACAAATCCACAGCCTTTTGTTGTCTGCAGAAATAAAAGCATAACCTCTTCCCAAAGCAACATACTTTTAGACTTCCATTTTGAAGTTTAGACATTTCTTTAAATATATAGGTTGGTTTAATTTAGCAGTTCTCATAAATACAATGTCTCTCAGCAGCTTTTGTTCACTCATCAGCAATAAAAAAATTTAAAGTCAAAACACCACCATACAGAATCTAGACTCCCTGCATATTTCCCATCTCTTCATGGCTTATTCTTTTTCATATAATTTATTTATTTTCATTTTATATGCACTGGTGTTTTACCTTCATGTATGTATGTGTGAGGGTACTGGGTCCCCTGAAACTGGAGTTACAGACAGTTGTGAGCCAAATATGGGTGCTGAGGATTGAACCCGGGTTCTATGGAAGAGCAGCCAGTGCTCTTAACCACTGATCCATCTCTCCAGCCCTGCTTTTACTATCTTTAAACTATCTTTTAGGACTGTCTATACCCTTTTTCTTTTTTTCTTAAATCTATGTACATTTTTAAACACACTGTAACCTGTCTATAGAGATTTTTTTTTTTTTTTTTCCAATTTGGATCTGTCTTTACTGATTATCTGCAGTGTTCTCTGGCTGCTTGAGACAAATCTTACACTGCTATGTCAGCCCCAGGCAGTCTCTATATGCTGAGCCTATTCAAAAGACCTCGGTCACCAGGAGGCCACATTTCACTCAATATTCTGAACTTTTTGTTGTTGTTGTTGTTGATATATGTGCGTACTGGACGTTGGACACCATGTGTAGGCAGAATTTTTTAACCTGCCAGCCATCTCCCAAATAATCACACAGAGACTTATTATTATAAATGCTTGGTCAATTAACTAGCTCTTAGGATTTAAGCTAACCCATATTTCTTACCTACATTCTATCACATAGCTCAGTACCTTTCCTCAGCACAGCATATTCATCTTGATTCTTCCAATGACATTCAGCAACTCCATCCTCTGTCAACACTCTCCCCCTGTCAGCATGTCCCACCCAATCTCTTCCTGCCTATCTACTGGCCATTTAGCTCTTTATTAAACCAATGAGAGCAATACATCTTCACAGTGCACAAAAGATTATTCTGTAACAGTAAATATATTAGTTGGTATTATGTGTGTGGTATATGTGTGTATGTGCACGTGTACAGGTGTGCTGGCCTCTGCACACAGGCACATATGGAGACTAGAGCCTAATGCAGGGAATTTTTCTTCTATCACTTCACCATCTGAGTTTTTTGAGATAGTCTTTTACCAAACATGAAGCTTACCATTTCAGCTCCACTGGCTGGTCAGCAAGCTCCAGGGATCTACTTGTTTCTACCCTACAGTGCTAGAATTAAAGGCATATGCTATCATGACCAGCTTTCCATGAGTTCCAAACTCAGACCCTCCTTCTTACACAGCAGGCACTTTGCCTGCTCAGCCATTTCCCCAGCCCATAAACAAGAATTTTTAAAAACTCCATTTTAGAAGTTTAACCATAGGGCTAACAAATAGCTAGCTGAGTTTCCTAATAATGATACTATTATAATTTTAAGGGACAGGTCTATATTTTAGACTGTTATTCTTTGTCCTTAACAATCAAATGCCAGCTATACATCTCCAACCCACAGTCACTTAATTTAAAATGCCCTAAATTCTTTCCCAAATACTCTCTGGAGCTATGAGAACCAATGAAAAATTAACTGACACTTCCTTATCTCTGCTGACAAACTATAAGAATTTCAGCCTAGAGCCAGGCAATGGTGGTGTACACCTTTAATCCCAGCAGAGGCAGAAGGATCCCTGTGAGTTCACAGCCACCCTGGTCTTCAGAGAAAGTACCAGAACAGCCAGGGCTCCACCTGTCTTGAAGAAAAAGGAATGCAACCTATGCCAGGTGTGGTGGCACATGCTCTTAATCCAAGTTCAAGGCCAGCATGGTCTATAAAAATGAGTTCCAGAACAGCCAGGGATATACAAACAAATAGAATTGCAGCCTGAATCAAGACAGAGATGAAAAGCGATAATTGGTGCCTTCATGCAAAAAAAAAAAAAAAAATGCACTAAGATCATGCAGTCTTGATAAGAAAGATTCTTTCTGTCTTTTAGGGAATCCCTAGGTGTTATTTTCAAAATGGTATGTGTCAAGGCTAACTGAGGTGCCTTTTAAGATATCAAAGGAGACAATGCTCCCCCACTCCCCTAGACTCCCTCAGGTTGGCCAGTACCTGCTATGGAGGCATCCTGGCTGGCTACCCCCAACCAAACTCTCCAGCCCACTCCTGGACTGGGCTTCCCCCAGCTGTTCTTCCCTATATAACCCAGCCATTTTGGCTTATGCTGTTCTTGCCTCTTCTGTTTTTTGTTTTTGGGTTTTTTTGTTGCTGTTGTTTGTTTGTTTGTTTTGCTCTCCCTCCTTCCCTCCCTTCCCCTGTCTCCTTACATGGCCTGGTTCACTCTGCCAATCATGTTCAGTCTGGACCCTTCCAGATGCCTCTATGATCTCCCTCATATCTACAATAAACCTCCTCAGCCCATTCCTAGGAGCAGTCATATCCTCCTTTCATTTCTTTTTTTCATTTATCATGCAGTAGATACAGACACTGAAGTACAAGAAACTGTTAGTAAGTATGTGGGCTCAAAACACTAAGTCAGAAGTGAATCTACTTTTATTAAGTCTCACGAAGAAAGGACAGGATGGAGATCACCAGAGAAGAAATTTCAAAGATGATTTCCTTCAGCAACGTCTCCAAGTGAAGTTTCTATACATGTACACATAAACAACAGGCATTAATTTAAGGGGAACCCACTAAATATTATGTACTAAGCTTTATCCATGTAAGAGCAGATACTGCGCCAAATACCTGTTTGATCCTTAGTAAGCACATTCTCCAATTAGGCAAAGGAAAGAGATTATCAACTCCTACACTACAGCTGAAGTTCAGAGAATCCCAGGCTCCTACTAAGAGCTGAACTGTTCCAAAGCATACATACGACATGAAGATTTTAAAATTGAAAAATGCAGAAAATGTTAATATCTTAGTAAAGAGAAACTATGAAACGATTATCAGCAAAATTCCATGACCCAAGGAAAAACAAATGTGCATCCCAAAACTTTCAAGTAACTGTTTTTAAATTTAAAAAAAAAAAAAAAAAAAGCCAGGCATTGGTGGCACACACCTTTAATCCCAGCACTTGGGAGGCATAGACAGGTGGATCTCTGTGAGTTCGAGGCCAGCCTGATCTACAGAGCTAGTTCCAGGACAGGCTCCAAAGCATTACAGAGAAATCCTGCCTCAAAAAAAAAAAAAAAAAAAAAAAATCCTTTTTTGAGACAGCGTTTCTTTGTGTAGCCCTGGATGTCCTGGAATTCACCCTGTAGGCCAGGCTGGCCTTGAACCCAGAGATCTGACTGCCTCTACCTCCCAAGTGCTGGGAATAAAGAAAGGTGGCCTGGCAAAAAATTTTAACTATACTTTTTTACACATTGTCTTTCATATAACATTCCACTTTAAACACCGTTATCCACCCAATTTAGTTTGTTGCTCTAAGAAGGCATATTTCTATTCTAACAACCATATAGAACTTGTGTACAAATTATCAAAAGGTATCAAACAGTACCAACTTACAGATTATATATTGGTAGTGGGGAGGTCTCTTTATATGAGTAAATCAGCTAGACATAACAAACTTATGAGATTGACATCACCAAAAAGGGACAAAACAACATCAGGGGCCTTTAAAAAACCTTAAGTGGGGTTGGAGATAATAGCCCATGTAGTAGAATACCTGCCCAGCACCTAGGGCTCTAGGTTCAATCCCCAGCACTGCATAAACCAGAACTAGTGGTGATCTCAGCACACTCAATAGGTCAAGCTTATCTCAGCTACTTAGTGAGGCTCAGCAGTGTTACATAAGATCCTGTCTCAGAAAATAACACTAACAACAACAAAAATAATAGGGGCTTGAAAGATGATTCAGTGGTTAATAAGAGTACCAGCTGCTCTTCCAGAGAATTGGAATTCCATTTCCAGCACCACAAGGCTCACAAGCCCCTGTAACTCCAGTTCCAGGGTATCTGCTACCTCTTCTGGCATCAGTGGGCACCTAAACTCATATACACATACCCAGGCATGTATGTGTGTGCACATGCATTCACACACACACACACACACACAGACACACACACACACTCAGGAAGAGAGAGAGAAAAAGAGATGACTTTAAAGATCAATAAAAATAAATGGAAAGTGTTTACAAGAGCAAATGTACTGGTGCACAAACCTGTAATCCCAGCCCTGGGGAGGTGGAGAAAAGAGGATCAGGAATCCACAGTCATCTTCAGCTACACTTGCCAGCCTGAGCTACATGGCACCCTATCTCAAAAACAAAGTGTTTAAAAGCAAAAATAAATTACTGGAAATGTACATTTCAAATGAGAGTAAACTCTCAATAAAGTTGTTCTTCTAAGAGATATTTGCTAGTCAAAACAAGAAGGAAAAATGACTGATCATTTCTCTGACTAAGCCATAAGGAAACATACAGAATTTCATTCAATAGGCAGGAAACTAACAATAACAATTTCCTAAGTTAAAAAATATTAAAATGCCCATTTCAACCCTTGACAGGACAAACTGTATCTCCAGATAATTCTCTATAGACCTTGTTCATACTACAATGAAAGCTGAACACTTAAGGGCAGAAAAACAACAAATCAGAAATCTTAACTGCAACAGCAAAAGGAACACTGTAGTTAATTTCATCTAACAAAGAGGAGAACTTAACTATGCTGACTGCACAGGAGTCTGTGGTTGAGAAGCACAAAAGCAATTTCTCAAAGGAAGGTTTACAGAGAGAATTTAACAGTAGATAATAAATAATTACCTTAAGAGTACATGTGGCCATTTCTTTGCAAGCCTAAGGACAACAGTTAATTCCCTCAGCTCATCTAAACAGCCAAATGGGGAAGGGTTTTTGTTGTTATTGGGGTATTTTGCTTTTGTTTTTGGTATTTTGGGAGAAGATAAATTTGCATTGGTTCAGGAAACAGAGGTCCTATACTCTCTTAACTCTATTTGCAGATAGAGACAGACATGAAGCAAAACCATACCTATAAACAACCCCAATTCAGTCAGGCAGTATGGTGAATGCCTTGGATTCCTGCACCAAAGAGGCAGAGACAAGAAGATCTCAAAGTTCAATGCCAGCCTGGTCTACAGAGAGAGTTCCAGGACAAGCCAAGGCTACACAGAGAAACCCTGTCTCAAAAACAAACAAACAAACAAAAACAAAAAACAAAAAACAAAACAAAACAAAACAAAACAAACCCTGATTCACACTCACACTGAGCTCTCTAAAAATGATAACCTACTTTGGCCTCCTCTGCATCAACTTCGGCTAAACCTGGTCAAGAGTCTCAGCTTCCCAAAACATCAATGTCTCTAATTTCAAATCTCCTAGTCTCCTCCCTGACTTTGGCTAAAGCAGCTGCATTTATAGAAGATTAAAAACAGAAACAAAATTCTATCTCTTGGAGGAATTTTCTTTCCTTTTCCATATATTTATATTACACCTGATATAAATCAGCATACACTTGCTTTGCCTACATCCCTACATTTAAGATTAAAACAGTTCAACACACTGATTTCCACAGCAACATTATCCACCTCCATCTAAAAAACGATACTGTCAACCAACATGACAAAATTCAAAAAGAGAACATATGAAAGAAAGTTGGCAGGGCTTTGCCTAACACTCAGTAAGCCTCAGTGAATCTCATTCTTTCTCTTCCATTAGTTCTCACAGTATTTGCATAAAGTACTTATCAATTATTATCACCCTGATCTAAAAACAGAGCAATAGAAAGTAATTTTCTGAGTAACCAACCAGTCAAATTCAGACCAGCAGATACCAGGCAATGATGAAGTTAAATTTTAATCTCCCTTTTCCCCCTCCTTTCCTCGGCAGCAGTGTCTAATCCAAGACCATGCTCCTCCTGCTACAGGAAGCAACTCAACTACTTTTCCCAGTATTGATGTACTAAAGATCTCTAATTCAGTGTAAATGAGAAAGCAAGTCTCAGTGGCTCAGTGACAGGGTAGTTGCCTAGTATATGGTAGGCCTTGGGTTTAAACCCTAACACTGGGGTGGGGGAAAGGCCTATGCTGGGGAAGATGTCTCAGCAGGTAAAGGTGCTGGCTGCAATGTCTGATGACCTGAGTTCAATCCCACGGATCTTCATGTTGGAAAGAGAAACAACTCCTACAAGCTACCCTATGTTCTTCACACATGCATACAACTTGCATGTATGTAGGCACCTCCTAACATACACTACAGTGTAAAAGATAACTAACTATATTAGGAGCTGGCATGATGGCTCAGCAGGTAAAAGCACTTGTCACACAAGCCTGATGTCTGGATCCCAAAATCTATATTTAAAAAAATTCAGATGGTGGTTCACAATCATCTGTAATAAGATCTGGTGTCCTCATCTGGCCTGCAAGCATACATGAAGACAGAATACTGCATACACAATAAATAAATAAATAAATAAATAAATAAATAAATAAATAAATAAATAAATAAATACACAAATACGTACGTACATACATACATACATACATACATACATACATACATACATACATAAAATTCAGAAGTGGTGATGCATGTCTGTAATCCCCAGACTCCAGTGAGATTGAAGTAGGCACATGAGAATCTACCCTTCCACCCCACAACCTCTCAAGGGCCAGCTATTATGGAGCACACAAAACAGCAGCAACCAATGAGAGACTGATTCAGAAGGGAGAAGGTGAAGGCTGACACCCAAGAATGCCCTCTCAGCTGCACAAGTGCACAGTAGTAACATGCTTGTCCTCCCCCACACACACACCACATACACATAATCAAAAATAAATTATCTTTTAAATCCCAGAACTTGGAAGGCAGGGGCAAGTTAGCTTAATGAGTTTGAGACCAGTCTGGTCTATGTAGAGTTCAGAGCTATGCAGTAAGATTCTGTCACAAAACAATAAAAACAACTAAAGCATATGCTATTCCAAGTGCACAAGCACAAAGACATTGACCCACAGAAACTCCATGTGCAGCTTTCAGGTTCTCTGGGGGATTCTAAAGAGTACTGAGTTATACAGCCCTCTCTGCATGGGTCTCACCATACTTAACATGACAGAAAACCTACAAGAACTTTAATGAACCCTCTGATGGTAAATGTTCATGCAGGAAAATGTTTGGGGACCCACATGAAGCTGCTATCTGGAACTTTTTGTAGGCATCTGATATGACACCACATGAGCCAGAATCATATGTGGTATAGCTCTGCTCAAATCTCAATGATTAAGATAGGAACATTAATTAGCATGTTATGTCAAATCAAACTCTAATGTTTACAGATGGATGGACAGGGCCTATCATCCTAACAAAGTTTACAGTTGTCTATGTTAGTCTAGTGGTTACCAAGCCCTCTAGTCAATTTAATCTGCCACTCACATTTTAAAAGTGACCACTCCAACTCAAACTGGTTTATATAATGAATTAATACAAGAACTTCTGTCTTTGATCCACTCTACCACCACTAAACTTCTACATCATTTATGATATTTCTTACAATTCAATATTTTGGGGGGAAAGACAGGGTCTCTCTATGTAGTCCTCCTGGAACCCACTATGTAAACCAGGCTGGCCTCAAATTCCCAAATGCTGGGATTAAAGGTATGTGCCACCACATCAAACTATTCAATACATTCTCCTGAGATACTATATGAAACACACAATACTGCACATACCTTGATAATCACTGGGTCTCCATAAAACTGTGTTTCCCTAACCAATCTAGAATCTGATCTATTCTACCTAAATATAACACAACACATACTAGAGAGACAGGGAAGAGCAAATCAACTTGGAACTACCTTGGTCACAGAAATTCAATTCCACACCAGCCACACCCTTCAACGCTTAAATAAGAATTCACATAGGATAAGCAGTGTTTCCAATTCACAAAGGGCATTTAGATGGCTATATAAATCTTTCCTGTCCACTACATACTCCAACAGTGGCTGAGCTCCAATGGCAAAAAGACCATTCAGGTGGAGTTAATTGACAGGCAACAATAATTCAGCACTTTCTGTGTGCTGGATACTAATCTAAGTGCTTAACTGTATTAATTTAAGCTTCTAAGAGCCCTGTAAGGCAAGTAACTCCTTTTACATCCAAATGACAACAGGCCTATACCTCTAACAATTACTCTTGTAAGGGAGTTAAACATTATCTTTTAAGGAAATGTGGGCATGCTCCACCATTACAGCTGGGATACTTCAGTGGCTGGTATCTAGAAAGACTCCATACTCATCTGTCCACTATGTATTTCTGGAGTTGCTACAATGTGTGGAGAGCCACACCAGGAATGAAGAGTGTACTGCCTGTCCTCCAGGAGCTGAGCAACCCACCAGCCCCATCAGACTAAATGACAAGAAATGGTTCCAGACATGGAAAGCCCTGGGGGGGGGGGGAGGGTAAAATCCTCTTTGTAACTATATTCAACTAAAAAAACAAAGTCAGCTTTCCTGGAACTCAATATGTAGACCAGGCTGGCCTCCAACACATAAAGATCCTCTTGCCTCTGCCTCCAGAGTACACCACCACACCCAACTTACAAGTTTTATTATTACCTCAGATTCAACTGAAACAATTTTTCTAAAGCCTCCAATTCCCTAGAGTTAATGTTTCTGTTTATCTATTTTGTTTTATATTATTGGTTGAGACAAGGTCTCATGTAGAGCAGGCTGACCTCAATCCTGTTATATAGTTGAATCTGGCCTTGAGACTTCTGATCCTCTCTGTACCTACCTCTCAAGTGCTGGGATGACAAGCATGGACCACCAACTCTAGAAAACTGATTAGTTTTTGCTTGACAACAAAACTCACCTTCATCCATGCCAACTGAGCCAGAATCTGATGATAAATTAAGTGATGGGTTACATATGAGGCAGGGTCCTTCCCAACTTTGCATGTAGTATCTACCATATGTACAGTGTCTTTTTCTCAGGGACAGTAAAGGTTACATTTAGAAATACAGTAGCCAATCTAGTTTATTTTCAGAAACTTTCCAAATAGCTGAGCTTAAGAACATGTAAAATTTTTAAATGATATTGTTAATTAAAAAAAAAATGTTTAAAAAAAAAAAAAAAAAAAGAACCTAGACAGTAGTCTTCTGCCCCGCTGAAAGCAGAGGGCAGCAGAGGGCAAAGGAGCAAACCCCTCCTAATGCACTTTTGGCACTGCTTAAAGCAAAATGCTGTACCCCACCCCTCTCCCGGGTCCCTGTGCTGCTCAGGGATTATTATTAATTTTATACATGCCAATGTTCGTTTAAAACACAGTTTGTGGCATGGAATGTTACAAACCTCCTAATGTGCTGGTCTATCCGCATATTAGTCAAGCCTACCAGGTCTCAACACGCCAAGCTTAAAATACTCTCCAGATCTTGTGCAAAGGTATGAGCTCAATCTTTTATTCACAGGAAAAGCACTCTGAGGAGAATGACTAAGAATAACAAGACTTCATTGGAAGCTAGGACTTTTTGAAAAGGTCTGCTCCTAAATAGTTGTAGGTTTACTTTGGAAAACAGAAAAAAAAAAATCTAATAGAAACAAGATACAAATTATTGACAGATTTCTCACAGTAATCTCCAGATGAGGTCCTGGATTTTAGTTGTAAATTGTCAAGAATGAATTCTGGAGCTGATTTGAACATGAGACCATCTTGTGAAAAGGTTGTTTTACTCACCCACTGACTAAGCCTCTTCAGAACCCAGTTCTACTTCACTTCATAATGAAATGATATCTATTTTTATATGAGCAGTAATATAAGCAAAATTCTTCTAACCTCTTATTTTTTACCAGCTTTGGAAAACTGATGACAAAATTAGGACTGGTCAAGCTGTTTTAATGAAAGCCTCAGGACCAAAGCTATCCAAACCTTTCATTCCCAATTCAGGAAACCATTATACTGAGCAGAGTTACTTTATAACAGAAAAACTGGATCACGGAACATTACAAGGCCAGTGGGTTTTGGTGGTGTTTTGTTTTGGAGAGAGGGTCATACCAGCCAGCCAAAGCTGGCCTTGAGCTCCTTTATTTTGGAGGCAGAGTCTTCCTAAATAGCTCAGCTGGCCTGGAAGGACCAGGATGGCCTAGGATATTTGCCTGTCTGCATCTAAGTCCTGAGTGCTAGAATTAAAGTCAAGTACTACCTTGCCCAGCCCAGAGACAGAATTGTTAAATGACTTGATCCCCAACTGGTGCACTGTACTCTTTTCTGTTCTTGCCCTTTCCTAACCCCCTCTCTTTTCCTCTCTCCCTCCCCTCCTTCTACTGTTTCTTTGAGACAGAGTCTCCCTATATAAGCTCAGGCTGGCCTCAAACTCAAAATCCTTCTGCTCAACCTTTAAGTGCTGGTATTACAGGAATATGCCACCATATCAGCTTACAGATTTTTTTTTGAATAAACATTTGTTTTTGGCTTCTCAAAAGCAATGCAGACCCATTTATAACCAAGCAGTGCCAGTTAAATGAGTACATCCCTACTTCTCGTGAAAGAGCCAACCACTCACAGCACTTCTCAGCTGTCAACATTATCAGTTCTTCCTTGATTATCTAAAGCTACTTCTTTACTCTCATTCACTCCTTCCCTGATCTGTGACCCCTACCACTACACCTCCAGGTTTTGAGTTCAGTGGTCTTTGGGATGCATAAAAACAATAGTCTGGCTCTGGATAAGGAAAGTTTGACAACAGTATTTGTCAACAAATATTTGAAAACAGTTTTTCAAGAGTTGGCAGAAAAATAAATGCTTTACCTTTCTCATTTCTAGAAAGAACACAAAGATGACAATATTGATATTTTTTTTTTTATTAAAAATCCACAGTATGGGCTGGCAAGATGGCTAAGTGGGTAAAGGTGCTTGTCACCAAACCTGACAACCTAAGTTTGATTCCTTAAACACACATAGTAGAAAGAGAAAATGGACTTTTCTTACCTCCTAAATTATGTCCTCCCACATATGTACAAATAAATAAACATAAAATTTCTGATAAAAGCAAATAAATAAAAATCTATAATGAATTGTTTTTCAACTGTCATAATGGATGTTAACAAATAACTTAATATGGTCTGGCATGATAGCACACACCTGTAACCCTAGCTCTTTAGAGACTGAGGCAGGAGAATATTAACTATACAAACTATTTTGTTGGTACTAGCTCTAGGCACTGTGAAAGCATCATTTGAAAGAAAGAAGGGTGGGAGAGAAAACTGGGCTAGAGAGATGGTTCAGCACTTTCCACTCTTGCAGAGGACCTGGGTTCAGTTCCCACATAGCAGTTCACAACCACCAGGGGATCCAATTTCTTCTCGCCTCTATAGGCATCAGGCACATGTATGCTATACAGACAGACACATTCAGGCAAACACTCACACACATAAAATAAAAATGAAACTGTTTAACACCTCATGGTTCATTTATTTAACTTGTTTTTTCAGTGTGAGATATCAAATCTGATCCCAATCCACACTAGGAAGCAATCACCATCCCTGCTCAACAACTATCAATTATGGAGTGGTGTGCCGACCATTCTAATTGAGATATATCACCACTCATGGCAAGACATCAAGTTTTACCGTAATGGAACTTACTGTCTAATGGAGCAAGACATACAGACAAAAATAAGACTACCTGGCTCTTAGACTGAGTTGTAGCTCATTGGTAAAGTGAAGTCTTGGGTTATATTCTCAACACCACAAACAAAAATAATAATGGCAAGAACAGCATGTAATATGAGTATTTCAATCTTCCTCCCCCACTCTCCTCTCCACCCCAAAGGAAAAAAAGAGACATTAGGGACAGAGAAACTGTTTTCCTTTTCTGAGACAGAGCCTCATGAACCCAGGCTGGTTTCAAATTCACCACACCATATCATTAAAATGGGCCTCATTGAGAAAGTACCAGCAATGCAGAGGACGAATGGTGATAAGAAATGTAGCCTTGCAGACATCCAGGGAGAAACCATTCCAGACAGAGGCAACAGCCAATATAAAAGCCAAAGGCAGTCTTTTTCAAGGGAGAACAAGAAGTCAGAGCGGCTACAGCAGCACCAGCAAGGACAAGCAGCAGGAGTTAACAGAAGGCTGATAAGGTAATGGACTTTCAGAGTAGAACAGGGAGCTTTGGAAGAGAAGGGACATGACCTGAATTACACAAAATGAATGATTCAGGCTGCTGTTTTGAGATGAAAAGAACGGAATCTAGGAAATCAGTTATGAAGTCCTACTAACAGTCCACAAGACAGCATGGACAAGAGTGGTAGAGAAGTAGTTGATTACTACAGATGGGATAAAGAGAAAGAAGAAGTTAAAATTTTAATCAGAGCGCCACGGAGAGTATAGGTGCATGGAACTACAGACACACTCAACAGTAAAGAACACTGGCTGCCTTGCAGAAGACCAGGGTTCAGTTCCCAGGATCCGCATGGCAGCTCACAACCAGCCACAGCTGTAGTTCCAAGAGCCTGTGAGCACTATACACACATGGTAGACACAGCTGTACACACAGGCAAAACACCCATTGCACATAAATAAATAAACAGTTACCATAAAACAAGAAAAATCTGATGATAGAAAAGTTTAGAGAAAAAATGAAAACAAACCCAGCAATCCTTCTTTGTATACTTTCACTTTCCAAGATTTCATTACTACCAACAATCAACTGTCATCTGAAAATATCAATTAAATGGTGTCAGAGAGCAAAGTACAATACATACATACATACATACATACATACATACATACATACATACAAACATACATACATACATGAAAATGTCATAATGAAACTCATTATTGTATACATTAATTTTAAAAAGTTAATAAAGAGCAAGCTGAAGATCACCAAAGATCCTAAGAACAAACAGAACGTCTAGGAAGAGGTAATCTATATATTATGACTATTATTAGCACATTCCAGGTCAAGACCACTGGAGAAGTAACAATGCACACCATCTAAGTGTTGGATGGAGACTATCATGTGTTGACAGATATTTTCCAAGTGATCACATTTTAAATGCTAAGGCCCAGAGATGATGGTGGCTAAATCCCTATCTAAGGCACTGTGTAATGAAGACTTTACTAGAGGTATTAATTAAGAGTTACAAGAAGACGGAAGAGTGAAGAAAAGTATGGTTTTTCCAAGGAACTGCCAAAACATGAGATCACCACATCGACTAACTCTTATGAACCAGCCGGGCAGTGGTGGCACACACTCGGGAGGCAGAGGCAGGCAGATCTCTGTGAGTTCGAGACCAGCTTGGTCTACAAGAGCTACTTCCAGAACAGCCTCTAAAACCACAGAGAAACCCTGTCTTGAAAACCAAAAAAAAAAAAAAAAAAAACAACTCTTATGAACCATAAGAATTGCTAATTTCAGATAAGGATAAGGAGCAAGCAGGGCTGCAATCCCTGCAGGACTGGAACCTGTGACCTTAGATCCAGATTGAGGTTGTTGTTATTTTAATTAAAGATGATTACAATTTTTTCTATTCCCCTTCATTTCTCCACAAGGAAGTGTTCTAGTACAACCATTAGTTCTGTGCCAAGTTCTCAATTTCACAAGATAACAATTCTTAAAAAATATTACTGAAAGAATATAGACCTTTGGTTTTCCACCCTATGGGAAATTTCATTTGCAGGCAATTTACAGCTGTCTAGGTGGCAACTTTAACTCCCTGTACACAGCTGACCACATTCACACCATACTGTGTGACTCTGCTCTGGATCAGGGTCTCCTTCCCAAGGCTCAGGGGTCTTTAAGTTCTGACTCTTCTGGATTGTGGGGTCTTCCTTCTCTTTCCTAATTGTGACTCTCAGGAATTTACCCACAACAACTATAGGAATTGATCCTATTAAATCCACAAAGCATATTTCACTCTTATTTTATAGATACCTCTTAAAATATTTAAGACACAAATGTCAAAGAGCATAATCTGTCTTTACACATCTCCAAAGAGGAAAACGTGAGTTTTTACCCATTAGTACCCTCCCTCCACTCAAGACCTAACAAAACACCATAGCACATTCTAGCAAACTGTCCAGTAATTACAATGGAGTATATGCTTTCAATAGTAAGTCAAACCTTGGGAGTGTTTTATACATGGAACTTCACCAGCTGGCATGCAGACTCAGATTAAAGGGGACAAAAGGAATTTTTCTGTCAAACTTTTCAAGAGTTAACTAGTTTTTAAATTGATTATATCTTTCCAAAGTATTTACAGATGAAAAGGTATTATGTCTGCGATTTAAAATACTGTTTTAAAACATGGATGAGGAGAGAGGAAATAAAGTTAAATAGGATTGACTATATGCTGCAAATTGCTGAACATGGTATATGATAAGGCTTGACTGGTTCACATCAGTCTCTACTTTCATATGTTTGTAATTTTCCCTAATACACATTAAAAATTATGGCAGGCATGGTTGTAGAGACAGAGAGGTCAGAGTGCAATGTTATCTTCAACTACATAGCAAGTTCAAGTCTAACCCAGAATACATGAAACCTTGCCTCAAAAACAAAAAAAAAGATTAAAAATTAATTTTAGACCCTGGTAGTGGTAGAGTGATGACCTAGTGTGTTTGTGGCACTAGGTTTAAAGCCCAGTATCAATCCTTCCTCCCATCAAAAAGAATTAGCTCCAAAGTGTACAATAATATAGAGGGGGAAAGGAGAATTCAGGAGCTCTAACAGGAGAATGAGACAGTGAATAGAGCATGAAATTATCCAAAACCCCAACTGCCCTGCATGAAATAGTCAAAGAACAATATAGAATAAAATAAAACACATAGAAAAATTAGTGCCATGACCTAGTGAATTTTAAAAACTCATAAGAAACAAAGAGATCCTTGGAGTCAATGAACATTATAACCTACCAAAGTAAAAGTTACTAGCTTTTGAGCATATACCTCCATTTCAACAGCTATTCTTCTCTGAACAAAAAGTAGTAAGGACAACTATCAAGAGCATCAATTTACTAAGTATCAACCAGGGCTATGGACACAATGAACTGAACCCTTCCCCTCCAGGAATAAACCCATTATTATGTAAAAAAAATTATTTTTATAATAAAAGCATTGTCATGAACAAGGGATACACATGGCATCACAGAACAAACAACAGAAGACCCTAATCCAACAATGACAATAAAAAAAAATTCCGCAAATGAGTGTGTTACTGCGTGTGCCTGAAGCCTAATACCCAAGCTAGGAGAGAATTGCTATTGAAGGTTAGCCTGGGCTACATACTAAGTTTGAAAAGCTAGGCAGTCTGAAAGCTATGCAGACACCTTGTCTCAAAACACAACAATAGCTCTTTTGCTCTTTGCTCTTTCTCTCTTTGCTTTCTCTCTCTCTCTCTCTCCTCTTCTGCTCCAGGTGCCTCTATGTCTCCCTGCCCCTCAACTCCTCTTTCTAAATAAACTTCTCAAAAAAAAAAAAAAAAAACAGAAAAAGAAAAATTTACCAAAGGAGATACCAAATACATTAAGTTCTAAATATTTAACCCAAAGACAGATAAGGTTCAGTTACTAGTTTTATTTTGTTTTGTTTACCTATTTTGATCTTCATTTTCTTATGATACCTGAGGTATCTTACTTCCTTAGTAAGCAGAAATTAGCAAACTGTCATTCATATACCTACCAATTGTCAGCATGTGCCAGACAGAAAGGATAAAGCACCTTTAATCCCAGCAGAGGCAGGTGGATCTCTGAGTTCAAGGCCAGCCTGATCTACAGAGTGAGTTCTAGGACAATCAGGGTTACACAGAGAAACTGTCTCTAAAAACCAAATAAATAAATAATAAATTAAGAAAAATATGACTCTCCTTCCATGGAGTTTATAATCTAAGAATACAAAATGACAAACAATAATTAGGCATGGTGACACATGCTTTTAATGCCAATACTCTGGAGGCAAAGGTAGAGGCAGACAGATCTCTCTGAGTTCCAGGCAAGCAAGGGTTACATACTGAGACCCTGCCTATGAAAGGAAGGAAAGAAGAAAGGAAGGAAGGGAGGGAGGGAGGGAGGGAGGGAGGGAGGGAGGGAGGGAGGGAGGGAGGGAGAGAGGGAGGGGAAGCCACCAAGTAGAAAATTAGTTCTTGTCTAAGTTACAGAGAAAATGAAGCCTGAACATTGGCAGCAGAAAGTACCTATGTTGAGACATGGAGATGAGGAAAGAGAAAAGAACAGAAATAAGGCCAACCGATGACAGCATGTCCAGCTGGAAGAGAAGGAAAGAGATGGCAGATAAGGATGTGGGCTGCAGACATTACGCTTGAACCCTGTAAATCACATGAAGAGGCCTGAACTCTATTCTAAGTATAGCAGGGAAACCACTCGAGGTGAGAAAAGTGATGATTCAGTTCATAGGCTGTGTGTATACACAGGTATGCACGTGTGTGGGCCAGAATTTGGGGGACATCTGAGATGGCTCAGCAGGCCTGGAAACCTGAGTTCAATTGCCAGCGCCCACATGGTAAAAAGAGAAAACAAGCACAAGTTGTCCTCTAATCTCCACACATGCTCTGTAACACGTGTACCCATACACATAACCACAAAAATAATAAAAAATGTAAAAAAGATTTTCAAAGAATGTTTACATGAGGTGACTCTCTTGAAATGCCTGCATTTATCTGCTATATACTGGGTATATACAAGTATGCATATATAAATATAGGTAGGTACATATCTCCTTGCTTTAAGCATTTTTCTACCCTAATGTTCATCTTTAAATCTATATTAAAATCTTGGCTTAATAAAACTCCAGTCTGCTTTTTTTTTTTTTGGTGGTTTTTCGAGACAGGATTTCTCTGTGTAGCTTTGGAGCCTATCCTGGCACTCGCTCTGTAGATCAGGTTGGCCTCAAACTCACAGAGATCCTCCTCTGTCTCCCAAATGCTGGGACTAAAGGTGTGTGCCACCACCGCCTGGCTCCAGTCTGCTTTTTAATATTTATTTATTTATCTATTTGTTTATTTTTAGAAAAGCAGACCAGAAGTGAGTGTAGCTGGTGGAAATCACCTCTGCCCCACCACCCCCCTAAGATCTGTGGTTTCTTATTCTCCTGGTGAGTAGAAGTAAGCCATTTACTTAAATACCACTAAGTTCAGCCTTAGCCTACAGTTGATGGTTTCTGTACTCTGTGTATATGATTATTGCACACAAGTGGCCATGCCTCTGGGGTCTGAGGAGTTGAAGAAAGCACATAAGCCTGGGCTCACCATTCTTCTCATTCCCCAACTGCCAACATCACTTAGGTTCCCATCTGCTCATCTGGCCCTGGATCACCATCACTTTTTTATTACTATGCAAAGTAGGTTTCCTTATCATCAGACACACCACACGGCATGCCCACACACGCGCTCTCTCTCTCTCTCTCTCTCTCTCTCTCTCTCTCTCTCTCTCTCTCTCTCTCTCTCTCTCTCTCCCTCTCTCTCTCTATCTATCTATCTATCACACACACACAAAGAGAGAGAAAGAGAGAGAGAGAGAGAGAGAGAGAGCGCTTTGGTTGACTCACTCCCTCCCCTCCCACAGTCAGCTTGTTGACAGACAGGAAAGGAGCAAGGGCCTTCCTCCAGAGCTTTTGGAGACATTACGCTTCAATGAACAATTGATAAGGAATGCAATTGCATAACCTTTTCTTCTACTGCCAACTATGTTCCAGGTGAGAACACCACTATGAAAGCAATTCTCATTTTCTTGTCTCAATTTGCCAGATCTCAGAAAGCTGCCTAAAGCAAACTTACTAATTCTGTATAAAATTTATTTCAAATTCCAAAATGTGTGCAAATTCCAAATTTCTTACAGCATTTGCAAATGATAAGAAATCTCAGGGCATGCGGTTAAATAACCTTAAGAAGGGTCCCAACAAATTCATAACTCCAAAAGATTTAACTCAAATTATTTAAAAAATAGAATGTAAGAAAAACATTTCTGTTGCTATAATAAAGTTACTGAAACTGAGTGTTTATAAAGAAAACTGGGTTGTACTTAGTTCTCAGTTTTGTGGAATGTCCAAGATCAGTGGTGGCCTCTGGTGAAAGGCATTGGGGCTGCATCAAAATACAGAAGAAAAAGAAGGCTAAGCACACGGGTAGCCTTACTCTAACAATGCATTACTGCAAGAGCTAATTGATCTCCTGAGAATTACATCAATCCTTTCTTAGAGTATCATGCTGACATCTGATAGCCTTGCTTCTTTGAAGGCCCACCACCTTCCACACTGGAAACCAGGCCCATCCTAGCACTTAAGCCACTGGTGTACAAACACCAAAAAGAACCAAGAGCTTCTGGGTATGCCAGGTGCACAATTGCAGTCCACTTCACACTGGCAGAACCCCTGCCAGTGCCTCCCAGGGCACTGTAAAGACACTGGGACCTGGCTTCCACTGCCTCAGGACATCACTATTAAATGATGCCAAAGCCTTTACTCCTCCCTCTTATTAAACAAACATTTAAACAAAGATCCAAACTACAGAAATTCTAGGTGAAATCAAACCCCTGCCTACTGGGCAAATTGGCCCGCTACTTTCAAGTCTAGTTATCCCACATTTACAAAGGACACAAGGGCATAACCAGCCACACCTTAAAGCTCACAGATTTTCTGGTAAGGATCATTTGGTTTCCTCGAAAAATCAGAAGAGCAGATGAACAGAAAATACATTTCTGAAGCAAACCTGAGACCAAGGTAATCTCCCAAACTCACGGAGCTGCAGTGTAGGAAGGCTTCATGATATAGAATGTACTGCACATGTGCAAGGCCTGGTGTTCAAGTTTCAGCATCCCCTTATGCCCCTTCCCCTAAGAAAAGTCACCAAGCTACCACTGTAATCACCATGGCAACCTGCTTCCTCCAATTCACTGATCACTGACTGGTCACTCACAACCTGGCTATAAAATCATTATGCTTCATTTATGTCAAGAGTTCACCTTTTAAAATGACAGTATCTTTTTTTTTTTTTTTTAAGGTTGGGTATTGTAGCACTGACCATTAATTAACCTAACACTCAGGAGGCAGAGGCAGACAGATCTCTTAAGAGTTCAATGTTAGTTTGGTCTACATGGTGAGTTCCAGGCCAGCCAAGGCTACATAATTAAACTCTGTCTCAATAACAACAAAAATTTAATAATTATTTTTATTTTATTTGCATTATTGTTTTGTGGCCATGTATGTCTGTGTGAGTGTGTTGGGAGTTCCAGACAGTTGTTAGCTGCCATATGAGTGCTGGGAATTAACCCAGGCCCTCTGGAAGAGCAACTGGTGCTCTTAACCACTGAACCATCTCTCCAGCCCCTCAACAAAAATATTTTAAAGTTAGTGATAGTGATATACACCTTTAATCCCACCTGGGAGATGAAAGAAGGATCAGGAGGTTCAAGGTACATAGGAGATGAAGTCTAACCTGACAGTCTGTCTCAAAAAACAAATCACTGCTCTGGAGAGACAGTTCTGCAGTTAACAGTCCGAGGCTCTTTCAGAGAACCTGGTTCCCAGCACTCACTTCAGGCAGCTACTTATCATCTGTAATTCCATTTCCAGGGGACCCAATGCACTCTTCTAGACTCTTGAGTTCTCTCATACACTTGTACCCATGTATACACACACACACACACACACACACACACACACACACACACACACACACATGCCTGAATCTTTTTTTTTTAATCCCTTTTCTTCAGTGGTATACCCCATATCCATGCACAAGCAAGCAGCCTTAATTAAACTCAGTGGGTAACTTCAGGGGAAAAAAAAAAAAAAGACATGAAAGAAAGAGGGTAATGTGTTGGAAGAAGGGTTCCAGAGAGAATGAAAGAATAATTATGATAAAATACATACATATATGAGACTGTCAAATAGGGGCTAGAGAGATGGCTCAGCGACTAAGAGCACCTGTTCTTGCAGAAGACCCAGATTCTGCTTCAAGCACCCATGTGGTGGTTCACAACCATCCACAGCTCCAGTTCCAGGGGATCAGATACCCTTCTCTGATCTCTGGGCACCAGACACTCATGCTGTACTTATTCATACTTGCAGGCAAAACACTCACACACACATGTATAAAAAATGTTAAATAATTTTAAATTATGAAATAAAAGTTATTTTATTGAACTATTTTAAGTCAACTCTACCAGTTAGATACTTCTGAAATTGATTCTCAGGTTGACAATTCTTATGTAAGTTATGCTGAGACAGCATTATATCATCAAGATTGCTGGAAAAAATACACTAGTAACTATAAAGGTCAAATGTAAACCACAGAAAGACCTTTAGGAGACATCTAACTTAACAGTCCACCTTAACAGAGAAAACACTTCAGACACAGAGGTCAGGCAACATAACAGTACCAAATATGCCAATGCTTATTTTTCACTGAATGATGATTTTTTTAAATTATTATTTTAGGTGTATGAGTGTTCTGCTGCATGTAGGACTGTGTACCATATGCATACCGGCTACCTTCAGAGACCAGACAATGGTGCCGATCCCCTGCAACTGGAGCTACAGGTGGTTATGAGTCACCATGTGGGTGCTGGAAATAGAACCCTAGGTCCTCCGCTCTTAACCACTGAGCAGTTGCTCCAGCATCAGAATGAGGGTCTTGGTACTAACAATCCACTGGCCAGCTGATCTCTCTCTAAAATAACTGCTGCCACATATCAGATAATGACAATACACCAGGTATGGTAACTAAGGTCTGAAATGTGTAAGCTCATTGAATCTCACCACTTATGAGATTAAATCCTCCTACTTGTGAGACATTACAAATTCATCTTATAAATAAATAAACCAGGATCAAGCCCAAGTTTTAACCACTAGGCTACTCTCTTCACTTTCCATTCATTTGTTACTTACTAAGCAACTATAGTTTTTTTTTTGTTTTGTTTTGTTTTTCAGCTACTGAGTACTGGGCTATTAATCCTGAAGATGGACAAGGTCCTTCCTGCCTTTATAAGATTTATAGTAATGGTTCAAAACAAAAGTACTAGATACGTTACCAGAAAATATTGTAGACTCTACAACTGGAACTGGCATTATTCTGCCAATTACACATGAGAACATTAAACATGCAAAGACTACCATCTCACATGGTGTGGCAGTTTGAATGTAATTGGCCCCGTAATCTCATAGGCAGTGGCACTGTGGGCATTGTTGGAACAAGTATTATTGCCTTGATGAGTGAAGTGTGTCACTGTGGAGGCAAATTTTGAGGTTTCCTATGCTCAGGATACCAACCAGCGTCTCAGTTCCTGCTAGAACTCTCAGCTATGGCTACAGCATTATGTCTGCCTGCACAATGCTACATTCCCTGCCATGATGATAACAGACTGAACCTTTGAAACCCCAATTAAATGTTTGCCTTATAAGAATTGCTGTGGAGCTGGGTGGTGGCACACGCCTTTAATCCCAGCACTCGGGAGGCAGAGGCAGGTGGATCTCTGTGAATCCGAGGCCAGCCTGATCTACAGAGCGAGTTCCAGGACTGGCTCCAAAGCAATACAGAGAAAACCTGTCTCAAAAATATAAATAAATAAATAAATAAATAAATAAATAAATAAATAAATAAATAAATAAATGATAAATAAATAAATAAATGCTGTGGGCATGGCATCTCTTCACAGCAATAAAACCCCTAAATAAGGTATCACAGTAAGGACACAGACAAACTGGAGCCCAAGCTCACACTGGTGGGAATATAAAATTCAAGTATATTTAAGTCTTTGATAGCAAAAATAACTAGACAAGATTTGAATCTATCAAGCATGCACATGAAGTAACACATTCCAAATAATGTAAGTCTTTGCCATTCTTGGTATGATAGTTTTGGTAACAAAACATAGAACCTATTTCTTCCTCCTTTGGCATTAAGTTTGGACATGAGTAGGCACGGTCCCGAGAACAAATTAGAAGCACCCATATTATACACATTCGGGATTCCTACACCAGTCTCTCTTCTTCCTCACTTCCATGCTCCTGTCACATTTCTTTTGCTCAGTCCCTCTGATTTGTCAGCAAAGACAAACTGCACAGGTAAGGCAGTCCATTAGCTTTTACCGGACTCCATTCGCAACCCCGGGAAATGCCTCCTCTTAGGTTACTAAGCTATTATCAGATAGGAGCCATTCTTAATCTCCCTGGCTTCCTTTTCAGGAGAGTGTGCCAAGTAAAGGTAGAGGAGAAAAGCCCAGATCCAGTTACCTAATACACTTCGTATCCACTACAGACTCCTAACATGTTATTTAGCTTCATACACGAATGTGCCCCCCCCTTATTTTTAATGTGTACAGGCGTTATACGTGTATACCTGCATATATGCTTATGCACCATATGCCTGTCTGGTACTCAAAGAAGCCAGAAGAGGGCAAGAGATTCCCTGGAACCAGAGTTATAAACCCAGGGTTCTTAAATGTTGAGGCATCTCTCCAGCCCTTGGTTTTATTTATTAAACCTGCTTGGCATAGATAATACATGACATACATGGGGAAAATGGTATCTATCAAGTGTAGCTATTACCCCAATGATGTTAAAATACAGGAAGAAAAGGCCTCAGAGCAGTGGTTCTCAACTTTCCTAATGCTATGACCCTTTAGTACAGTTCCTCATGTTGTGGTGACCCCAACCACAAAATTATCTTTATTGCTACTTCATAACTGCAATTTTGTTATTGTTATGAACTGTAATATAAATATCTGATATGCAGGATATGTGATATGTAACCCCTGAGAAAGGGTCGTTCAACATTCCCACAAAGGGATCACTGCCTCAGAGGAAAAGAGGGATAGGTTGAGAAGAGGGTGTGGGGGAAGAAAGGGAGAGGGGGAGGTTAACTGGGTGATTACATGATTAAATGTATTCTGAACACATTTGTGATTGGATGATAACTCCTTACAAAGTTGATTTCTACAGACTTCAGCCTCCTGCTAATTTTTAAAATGATTGAGCTAGAAGTAGTGGTGCACACCTTCAATTCTAGCATTTAATGAGGCAGAGGCAGACAGGTCTCTGTGAGTGTGAGGCCAGCCTGGTCTATTCAGTGAGTTCCAGGACAGCCAACTACACAGTGAGACCCTGTCTCAGAAACAAAACAAAACAAACAAAAATGGCCAAAGGCAATGGGGAAAAGAAAGTTGTTCCAAGAACATAAAGCAGCCTGACCAAATTTAAGAACATGACCCTCATCAGTACAGATGGTTCTAGCTGGGGAGGGCAGAAGAAATGAGGGTAATAACTCTACTTGATGACCTATAAAAGTCTTTATTAACTGAAACCAAACTTGATGAAGACAGCATACAACTATAGCCTGACTACAAACCATTATGCAACTTGATTTCAACAATGGAATTAAATCAACCCACTCATCCTTTATAAACCTTATAAGAAAGGTAGTAACTTAGTATATCTGCAGAAATTCAAAATACTACTACAATTTTTTTCACTAATTCTCATCTGAGGAGTTATCAAGAAGACTGTATTGAGTCTATTTTTCCTCAAATAGCAGAGTATAAACATAAATAATTATGAAATAGAGTCTAAGAAAAGCTAACCCAGAGGCTGGAGAGATGGTTCCACAATTAAGAGTACATACTCATCTTGCAGACAACCTGAGTTGGGTTCACAGAACTCATGTAGAATGACTCACAACCCATCTATAACTCTAGTTCCATGGGGATCCACTACCTCTGGCCTTCAAAGGCATTTATGCATACAAAGACTACATTACTTTTCTTTTAAAAATCTTTTTTAGAAGGAAGTAAGGAAGCCTGGGGCTGGAGAGATGACTCGGTGGCTAAACACCTGCTGCTCTTGCAGAGGACACAGGTTTGGCTCCCATCAGCCACATCATCTGTAACTCTAGTTCCTGGTGACCCAGGACTTCACTGGGCACTGGGTATGCACAGGGTACGTATACATACAAGCAGGCAAAACACCTATACACAAAGAATAAATCTTTAGAAAAAAAATCTAATCCATTTGCTTTTAGTTAAGTCAAATGTAAACTTCACATATATAATAAACTCCTCAGTTAGCAAGTGCTTTATTTTGGCAGGGTAATACTAATGGCAGATACTCACAACTATTTGAATGAATAATCTCAAGGGACAATTGCCAGAGAAAGCCAAAGCATCTAAATTAAAGTGGCCAGCATTGAAAACTGGAGGAAAAAATGGGCTTCCTTGTCCCAATGAAGCTACAAGAGGACACATCATTCACACATTCCTTCACTCAACAGAAACGTGAGGCCGCCCACTGTACAGCCAGATACTCTTGTAGTCTACTATGCAGTCAAAGTGTAAATCAGTTCTTAGAAACTTTAGGACCCAAATCAAACACAGCACACAAGCATCTTTTACGGGCTGTGGAGATTGTTCAATGGGCAAAACATTTGCCAGACAAGTGTAAGAACCTGAGTTCAAACTCTAGAACCCACATAAACGCAGGTAGTAGCACACATCTATAATTCTCTGCCACGATGGGAGGCAGAGACAAGAGAAACCCCAGGTGCTTGTGGGCCACCTGATGTACAGAAAACAAAGCCTGCTTCAAACAAGTTAGACTAGACAGAGAAGACCAACACCCAATGTTATCCTCTGACCTCATGTGTGTGCTATAATATAGACACAGGCCTGCACTCAGATGGACAGCAGATACTTTTTAAAAGCATCTTTTGTGTAGCCCAAAGTGTTGCAATAGTGTTTCTTAAACCAACTACGAAGTACATTTTATAGGGCTGAAGAGATGGCTCAGAAGTTAAGAATGCTCACTGCTCTTTCGGATGTATAGATTTCAGATATAAGCACGCACATCAAGTGGCTCACAAACACCTGTAATTCCAACTCCAACGGATCCAACACTGCCTGCCTTCTTCCCTGTATGAGCACCTGCATACACATGTGCACATATACATAAACACACACTGGCATAATATCTATAAAACATAAGGTATAATTTATATACAATGACACACATCTTAACATTCAATTGCAATTAATTTTTGACCACCATACACTCTTGTGCAACCATCACTATTTTTTAAAACTTGTTTTTATGCGATTATATGAGTGTGTGTACACAGATAGGTTCCCGAGAAAGCATCAGATCCCCAGGAGTTGAGAGTTACAGGTAGTTATGCACCAACTTATGTTGATGCTAAGAAAGAAGGAACTTGAGTCCTCTAGAAGAGCAACAAGTACTCTTAGCTATGGAACCATCTCTTCAGCTCCAGAGTCATAACTCTGAATCAAGAAAAAGCATTCTCATCACCCTACATGTTTCTTTCATTTTGTTTTGTTTTGCTACAATCTTCCACAACCACAAGCAACCTTTCCCAGTAAGTCTATATGTGTGGTGTGTGCCAGTGCAAATGTACATGTATGCATGTGTGTGTGCTTGTGGATGCCCAAAGTTGAAATGGGGAGATGAGGAGTCTTCCTCCATCACTCTCCAACTTATCTTTGAGGCAGGGTCTCTTAATGAAACTACAACTCACAGACATTAACTATAACTAGTCTAGCCAACCAGCTTGCTCCAGGATGCCTTAACTCTCTGCCTTTCAAGTACTGGAACCACAGGCAGCGGCCACTCACTCTATTTACTCTATTTGGGTTCTGGGGAACCAAATTCCAGTCCTCACACTAGTACAGCAAGCGTTTTATCCACTTTATCCCCAGCCCTGCCTGATCTAAACTTTTATCACTACATATTGGCTTTTCCTATTCTGGGGCTTCACATACACGGGTTTACACAATATGTTCTCTTTACTGTCCTCTTTCATGCACATTTTTGGTTCATTTACATTACATGTACCAATAATTCATTCCTTTATTTTGTTTTTCCCAAATGTTTCAGCTATTACCAAAAAATGTCTATGAACATTTACACGGCACTTTTGGTAAACCTATGTTTTAATTGCTCCTGAGTAATAAATACCTAAATACAGTATTGCTGAGTTGCATGGTATACATGAATTTTAACTTCATAAGAAAACAAACCCATTTTGAAAATGATTGCACCATTTTTCCTGATCCAGAGGACTCCAGCTGCAATTCATCCCCACCAGTGCTTGGTCTCTTGTTTGATTTTGGTTTTGCCTGCCTGTTTGTCTTTTCACCACAGGCGTGCCTGAAGAGGATGTCAGATCCCCTAGAACTGAAACTACAGATGGTTGTGGGTCACCATGTGGGCACTGGGAATCAAACCCCAGGTCCTTCGGAAGAACAGCCAGTGCTCTTAACTGCTGAGCCATTTTTTAATTGGGCTGTTTGTCATACTACTGGGATTCTTTTTAATATTTTTATTTTATGTATGTAGGTGCTTTTACTTGCATGTATCTCTGTGTACCACATGTGTGTCTGGTGCCTAAGGAGTCCAGAAAAAAGGATCAGATCCCCTGGAACTAGGGTTACAAACAGTTGTGAGCCACCTTGTGGGTGCTAGGAATCAAACATGGGTTCTCTGGAAGAGCAGTCAGTGCTCATAACTATTGAACCATCTCTCCAGCCCCTTATTACTGAGTTTTTAATGTGTGTGCATGCACACAGATACTCTCTCTCTCTCTCTCTCTCTCGCTCTCTCTCTCTCTCACTCTCTCTCTCTCTCTCTCTCTCTCTCTCTCGCTCTCTCTCTCTCTCTCTCTCTCTCTCTCTCTGGCTCTCTCGCTCGCTCTCTCACAGAGCTCAGAGAACTGTGGAGTTGGTCCTCTTCTTGCACTTGTATTCAGGTTCTGCAGATTAAACTTGGGTTTTCAGATTTGCAGGGCTACATGAGACCCACACACTCAAAAAAAAAAAAGAGAGAGAGAGAGAGAAAGAAAGAAAGAGAAGAGAAGAGAAGAGAAGAGAAGAGAAGAGAAGAGAAGAGAAGAGAAGAGAAGAGAAGAGAAAAGAGAGAAATCAAGAAAACCAATGAGCAATCCAGTTCCAGTTCAAATCCTAGGAGAAATTCCACCTTTGGATGGCAGCAGCAGTAGCCTTGCCTCCTGTCCTTTTCGACATCCAAGTTTATGTCAGACTTGTTAAGCCAACCCTCACAGTGACATAAACCAACCCCTGCCATAACCTTTTAGTAGCTCTCTCTTACTGGTTCTGTTTCTCTGACTAAAGCTAACTAATACATTTTGGTACCTGTACTACTGTAACAAATACTTTAAAATGTGCAAGTGTCTCTGAATTGGAAATGAAGAGGCTGGAAATATATTTAGAAGCATGAAAGAAAGGGTCCAGATTTCCTTAAACAGGCTGCTGTCAGAAGTGCAGTCATGAAAAGTGCTCCTGGTAAGGGCTCAGAAGCAAGCAAGCAAGCAGTCACACAGCAGAACCGCATGCACCATTTTAGAGCATATAAACATCCAACTGGCTGTGAAAACATGACTGTTAAGAGTACCTTTAGGAAGCCGGGTGGTGGTGGAGCATGTCTTTAATCCCAGCAGTTGGGAGGCAGAGGCAGGCGGGTCTCCATAGAGAAACCCTGTCTCAATAAAAAGGTACCTTTAGGGAGCTGGCAAGATGGCTCAGTGGTGAAGGGCACTGACTGCTCTCCCAAAGGACCCCAGTGCACCTACATGACAGCTAACAACTGTCTGTAACTCCAAGATCTGATGCCTCACAGAGACTTACCTGCAGGCAAAAACACTAATACACATAAAAGTAAATAAATTTTTAAAAACGAGTACCTTTAGTGGACTAAGAGGGAAATTAGGAAGGGTGTCTGAGGGTGATCTGTAGAAAAGGAAAGCATAGCTGCCCTGTATCCCAACTCTGCATAGGAAGTGGAACTTTCAAAAACACACAGACTTAGTGAGATTTCTGAGCAATATGCTGAATGTGTAGCCTAGTTTCTTCTTACTACTTACAATATCATGAAGAGGAAAAATAAATTTATTACAGAAATGTTAAATGAAAAACAGGACTAAGGGCTGGAGAGAGAGCTTGCTCTTCCCGGCTCAGTCCCTCCAGCTGGGCTGGGCACCTCACAATTACCTATGACTCCAGCTCCAGGAGACATAATGCCCTCTTCCAGCCTCCAAAGGTACTTGCACACACAGCACACTTACACAGACACACAAATATACATACAAATTTTTAATTAATCTTAAAGAAAGAAAACAAGACTTGATTTGAAAAATTCTCAGTTTATCTTGATCACAAAAGATGTAAAAATTAGGAAATTCACTATTAAGAAAGTATTTGATGGAGAAAAAACTATGGGCATGGCTGAACAACCTTTTACTAGGGCTAAAGAACTGTGACTCATAGATTCCCTCAACCAACCCTAAGCAGAAGCTAAGAATAGAGTTGAGATTATCCAGCAAGGCTCTATGGAGGACCCTCTTGACTAACAAGAATTTCTGAGATATACACAGAAGATCCACAAAGTTTCTAAGAATGCTTTATGAGCATAAATACTGCAAGTCTGGACTTAAAGAATAAGGTGAAATAAAGAACAATAAGGCAAGAAGTATACATCAATGGTAGAGTAATTACCTAGAATATTGAGACCCTTCCACTACCAGCACTGGTGGCTATGAGAATACTACATGGAAGAAACAAACCAATGAAACTACTCAAACCAATTAACAAGGTTTATTTAATGAGTACTTAATTCTGGGCTGGAGAGAACCAATTCAGTGGTTAAGAGCACTGCTCTTCCAGAGGACCTAGGTTCAATTCCCAGCACACACATGGCAGCTTACAACTGTCTGTAACTCCAGCTCTAGGGAATTCTATACCCTTACATACATGCAAGGTAAAACACCAATGCACATAAAAATAATTAAAGACAGTACTTAAATTTTATCTTTATTGTATGTGTGGTATGGTATGGGGGTATGTTTGTATGTGGGCACATACACATACCACAGGACATATGTGGGGGCCAGAGAACAACTTTCAGTAATCCCATCTTTTTGTTTTGTTTTGGTTTGGTTTTTTGAAACATGTTGTCCCTGTGTAGTTTTGGAGCCTGGAACTAGCTCTTGTAGACCAGGCTGGTCTCAAACTCACAGTGATCCACCTGCCTTTGCCTCCCGAGAGCTGGGATTAAAGGCGTTCACAACCACTGCCCAACCTGTTCTCCTTTTCTACCATGTGGGTCTTCAAAGACCAAAGTCAGGTCATCAGGCTTTGAGATGAGTGCCTTTACTCACTGGACTGTCTCTGTGGCCTAACATCTAGTCAGGGTTTCTACTGTGATAAAACATCATGACCAAAACTTGGGGAGGAAACAGTTTGTTCGGCTTAAACTTCTACAGCACTGTTCATCATCAAAGGAGGTCAGGACAGGAACTCTATCAGGGCAGGAACCTGGAGGCAGGAGCTGGCACACAGGCCATGGAGGAGTGCTGCTTACTGGCTGGCTCCTCATGGCTTGCTCAACCTGCTTTATTACAGAACACAAGACCACCAACCCAGGATGGCAGCAGCCACAATGGGCTGAGCCCTCCCACGTTAATCACCAAAAGAGAAAATGTCCTACAGGTTTGCCAACAGCATGATTTTATGGTGGCATTTCTTCAATCTAGGTTCCCTCCTCTCAGGTGACCATAGCTTGTGTCAGGTTTGCACAAAACAAGCCAGCATACCCAGAATTTTGTGTGTGTGTGTGTGTGTGTGTGTGTGTGTGTGTGTGTGTGTGTACGAGTATGGAAGTTAGGACATCTTGAGGGGTTCGGTTCTCTTTTACCATTGGGTTCTAGGAATAAAATCCAGCTTATCAGACTTGAAATTAAGTGTCTTTATTTGCTTAGCCATCTAGTCAGTGCAGAGGGGAGGAAAGTGTGACATGGATAAATCTTAAGGACATCATGCTAAGTGAAATACGTCAACATCAAGAGACAAGAGACAGATATTATATGCCTCTATAAATATGAGGTACTTAAAGTAGTATGTATAAATAAATAAATAAATAAATAAATAAATAAATGAATGAATGAATGAATGAATGAATACCACAGCAACAGGGGCTGGAAAAACAGATCAATGGGTAAAAGCACTTTCCACTCAAACAGGAGGATATGAGTTCAGACCCCAATACTCACAGAAAATACTGACATGTGCACATGTGACCATGGTACTATCACGGTTGTAGACAGAAGAATTGCTTGGGCTTTCTAGCAGCCAGCATCACTCCAGATACTCTTGAGATCTCCTGTCCTTAACAAATGAATGGAAAGTGACAGAGCAGGACATGACCTCTTCCTCTGACCTCTGCATATGCACAGGCATGAGTACTTGTGTATATACCACACACATACCCCACAGGAACAAAAGGTGCTGCAAGAGTGGTTGCCAGGGCTGGAGAGACAAGAAAGGGGAGTTATTGTTAGTGAGTATAGAGCTGCAATTCTGCAAGATAAATGGAGCTCAGAGATGGAGGATGATGATGGACAGTTGCTATGCACCTACCACAAATAGTAACCTAATAAATGGATATGGTGGTGAATGTTAAATATATTAATATATTTTAATTGCTTCTTAGCAATTATAATTTGATATTAATAATACAAATGTATGCAACTGTTTAACAGGGTAAAAACCCAATTCACTACAAACATATACTGGAAATATACCTGGGCAGTAGTGGCACACACCTTTAAACCAGCACTCAGGAGGCAGAGTCAGGCAGATCTCTGAGTTTGTGGACAACCTGATCCACAGAGCAAGTTCCAGGACAGGTTCCAAAGCAACACAGAGAAACCCTGTCTCGAAAAAACTAAGAAGACAGAAGAAGGAGGAGGAGGAAGAGGAGCACATACCATAGCCACAGGCCACGGTGGCAGTCCCTAGCCAAAGAGAATTATTCCCAGACTTGGAACCTACCAAGTCAAGTTCCCTATAAGATCCTGAAAACATCTGAGGGCCCTGCATTTTCTCTTTCTCAGGATGGAAATGTTCATAACTGCTATGCTATGTCTACTAATCCTGTCTCAGAACAACAGATACCTTCCCCCTTTTGGGGAGGAGGAAATACATAATTGTGATAATTCCAAGTTGTATTTTGGGGGCCAGCAACATGATTCATCAAATCCCTGCTGCAAAATCTTACAATCTGAGTTCAATCCCCAGGACCCACAGAGCCAAAGGAGAGAACCAGCTGCTGCAAACTGTCCTCTGACCTCCACAATTGCACCACAGCAAATGCACACGCGCGCGCGCGCGCGCACACACACACACACACACACACACACACACACACACACACACACACTTTTTAAAAAGATTTATTTATTTATTTAGTATACAGTGCTCTGCTTGCAGGCCAGAAGAGGTCACCAGATCTCATTAAGGATGAGATCTCATTAAGAATGGCTGTGAGCCACCATGTGGGTGCTGGGAATTGAACACAGGACCTCTGGAAGAGCGGGCAGTGCTCTTAACCTGAGCCATCTCTCCAGCCCCAGGAAGAATTCTTATAACTCTGAATACTTCCATTGTCTTTCTGGTTTTCTTACTATCTATACACTGTTCTCACTTTGTCTATCACCAATCTTTTTGTTTGGTTGGTTTGGTTTTTTGTTTGTTTTTCAAGACAGGGTTTCTCTGTGTAGCCTTGGCTGTCCTGTAACTTACTCCATAGACCAGGCTGGCCTGGTCTCAGAGATACACCTCTCTCTGCCTCCCAAGTGCTGGGATTGAAGGAGTGTTCCACCATCATCCAGTTTTAGCTCCAATCTTTTATAAATGAAAATTCAAATAACAACATGATAGATCTACAAGGAAACATGTTGAAGGGCATAGAAGCCATAGGAAATATATTTAGGACTCTGCCCTTTAAGCCAAAGGAGACAGATCAAGGAAGGGAGTTTCACTGTTGAGTGTTTACTGAGGACCTACTATGTGGCATGCCAGCCTCTATGCTGAAGCTGAGCACACAGCAGCAGGAAAAGAGACAGCTTTGGCCCCTAACATCAATAAAGCTTATGAAAATAAAAGACAGAAGTAATTGTGCAAAGGGTTGAGGATGGTGACATGGTTGGCAAAAAACTTGCCCAAAAACTTTGAGGACCTGAGTTTAAGCCACAGAACTCATGTAAAAACTGGGCATGTAAAACTGCATGTAAAAACTGCAATCGTAGCAGTGTGGACATGGGGTGCAGAGAGAGGCAAATTCCTAACAGCTCACTGGTCAGCTAGTGTAGCCAACGTGGCAAAGTTCCAGACCAGTGAAAGATAAATAAAAGGAGTAAGGCACATGTTGGCTATTCTTGGTTGTCAATTCAACATCTGGGATTAACTAAAACCTAAGTGGCTAGGTACACCAATGAGGAATTTTTCTTAAATCATTTGAACTAGGAAGATCCACCTCTAACCCAGGACTTTTGTGGTAGGAAGATGCACCTTTCATCAGGTCACATCTTCAGCTGACAGCCTATACAAAGGACAGGGAAGAAGAAACCTTTTGCTCTTTTCCCACTTGCTCTCTGGCAAGTCCATTCCTTCACTGATATTAGAGCCTACTTCTTTGGGATTCCTGCATATACTGAATACCAGCTAAGATTTCTAGCCTGTGAACTGAACAAATACTGGATTCTTGGACTTTCTAGAAGTAGACAGCCATTTTTGTACTATCTGGATCATTAGATAAGTCACTCTAATAAATCCCCTTTATATTGGGGGGGAAGGGTCATTCTATAAGTTCTATTCCTCTACTAAACCCTGACAGAAAAACATTGTTCTCTGACCTCCACAAAAATATGCACATGTTGCCGGGCATTGGTGGCACATACCTTTAATCCCAGCACTCAGGAGGCAGAGACAGGCAGATCTCTGTGAGTTCAAGGCCAGCCTGGTCTACAGAGTGCCAAGGCAGGCTTAAAAACAATACAGAGAAACCCTGTCTCAAAACACCAAAAAAAAAAAAAAAAAAAAAAAAAAATGCACATGTACATCATACAATCATGCATACACATGCAAAATAAAATGAATATGTAAGTGACTGTGGCTACTGCTACAAAAGAAACTCTAGCGGCTAAGAAAAATGAACATGCATTACATGTCTATCATGTACTAAATGTTTTATATGTAACTAGCTCTCACAAGTATCCAATGTGGAGTTGAACCTGGGTCCTCTCGAAGAACACCAGTGCTCTTAACCTCTGAGCCATCTTTCCAGACTATCCTATAAGAAAATGGACAGTCAAAACAATTAGTTCTCTTGCCCAGGACCACAGAGCACTGAACAAACAGCAGAGCCAGGATGGGTGCATCTAATCCCAAACTGATCAATGGGGAAGCCTGCTATGCAGAAAAGGTGGGACAAAAGCAATGAGAATGTTAATTTTTGAGAACTTCTGCTCTAGGAAGAGCTTTCTAAGTTTTCTGCACTCACTTAATGAAGGTGAATGTTGGAGAGCATTCAAAAATCCCTTAACATTCTCCAAATAGAACAAAAGGTTACACTATAATTAACTCAGTTTTATTTAGGCACCCAATAGGTTACTAGACATGTTGAAAATAAAATGCCATGGATAGCTTGTCCAAATTGTCAAAGTTATGCCCAGTTTTCAAACATTTTGTTTCTGCAGGTTCATGTGCAGAATCAATCAGCTTTTAGGTAAATGTTAGAATAAAGAAAGAATCATATTTGTGTTACATCATTTCTGATTTAGGATAATCACTTGATTCAATGTACAAATACTGTGACAGGCACAAAATGAACCATACCATTCTTTGAATCTCTATTAAAATTTATTTCATTTCAAATCATGAATACATGTTTACATTTTCTTCTACTCCCATTCCAGGCCATCCCATCCTTCCCAGTTAAAAAAAAAAAAGACTGAGCAGAAAGAAACAGCAGTAACAGTGTGAACAGGTCACTGGATTTATAAAACACAACACCACTGCCTGCAACGACGCCCTCACCTTCAGGTACAAATCTGCAGAGATCCAAAGTATGAAGGCCATAAATGGAGCTGATACCCAGAGGCTGAGGCAGGAAAACTGAAAGTTTAAGGCCAGACTGGGCTAGCAATATCCTGTCCCACTCAATCAATAAAGGTGAAAAGTACAATACAGATGATTGTGGTGACACACAAATTTTAATCCCAGCACTCAGGAGGCAGAGGAAGGCTGATCTTCCTCTGTAGATTAGGCCAGCCTGATCTACATCATGAGTTCCATGACAGTCAAAGCTACATAGACACTGTCTCAAAAAAAAAAAAAGGGGGGTGGGGAGAAAAGAAGAGAAGGAAAGGAAAGGAGGAAGGAAAAGAAAGGAGAAAGAGAGAGAGAGAGAAAGGAAGGAAGGAAGGAGAATGTAATATATATATTTGAGTGAAGGCTTCAGAATAGAAGCTTTTGTTCAGAAACAGTAATTATCACTTAAACCAAGAGTTTAAAAGAAAATAACACATTTTGATGTCTAAATTCTTCCCTCACCTCTACTGTTTACTTCTGAATCTCATGTAGCCCAAGTTGGCCTCTAACCCTAGTACTGGGATTATAAGTATGTGATACCAGATTTGGGGACTGAACCCAAGAATTTGTACATGCCAGGAAAACACTCTACCAACTGAATTACATCCCTAGTTTCTCATTTTTACTTTGTAAAAGAAAGACAGCGTACATATGGCAAACTCAAAAAGATATTACTGTATTTCACTGGACAGAGTTTGCTGGGCAGGGCTTGTCTAGCACGTGCCAAGCCTTAGATCTAATCCCCATCACTGGAAACAACCTAAAAGAATATCCATTATATTACTACATATAAAATCAAGAACCAAGTATAATGGTTCATGTCTGTATTCTCAGTATTTGGGAGGTGGAGACAGGAGAACTGTCAGGTGTCCTAGATCAGCCAGGGCTACCCAATAAAAGCTTCAGATCAGCCTGGCCTATTGTAATAGACCCTATCTGAAAAAGTTCTTAAAAGTTGTTAAAATCTGGACTTCTGCTGGGCTTTGGTGGTGCATGCCTTTATCCCAGATCTCGGAGGCAGACATAGGGCTCTTTGAGTTTGAAGCCAGCCTGGTCTACAAAGCAAGTTACAGACAAGCTCCAAAGCAATACAAAGAAACCCTGTCTCAAAAAGAAGGAAGGAAGGAGGGAGGGAAGGAGGGGTAGAGGGAGGAAGGCAGGGAGGGAGGGAGGAAGAAAGAAAGAAGGAAGGAAGGAAGGAAGGAAGGAAGGAAGGAAGGAAGGAAGGAAGAAAGAAAAGATCTGGACTTCAGATATAGTTTAGTGGTTAAGACATTTGCCTAGCATATACCTTGGGCTCAATCCTCAGTACAACAAAGGAAAAAAAGAAAGCTAACATGTCAAGCATCATAACACCAAAGGCAACATGGTCTATCCTAAAGTATGAGGAGATAACTTTCCAAGATACTGTGGATTTTTGTGGTAGTGAAAATATGTACAAACCAACCATGACTGAGAGGCCCTGGCATTGCTTATACAGTTTACAATTAAAAAGACACTGAAACGCTGACAAAAAAAAAATTCTAAAAATTTGGACATTATAGTATGCCCTTATTTGGTTAAGTATTTATTGAGCAATTTATGATGTGAAGTCTCTTGTACAGTTCTCTGCTGCAGGAATGGCAACAAAACACATATAAGGAATACAAACAAGAGTATTGTGAAAGTTGTAACACCTTGACTATTGTCAGGAATTCTCATTCTGCCACTTCCCACTAACTTTGCAAAAGACTGCACAGGAACATTCAGGAGGCACAATGCTGGGCAGCTAGTACACATTACTATAGGAAACCAGCTCATTTAATTCAGACAAATACTACTCAAACACTGACCGTGACCTTCCTGGGTTTGTTCCTCTCTAAGCAGTGCTTACCACTTATGTCACAGAGCTGCCGTTGAGAATCGATAACACAGGCACAATGTCTATCACATAACCTAACAGTAGCTGTCAAACTTCAACTGTAATTTTATTGGCTACTGGACATTGGAGAATCAGATAATTTTCATATTACACCTATTATGATTTATTTTTTATATTGGAGAAAAATGTTTCAAAGAATCAAATTCACCCTAAATAAACTTAAGATGACAAACAGCACACTTACATTCAAATTCAATTATCAAACTGAAGGTACGATCCAGATTTCAAAATGAACTATCCAAAGCTGAGCATGGAGGCAAACATCTGTAACCTCAACACTTGGAAAGCGTAGGTATGTGGTCAAGGCTAGACTCAGCTACATTTTAACTCCAAGACCACTAGAGAATTAAAAATAAAGAAATAAAAATCCAACTACTCTTCATAGGGGCTCATTTGCAAAGGGGATTTCTAACTGTATAATATCAAGAGTGAAGAGTAACAAACCAAACACAACACAAAAATAAAAATAAGATACTTAAAAGAAAAATGACTTTTCACAACACCCCTTCCAAGGACTGGACAGCATTCTCATCACAACAATGCAAGTAGGCCTTTTTAAACATGGTGTGGAAGTGGCCCACACTTGGTCACTAGACTCTCAAATTGTTTCATGTGAGAAACACATGGTGAGAAAGCTGAACTTCAACAACCGAACTACAGAATTAAGATCACTTCCAACAATGAGTCCCCCTCACAGCACTATGACAAGTTACTTAGACTTCTGCTTTAACACCTGTGGAAACTGAATCTAATTCTCTTCCCTCTTTTGACATAACAGAATTAAGGGTCCAGGTAGTTTTTGCCAGGTGCACCTATAATCTCAGCATTTAAAAGGTGAAAGCAGGAGGACCAGGAAGTTCCAGGCAAGCCTGAGGTACATGCTACCTTGTCTCATTAGTCAGTCCAGTTGATAAGAAACAGACCCACATTTCCCTGATAGACAAAATCCTATCTTTGTGCTTTAGAGACCCAGAAAGTTTAATCCATTTCTATTTCCATAGGTTAGTTTCATCCTGAGGCAACCTATGGAAAAGGTCCAACATCTGTGAGGAGTTTGTCTCAACTTGTGGGGTGTCACACTACCTGTTCTTTCAGCTCCAAACTTCTATACTCCAGACTAGAAGATCTTTTAATTTTAACTTCCTGTACCTTTAAAATCCTCTCAAATCAACCTCTGGAAGCACTGGCCACACCTGTTCACATTCTAGGTACTTTCACCTCTAATTTCCTTTGAAGCAGCTCTAAGTACTGCATCTGGCTAAACCTATTCTGCAGAACGATGACTCAGCCATTCAAAGGACAATGTAAGAAGATAGACACCCTTAGCAAGCAACTGTTAACCTCAATAAAGCTACTAGAGGTGGCTATGGCACTGTAAACCCATAACCCAACACTCAGGAGGAGAAGCAACAGGCTCGTGAGAAGAGTTCAGAGTCAGCCTGGGCTACACACTGAGCTCCAGTACAAGACCCCATTTAAAAATTAAACAGAGTAAACTAACTAGCACTCACTCTACTTTGCAAAATCCAAGTATGTAGACTATGGGGGGAGGGGTTGAGCACAGCAAGATGGTGCAACAGGTAAAAGCATCTTCCATCACCAAGGTTTGACAACCTGGATGCAAGCTCCAGGATCCACATGGTAAAAGGGGGGGGGACCTCCTGCAAGTTGTCCCCTGCCCACGCAGACACACACAGACACAGATGGGGAGAGTAAGAATTACCTGGATTAATTACATATGTGAACTAGAGAAAAAACAAACTGAAGCACCAAATGGCTGAAATTTAAATGCCTCCTTCTGATAAAGAACCTACCTACAGTCCTTCATGCATCTCTGACCCCAGCCTCATGCACTATGGCAACATATATGCCACTGCAAAGAAACAATAACCATGAATCATGGCAATAGGCATGGAAAGTTGTTCTGGAGGAGCTTACACTTTTTTAAATCCCATTTTAGCAATATAAAGTGGATACTACCTTCATCCCCATTTTATTGCTAATGAGTCAGAAACAGGAGTAGAACCACACCACTCCAGCCCAGACAACCTGACTCTAGTATTTACATTAACTACCAATACTCTATAGCTGGTCATCTATCATTCTGATAGCTTATCATTTTCTCCAGTATCAGAAAAATTACTCCACCTCACTTTACAGAGAACACCAAATATGTGTCCTTAATATTAGTGGTAGGTAAAAGAGACTACTTAAAATGTCCCACATACACTGAGGGTGTAATACAATGCAGTACTCATCTAGCATGCACAAGGCCCCAGGTTCTAATCACAGAATCCTTACCTGGCATTCATTTCTTACATCATTCCTTCCCATAACGTGCAGAAAAAAGGACACTAGAGAAATATATACTAAAGAAATATATGATTTCTAAAGTCTAAAGCTAAATCGCAAACCCAGGAGGGCATTCAGTAAGCTTTGTGGAATTGAGAAATCCCTCTAAACAGCCTGCACCAAGCTGTCAGCTATATGGGGCCACTACGGCTATAATAAACACCTGTTTTGTTATTTCAGTTTTCATTTTGACACAGGACCTTATGTAGCTGAGGATGATCCTGAAATCCTGATGTTCCTGCCTCTACCTCCCAAGTACTGCACCACTATGCTGTTTATATGGTGCTGGGGATAAAGCTCAATGTTGCATGCAAACCAGGCAATCACTCCATCAACTGAGCTCTATGCCCAGCCCTTAACACTAACTTTGGAGGGAATAGATTACACAGAATAGACAGAAAACACATTCATTCTCTGGAACTGTACACCCCTTAAGAATAGTGACTAGTTGATTTTCTTGCATAGTTGGTTGGGGATTTTATTGTTTTGTGATTTGTTTGCTTGTTTTTAGTACGTATGTTTGTGTGAATGTATGTACATATGCACGTGGGTACACAAGAATGCATATGCAAAGACCAGAGAATGGTGTCTGAGATGTCTGCTACTCTCTGACTTTGGGGTTATTTTTTTCTTCTTCCCAAACTGGAAACCCCAGAGATGCTCCTCTGTCTGCCTACACCTCAGTTCTGAGGTTACTGGCATTGGTTCATGAGTGCTGAAATCCAAACTCCAATCTCATGCTTTCTTTTGAAGCAAGGACTCTTAACAGCTGAACCACCTTTTCATCTTGTTTTCTTTTCTTGAGACAACCTGGCCTTGAATTCTCATCTTCCCAACTCAGTTTCCTGAATTATGGGATTACAAGGGCAAGTCACCATGCCCAGAAGTTTCCTTCCTTCATTTTCAGACTCCATTAAAATCTAGCAATAATACACAGTGACCACTTTCCTTTCAATGGGCATCCATTTATAAATCATGTCTTACGTTTACACCACTTTATCTATATCTACCAATGTCTTTTTTTTCTTTTTCAAAGATTTTTTAAGTAAAACCCAACTGAAAACCTGGCACAGTGATGCACCCTTTTAATCCCATCACTCAGAGAGACATTGGCAGGCAGTTCTCTGAGTTTGGGGTCAGCCTGGTCTGCAAATCAAGTTCCAGGACAGAGTTGTTAAACAGAGAAAGCCTGTCTCCAAAAAAAAAAAAAAAAAAAAAGCCAGGTGGTGATGGTGCACACCTTTAATCCCAGCACTTGGAAGGCAGAGGCAGGTGGGATCTCTATGAGTTCAAGGCCCACCTGGTCTACAAATCAAGTTCCAGGACAGGATCCAAAGCTACAGAGAGAAACCCTGTATCAAACACACACACACACACACACACACACACACACACACAAACTGAAGTATTTTCTCAGGCAGGAAACAAAAATGTTACATGTGTTAATCAGCTCCACCTCTCATCCCAAACAGCAAATACACACATTCTATACAGAGCAAATATTTAATTCATGTTAATTTTATATTCAACAAGTATTTGCTGAGCATCTACTATACCCCAAGAAGAACCTTTGAAGCTAGGAATAAAGAAAACAAGTGGAGCGTGCCAGGTACCTGCAGCCCGCTTATCAGAAACCTAATGCAGAAGGATGACATTAGCCTCGTTCCAGGCCCATCCTGGGCAATACAGCAAGAACTTTTCCCAAGAGGAGGCGTGGGAAGGAGAGAAACAAAAAAAAAAGCAAACCAGAAACTGGACAAGGTGTCTCACACCTATACTTCTAGCACTTAGCTAAGGGGCTGGAGCAGGGGGACTGGCCTGAGTTCTAGGCTCCATGGTAAGTTCCTAGACAACCTGGGCAACAGAAGGAAACCTGTCTCAAAAAACAGGAGCTGGTTGAGTGCACTTACAAGCATGAGGCTCTGTGTTCAAATAACAGCCCAGGGCCCGGGGGTAGGGGACACACAACTCGATGACCTATCATGCAATGAGCATCAGAGAATATTATAGTTCCCTTCCCTCTGTCCTGCCCAAGAGCTCATAACTGCCTTCAGAATATTTATCCAGGAACCCGAGCTTGTTTTCTTCTATCTGGATTGGTCTTTATCTCTTTCAGTAGAATTAAGATGCACCTCAAATACCATCTTCTCTCTAAGCTTTCCCTTCAATCCAATTTTTAAAAGTGGGGGTAGCTGCCTAACATTCTCCTACAATTCTGGGTTTGCACCTAGACTTTATTTCACCTTATTACAACCACCTGTCACTTTCTGAATCTGTAGGGCCCTCAAGGCCCTTTCAGTTATCTTGTTTGCAGCTCAGAAAAACACCTGACACAATACAGGCCTGGAACAAAAGTCTGCTGAATGAATAAATGAAGTCATTATTTAAGAAGTATTCATAATTACTACTGGGTGACCCAAATTTTATGGTTTTGCCCTTTATGGCCTGAGATCCTGTTTTATACTTTTCTTTTAAAATCCCTCCCTCACAGGATTTGGCAGAGTATTAAGGACATGGAAAATCTTCAATAAATACTTTTGGATGATGGGAGACACGTTACACTTCTATCTCTCATGATTTAACGCTAAATAAAAAGCTTTACCCTAGTGAATATGGCTTTGGAAAGCCTTGTTAAACAGGACACTTTTTCTCTCTCTCTCTTGATACAGGGTTTCTCTGTGTAGCTTTGGAGCCTGTCCTAGCACTCACTCTGTAGACCAGGCTGGCCTCGAACTGAGAAATCCTCCTGCCTCTGCCTCCCAAGGTGTGCACCACCATCACCCGGCTACAGGACACTTCTTAAAAGTGCTGGCAAAGAACGGAACAAAACGCTAGCCCTGAACTACTGACATTTTTCTTTGGACGTCTCCATAAAGAAAGTAGTAACAGCTGGCTTCTTTCGAAGGCACACACCTTTAACCCCAGCACTAAGAAGCAGGCAAAACTCTAAATTTAAGGTCAGCCTGGTCTACTTAGCAAGTTCCAGGTCAGCCAAGGCTACACAGACAGACACTGCTTATAAACAAAAAAGGAAGAAAAGAAAAAGGAAAGAAAAAAGATGAAGAACAACTACATATCAAAAAGCCCTTTGATTTGCTATGAAAAAAGCAAGCACCGTTAGATGAAACTCAGTTTAATAACTTCCAGGCAAGTTCCCCTCCCTACAGTGATGGGGCTGAGGCCAGTTGGCTGTCCACTTCACCCCTGGAAGGCAGCTGATTTTCAACAATAAAACTGCATGACTAAACTGTTTTTGGTGGAAGGGGGCTTCTAAAGTAAAGTATTCAAGTTTCATTTCCTGACCATAAAGGTTATACTTCAGGCTTTAGCTTCAGCCCTCAAAAACTGGCAATGTGGGACCATTCCAGACACCTTATGGGTTTAAAAACTATGTAAACCCATGATGCATAGGTGTAACCGGAGCATATTTAAATAATGAGGTTCACATTCTTGTCTGCACACACTTCCTGCCAAGTACAAGCAGGCAAGCAGTAAACTGGCCACCAATCTGTCCTTTAGTTATGTCATGTAACAAAGAGAAATCCTGACAAAGACAAGCTGTGCTGGTACTTACACACCTACCCAGTAGTTGTTCTCGACATCAGAACACTGGTCGTCTCTTGGACCCTTTGTATGTGTTGAACACTGTGTCCAGCATTTTATATGAATTCTTTCGTTTAACATCTACATTGCAATGTAATAGGTACTGCCATTTTCACTTTCCAGATGAGAAAACAAGGGCCCCAGATCACCAATCTAAAACGTGGGTTAGATAATGTAACTGGAAAAGCTCCAGCACTAAATACTCTATAGTATTAGTGCTTTCTTATGGAGCGGGGAGGGCAAAAGTCATCAAAGGTACGTATTCGTACACCACACACACACACACACGACGGACACTACTTTGGCGGTCAAGTTTCAAATCTGCAAAGCCCTGCAGACCTGGCAGCACAGCCCTGCTATGCGGTCTTCAGGTCTTCGGATCCAGGTGAACCTCCTTGCCATGAGAAGCCTGATGATTGCACCTGGATCCTTCGGGCTTGCACAAGGGCCGGGAGAAAAGCGCCTAACCGGTCCTTGCAGATTGCACACACCCGGGGAGCAGCCAGGGCGGGAACATAGGCTGCTCGTTAGCAAGCGCAGCCCCGCAAGGCCGTGTACAGGTGCACGGTCACACCCGACTGCCCAGCCGAGTGACCAGGGCTTATGCGACCCCAGCCCCTAGGGAAAGGGCGGAGGACTGGCGGACGGCAGGAGGCAGTCCCGGGCTCGGAGCCCACAGTGCCCGGCCCGCCCAGAGCGCTCACCGAGGGGTCGCAGGGAGAAAGGATGCTCGCGCGGGGCGGGGCGGGCCAGTGGGGGAGGGGGACCCTGCCCGAACTCACACTCACCGCCTCGTTCGCCTCCCGGCCCGGGCTCCGCGACTCGCCCCGCTCCGGTGCCAGCCTGTCGCGTGTCCTCCAGAGACTCGGGGACCGGTCAGGGTGCACGAAGATGGGAAGAAGAGGGAGTGTGGCGAGTAAGAACGAGGGGGTGGGGACGGTGGGACGGTGGCTCGGGCCGCCGGGGACACCTCAGACACGACCGCCGCCGGCTCCACTCAGCCACGGAAGCTGCGGGCCCTCCCACCACACCGGGTCCCGCCTCCGCACCCCACGCCGGAGAGCGACGGCCGTGCCGACCAATCAGAAGCCTAGCACAGTCAAGGCTTGCCCGACTAAGGGGGCGTTCGCAGAAAAGGAACGAGGAAGGCTAGTGCGGCGGTGCGACTTCCTGAGAGTGACTGCACACGACAGCCAATCGACAGCTGCGAGATGACTTCATCGCTGAGGGAAATCTGGAACTGGCGGAGCTGTGGCCAGGAGGTGGGAGGAGGTCGGGGCTGAGCCGGGGCGGAGTCTGGGTCTTAAAGAGACCTTTCTATCAGTCAACGAAAGGTTGACCGCAAAGCTACCCAGGGTTCGGTGCCTGGCCGGGAGCTTTTGAAATAATCGCTTAAACCTCCATCTCGGTCCTTTTTCCGGCTGTCTTTGCTCCGCGGGGACTCCCAAATCGATTATTTCATATTCACGCTTCCGAAAGGAGACAATAAATTCCGCTCTGGCTTGAAGCCTTGAATTCCGTCATGCCTCCGCCCCACCTTGGCCCACCTCCTTCTTTCTCTGAATCATTTCTCCTACGGTAAAAGGATACTGACAACTACCGGCCTAGAATGTTGAGATCATTAACAGCGAAAGTGCTTGAAACTGGAGGAAAAGGGTTGAATGAACCCAAGAGTTCTGAGCGGCTCTTCCAACTTTAAAATTCTGAACTGCTTGTGTGTAGCCAAAAAGTGTGTGATGTGTGTGACAGAGTCATAACTCAGACATTCAAAGAGATTGTTGACTGTAGCCATGCAAGGCCCATCATGTCAAGTTGCTAAGAGCCGCTATGAAGGCAGACCCCTTCCTGCCCCTTTCTGAGACACACACACACACAAACATAGGGAGAAAGCGCTAAAAAGGAAAAATAATTCTGACTTGGGCATGGTGTTTCCCGAGCACTTTCCCTAGAGAGATAAAAACAAACGTCTACCTCTCCTTTTAGGGCACCAACAATTGGGTAAACCGAACTACTGTTTCCCCAAAGTCCAACCTGGGAAACCAACGGGTTTATTGGACTTGCTCAGAAAGCGTGGCTGACCCTCAAAGCAGTGGGACACCAAAAGGTTGCACCCCAGCATGGATGATGACATCCCCATAACTGCACAGATGTAGTCCACAGATCAGTTAACTTTCCATAGTCTATAGCTCTTGCCAGGTCACAAGACCTCAAGCAGGTTGGGGCAGAGTTACACACAGCTGGAGATGCAGGAGGGAGTCGCTGGGATCAAGTGAAGGTCCAGTGACTTTCCCTACACCCCTCTTTCAATGCAGGAACGTCATCAATCAACAAGTCTAATTTTGATTGTCTCTGGCAAGCAGTCACAGCTGCTGCAATGACCATGATAGCTTTGGAGGGCAGTGAAGGGAAGGGGGGCACTTTCCCCAAGATTTTGGGAGACAGTCATCCAGAATGCAGAACAGGAGGAAATTGTAGAAGCAGCAGTTCATGGGGGCATCCTTACAGACTTGGGAAAGCACAGTGACTGAAAGGGACCATTCGTGTTAAATCTCAGAGGCAATGCAATTATTCTGTTGGCTTCTGTTCTCCCCAAAGCCTCCCAGACTGCTCACTGGTACAGCGGCTCCACTGGGCAGCAAAAAGGAGACGCAACTCTCTCTCTGTCCAAAGCAATAACCAATTAGGCCCTAAGTAATTCCCAATTGTTCATCTCTTAAATCAGCCTCAAGTTCAGTACTGTCTCATCTGTCTCATCACAGGACCTTGGAGGAAGGCCAGATCTTATGCCCCCCTAGTCACACCTTCCCTCCCAAGAGTTAAAAAAACAAACTCCACAAAAGCCCTAATAAAATTATATATTCAACTATATTATATAACATATAGTTTTATTCAAATTATTAATTATTGCATTATATACATATATATATTGATGTCATGTAGCCCAGACTGTTCTCTATTTCGTGCTAAAGTTAAGGATGAGTTCGAGCTCATAATCCTCCTGCTTTCACCTCCTAGAAACTGAGATTATGAGCATGTATCACCTGGCTCAAAAAGTACCTCCTTGACCAAGACACCGAGGGGTAAAACAGATGAGATTCAGTAAACCATAGCCTTGGGGTACCTAGGCTAGGCTGGGAGAAGCTAAGGCAATGTTGAGATTTTAACTCCAGGCTGGGCCATGACTAACAGATGATGCAGAATCACCCTCAGAGGAGAAAGTCCTATAGCCCAGAATTATTGGGGTGGGGAAGATTACCCCACGATAAGACCAGGGCAGGGCAGTCTGGATCTTATCCACGAAGACAGAGCCTGGTGAAAAAGCCAAGGTGAAAAGGAAGCAAAAGTGCATGGGAAGAACAGTATGTCCATTCATAGCTGCCTGCAAGACAGGCTCCTTAGACCTGACCAGCTCACCACGGCACAAATGAATCTTTTCTTCTATGAGCCACCTCAGTGGTATATTGTATGTATATATTTTGTGTATACACATGTGTTTATATTTGTGTGTATATGCCTTCAAAGGGCTGTAGTTTTTATATTTATTTAGTGCACAAAGGTGTTTTGCCTGCATGTTTGTCTCTGCACTCTATTTCTGTCTGGTGCCCACAGAGGCCAGAAGAGGTTGTCAGAGCCTCTGAAACTGAAGTTATAGATGGTTGGTGAGTCAATATGTCAGTGCTGGGAACTGAGCTCAGACCCTTTGGAAGATCAGCTCTTAACCTCTGCGCCACCTCTCCGACCTCCTGCTGTATTTACTTATCCATGTTCTGTTTTCATCTAGCCTCTACCTAATGCTATCCTTTGAAACTACGCAGAACAGGGTATAGAGAGATGGTACAGTGGTTAAGAGCTTGTACTGCTCTTGTGGGGGACCTGAGTTTGGTTTTACCTCCTACATAGGTCTGTAACTCCCATTCCAGGGGATCCACTGCCTCCAATCTCTACAGGCACCGGCACACACATGCACACACATACCCCAACACAGACAGACACATGTAATTGAAAATTATTAAAATTTTTGTGTGTATGGTGTTTTTGTTTGTTTTGTTTGTTTGTTTGTTTGTTTGTTTGTTTTTGTTTTTTGAGACAGGGTTTCTCTATATTGCTTTGGAGACTGTCCTAGAACTCGTTCAACAGACCAGCCTAGACTCGAACTCACAGAGATCTGCCAGCCTCTGCCTCCCGAGTGCTGAGATTAAAGGTGTGTGCCACTGCTGCTCAATTTATGTTCTTTCTTTTCTTTTTTTCCCCCAGTTTCTAACTGTCCCAAAGCAATGGGGATAGTGTCCCTTTTCTTGCTATCGTTCCTTAAATGACAGTTCCCTTGTGGCCTATTGACTTCAAGTGGACCTTCTTCACTTTGGGCGACGTGTATCATTTTTGTCCTATAGTAAACACTCTCTGTTTTCTGACAAGGAACCTGAATCCTCTGAGAAACACCCTTCCTTACTATTCATCCCTATACTGTCATAGGAATTAACCCACTCTTCCAGCCCTGACCAACCACAACATTGCTTACCCCTGCAACCACCACCACCACTACTCCCACCACTGTCAGCATCAGCACAGCTAGAAAAGCCATATGGCCCAAGAGAATCCAATCAGAATGAGGGAGGAAGGGAGGAATGGAGGGAGGGAGGGAAGGAGGGAGGGAGGGAGGGAGGGAGGGAGGGAGGGAGGGAGGGAGGGAGGGAGACATCAAGGCTAAACAATTGAGCCAGGAATAAAGGTCACAACAGGTAATGACCCTGAGAACCCATATCTAATTACTTAATTGGCTGTTTGATTTCTAGGTATCTTGAGTCACTAGAAACAGAGCATTTAGAGTTTGGGAGATGAATTGGTACAGGCCTTGCCTAGTATGTATAAAGCCTTAGATCCGATCTCCAGGACTGCTTAAAACCGAGCACATGCCACATGCCTCTAATATAAGCACATGAGGGGTAGAAGCCGGAGGATCAGAGGTTAATCGTCGTCCTTGGCTACATAGACAATTTGAGGCCAGCCTGGGCTACATGAAATGCTGGTTCAGAAAGAAGGCAAGAAAGAAAGAGAGAGAATACCTGTAAGAGAGAGCTAATAAGCAGAATTTATTGAGGGAGAACAAAAAGCCTGAAAGAGAGGAAGTTGAGCAACACAGGAAGAGGGAAAGAGCCCAGCAAGACCTAGCTTGAGCTTGTCTTGGCCTGATCCACAGCTAGAGCGCTCCAACAGACTGAAGCATAGGAAGCTTTTTGTGTCTCAGCTTCTCAGTCACTGGCTGTGGGCCTCGAAGGAGTAAAGATCCCGAAGCAGATCTCTTTAACTGAGGGCAACACTGGGGGATCTGGGGGCAAGCAGAGACCCTTGGCAGCTGAACCTCTCTGGCTCTCCAGAGTTGGGCAGGTTGCTGGCAAATGTAATGAGTAAAATAGCTGGGTATAACCAGACTGCCAGAGCACATCGAGGCCTTCCTTGACGACTGCTCTCAACAATTACAAGCTGTACCTTTGCATTTCTGTCAGCAAACTGGGTGACTCTACTGGTCTTTTGGCTCAAGCTAACCTTATAGGACATCCTTTCCACCCCATCCCCAGCTTTTCCTCCATAAACTAGTCTAATTCACTCTTTCTTACATGTTAGCTGAGATATGGTCTGAACTAGCCCAGGCTAGCCTCCAACTCACTATGTAGCCAAGGATGACCTTGAGCTCCTGATCCTCTTGCCATCACATCTCAAGTACTGAGATTATAGGTACACACCATCATGCCTAGTTTTCTCCTATTTTTACCAATTCTCTGTGTGTGACAAGGGCCACTTTGGAGTCTAACCCAGAATGTTGTGGCCTGCTGGCCAAGCCATCCATGGTCCTTGCGATTAATCCTTCAATACAAATGTAGGACTTTGGATTTAACTCTGCTAGTAACCAGTATATAAGTATCATTCTGTTCGCTTTTCTATCTTTCTTCCTAAGACAGTGTCTAGCCCTAGCTTGCCTGTGTCCAGCTCCGTAGACCAGGCTGGCTTGAACCTCACAGGGATCCACAGGCCTCTGCCTCCTGAGCACTGAGATTAAAGTCCTATATCACCATGGCTGCTCACTTTTTGTCTATGTTTATCCACTGCTGCAACTTGCTTTTTCCATTCAGCCATCTCATCATTGGCCACCATTTCTGATTTTTGAAGGGCCAACCCAATGACAAAATATTTTGGCAGATTGCTAGACTGCGAGCCTACACTTACAACCAGTAATCCACATGCCTAGAAAACATACCCATTTATCCTTCCTTCTCTGTCTCTCTTCCTGGGTAATTTCCCCAAAGGTATTCCTGGATCTTGTTTGAACTGTCCTCAGTATACACAGTTGCTTAACTTCTCATTCAGGTGGGGCCTCCTGCCTGGAATGTCCCTGCTTCACTTCTATTCAAATCCTAACTCTCATCATACTTCCTCCAGGAAGCCCTTTGCTATTTCTCTGACCCACCAGGATCTTTTCTTTCTTTGACAATATACAGCTTCTAGGCCAAGCACAGTGATAATTAAACACCTTAAGGGTGAGGTGAAGGTTAGCTGGTGGTTTAGCCTGATGTTGTTACGATACCCATACTCCAGGTGAGAAAACTGAGGTTTAGTGAGGCTGAGTACCTTACCCAATATCCCAAAAGTAAACACTGGCAAACCCAGAATCCAGATCTGAAATTTTGAATTCAGGATAAGATTCAGCAAGTCCTTATTGGCTATGCACAGAGAGACAGAGGAAATAAAGATTAAATAGGCCAGGTATGGTAGTATATGCTTTTAATTGCAGCACTCAGAAGGCAGAGGCAGGAGGATCTCTCAGGGTTCAGGGGGAGCCTGGTCTACATATTGAGTTCCAGGCCAGCCAGGGCTACATAATGAGACCATGTCTTAAAAAGAAAGAAAGAAAGAAAGAAAGAAAGAAAGAAAGAAAGGAAGGAAGGAAGGAAGAAAGAAAAAAAAAAAAAAAAAAAAAAAAGCTGGTGGCATACCTCTTTAATCCCAGCACTCAGGAGGCAGAGGCAGGCAGATCTCTGTGAGTTCGAGGCCAGTTTGGTCTACATAGTGAGGTCCAGGAAAGGCTCCAAAGCAATACAGAGAAACCCTGCCTCAAAAAACCAAAAAAGAAAAAAAAATCAAAAACAAAAACCAGAGGCATAAACAGCGTCAACAGATGACACAAACAGCAACTATACTGTAAAGACACTGGACCTGAGAGCTTGAGTCTGGTGGGGTCCTTAGTAAAACCACAGGCAGGTTTGTTTGACAGACAGGAGGGAGGTGGGCAGGTCAGAGAACTCTGTAAACACAGGGCTTGTTTGAGCAACTGAGACATCTGGTTTGCTTTGGGAGATAAACTCAAATGTTTGTTTGAGGTCCTGTTGTCAAAAGCAAAGAATGCTGAGGTGAGGGAGGCTGCCTTGAGAGCAGGCACTAAACCAAGATAAGCTAAATGTGGTACCCGATAGTCCCTTGCCTTTGTGTGTGTGTGTGTGTGTGTGTGTGTGTGTGTGTGTGTGTGTGTGTGTTGTTGTTGTTGTTGTTGTTGTTGTTGTTGTTCTTGTGTTTTTATTTCAGGTTTTGTTGTTTGTTTGTTTTCATTTTTTATACACAGGGTTTCTTTCTGGAATGGTCCTGACTGTCCTGAAACTTGTTCTTAGACCAGGCTGGCCTCCAATTTACAGAGATCTGCTTGCCTCTGCGTTCCAAGTGCTGGGATTAAAGTCGTGCGCCACCACTGCTCTGGTTTGTGTTTTGTTTTGGTTTAGTTTGGGTTTTTTTTGTTTTTTGTTTTTTTTTGTTTTATTAGACAGGGTATCAGTCTGTAGCTCAAGCAGGACTTGAACTCATGACAATCAACCTGCTTTCACCTCCTAAATCCTGGGGTTATGGACCTAATTACAGCTGACACACCCAGGCAATAGGTTGTTGGTTGGATTGGATAGACTCTGAAATAGATTTGGGGAGCTGAGGACAAACTATGCTTAGGATGAGATTGGTTGGGGGAGGCTTGTTATTATTATTTGTTTTTCATTACTGGAGATCAGCCAAGAACATGCTAGGCAAGTAAGTGCTCTACCACTGACTTATATTCCCCTCATAGTCTACAAACACGTTCTCTTGTTCTGTCCCCTAGAAATCATCCTTGAGAAGTGGCAATCACTTTTTAGTGTTCCTATAATAGCATAGTAGGGGAACTATAGTTGACAACAATGAATGGAATGTTTAAAGTAGGCAGTAGAGAGGGGTTTGAATATTCTTACCACAAAGTGATGGACAAATAAATAGACAGATATGCCAATTGATAAGCATTACACATCGTGTACCTGTAATGACACGTCACACTGTATATCACAAATATATGCAATTACAATGTGTCAATCCTTTTGGGCCTTGGTGACATAAACCTTTAATCCCAGCATTCCATACGCAGAGACAGGTAGATCTCTGAGTTCAAGGCCAGACTGGTCTACAAAGTTGAGTTCCAAAACAGCCAGGGCCACACAAAGGAAACCCTTTGAAAAACAACATCAAAAAAAAAAAAAAAAAAAAACCAAGAAAAAGGTTTTAGCCTGTGTGTGGCCCTTGGGAGGTAGAGGCAGGAGAATCAGGAGTTCGAGGCCATCCTCAGCTAACCATAAGTTTAGGCTACATGAGCTCATGTTTCAAAAAAACAAAAACTCCCACAAATAAGTAATATATGTAAGTATATATTCAAATCCCATATAATATATATATATTCATAACCTCTAAACTACTAATAATTTTTAATGTGTAATAAGCCCTCAGCAAAATTTTTTTACAGTCCTCTGCTCTACCAATTGAGCTATCAAAGGATCTCAGCAAATATTTTTAAACTGAGTTGAATACATAAACAATTGTGATTAAAAACACAGAGGCTGTGGGAATAGTGGTATATATCTATACACTTGGAAAGCTGAGGCTGGAGGATTGTGCCAAATCTGAGGCCAGCCTGAGGCCACCGTACACGGTGAATTTCAGGCCACCCAGGACTACATAATGAGATTCTCTCTCAAAACAATCAAGGGCTGGAGAGCATGCTCTGCTCTGACAGAGGAGCTGGAGTTAGGTTCTCAGCAGTGTTGTCAGGAGACCCATAACCTTCTTTCAGTGCAGGGAATCTGTCACCCTGCAAATACCCACGCATTTACACGTAATTTAAAAATAAATAAGACAAACAATAGCACCCTGAGACTGTTTGATAGCACCAGGAATGCAGTTGTGCTTTTTGGTTCTGGGGTTTTTGTTTGTTTTCTTGCTTTTGCTTTTTGTTTTGAGACAGGATCTCACTATATAGCCTTGGCTGTCCGGGAATTTACTATACCAACCAGGCTCAAACTCACAGTGATCCTGCCGCCTGCTGCCTGCCGCCTCTCCCCCTTCCCCCTTCTGAGTGCTGGTATTAAAGGTATTGGCTACCACACCTAGTTTGAAATAGATATTTTACTCAGTGTTTATGAGGAGTCTAACATCTCCCCCAATGCCATTTTATGGCAGGTTGCAGCCTTATCTTCATCTCACAGATAAAAAGTGGAGGGTCAAACAAGTTAGGTGAACAGCTGTCAAAGTTTGCAGGGACAAGATAAAGTTTTGGCACTTTGGGTGGGGAATCCCCACAGGCAAAGGCAAATCCCAGGGGCTGCTCCACCTACAGAATACTTTCTTTCATTCCACAAATCAGGCCAACTCGAAAATCTGACCTACTGGAGTTTATTTTGTCTTTGTTTTACTTTGTCATTACAACCAGTACCCCCACAGCCACAAGGCTTTTTCGTTTTGTTTTTTGTTCTTTTGTTTGTTTGTTTTGTTTTGTTAGAGACAGGGTTTCTCTGTATAGCTTCGGAGGCTGTCCTGGAACTAGCGCTGTAGACCAGGCTGTACTAGAACTCATAGGGATCCATCTGACTCTGCCTCCTGAGTGCTTGGACTAAAGGTGTGCACCCGGCCATACAGGGCTTTTTTGGGTTCTAAGCATAAGAACTCTGTCGCCAGTTCCTTGCCCGGCTCTCTTCTGGTAGTTTGGAAAAGATACAAGCATAGGGTGTATTGCTTTTGTCATTGTTTTTTTTCCATGCTGATCTCATTTCTTTTACTTGCTCAGTCACAGGGAAGGGATCAAACCTACAGTAAAGAACCTTGTGCATGCTAGACAAGCCTCCTGTCACCTCCTGTAACCGTTACACTTCCATTCCTAAAACCTATTCTTACCTTGGCCTATGTAAGGCTTGGGGCCTGAGCATCTAGAAGGTCAGAGAGTCACAAAATGGAAGAGTTTTCATCAGAGAGAGAAGGAATCCAAGCCAGGGAGTCTTCTCTGGAGGATTGGCTAATAGAAGAGATCTACTTTATAAACTGTTCTTTGGCGCCGCCTGGTGGTTAGGATCATAATATTGCTGTAAATTTTTACTATTTTAATCCTTCCTAAAGAGGCAGAAACAATTAACAGCCCAAAGAAAGTAAACTGAAGAGAAATATTAAAGCTGAGTGTATTAACTCATGCATGAAATCCCAGCACTTTGGAGGCCGAGGCAGGAGGATCACAGCAGTTAAAGTTAAGCTGAGTTATATCATGACTTCCAGACAAGCCTTGAATACCCAGTTCTGGACTGTGGGTTGAGTCCCTGTAATCAGCTTAGGTCCCGTTCCCCACCCCCTCAGCATTGGGATATAACACAGGCAAGTACTCAACTGCCCATGGTCAAGTCTAAAACACAGAACAAGCAGGATTAACTCTGTATTCACTCTGCCCCAATCACCACACTGTGTGTTCACCCAGCCTCCATCACCACCCGCAGGTCTGAATCTAGCAAGCACTGGAAGGAAAGCTAGCTCTATCCCCAAACGTGCTGCTTGAGGAACCCTGGAGGCAGTAGCTGGGAATTTCACAGCAGGAAAACGGAAGGGGTCCTGTGCAGACTTGCCCACTGTGGTGGTTTGAGTTCCAATGGCCCCCATAGCCTTGTGTTTGAATAATCAGTCCCCAGTTAGTGGCTTTTGGGGGAAGGATTAGGAAGTATGGCCTTGTTGGATGCATTGCGTCATGTGTTACTGGGGGTGGGCCAGAAGTTTCAAAAGCCTCGTGTCACCCGCAGCAGGCTCTCTCTGCTTCCTGTTTGTGGATCGCTTGTGAGTCTCAGCTGCTTGCTCTGCCTGCCTGCCGCCATGCTTCTCACGGTAACCCACTCCTAGCTCTTCAGGATCAAAAGCCTCAATTGAAGGATGCCTTCTATAAGTTGCCTTGGTTGTGGTGTTTTAACACATCAAGAAAAGTAATTAAGACACCTACCAAACAATTCACAGAAGAGGGGACATTTTCATATCCAGCCAGGAGTTGCTAGAAGTCCTTCCATAAGGAAGATTTCATTTTATTATTTTTGATTATGTGTGTGTGGGGGGTATGTGCACATGAGTACAGAGTTTATGTCCAGCAGAGGACACTGGATCCCTGGAAGTGGAGTTACAGGTGGCTGTAGACCCACATGGTTGTATATGAGGGTGCTGGAAACTTGCCTCTGCAAGAGCAGTCAGTATCTTAAAGTACTCTTAATCCCTGATCCATCTCTCTAGCACCATGTATCTGGGTTTTTTTGTTTTTGTTTTGTTTTGTTTTTTAAAATGAGTTTTATTTTATAACCAAGGATGACCTTGAACTCCTGACTCTCCTGTCTCTGCCTCCCAAGTGCTAGGACTGTAGGTGGGTACTATCATGCTAGACTAGGTCTCTTTTTCTTTTTCTTTCTTTTTTCCTTCCCTCCCTCCCTCCCTCCCTCCTTCCTTCTCCACAGTCTTAGGGTCTGCCCTTAAGACGTTCCATGAGTAAATGTACTTACCATGCAAGCCTGTTGGTTCAAATTTGATCCTGGGAACCCACACAAAGGTGAATGGAGAGAAGGCACCATTATAGCACACAACTTTAACCTCAGCACTTGGGAGGAAGAGGCAGGAGAATCCCTGTGAGATCAAGGCCAACCTGGTCTACATAGCAAGTTCTAAGATAGCCAGGGCTACATAGAGAGACCCCTTCTAAAATAAAGCAAAAAGAGTGAACAGAGGGAACCAACTCCACAAAGTTGCCTTCTGATTTCTACATGCCACCAGTACACTGTAGCACTCATGAACATATATGTACATTAAACAAAAACAATTTAAAAGACACAATCTTGTTATGTTGCCTAGGCTAACCTTGAACTCCTGGCTTAAGTGATCACATTGGTTGGGATTTTTTGTTTGTTTGACATAAGCCTTGGTCATCTGGGAAGAGGGAACCTTAATTGAGAAGATAGTCAATCAAATTGGCCTGGAGGGATTTTCTCCTTAATGATAATGTGGGAGGACACAACTGTGAACAGTTACCACCCATGGGCAGGTGATCTTTAGTTGTATAAGAGAGCAGGCTGGCCAGGCATTTGTAGTGCATGCCTTTGATCCCAACACTCAGGAGGAAGAGGCAGGCAGATCTCTGTAAGTTCGAGGCCAGCCTGGTCTACAGAGCTAGTTCCAGGACAGGCTCCAAAGCAATACAGAGAAACCCTATCTTGGAAAACAAAACAAAAAAGAAAGAAAGAAGAAGAAAAGAAAGGAAGAAAGAAAGTGAGGAAAAAAGAAAGGAAGGAAGGAAAGAAGGAAGGAAGGAAGGAAGGAAGGAAGGAAGGAAGGAAGGAAGGAAAAAACAAGCAAGCAAGCAGGCTGAGCAAGCCAGTAAGCAGCAATTACTTCATGGCCTCTGCTCAGCTCCTGACTCCAGATTCCTGCCTTGAGGTCCTGCCCTGATTTCCCTGGATGATGGACTATAGGATGTAAGATGAAATAAACACTTTCCTCTGCAAGTTACATTTGGTTGTGATGTATATTGCAGCAATAGAACATAACTAAGACTGTAGTTCTTGTCACTCAATCTCAAGTAGATCACAGGTATGTACCACTGAACCTGCCTGGTCACATTTGTGTGTGGCTATGATTTGTTTGTTCTTAATGCCTGCATGGTAGTGGATCAATCCATCCTACTCAAACATAAACTGATTGCATACTGATAAGGATTTCTCTGTAGAGCTGACCATGTGAACATTCTTGGGTACACATGTATTTCTGTCAAGGAACTTCTGGGTCATAGGGAAGATGGATTTTCAGTTTTGGCATTTTGCTACCCATTTTAGTTAGGGTTTCTATTGCTGTGATGGAACACCATGACCAAGAAGCTCGTTGGGGAGGAAAGGGTTTACTTGGCTTACAGTTCAGCATTGCTGTTCATCACTGAAGGAAGGCAGGACATGGACTCACACAGGGCAAGATCCTGAAAGCAAGAGTTGATGCAGAGGCCCTGGAGGAGAGCTGCTTACTGCCTTTTTTTCTCCAGCTTGCTCACCCTGCTTTCTTATAGAACTCAGGGCCATCAGCCCAGGAAAGGCACCACCCACCATGAGCTGGGCCCTCCCCCATTGATCACTAATTGAGAAAATGCCCTATAGCTGTATCTCATGGAGGCATTTCCTCCGCTGAGTTTCCCTCTTCTGATGACTTTAGCTTGTGTCAACTTGACACACGAAATCAGCCAGTCCACCATCCATCTCTCTAACATTTCCCTTTCTTTATATTTTGTCTAGTCAAATGGTATTGGAAAGCAACATGTTGCCATTTTTGTTGTTGTTGTTGTTTTGTTTTTTTTGAGACAGGGTTTCTCTGATTGCTTTGGAGCCTGTCCTGGAACTTGCTCTGTAGACCAGGCTGGCCTCGAACTAACAGATATCTTCCTGCCTCTGCCAACCAAGTGCTGGGATTAAACACCACCAACGGCTGACCTGTTGTCATTTAATTTGGATTCTTGTAGGGGCTGTAAGACCCTTCTCATATGTCGGTTTGGTTTTGAATAGTGTTAAGTTTTGGTTTCGTTTTGTGTTGTTTGGTTTGGAGCTAAGGATTGAATCTAGAGCCCTTGTGTTTGTTGAGCACCTGGTCCCTTGTCACTTGTAGTTACAGTCACTCTAGTGAGTATATAAGTTTTCACTGGATCTCACTCACCTCTGCTGTGATCCCACTAGATTTTTTCAAAAAGCCTTTAGTTGTTTATTTTTTGAGGCAGGGTCTCACACACAGCCTATCACTTTGCAGCCTTGAACTTGCAATATAGCTAATGATAATGACCTGCTGACTCTACTACCTCCCCTTCAAGGGCTGGGGCTATGCTCAGTATGATTTAACATCCCCTGATGAATCTGGAGCCGAGGTCCTTTCAGATGTGCTTTGGTGACCTCTTTTATAATGTATTCAAATCCTCTATCTACTTAACAAAAGTTGGAATGTCTTACAGAGTTTTTAAAAAAATTGAGAAGGAGGGGTTCAGCATGTAACATTACTTTTTTTTTTTTTTTTTTTTTTCTGAGGCAGGGTTTCTGTGTGTAGCTTTTTGGCTGTCCTGGAACTTACTCTGTAGACCAAGCTGGCCTACTTGTGATACCACCACCCAGATCAAGTAGTTATTTTATGCCAAGTCTGATGATTTGAGTTTAATCCCTGCCCCACTTGGTGGGAGGGAGAAGGTGACACCTGCAAGTTGTCCTTTGACCTCTATGTGTGTGCCATGGTGCGTGCACACACACACACACACACACACACACACAAATAAATTTGAACCAACTCCCAAACTCTCAATGGTATCTTTTTGGGCCAATGAGATGTCCCTGTGAGTAAAGGCTCTTTCTCTGGAACCACACAATAGAGGGGAAGAACCTGACTTTTGCAAGTTGTCCTATGACCTCTCACCATGCAATGTGTGCCATACCCCAGCCACACACACACATAAAAGAAATTTTAAAATACAATAAAAATGTCTCGAAATTTCTTTGTAAATCCTTTACTGGATTTGCAAATATTCTCTCCCAGTCTGTGGCTTGTCCTTTTCTCTCCAGTGCTGGGGATGGACCCCAAGGTATCAAAGCATGATGGACAAATGTTGTGACACCACACTTAGCTTCCAGCCCTGCTTCTGATATCACTTCTAAGAAATATTTTCCTAATGAAGGTCACAAATATTTTCTTTTGTTTTCTTCTTCTTCTCCTCCTTCTCTTCCTCTTCTCTTCCTCCTCCTCTCTCTCTCTCTCTCTCTCTCTCTCTTCTCTTCTCTCTCATTTGTTTTTCATGACAGGGTTTCTCTGTGTAGCCCTGGCTGTCCTGGAACTCACTCTGTAGGCCAGGCTAACCTTGAACTCACAGGGATTTGCCTACCTCTGCCTCCTGAGTACTGTATATAAAAAAAAAAAAAAAAAAAAAGGTGTGTGCCATCCCTACCCAGCTTTTGTATGTCTTCTAGAAGTCTTGTTTGTAGTTTTAGGTTCTGTTGTAATCTCCCACAGACACCACCTTTTTTTCTTTTCACTTTTATTTTGTAGGTGTCCCATTCCTTGGTTTTTAAAGTCAGGGTCCTACATATTTCAGATTGGTCTCAAATTTACTATGTAGCCAAGGATGACTTTTGAAATCCTGGACCTCCTACCTCTCTTCCTCAGGAGTACTGGAATTATAGGTGTACCCATGCCCGTGCATAATTTTAGAGATTAGAGGCCTGCACCACTCTGCCTGGCCCACCTAGTTTTCATCCATACTTTCTTCTTTTTTATGAAAATTTCTGCCAGGCAGTGGTGGCACATGCCTTTAATCCCAGCACTCAGGAGGCAGAGGCAGGCAGATCTCTGAGTTCAAGGCCAGCCTGGTCTACATAATGAGTTCCAGGACATCCAGGACTACACAGAGAAACCCTGTCTCAACAACAACACCAAAACCCCAACACCACCACCGTGTGTGTGTGTGTGTGTGTGTGTGTGTGTGTGTGTGTGTGTGTGTGTGATGTGTTTGTGTGTGTGTGTATAGATGAGTGTGTGTATACAATTTTGTGTGTATGTGTATGTGCACACACACCCCAGCCTTTGTGTGGTGGTAAGATGGCAACTTGCAAGAGTCTTTATTTCCTTCTTTCAATTCATGCTGGGGATCAAACTCTGGTCTTTATCCATTAAAGCCATTTACTTCTCTTTTCCTTTTTTTTCCTTTCTTCCTTTTATTTTATTTCATGTGTTTTGCCTGCATGTATGTAATGTATGTATATGTACTATGTGTGTGTGCAGTGCCCAAGGAGGCCAGAAGAGAGTGTTGACTCCCCTGGAACTAGAGTTCCAGAGGAATGGAACATGGGTCTTCTGCAAGAGCAAGTGTTCTTAAACCCCGGTTCCGCACAGGCTCACAGCCGTGGTCCATCCTGAGTTACTTTATGTGCTGCATGAAGGAAGGCTCTACATTTGTTTTTCTCATATTGGCTGCCTTTTTGCCCCAGTGACATTTGTTGACAGGTCTGTTTCCTGGTGAATTACCCTGGGACCTTTGTAGAAATTCAATTGACCACAAATAGAAGACTCCCTTTTCTGTTATTTATATGTCCGCCCTCACACTAACGCTCTGCTGTGAGAAGCTCTGAAGCATTATACTAAGTTTTGAAGTCATGCAAAATTTTTCCAACTTCATTCTTCTGAAAATAAACAGTTTACTTCAAAACTGTATGGTCTGCACTGGAGGGATGGCTGGTGTTAAAACTGCATACTGCATTTGCAGTTTGGTTTGGTTCCCAGCATCCACATGATGGCTCACAACTGTCTGTAACTTCAGATCTGTAGATACTTTCTCTCTGACATCCTTGGGATCCTGTATGCACAGGGTGCACATATATACTCAAGCGCAGACACACAGACACAAAAAGATAAGTCTTCAACAAGAAAAAAGAAAAAACAGAAAAACAACCTTTACTAGGCATAGTGGCCCACACTTTTAATCTTAGCACTCAGGAGGCAGAAGCAGGCAGATTTCTATGAATTTGAGGCCAGCCTGGAACTGCGTAAAGAGACCCTGTCTCAAAAAAAAACAAAAAAAAAAAAAACAAAAAACAAAAAAACAAACAAAAAAACCACACACACAAAAAAAACCAAAAAACCTAAACAAATAAACAAAAATTCTGTATGTTCTGACATTGTTGCAATAAAATATAAGGTGTGCACCACTATGCCTAATTTAATTTGGTTTTTTGAAGTAAGATTTCACTAAGGAGTTCAGGCTGGCCTGGGGCTTTCAGCAATCCTCCTGCCCCAGCTTCTCAAAAGTTAGGGTTGCAGGTATAAACTGTCACACCCAGGTGTATTTAGTTTTTCATGTGTCTGATTTTTAACTTTCACTTTTTGGTTGCTTGAGACAGAGTGTCACCACATAGTAGCACTCCTGGATTGCCTGGGACTTGCTGTGTAGACCTAGCAGGCCTTGGGCCTATGACAATCCTTTTTCCAGGTCCTTGGAATACAAATGCGCACCACCACACCTGGCTTTTAAATTTTCCTACTGGAGTAAATTATAAATATGCCACATAAGAATTACTTTAAATGAAGAAAAGGCCATTATTTTAAACTTCATTTAGAAGGACTTTTTACTTACTATTGTTCCCCGAGTTTATGAACATCACTAAATACTCAGAACAATAAATTAGAAGGTACAAACAAATTACAAACATAAAGACCAGGGAAAGCAAAAAACTCAACCCAGGGATCCAACAAGGTGAAGGACAACTGGAATGCTGGCAGGTCACATGGTGGCTTCTGGTGCTCTGGACCGTGGTCCTAGTCCTAGTCCTGATGCTCAGCACCAAACTGCACAGCAGAATCCCTTTCATGTTCCTAGTCCACAGAAAGATGGTTCCTGGCACAGACAAGCTCCTGCTGGCTTTGCCAGTGGCATCCAAGCTTTTCCAGACCACTCCTTCCTGTTTTGTTTTTCCTCTTTGGTTTTTTTTCAAGACAGGGTTTCTCTGTGTGGCTCTGGCTGTCCTGGAACTTGCTGGGATTAAAGGCATGCACCACCACCACTGGACTTGATTTTAATATTTTTTATCTTTTAAAATTTTTATACATGTCATAATGTACCTTGATTGTCTCCATTCCCTGCCCTGCCTCCTTTGCTTTCCCCTTTTCCCTCTTCACACTGGGTCCCCCAGTGATAGCAAAGTAGGTTAGACAGAGCCTCACCATCTTGAATAAGATCTCAGACTCCAGCTAGGGTGGTGGTGCACACTTTTCAGACCGAGGCAGGAAGATCTCTGTAAATTTGAGGCCAGCCAGGTCTAAAAAGCAAAAGCAAGTTCCAGGACAGCCAGGGAGGGCACACAGAGAAACCTCGTCTCGTAAAACAAACGAACAAAAAAGACCTTGGGCTCTGTGAACAACTTGGGAACACAAAGCCCTTAAGAAGAATGGATAACTTGAGCAGATGTTCCTTTTTCACTCTTTTAGAAACCCTTCTTTAGTGGTGGGCAATGAAGGTGCACACCTTTAATCTCAGCACTCAGGAAGCAGAGGCAGGTGGATCTCTGTGAGTTTGAGGCCAGCCTGGTCTATTGAGCAAGTTCTAGGACAGTCTCCAAAGCTACAGAGAAATTCTGTTTCACAAAACCAACCAAACAAACAAACAAAAAACAAACAAACAAACAAAAAACCCACCCTTTTTTATTATAAGAGAAAAACCACATGAAACAAATGTCACACATAATGAGGTCTCATAAAGCAAATCCCCTTGTAGTTACCTTGAAAACTTCCAGCTCAAGAGATGGAGCTTTGCCAGCTTCCCAGCCCAGCAACCTTCCTCTCTCCCCAGAGGAAATACTCATCTCTCTGTGTTTGTGTTTGGTTTGCTTGGCTTTTGGTTTTTCTGTTTTTCTTTTTTCTTTTTCTCTTTTTTTTTTTTTTTTTTTTTTTTGAGATAAGATCTCAGGTAGCCCATGCTGACTCTGAACTCTTATGTAGCAAAAGATGGTGTCTTAGTTACTTTCCTGTTACTATAGTAAATACTCTGATTGGAGCTACTCAAGGGAGAAAATGTTTCTTTTGACTCATAAGCTTGAGGTGTCACATCATAGAGAAAAAGCAGAGTAAAGAAAGCAGACTTCCTACTGCTTAGCTGCCTTCATTTTATACAATGGAGGATCCCATCCTGTCCACAATTAACATGGATCCTCTTATTATTAACCTAATCAAGATAATTCCCCCAAAGCATGCCATGCTTCCTGCCATGATGATAATGGACTAAACCTCTGAACTGTAAGCCAACCCCAATTAAATGTTTTCCTTTATAAGAGTTGCTGTGATCATGGTGTCTCTTCACAGCAGTAGAAACCCTAAGACAAAAGCCATGCATAAAGGATATCACTGCCAACTTGACAACATATAGATTCATCTGGGAGAAGTGCCTCTAGGCATGCTTTTGGGGAATTATCTTGATTAGGTAGATATGGTCCTGGAGGAGCTGAGTGTTCTACATCTTGAGCCTCAGGCAACAAGAAGTGAACTGTCTCCCACTCTGGGTGTAGCTTGAGCATATGATACCTCAAAGCTTGCCCCCACAGTGACACACTTCCTCCAATAAGGCCACACCCACTCCAACAGAGCCACACCTCCTAATAGTGCTACATTCTATAGGCCAAACGTTCAAATACATGAGTCTAGGAGGCCATATCTATTTAAACCACCACAACCTTGAATGCTTTGTGTGTGTGTGTGTATGCATGTGTGTTTTCAAGTAAGTGCAAGTGTGGTGTGTATGTGTGATGTGTGTGTATATGCATGGTTTGGTGTGTGTGTGTATATGCATGGTTTGGTGTGTGTGTGTGTGTGTGTGTGTGTGTGTGTGTGTGTGTGGTGTATGTAGTGTGTATATGTGTGTGGTATGTGTGGTCTGTGTATGTGTGTGGTCTGTGTCTGTGTGTGTGGTATGTATGTATATGTGTGGTGTGTGTGTTTGTGGTCTGTGTATATGTGTGGGGTTTGTATGGTTTGTGGTGTGTGTGTGTGTGTGTGTGTGTGTGGTATGTATGTGCATGTATGGTATTGTGTAATATGTGGTGTATGTTTATGTGTGTATGTGATGTGTATAGTGTATGGCATTATTATATATATGTGGTGTGTGTATGGTATATATGTGTGGTGTAAGTATGTGTGTATGTATATATGTGTGTGGTATGTATGATATATGTGTGTGTGCATTGTGGAATTGAATGGTATGTGTGTAGTATGTGAATGTGTGGTGTGTGTTGATGTGTGTGTATGTGATGTGTGTGGTATATGTGTGTGGTGTGTGGTATATATGTATTGGTGTGTGTGGTATATATGTATTGGTGTGTATATGTGTGGGGGTGTATATGGGGTATGTTGCATGTTTTTGTAATAAGCAGTATGTTTGGTATTATGTGATATGTATGTTTGTGGTATGTGAGTGTGATGTGTGTATGTGTAGTATGTGTGTGGTATATGTGTACAAATGGTATGAATGGTGTGTGTATACATACTCACAGGTGTCTGTGTGTGGGGACCTGAGATTGACACTGGGTTACTCAATCCCTTAACACTTTATTATCTTTCTGTGACTTTAGTTAGCCATCTTGCCCCTAAGAGCCCATCTATTCCTCTCAAGTGCTAGGATTTTAGGTGGCCAGCACACCTGCTCAGATCTTAGGTAGATGCTGGAGACCTGAACTGCAGTCCTCATGACTGCCCTTCAAGCATTTCCTCTGTGAGCCTTCCTCCTAGCTTGAACTCTTGACTGTCCTGCCTTTACCTCTGCAGTGCTGAGATCATAGAGACATGTCACCACACTCAGCTCCAGCCTTCCTTTATCGATCTCCTTTCCTCAGATGTCTTTAGTTTTCCCACTAGAATATGAGATGTAGACTGGAATTGAAGCCTGCAGAGCATCTACCACTGTAGCACACTGCCAGCCCTTTCTTTTTTCTTTATTTTGACACAGCTCTGGGAGGCTGAGATTATATGTTTGGGCCATGAACCCAGTCAGACCATCAGCATTTTGATTAAAGTAATCTCTCTCCCTAGGGTGGAGACTCTACCAATCCAGGCCAGTTGGGGTGCTCCCTTAGGCTCCGCCAGGGTCAGTCAGAAAAGATGTTCTCTTTCCCCTCTAACTCCAAAAGTTTTTATTTTATTCTTGATGAGCCTCACTGTGTAACCCTGGCTGCACTGGAACTTCCTACATATAAAGACAAACAAATGTAGGCTCTGAGCTGCCCATAGCTGTCTTGCTTGGACTCACTCAACAAGTGACCCAAAAATGACAAGCAATCTTGTCATAAAGGTAGAGAGAGCAAGGGACAGGGTCCTTCTGATGTGATTAAAGTCTCTGCATGCAGCCACTCCCAAAGCCCTCAGCGTGACAAGCTCAGGGGTATAAGGATCCCAGAACTTGGTGGGCCTCCCTTTGTGCTCTGAGTTGTTGAAACAGGCTATACTGGCTTCACTTCCTAGCAAAGTCCTACCTGACTGGACCGGTGTTTGCGTGATTGTTTAAGTAGCTGTTTTTTGTAGTCTTAGGAAACCAGACTGCAGGGGAATGAATGCAGATTGATGATGGAGAGCTCAATGATGCTGGTAAAGTAACAACACTGGCTCCCTGCAGCACAGCAGGAGCAGCCTGGTGAGGCCATAGGTAATTACAAGGGTGCACAGCACAGATGGCTGGCACCTGGCTGCAAAGACAGGTGTGGTTTTGAAGCCTGGCTCTATGGGCAATCCAGGCGACCTTAGGCAATTTGCTCCAAGTCTGGGTTTCAGTCTTGTCAGGCACACACTCCTATTGTAAATCAACACTGCCCTGCTGGCTCTGATACCCAGTGAGAAAATGAAGGTCCCCTTCCAGGTCTGGCCAGGATTTCCTCCATTCTGCTCTGTGGGTGCCCATGCACTCCGTAGCTGTGGTGTGCCTAGGGCCCGGATCCCTGGATCCCTGGACCCTCTTAGAGTGTTTGTTCCTCCCCACAGAGATCTCTGCTTCTCTGCGCAGCAGTGTTTGCAGAGAATTACAACTAGCACTGAGGCTGGGAATCCAGCTTGGCTAGTGGAATGCTTGCTTAGCATGCAGGAAGCCCTGGGCTACGAATGAAAAATGACATGACTGCTCCTAGGTATGTGGTTGAGGAGAAAAGTGTTATTGTAGATGTGAGGGAGCAAACAGCAAGAAACATCTGGAAGGTTCCAGACTGAACCGGAACATGGGGATGGGGGAGGGAGGAAGAGAAGAAGGGGACAGAAGCAGACCAAGAGAGAGAGAGAGAGAGAACCAAGAGAAACCAGGAGCCAAGAACACAGTGCCAAAATGGTTGTTTTATGAGAAAGAGAAGCTGGGGGAAGGGAATGCCCATGCCAGTCCCTGGGAGGGAAAGGTTTAGGGGAGGGGGTGGAGTGAGAAGTGCTGGGAGGAGTCACAGGAGCTGAGTGGGACTTGTCCCAGGTTTCTTTTAAGACTTAACAGGTTTGATCCCCTACCACCACCACAAGCCTGTCACCCCAGCACTTGGGAGGAGGAGGCAGGAAGATGAAGAGTTTAAACTCCTCCTGGTTACATAGCCAGTTTGAAGCCAGCCTGGTCTACATGAAATGAAAGTTCATCTAAAAACAAAGAAAGCAAAAGCAAAAGGCTACAGCTAGAACCCAATGGTAAAGGAATGCAAAAAAAAAAAAAAAAAAAAATCCTGCCACTTCCACTTGGGAGGCTGAAGGATAGAGTTCAAAGCCAGCCTAAAGCTACACACTGAGTTCAGAACTGGAAAGACCACTCTGATGGGAAAGTTACTATTACTCTGTAGATGGAGAAAATGACCAGTCATTTGGAAGCCGGACAGCCAGTTAGCCTGGAGTTAGCAGAGCAGTGAACTGACTCCCAAGAGTTGTGGATGGCCACCAGCACAAGGCAAGACCTACAGGCAGAACTGAGGGCAAGTGTCTCTGACATCCAGACCACGTCAGCGCTGGGTTCTACCTCCAGCAGCAGGAGGGGCACAGGCAGACCCCCACCCCACTGAGGGGGCTCTAGCCAGCTAGAACATAGCAAACATGGCTCTGCCAGGTCTTGCCCTTGCCTCCCATTCCCTCTGTCTTGCTAAAAAACAAAAACAAAAAACTGGTAGATTACATTCCTAAAGCTAGCAACCAAGGTCTATTCCCTTATTTGACCACTTCCTCTTTCCTAGGCTGACTACCATGTGTTGTGGAATATTTCTTTACACTATGTGAAGATGTACCACTGTGATTGGTTTAACAAAAAGCTAAATGGCCAATAGATTGGCCTGAGGTACAGGCAGGACTTCTGGACAGAGACAGCTCTGGGAAGAAGAAAAAAGTTGCCTGCCAGATGTTGAGGAGGCAGGATGGAAGTACAGAGTAAAGGTAACTGAGTCATATAAAAGAAAGTAGATTAAAATATATGGGTTAATTTAAGTTAGAAGAGCTCATGAGACAAGACTAAATTTTAGGTCAAGCTTTCATAATAAGTTTCCATGGTTTTTTCTTTCTTTTTCTTTTTCTTTTTCTTTCTTTCTTTTTTTTTTTTTTTTTTTTTTTTTGTGAGCTGGGAGCCAAAGAAAAATCCACCTACAACCAAAGTCCAGCTATCAAAGTGTTGAAGTTCAGCAATCAAAAGCCCCCTTTCACTCACCTAATTAACAATCCCAATTAAAATTGAGTGCCTCATTCTAACTCACAGTTTCCCTTTTACCTTTATAAACCACCATTTTCCTATGGGCCACATCTGTTTCCTCTCTCTCAGAGGCAGTCCCTGTGCCTCAGGGACAAATATTATCCCTGCCTTGCTCCATGTTCCCTTCCCCTTCTCCTCATCCTGTCTCCTGTCTTTGTCTCTTATTCCCTACCCTTTGTCCCTCTGGGGTAAATAAATCTTTGTGCTGAGAACTTGGTGTTGGGGTATCCCGAGTTGATGCCAGGCCTTTCACTCCCCCATCTCTATTCCTCTGGCCAGGTGGAAGGAGTAGGTGAGGTGTAATGATCCATAGTGATCTTGAGCAAGGGACTTTGGCAGCCTTTGTACAAAGGCAGCAGTTTGTTGGTTGGTTGGTTGGTTGGTTGGTTTGATTTTGTTTTTCAAGACAGGGTTTCTCTGTAGATTTGGAGACTGTCCTGGAATTTACTCTGTAGACCAGGCTGGCTTCAAACTCACAGAGATCTGTCTGCCTCTGCCTCCCAAGTGCTGGGATTAAAGGTGTGGCCACCACTGCCGGGCAAAGGCAGCAGTTTTCAGTTGCACCCAGGAGAAAGGTCACAGCAGTAACTGTGCTTGCCCTCACTCGCTTGCTTTGCAATTCCTCTCCTCTGTGAGAGTCCGCTGTTGCTCCTGCCTTCAGTTACAGTGTTTGGAGTATGATAGTCACCAGCCTTGCATTCTTGACTTTTCAGTTAATTTGTGTTGTATATGTGTGTAGTCTATGTCCATGTGGAGGCTGGAGGATGACACTGGCTGTTCTGCTCCGTCACTCTCTGCTTTATTCCCTTGAGAAAGGGTCTCTCACTTATATTTGAGGTAGGCTGCCAGCCACCAGCCCCAGAGTCTTCCCACACAATGCTGATGACATTCCAGGCACTGCTGTGCTTTACATGAGTTGTGAGGATTTGAACTCAAGGCCTCATATGTGCAGCGCAGCAATCACTAGTACCCCCTAGCTGCCTCCTATGATATAGGTGATTGTCTGAATATTTTATTTTATTTTTGTCAGTCTTCCAGGAACAAAATGAAGCACAGCTTCTTCCCATCTCAAAGTTCACGGAGCACAGGCCTGTGGCTTTGACAGGAAAGAGCAGTCATTCTTCCTAAAACAAAAGTTTGTTTCACCAGGTGAGACGGTGCATGCTGGGGCCACGATCTTGGACTTCACAGTCTCCAGAAGCCTGAGCCAAATAAGCTTTCATTCCTATAATTTAGCCAGTCTTAGATTTTTTTTTTTTAAATTATAACAACACGATTAGGTTATCAATCAAGGAAATTGCAACTCCGTAATTACTGTAATCTCTTCTCCCATCTCTCCCGTCCCCACTAGATGTCTTGCTGTATCCTGTGGTTCCAGGAGGCCCCAGCTGAGCCCATGGGCTACTGAGTCAGCCTTGGCCAGGGGGGATGGGCAGCTGAGAGGCCCTGACTCAGTGCCTGATGAGCTGCACGCTGCCTGGAAAGCTAATAAGCTTTGGAGGCAAGACGTCCTTCTTGTGACGTGGGTTGTGGCTGTGAGTGGGTGGGGATGAATGAACTGGAGTGGAAATGTTCCTGGAGCACTTATGAAGCTAAGAGGTACTGTGAGCAGGAGGGGACCATCACGGGTAGTCACTGCAAAAGGCTGCCAATGTGGACATGAGCTTAACACTGAGGGCAGCCCAGACCTGGTGGTGAGACTAGTTGCTGTCCCCCACTACCCACAGGAGCCCCTGTCCCGCTTTTGCTTATGTCTCTGCCTCAGAGTTATGTGGGGAGCCTTCCTCCCAGGCCCTCCCTCTAGTCTTCCAGCCATTCTAATTTTTGAGAAGCAGAAGGAGGTGAGAGTGGGAGTCCAGCTCCCTGGTAGGCCCTCTCTCTCTCCTCTCCACAGCCCACCCCAAACTTAGTCATAATAACTCATGTCTTTGTCACTTGCAGGGGAGGGGAAGCACAGAGGAAGAAGCCAGGATTGGGGGCTGGGGCAGGAGAAGGATGAAAAGAGATGGAGACAGGAGAACCAGGAGAAAGTGGCTTTAGGACCATCCCAAGCTGTGCTGATTTCAACACAGAGTCTGCTCTGTGCCCCGATGCCTCCAACTAGGGGATGTAGACTTAGAAATAAGTAGGACATTATCATTGTTCTCAGGGACACCAAAGTCTTCCCTGGGAGGCAATAAGAAAAATGGTTAAGAGCGGGCTTTGTGGAGCATGCCTATAATTCTAGCAACTCAGGAGGCAGAGCTGGGAAGATATTGTAAATAGGAGACCAGCCTGGGCTACACAGTAAGTTCTAGGCAAGCCAGAGCTACATACAGAGATACTGTCTCAACAACAAGAATAAAAGGTTAGTTATAGACTGTGCTAGTGCCCTGGCTTAAGGACAGCCTGGAGAAGAAAGATCTCAGTGATAGAGAAAAGGAAAGGAAATTTCTAAGGCAGATCTTTAGCCCTGCCTGGTGCAGCAGGCTGGGCAGATAGGTTTGAAGGATGGTCAGAGCAGTCTCTTGGAGGCAGGGAGTTTGGTTCTTGTCTTTCTGGGTTTTGCATGTGTGCTAGCTAAGTTTTGTGTCAACTTGACACAAGCTAAAGTCATCTGAGAGAGAGAGATCCTCAATTCAGAAAATGCCTCCATAAAATCAGGCTGTAGGCAAGCCTGAACTGCATTTTCTTAACTAATGATATTCTTAACAATGGGCCCAAGCCGGGCATTGGTGGCACCCGCCTTTAGTCTCAGCACTGGAGAGGCAGAGGCTGGCAGATCTCTGTGAGTTCGAGGCCAGCCTAGTCTACAGAGCTAGTTCCAGGACAGGCTCCAAAGCAAGACAGAGAAACCCTGTCTCGAAAAACAAAACAAAACAACAACAACAAAAACAACCAAAAAAAAAAAAAAAAAAACAACAACAACAAAAACTAAACCAAAAACAAAAAACAATGGGCCCAGCCCATGGTGTGTGGGTGCCACCACTGGTGGTCCTGGGTTCTGTAATAAAGCAGGTTGAGCAAGCCATGAAGAGCCAGCCAGTAAGCAGCACTCCTCCGCGGCCTCTGCATCAGCTCCTGCCTCCAGGTTCCTGCCCTGCTTGAGTTCCTGTCCTGACCTCCTTTGATGATATGGAAGTGTGAGCCAAATAAGCCCTTTCCTCCCCGAGTGGCTTTGGACATGGTGTTTCATCATAGCAATGGGAACCCAAACTAAGACAGCATGCCAGCTGATAGTGCTGGTAGCTTTCCTGGCAAGAAGTATCCTGTCAGTAAGGGCCATTTTCTGCACTAGGAGACAGCCAGTCAGAGCAGCTTGAAGTTAGGTGACCTGTCTAGCAAAGCCACCTGGGCGGCATCACAGGCATTCACCAATGTGTAGATGGCCAGCTGTTTGACAGGGACAGAATGGGAGGTGGCAGAAGCACAGGAGGGTAAGGTCATTCCGAGTGAGAGTTCAGCATGCGCAAAGGCAGAGGAACAAGTAGACCGGCTGAGATATTGAAGGCCAAACCAGTGTCACATGGATATGCTGGATGGAAGAGGTTGGACAGCCTGGCAGTTCTAAACAATTTGCATTTTTTTGTTTGTTCATTTTTGACCAAAGGTCTTATGTTTCCCAGACTGGCTTTGAACTTGCTGTGTAGCTGTAGCTGAGGGTGACCTTGAACTTCTGACCCTCTTGCCATTCCTACCTCCCAAGAATTTGGATTAGAGCATGCATCACCACACCCAATTTTGTGAGATGCTGGGGACTGAACGTAAGGCTTCATACATATTAGATAGTCACTCTACGAATTCACCTGCTTCCCAACCCTGTTTTTATGTTTGTTTTAGATTTATTTATTTAATTTTATGTGTATGGGTGTTTTGCCTGCCTGCATGTATGGAGGTCAGAAGAGGGCATCAGAGACACCTGGAACTGAAGCTACCGACAGTCATTAGTTGCCATATGGGTGCTGGGGACTGAACTCAGGTTGTCAGGCTTGGTAGCAAGCACCTTTATCTGTTGAGCCACCTTGTCATCTATTTTTATTTTAAATTCTTTTTCAATCGTGTGTAGACATATGTGTATGTGAGTATGTGCAATGCCTGCAGAGGCCTTTGGCCTCTGAAGTTGGAGTTCCAGACTATTATGATCTGCTGAAGTGGTGCTGGAACACAACTCCAGTGCTCTCACCAGCCCTATTTATTGATTCATTTATTTTGATAGCAGGTTTCAATATGTATTCCTGACTGGTCTTAAACTCTTGATCCCCCAGCCTCACACTTCTGGGTGCTAGGATTATGACATGCACCACCATTCATGGCCACCCCAGTCATTTTTGCAAACATGCATCTGGCTGGCAGGGCCAGCCAGACCAACTCTGTTCAGACATGCAAAATTAGGACTCAGCTGCTACTGAAGTGAAGGGGGAAAAGGACCATCAGCAACATATGGTCAAAGGGACTGTCTCTGAGTATTGGGCACACAGACCCAGAGACCAGCTGAAAGCCAAGCCCATTTCCTCCATGTCAGCATTTGAAATTAGGAAGAAAGTATGGTCACTAGGGAAGCCCATGGAGGAATAAGCATAGAACCTGAAGTTGGGAAAGCTGCATGTGTGCTCTACAGTGCCAGCTTGTGGTCCTGAGAAAGTCACCCAGCTCTGAGCTCCTCCGCCCCTACATCTGTCACCAGAAATCCTATTGGCTCCCAAAATCAGACCCATTTTAAAACTGCTACACAAACTTTAGTTACCATAACCTTGCACAAAAAATAAACTCTCAGCAAGGCGACTCTGGAAGCAGGCTCATGGCATTCCACTTGCCATTTGGCACCAAGCAGGTTGGAGAGTCATTGGATGATACAGCAAGTGAGCAGAGGAGCCAGAGCATGAAGACATCTAAATGATGGATGCCTGGTACTGTCAGCAGCGCCAGACAAGACCCAACTTAATGCTGTGCTTCTAGCTTAGGGTGTACCTTGGAGTACCATGTGTGAAACAGTGTCTGCGGTGTTCCAAGGGCAGCCCAGTGGTGTAAGAGGTAGCTGCATGAGCCAGAGTGACAAAGGACAGTGGGAGAAGGAGACAAATATCCAGGTGGGTCATTTGCCTGCGGACTGGAGAGCAGACTGGATTTCTTCTTCTATTCATTGTTCGTTCGTTTGCTTGTTTTCAATCACATTTTGCTTGTTTATTTCTTGTGTGTCCAGGTGTGTGTGTGCTTGTGGAAGTCAGAGGACAATCTTTGGGAGTCGTTTCTCTCCTGACAATCAGGAGGGTCTTGGGGATAAGAACTCTTGTCAACCTTGGCTGTAATTCCCCACCAAAAGTCATCTTGCTGGCACCTGGTTTTGCTTCCTCATTGTTGGGAGTTTGTTTTCAAGACAGGGTAGCCCAAGCTGGCTTCCTACTCACTATGAAACCTAAAATTACCTTGAACTTTTGGTCCTCCTGCCTCTATCTTATGGATAAACGAGGACTATAGATGTACAACACCAAGTCTGGACTATGTAGTGGTGAGGCTCAAACCCAGGGTGTCCTGGATATCAACAGAGTTGAGAGTTCTCATGTAGACGAGGCTAACCTTGACCTTCCTCCATAGCTGAGAATCACCCTCGACCTTGAACTCGTGATTCTCCTATTGCTTCCATTTTCCCAGTTCTTTCACCCACTTGTGGTCTCAGCACTCAGGAGGCAGAGGCAGGAAAATCAGGCCTGTTTCAGCTACATAATGAGTTTGCTATGCTGATATTTACATATCATAAAATACATTCTTTTAAAGTATACAGTTCAGATGGTGGTGCACACCTGTCATCCTAGCACTTAGGAGTTAGAGACAGGAAGATCAGAAGTTCAAGGCCATGCTCAGTTAGGTAGCCATTTTAAGGCCAGCCTATGTTACGTGAGACTCAAAAAACAAATTGAAACTGAAGCATAGAGTTTAATGGTTTCTGAGAGTGTTCACCATGATATTAATCCACAATAACAGTTTAGAACATGTCCCTCATCCCATGAACAGCCACCTTCTTTCCCACCTCTCCATCTAATCTCCAGAATTGGGAAAACAAGAACCTGTTTTCTCTATAGAGATTTCATCTGAAAGAGCAGCCAGTGCTCCTGAGAATCTAACCTTGTATCTTTGTGATGTTTTAAACTTTTTTTTTGAGACAGGGTTTCTCTGTGTAGTCCTGGCTGTCCTGGAAAACACTCTATATACCAGGCTGAACTCACAGAGATCTGCCTGCCTCTGCCTTCCAAGTGCTGGGATTAAAGGTGTGTGCTACCATGCCAAACAGATCATCATCATTATTATTATCATCATTATTATTGTTGTTGTTTATTTTACATGTTTGGGGTCTTGCCTACATATATGTCTTCATGTCATTTAGGAGGCATGCCTGAGCCCTTGGAAGCCAGAATAGGATGTTGTGTCCCCTAAAACTTGAGAGAACTTGAATAATGACAGTAGTGAGTGCCCATGTGAGTGCTGAGAATCCAGCCAGGTCCTGGAAGAGCAATCCTTGCCATGAACTGTGGAGCCATCTCTCCAGCACCCTCTCCAACACTTCTTTGTTTTATTTTGGGGTTTTGTTTTTAGAGTTGTATTTTATTTTCAGGTGTGTGTGTTTAAGTATGTGGGTATGCAAACAGTATGTGTGTGCAGGTGCCCAAAGAGCCCAGAGGTATCAGATCCCCTGGACTGGAGTTACAGGCATTTGTGAACCACCCAGTGAGGGTGCTGGGAACTGAACTACAGTCCTTTGTAAGACAGCAAGCACTCTCAACCATAGAGCTATCTCCCTAGACCCTACAGTTTGTTTTTTGTTTGTTTATTTGTTTGAGGCAGGATTCTAGTTTGTAGTCCAAGCTGGCCTTGAATTCCTGACCTTCCTCCCTTGTCCTCTTCTGAGTGCTCCACATTGAGCTCCAGGCAATCTTTCTCCCTAATAAAGTGTTCAAACCTTAATGCCAATTGGATTGTACTCTTGATGCTGACTATAAAGGGCCATGATCACACCCCTTTATTTTTTCCTGCCTATGGATGGGATAGTAAGAAAGAAGCACCCAGGAGATTTCCCCAGGATCCATTCTTGCTCCTTTCCATTACCTTAAGGAACGAGCAATGACTCACCCCCTCTAGACTTGAGACCAGTCACCACAGCTGATCCTGCAGGGAGGGAAGCCTAGCCAAGTGGAAGGCTCAGCCTCAACTGAGCAGAGTCATCAAAAGCCAGTGCTGGTGGTAGAGTGACTGGCTAGCATGTAGAAGGCCCTGGATTCTACTCCAGTGCTGCAAACCAACGAGAACCCATACAAATTAAAGCCAGTGCTGTCTGGTGTCATAGAGAAGAGCCATCAGCCACCAGGTGCAGAGTGTCCCTTCTGTGTGTGGAAGAACTCAGAGGCTCTGGGTATGAGCTGAAGGAAGAGCTGCTCAGTGATGTCTGAGCAGGCTGCAGCTGCAGTGGCAATCTATTCAGGGCAAAAATCTCACCTTCAAATGACAAGGAAGAACTAGGAAACAGCTGTGGCAAGTTTGTGACAGCTGGTCGAGATGCTTTGGTCATCTGTTATCTGATGCTTAGGCATTTGGAGTCTACCAGAACCTGGAAGTAAATATGGATTATTTCTTCAGAGGAAGGTAAGAAGCAGTTTGAAGAGAGCAAGACTTAGGACCAGGAAGCTGGGTGTGGTGGTGCTGCCTCCTGAGTGCTTGTGCTGGGCTACTGGGCAAAGTTGGTTAATCCCAGCACTTAGGAGGCAGGGGCAGGTGGATCTCTGTGAGTTCCAGGACAGTCAGGGCTACATAGAGAAACCTTGTCTCAAAATGCAACGCAAGCAACCAACCAACAAAACAAACAAACAATTATAATGTAAAAAATAAAAACAAAACACAAACAAACTAGGATTTCAAGCTGGAGAGATAATGGTTAAGAACACCGGATGCTCTTCCAGAGGTTCTGGGTTCAATTCCCAGCAACCACATGGTGGCTCACAACCACTTTAACTCCAGTTTCAGGCTTTCTTGGGGACAAGGCATGCAATTGCTGCACAGACATACATGCAAGTGAAACACCCATACACACAAGATAAAATTTTTAAAGGTTTATTTATCTGTGAGTGCTTTGGATGCATGTACACCTGCCCACCAGAAGAGGACACTGGATCCCATTATAGATGGCTGTGAGCCACCATATGATTCTGGGACTTGAGCTCATGACCTCTACAAGAACAGAATAGCCTGTGCTCTTAACTGCTGAACCATTTCTCCACCTACTAAAAAAACATTTTAAAAAAGAAACATAACAATCAAAAACCTAGGACCCTCTACTGTGATGTATATCATAGGTATACTTGGCCTTGGCATCCTTGGCATACACTGTGGAAAGCCATCACCTTATAGGACCAGCAAGTTCTCTAGTGTCAGGTGGCAGAGCTTGTACCACATATGCCAGGTGCAGAGTTAGTTTTCTTTTGCTCAGCTACAGAGCTGGGAGCATTTTTTTTTTTTTTTAAAGACAGAGTCCCACAATAGCCTCAAAAGAACTGTGTAGTGAAGAATGGCCTTGACCTTATGATCTTCCTGCCACCACATCACAAGTGACACTATTATAGGCCTGTACCACCTTGCTTTGCACATGCTAGGCAAACACTCTTCTACCTGAGCTATATCCCTGTCCCCAGAACTTTTAGATATCTGGAAAATGGGTTGGAACATTGTATCTGAAATCAAAATAACCCTCAAATTCCTGGGGACTTGCAAAGCGCTGTGCCTTTTTGGCAGTGGGAGATGGAAGGTATATTGTCATGCACTTTGGACATGTTCATAGTACCGGTCCCAGAGCCCTTATTGAGATGTCAAGCCTTGGTATTTTCACAGAGTCTCTGTCACATTTAGGGTACTTGTTCATTTCTGTTCCTTGGCCCCTGCAGCATGATGTTGTCAGTATAAAGTGGAGTAGTGTGGTGTCTTGGGAAACAATGAAGTGTTAGAAGTCTAAGAAGTGAACAGCTGTCAAAAGAGCTAACAGCATCCCATGACAAGATGGAGCAGGCGTCTGATGACTCCAATGGATAAGAGCAGTTTCTGATCTTTTCTGCTCCCTAGAATAGAGAATAGACATCTGTCAGCTAAATAAGTGCATATCAGGTGTCAGGGATGGAATTTATTTTCTCTATCAATGGACCACATCAGAAATAGCAGCTGCAACTGGAGTCACCACATAATTAGGTTTATGGAAATCCATTGCCATTCTCTAAGACCCAGCTGCCATCTTCACTGGCCAGGGTGAAGAATAAAATAGGAATTTAGTAAAAGCGTTGCCCCAGAGTCTTTCAAAGCCACAATGGTGGGTATTTTGAATTTGAGGGGTAGATTATTGGCTATTTTTAAAAATTATTTTGATTTTACACATATGGGTGCTTTTGCCTACATGGGCACTATACATGGGCAGGGCTCACAGAGGCCAGAAAAGGGTGTTAGATCCTCTAGAACTGGAGTTACAGATGGTGGTTAACTGCTATGTGGGTGTTGGGAACTGAACTTGGATCTTCTGAAAAAGCAGCCAGTGCCTTTAACCACTAGGTCATCTCTCTAGTTCCCCTTTCTCTTTTGAGATTGGGTCTCATGCTGCCCTGGCTGCCCTTTGTAGAGAGCTGCGAAGTGCCACGCCTTAAAGATGGCGCTGGCTTCTGCCTTCCACCTCCCCAAGGGTGAGCACTCTCTGGCGTAAACAAGCCCTTATTTGGTTAAGTCTGTTTAGCCTGTCTGCTTCCACATTAGAGTAGCCTATCTGCAGGGTCCAAGTAGCTCACTGGGGTTGGTTAGCGCAAGGGGATTTAAGCCTGTGCAGGGGTCAGGCCAGAAGGATCCTGATTAAAACTGCATGAAGAAGATCTTCCTGGAGTCCCGTCTTCCTTGCTGACAGGGGTAGGCACATACAGCCCTTGAACTCACTATGCTGAAGATGACCTTGCATTTCTGATCTCCTCCTGCCTCAACCTCTGTAGTGCTGGGATAGGTGATGTATATCATCCTTGGCTAACTCATGTGGTGCTGGAGATGAAACTCAGGGCTTTGTGTATGCAAGGCAAGCACTCTGCCAACTTAGCTGCAGCCTCAGCCCCTTGTCTGTTTTGTTGTTTTTCTTGTTGTTGCTAGAGACAGAATCTTACTTTTAGCCCAAACGAACCCAAAACTCACTATGTAGCCCAGACTGGCCGTGAACTTCAGGTGATGCTCCTGCCTCATCCTCCCTTTGGTGCTAGGATTAAAGGCATGAGACACCACAGCAGCTTCCTTTAATATTATCAATATCTCCAGTTCCTCGGAGAAAGCCTGATTTCTTTTGTTGATCAATCAGGAGTTTCCACTTGGCTTTGCTCATTGTCAGATCTCTTACTCTGCCAAACTGAGAGTCAATGTAGTAATTTCTGCCAGTGCCTGGGACATCTATTCCAGGCATGTAACTAGAGGCATTGAAATAAATAGGTTTGGAGAGCCACAGGGCCTGCTATAAAGCCATTTCAGTCAAGTCCATTGATTAGTTGATCCATCTTAACACTGCTCTGACAGTAGATCCCAGCGGAATCCTGGTCAACAAAAAATCCTATTAACCCAGAGCCATTGCCTGCTTATCACCAAATGGCCCAATACTGAGCTTCTGCTGCATATAGTCGTCCTGAAAGATGGGCTTAGACCCCAGGAGAAAGACTGAGTCAGATTCACTGGTCAAGCCTGTGTTGTTGCCACCTCTTTGTGCGTGTACAAGCATGCATTAGACATTAAAGCCAGGGCCTCAACACATGCTAGACGAATATCCCACTAAGCTATATTCCCAGCTCCATTATCCTTTCCTGGGAATATCCAGGCTCCATTTCTTCCAGGGCTCTGGAGTAGTGACTGATTCATGCTTGGAAATTGGGAGATAGACTGTCCTAACAATCATCGTGGAGAAGGTCAGACTCTTATGTACCATATCTGAAGGATTTTATTTGTTCAGTTTTCAGTGCCAGATTCTATGCACACTGGGCAATTGCCATACTACTGAACTGTACCCCCAGCCCATGCAGTTTTTCATGTTTGCAAATCAAGTGCAAACAAAGTCAGCAGGCAGGCTGCTGTTTGTCCTAGGGACCCTGTGACGAACTGGGCACATCATTTTCTGCAGCTGAGACTATCCTAGTGACTGCCCTAGCTCTGTCTACCATAAAAATCCACTTGCTTCCCTTTCCAAAAGAATGTTGGGCTTTGTTCCTACCACCCCAAAATCTACACTCCCTATTAAGTAGGGGAAGTCACTCCAACTACCACCAGCAGCTCCCACCAAGGGCTGATCAAGAATTCAAGCATTTCCTCTTCCAAGGGATTTCTTAAGGCCTTACTTTTCCAAGAGGCCAACTTTTAATATGAGGGGAGCCATGTAGATGTTGGGGGTTAATTTTATTTTGAAAGCAACAGGAAGCAATAGTTGAGTAGATGGATGAGGTTTACATTTTCACAGGACTGCTTCTGCTATTTGGTAGAGAATATATTAGAAGAGGCCAGCTAGGAGTGAGGGAGGATAAATGATTCTCAGATGCAGCGATGCAAATGGATGTTAGGGTCCTGGAAAGGATGGAGTAGTGGGTATCCACAAGAGAGATGTATGGAAGCCTTAGCATGCCTTGGGCAGGGCAGATAAGTAGGTGATATGTGGACATCAGGAAAAAAGAGTTCATGGCTATAAATAGGATTGACTTTTGTTTTGCCTATATGTATGTCTGTGTGAGGGTGTTGGATCCCTTGGAACTGGACAGTTGTGAGCTGCCATATGAGTGCTGGAAATTGAAATTGGGTCCTGTGAAAGAACAGCCAGTGCTTCCAATGCTGAGCCACCTCTCCAATCACCAGACTCCATCTTTTTTAATGATTTTACTGGGGCTGAAGAACAGACAGGTTAAGAGCCAGAATGAATGGAGTAGGTCAACATTCTGTTCCTTAGAAGAGACCAGAGACAAAAGCAGCCTTCTCCAGACATTTGGATGATGCCAATTATAAAGCTCTCTCTCCAAGCACCTTGTCTGAGGAAGCAGTTTAGACTCTTCGGCCTGGAGCATGCTCGGTGAGCAGGCAGCAAGGAGAATTCAAGTCTAGGGACATCTGTCCACAGATGCTTCATGCTGCCCCTGAAATTACACTCTTCAAAGCCAGGAACACCTTGTTACCTTTGCACATTTACCCAAACCTGAGAGCACAGTCATCAGCCCTTTGTGTCAATGAACAAAGTAGGACCCAAGCTACTGGCCCTGATTGTGCTCAACAATAGCAGGGATGAGGCTTGGAGGCAGAGCTCCGCTCTGCACTGGTGAAGTCTCTTCAAATGTCCTTCCTTTCTGCTTGCGTCAAGCCTCCAGCATCTTCCCAGTGTCTTAGTGTTTCCCCTGCCCCAAATCTTCTAAATGGATGGAAGGAGCCATAATCTTCAGAATTAAATGAGGTTTTAACTCAACTGAGCCCAGCAAAATGGCGACTTTGCTGTTGGGATTTCACTAAGAAAAAGGATTTGCTACTCAGTTACAAGGAGTGGATTCAACTCTCTGTCCCATGTCCCTTTTTGGTTCTGCCTTTGGTTTGTTTTGCTTCAATGGGAATATTGGCAACTTACAATTGCATAAGGGAATATTGGTAAGTTACAATTGCATACCTTTACAACTACAAAGTAACTTTATGACGTGTGTATTCATCCAGTGTAGAATCATTACATTAAGCTAATTACCCATCACTTCAGAAGTACCCTGCCTGTGACATTATCTTTTAACCATTATCTCTCCAGGATCTTCTCTGGTCCTCAGTCTCAGGTAACCATCACACTGTGATCTGTTCTAGAAACCTCATATAATTGTTACATGTAATGAGGTTTGTCTGTGTTGTAAGTTTCCCTGCTCTTAAGACTAGGTTGCATTGCAGTATGTACATATGCATTACAGTATATTGTATACTATAATCATATACATATATATGTATATATACATATGTATACATATGTATATATATGTATGTATAATCATATACATATGATGGGAGATGTTATTCTGTAAATATGTTTCTCATACTGGTTAATGAATAAAGCACTGTTGGCCAACAGGAGCATGATAGGCGGGGCTAAGAGACAAGGAGGAAAGAGGAAGGAGTAAGGAGGAGTCAGCATGTAGAGCCTGGAGAGAGCAGCAGGCAGGCCCACTGCTCTCTGATAAGATGACCCATGTGGAAATACTTAGATAAGTAGAAATGGGTTAATCATTAAGATAGAGCTAGACAGTAAGAAACTAGTACCTGGCCAACAGCCTTATATCAAATACAACGTCTCTGTGTATTACTGGGGGCTGGCATGGCAGCGGGACTAGGTGGCAGGTGGGAAAAACAACTACACATACATACACATACATACACATGTGTATATACATATCTTGTATATACACACATAGTAGATGGCCACTCCATATCTTGCTCATTCTGATCAGTGCTGCAATAAACTCAGGGAGCAGATATCGCTTTGAGATATAAATGTCACCTTGCCCTTGGATATAAATTCAGAAGTGAGGTTGTTGGGTCATATGGTAATTCTAGATGTTTTTAATCAAGTAATGTTGCCTCAGCTTTTCAGCTGGGGCTCACACTCATTTTGGGGTGGGTCTCAGCCATGGACAGGATAAGGCAGCTTGGGGACTCAGGCATTTCTATCTGACCTTGAACAGTTTTTCTCTGGAGCTCTTGCTTGATTGACAACCTTCTTGTCAAGCCTGCATCGCTGTCAATGGCTCTCTTCCTACCACTTATCTTCCTCTGTTCCCATGTACACTATTTAGCCTGCTCTCCATCTCAGCCTCTTCCCTGAACAAACCCATGCTTGTGGCACCCCACTTCTTCATCTTTCACACAAGGATAGCAGAATTTTGTTGCTTCAAGGGTTAATAATAAAACTTGCCTGTCTCTTCCTGTGTCCTGGCACTAAGTTCCATATTTATTTACATATTATTTTTTATGTGCATTGGTGTTTTGCCATGAGTGTCCAGTCTCCTGGAACTGGAGTTACAGACATCTGTGAGCTGCCATGTGGATGCAGGGAATTGAACCCACATCCTCTTGAAGAGCAGTCAGTGCTCCTAACCACTGAGCCATCTCTCCACCCCTTATTTATTTTTGAGACCTCATATCTCAGCTTGGCCTCAAATGGACTGAGTAGTTAGGAATGACCTGGAACTTCTGATTCACCTGTATTTTCGCAAATGCTGGGACTACAATGGTACACTCACACTTCTGGCCCATGCTCTGTTAGGAAGAGAACTTAGAGCTTCCTGAATGCTAGGCAAGTATTCTACCAACCAAGCTACATCCCTAGCCCATTGGGTTAATTTTCTATCTGCTCCTTCAAATCCACTTTCTATCCTCATGTGCTCTGCCCTGGGCCCCAGAAGGATGGTTTTCAGACTGTATTGTCAGGGAAAGATCAGAAGGCAGCGTGTCAGAAGGCTCAGCTTATTGTTCCTTGTATCTCCTGCCTGCCGCGTGCCTGCCAGTTCTTTCTGGGTTCTGCTATCTGGTCAGCTCAGGTCTACACATGGGAATGGCATTGAGATGTTGCCAGCACCAGACACTGCTGCAGCATCCTTCATGGACTCCCCCTCAGTGGTATCCACACCTTAGTAAACAGACAGGCCCTTTATTAAAGTCTCTCTCTGCTTTCTCACTTGCTCCTTCTGTTTCCTCCAGACACCCTGATTGATCCAATCAATAAGCATCATCTTACCTGCTGCAGGCATTCTAGGAGGCACCTCCAGCCACAACAAAGTTCAGAGGAAGCAAAGGAGATAATTCCTTCATGCTGTCTTTGCAAGGAGCAGGAAATCTCTGCCAAATGGCTCGCACTCTGCTGTTCCCCTTGTCTACCATTGGTAGTAGTGAGTCACACACTCTTTCAGATCCCTAGGGAAAAAGAGTCGGAGAATAAGGGGCACGTGGGTGTTCTGCTGGGAGGTGTGATCCTGGGAATGAGGGGTGAAAAAGGAGCAAGCAGGACGGCAAGAGACATGGCATAAGGATTTCTGGTCGACTCCATGCCAAGTGACCCTGGACTGCTGAGAGGCCATAAGAATTGCCTTTGATGACTTATCCTGAGGGAACAAGGAGAAAGCAACTATCTGTGACTTTCATCCCATACTGAGCAAAAATGCACTCCAGGAAGCACTGACACTTTCTGCTTCCTAGGTGGGCTATGGCAGGTCTGCGATGCAGCACTAATAGATCCTGCCTGTACTGTGCTGCACTGACACCTGTCTTCAGTGCGCTGCAGAAATGGTGGGCATATGAGTTAGGAGTAGCTGGGAGGATCTAAAGAGGCACTCATGTGTGTTCAGTAGACATGTCCAATCCTAAAACAGTCTATCAGATGCCTCTGAAATCCTCATCACGATCTCCTGGGTCACCTCTGATTTTGGATTTGACTATAATAGACTGTTGAATGAACTTAATTCATCTTGTACCAGTAATGTCTTGCCTCGTGTCTATTTGCTTTCTGCCCTAGACTTCTCTGATATGCTCAACCTTACTAATGCTATGACCCTTTAATACAGTTCCTCATGTTGTAATGACCCCTCCAACCATAAAATTATTTTTGTTGCTATTTCATAACTGGAATTTTGCTACTGTTGTGAATCATACTGTAAATATTCTTGGAGATAGAGGGTTGCCAAAGGGGTTGCGACCCACAGGTTGAGAATCACTGCACTAGAGACTTTTAGTTCTAGTATAAACAGTCCAGAAGGGCAGGCTCGATGTCCCAGGAGAAGTCTCAACCAATGGGAACAATAATTGGTCAATATAAACCCAACATTTGGTACTTTAAGTGGCTAATCCTGAGAGATGTGTGTGTGTGTGTGTGTGTGTTCTCGCGCGTGGGTGCTGAGGATTGAACCCAGGGCCTTATACACACCACATAAGTGCTATACAACTTAACTAAACCCTCAAGCCTCTGAGCAATTCTGAAGTGAAATTTTCATAGTCCACAGTAATGAACTCAGTCATAGTTCCCAGGGGCTTACTTATTCTAGTTACTCCCTTATCCTATCCACTTACTCATGTTTCTTACAGACTCACACCAAGAATAAATATCTACACACAAGTCTTATCTATGACTATATTTTCAGAGGAAAACATAATAAATTCTAAGAGTCACAGCTGAAGATGAATCTCCAAGGTAAGAGGCTGGAAGACATCAGTTACTGGTCAGTTATCCCTAAAGGTACTGCTGCTGCTGCTTCTGGTGGTGAACAAGAAGCTGACAAACTCTGGCCTGGCAGTGACATCATAGTGACAAAGAGTCCTACCTGTGGTTGACTAAGATGAGTACAAGTAGGAAAGGTGTTCCTGGAGCATGCAGGCTCTCCAGAAGACTAGTGAAGAATCTGTAGGATCATAGGGATGATGGACCTGCGTTGGAAGCCTAAGAGGAAGAAAATGGAGGGGCCAAATACCCAGCTATAAATTTAGGACACACAGTGAAAGCCAGAAGGCCTTCAGAGCCACAGTTCAAGGAGACTGCCATCTTCTGCAAAGCTAGAGCAGTTTGTGCTGAAAATAAGACCCAGAATCTAATTGTAACAGTTGCTGAGGTACAAAAGAGACAGTATGTACAGCCTCAGCAGATCTTTGATTCTTTGGTGATAAGGAATGGAACCCTAAAGTATGGGATGGGACATCTGGATGAATTTGAAAACAAATCCCCCTAACTCCTTGAACACTCCAGACCAGCAGATACAACCAACCCCCTGTCATTTTTTTTAAATAGGAGAGCTGCTTGCCCTTGTTTGCAAATCACGATGGGATTCATCTGAGATTGTGCCTTGCAAAAGCACAGTTGTCATTTGTAGATATGGCCCCTGCACCAGCATTCTCCTATTGTGGAGAAAATAATGGGAGCATGTATAAGAATTAACTCCAGGGTGCTAGGACATGGCACAAATATAAAATTGAAAGGGAAGAGTTTCTTGGAAGAAATACTCCTACTACATGGGATAGAACAACCTGGAAGGCTACTTGGAGCCAGTGCTAAAATAGTACTGGGATGGCTCCAGGAAGTGGCCTACAGTAATAATACACCCTGGCTAGCACCACCCTGGCAGAATGTGGGTATCTCCACATGGCTGTTAGGTTGTATACATAAATTCACCACTAAATTTTTTTAAAAAAAGATTTATTTATTTATTTATTGTGTATACAGTATTCTGTCTACATGCCAGTAGAGGGCACCAGATCTCATTACAGATGGTTGTGAGACACCATGTAGTTGCTGGGAATTGAACTCAGGACCTCTGGAAGAAGAGTCAGTGCTCTTAACCTCTGAGCCATCTCTCCAGTCCTACAACTAAATTTTTTTTAACATTGTGGTAAAATGCACATAATATAAAATTGGTCATTTTAACTCTGTGTATGTGTTGCTGAGGACTGAACCCAGGGCCTTGAAGACACTAGGCAAGCGTTCTATCACTGTGACACACTCACACTCCCTTGCCTGCATCTAAGTGTCATCAAATTCAGCAGTATTAAGAACATGCACAGTGTCACTCAATCATCATTACCATCTATCTATTCTAGACATTCTCTCCCACTGCATACGTGGAAACTCTGGACCCATTCAGCAATAACTCCCCACTGATCCTTTCCACTGGCCTTTGGTACTTGGCAGAGTGTTAAGAAAGGAGTCAGAGAACTCAGACAAATGCAGTGCTAGAGTGGAAATTACCATGTGAGGCTAAAGCACAGACCAGTCAGTTCTCCAGGGAAGCTCAAAGAGCACCTGTCTTAGTTTCCCATTGCTATTGAGACACCACGACCAAGGCAACTTAGAAAAGAAAGTGTTTTGTTTGGACATATGGTTTCAGAGGGTTAGAGTCCAGGATGGTGGAGCAAAGGTGTGGTAGCAGGAACAGCTATAGACATACGACCTGATCTACAAGTGGAAGCAGAGCGAGCTAACTGGGAACTGAGGCATGGGTTTTTGAAATTTCAAAACCACCTCCAATGACACATTTCCTAATCCTTCCCAAACAAGGTCTGAGCCTATGGGAGACAGTCTCATTCAGACCACCAGAGCACCCCCTTCACTAACTCTGCAAGGGACATGTAGGTCTGAGGGCATCACAGAGTTGGGTGATATACTCCATCAGAGATATACTAACCATCCACTGTCCCCATGGCTAAACTATCATCTGATTTTTTTTCTTTGTGTCTGTGTGTGTGGAGTGGGGGGACAGCCCCTGAAAATCTCACCCTCCTGCCTCCGCCTCCTAAGTGCTGGGATTAGTGGCATAGACCATGTCCCGTTTGAGTGCAGGGAAGTAGGGTTCATGGCTGTGAGACAAACAGTTAACAACTGAACTACATCCATTGTCCCTATCTGGCTGGTGGACCAAGAGGCTAAGAAAGAGGAGCTATAACCGTTGATAGAGATAATCCATAGTTTAGCCTGAAGAACTAGGCATGCTGATGTCCAGCGGCGGCAAGGAAGGGAACGGCTGGAACTCAAAGGAGCTGTAGGGTGTCTCTCTGTGCTTCTGAATCCATTAATAAGGGTCAATAGGCAACTGTGGCAGCCAAGGAGCCCGACTGTGCATCTGGTCCTAGTGAGGTAACAGTGAATGATAGTGGATCCACTGGAGCTGGCCACAGCAACCTCTGCAGAGAATGCTCTCGTTCTCTAATATCTATGCGAGCTGAGGCTGCTAACCCTTGCTAATCTCAGTGTGGACTTACTATATCACTCTGATAAGTATCCCAGAGTCCCAGACAAAGCCTCAGAGATCTCAGAGCACTAGAAAATAAAACCTCTATAGTGGGTCCAGACTGATGCTGTGTGGAGAGAAGTTTGGTCTTTATGTACCTCAGACCCTGACTATTGCCAGCATGGAAAAGCCCAGAATCACCTCGGCCCACCAGGCAAGGGCTAGCAATCGCCACCTAGCTAAGATGGATGTTTGGAAGTTACCAGGACACAGGAAGGGTTTAGGGTGACCTCCAGCGTGCTTGAGGACCAAGGGTGCTTCAGTCTCAGCCTCTGAGTCCCCAGCACTGGGAACAGTACCCTTGGCTCCTGCCACATGGTCTAGCTTCCTTACGGCAGACTACCGGTTGCTTCCCCTTTTCTCTTTGCTGAGACCTGGGTGGTCATGTAAAGCAAGCTTGGTGACCCCTGTGAGCCTAGGAGACAGCTCCAGGAGCCAGTGAGAAGGAAGGCTCCTCCATGGGGCTACTTGAATCTAGCTGCTGCTTTGCAGGCAGTTAGGAGTGGGAGCCGCAGCCGGGACCGAAGAGGTTAATGTGCATCTGCCTCCGAATGTTAATGTGTCTAGGTGATGTCAGTGGGAGCTGGGAAGGAGGGAGTGGGGCGAGCAGTTGGGCTCAGAGGCAGCAGAGGCTGCCAGGCGGCAGAGGAAGACCCTTTTCTGGATTGCAGGGCTGGCTCACGCTCGGGACAAGGCGGTGGCAGGCACTGGAGGCTGCCGCAGCCTGCGTGGGTGGACGGACGCTCAACTCCAGGGAGCAGGCGACCTGCACCGGCTACATGGATCTGCAAGCCTCGTTGCTGTCCACTGGCCCTAATGCCAGCAACCTCTCCGATGGCCAGGATAATCTCACATTGGCCGGTGAGTCGAATGAGAGTCCTCCCTCCTCCGAGATGGGTGTGGGAAATAGGAAGGTTTCACCTCCAGAGCCAAACTGCCTAGGAAACTTTATCTTACAGTTCTCAATGCCGAGATCTGCAGTCTGCTTTGCCTGGAGGGGAAGAGGAGAGGAGGGGGACACTAGCTAGGACAGAAGGGGTAGGAAGGAACAGAGGTGGGGCAGAGGCACATTTAGAAATAACAAGGCAACGAGGCGTGAGGCAGACAGGGGAAAGCTTACTGATGAGTCCCAAATATGCTTTGCATGGGGGAAAAAAATCAAGGCTGAAAAGCAAGCAAGAGAACCGGCGGGTAGCTTGGGAGCCAGCGGAAGCTCTTTGATTCACCGCTACCCTGGGCTTAATCCTCTGGCATTGCACTGGGGTAATGGGGTCTGAGTGGTCCTTGCTGTCCTCTGGCAGAGGCTGCTGGGAGCAAAAGACATCACAGGGCTTGAGAGGATTAACTTTTCTGGTGAATTAAGCTTTTTGACATTTGCAGAAATTCTAGCTTTGAAGGAGAAGGGAGAAATGGGAAGGGTGAAGGGTTTATGTGAAGAAAATTCTCAAGCTTTTGGGATGTAACACAGCATCAGTCTCAGCCCTACGGGGAAAGCCCAGGCTCAAAAGACATGGCCCAAGGAAATCCCTGTCAGGAAGCCTGGGCCGGGCTGGGCTGGGCTGTTGAGCCTAAAACACACCCCTCACCCACAGTGACAGTCACTCCTGGGATATGCCTAGGAATCTGTATAAAGCCTTTGGCCAGCTATCTCTGAAAAGATGAGAGTGCAAATAAGGAAAACCACACACACACACACACACACACACACACACACACACACACACCAGCACATTCTTGAATGTCCTTCAAGGGTGTTTTTTTTTTTTTTTTTTTTTTTTTTTTTTGACAAGGTTTCCTGGTGAATCCCAGGAATGTGAGGCTATTCTCAGCAGACATCTGGGAGTCTTGACTCCTGACCCTCTGAGTAAATGGCTGAAGTAGGTCCTTTGAGTAACAGGTGCATCTAAGAAATTCGGTAGGAGTATTCACCAGGGAACGGTGGAGGGGAATAAAGGCCAGGGTTAGCAATAGTGTGGGAGGGGAGACGGTAGGAGATGACATAATGACCTCAAGCTGAAATCGGGATCATAAGAGGTTAGCAGGAGTGTTATCGGATGGCAGGTTGTCAGCTTCTAGAGCAGATGGCAGGTCATACTTGCTCTTTCTGTCCTCAGGGTCACCTTCTCGCAAAGGGAGTGTCTCCTACATCAACATTATTATGCCTTCCGTGTTTGGCACCATCTGTCTTCTGGGCATTGTGGGAAACTCCACAGTCATCTTCGCTGTGGTGAAGAAATCCAAGCTACACTGGTGCAGCAACGTCCCGGACATCTTCATCATTAACCTCTCTGTGGTGGATCTGCTCTTCCTTCTGGGCATGCCTTTCATGATCCACCAGCTCATGGGCAATGGGGTCTGGCACTTTGGGGAAACCATGTGTACCCTCATCACAGCCATGGATGCCAACAGTCAGTTCACCAGCACTTATATCCTGACTGCCATGGCCATTGACCGCTACTTGGCCACTGTCCACCCCATCTCCTCCACCAAATTCCGGAAGCCCTCTATGGCCACCCTGGTGATCTGCCTTCTGTGGGCTCTTTCTTTCATCAGCATCACCCCTGTGTGGCTCTATGCCAGGCTCATCCCCTTCCCGGGGGGTGCCGTGGGCTGTGGTATCCGCCTGCCAAACCCAGACACTGACCTCTACTGGTTCACTCTATACCAGTTTTTCCTGGCCTTCGCCCTGCCCTTTGTGGTCATCACCGCTGCATATGTGAAAATACTGCAGCGCATGACGTCTTCGGTGGCCCCAGCTTCTCAGCGTAGCATCCGGCTGCGGACAAAGAGGGTGACTCGCACGGCCATCGCCATCTGTCTGGTGTTCTTTGTGTGCTGGGCACCCTACTATGTGCTGCAGCTGACCCAGTTGTCCATCAGCCGTCCCACCCTTACATTTGTCTACTTGTACAATGCAGCCATCAGCTTGGGCTATGCCAATAGCTGCCTCAATCCCTTTGTGTACATAGTGCTCTGTGAGACCTTTCGGAAACGCTTGGTCTTGTCAGTGAAGCCTGCTGCCCAGGGGCAGCTTCGCACGGTCAGCAATGCTCAGACAGCTGATGAGGACAGGACAGAAAGCAAAGGCACCTGACATTTCCCCTGTCACCTCCAAGGCAGGTCACCACATCAAACCATGGGGAGAGACACCAAGATAAACCCAAGGCTACCCTGGGAGAATGCTGGAGCCTGGGGGCTTGTAGCAACCACATTCCATGGGACCCATAAATTGCTAGGGAGGCTTTGCAGGGAGCAGCCAGGTTTTGGGGGGATCTTCAAACCTCAGAAATCCCCTTGGCTGAACAAGAAGAAAATGGTGGTTTGACTGGTCCCCAGGGGGGCTCTATTTGTTAGCTCACATACATCTTTTTCCCAAGGGAAGAGGTTGAAGGTGCTTAGCTGTAATCAGGCAGGGGTAGGAGGTGGACAGCCGGGCACTCCCTCTCATCTCTCATTGGTGTGCAAAAAGGCAGCCTTTCTTCCAAGCTGGTGATCATCTCTGAAGCATGCTGTCTCAGCTCCAGCATCCTGTGTGGGTTTCACTTTCTCTCTAGGGGATGCATGTTTACACTGGGGTGGGGCTCTGAGCCCACAGGAGTTTAAAAAACAAGAGAGCCTGATGTGTTGAAAGGCCCAATAACTGAGAATGACAAGGCGACCTAGGATGGATGTGAATCTTGAAACTGATTAAAAAAAAAAAAAAGAGGGGGGCTTTCACAGTGACAGGGTCTTCCTCTTTACAGGGCACAGCTGTCAGTCAGTCCATGGCTGATCCAGAGTGAGCATCATGTATTGTGCGTGTGTTGGGGGTCACTCCGGTGCCTGATACGTTGGCATCATCTTTGTGCTTCAGCCTTTCACTCCCAAATCAAAATGAAATAAAGGCAAATCTCAACCCTCGTCATTCTGGAGGCTCCTTCGTAATTGTTTGGGCTTTGGGGACAGTGTTAGTTAGTCCTACATAAGAAAAGAGAGGTCATTTGACTATAGTGTTTGGATCTTGTTTGGGGCTGCATTTTTAGGGAGGCTGAATTAAGGGATCTGTTTTTCTAAACCCACAGAGGATTGGTGACATTAATGGAATTGCTGTGAATCCACCCAATTGCAGAGTTACTGCTGGACTCCTGTTATCATCAATGCTGCCCCCTAAGGGCCTCAAGTTCTACCCATGGTGACTCCCCCACACCCCACCCTCTGCCTCATGCTGAGTCACCAGTCGAAGGTCTGGCTCTTGGGGGGGAGGGGGGGGAGACTGAGCTTGTCTCTGCTTGCCACAGCTAAGATCTACTGGGCACCTGAAAAGCAGATGGCAGCTCAGGCCGCTGGGAGGCAGTCATGGCTGGCTGCAGCTTCTCAGCTCTGTCATCAAGAGTCATGGGCACAATGCTCAGCAAATGTTAATGAGAAAGCAGGAGCAAGTTGTCTAGAGGCATTTCCGGATGCCAACCCTCCCTTTGCTGGTTCCTTTGCCCTTAACACTTCATTGCAGACTTAGAATACTTTAGGCAGCCTCCTCAGGCTTTGGGAGAGCAGTATTTCCTGACCTAAAGTGAGTGCTCCTTCCTCCTAACAGTAAGACCTCTAGCCTCCATAGGCAAGCTTCAAGTGTAGTTTAGGTGCAAGTCTAGTGGGGAAAAACAAGATTCTCAGGGAAAAATGGATGTGATGATGCATGTGTGAAAGCCCAGCATTAGGGAGAACGAAGCAGGAAGACTTAAAAGAGTTCAAGGGACACCTGAGAAGTGGCACAGTGGGCAAAGGGCTTATCACACGTGTCTGGTCTCCCAGAACCCACACAGGTAACCGTGGAAGGAGAGAGCTGAGTCCCCAAGTTGTCCACCACACCCATACCAATAATAATAAAGATTAAAGGAAAAAAGAGTTCAGCTGTCAAAGAGCGGTGGAAAGAAAAGTAGGAGCTAAAGGACAGGGAAGAGTTCTAGGAAATGATGTCTTTGGGACATAACGTGGTCACTGTACCGGTGAACTCATGACAGCTGTGACCACTGGCTAGGATCAAGTTCACAAGACCCATCAGCAGCCCAACAGGCAGCTGTCAGTCAGACTTTCTTTTCTTTTCTTTTTTCAAGACAGGGTTTCTCTGTAGCTTTGGAGCCTGTCCTGGAACTAGATCAGGCTGGCCTCGAACTCACAGAGATCTGCCTGCAGTGCTGGGATTAAAGGCATGCACCACTACCAAACTGGCCAGAGCACTACTCAGACTCAGTGGGTTATATTAACAACAGAAAAAGGGAGGTGGATGAGGGAAGTAGGACATAAGCTGGGGTGCCTGGGGGAATGGGATGGGAGGGTGAGTTTGGGGGTGCAGATGACCATGATGCATTGCTTATACATATGAAATTGCAAAGGATAAAAAATATATTCTATTAAAAAAAAAAAGAAAAGACAAAAAAAAAAAAAAAAAAAAAAAAGAGTTCCAGGACATTCTAGGCTACAAGACCCTGCCTAAGGAGAAAGAGTGCAGTGGTATATTATGATTTATTAAAGCCACTGGAAATCAGAATAGCAAAGCAGCCATACTACTTATCTACAGAAGCTAGGTGGTGGTACACACCTCCAATCCCAGGACTCAGGATTAAGAGGTAAATGGATCTCTGTTAGTTCAAGGCCACGCTGACTACACAGAATTGATTCAGTCTTAAAAGAAACAGCTCTCACAAAGGTGATTTCAGCACCTGGTATCACAGGCCTTTAATCATAGCCCTAGGGAGCTGGAGACAGAAGTGATATGGCTGGGCCAACAAAGGAATATGAGGAGGAGGAGGAGGAGACAGGATATGAGGGCCTTTCTGCCTCTCAGGATTCTCAGAGACAGGATTGATATTTCAGCTGGGTAGAGGTAAGATCTACTGGCTTGGCTGTTTTGCTTCTCTGATCTTCAGCTTGAAGCTTGAACCCCAATATCAGTCCCTGGTTCTTTTATTTTTCATGTTACAAAGAGTCTTACAGAAGCCTCAAAGTAAATTTTAGGAAGAGCAATTCTACTCCACCAGTGGAGAAGGCTTCCCTCGACTGAGCTAGTCTATAAAGAGGTTTCCTGTGACCTCCACACCCATAGCCCTCCAAGGAAACTGGGGACCAGGGCAGATGGCCTCTCCTAGGAGTACGTGTGACTGAGCCAACAAGGGTAGACATCTCAAAAGCTCCAAGGAAGAGGGCCTTCCTACCTCAGACTGTTAATCAGACAGTGAAGAGACCGAAATGGAAGCAAAGTATGCAGGCAGCTCTGAGAGTGAGTGGGTGGTGATGTAAACAGGAGAAAGGGCAGAGGATGGGAGTGATCTGGGACTATGGGACAGCACTGAGGAGGGTGTCAGAAGGCATGGAGAGATGGGAGTGTGGAGACTGTCACCCACTCCCATCTCCCTTGCCTCATCAGTAACCTGGGCAGCTCCTCATCAGTGAGCTTAGGCAGCCAGGGGTGGTGGCATACACCCCAAACCCCAGCATTTAGGAGGTTGAAGCATGAAGATCATGAGTTTGAAGTAAGCCTGGGCTACTATGGTAAGTTTTTTTATGAAAAGGAGGAGAAAAGGAAGAGAGGACGATGAGGCAGAAGCGGAGGAGGAGAAGGGAAAAAACACAGTACAATGTGCAACAGTCATGATCAGGCTGCAGGGCAGCTTACTGACATTGTTGGTGGGAATAGAGGATTGTGGGAAGGCTACTAGGTAGGTTCAAGGAATGAGTACAACCTTACTGTCTTCTTTCAACTCAGCACTTGGCAAGCCAGAACTGGGGTGGGCACTGTAAGATGCTGAGCGTCCGAGAAGCATGGAGACTGTGCAATGGCCCCCCTTCCTTTCACTCCACACACCTCACAGCTCGTCTGTCTCAGGGACCTCCACCCCATGCTCTCCCCAACCCCAGAGCACTTTCCACAGTGCTTCTGTAACTCTCCTCAGAAAACATCTCTCCAGTAGAGAAGATGACCTTTCTAACTTCCCTGTGGTAGAGGAATTCTACAGCCTAGCTTACGACCACACAGCATAGCAGCTCACAGGTACAAAAGACCACCAGGAAGGCCCCTCTGCAGGGACCTTCAGCAGACAGCAAGAGCCCCATGCAACAGGGCGGGCAGTTACTCTTTTGTCTATGCCTCTCTGTATTGCTTTAAAGCCTGTCCTGGAACTTGCTCAGAGATCCACCTGCCTCTGCCTCCCAAGTGCTGGGATTAAAGGCATGCTGGGTTTGTTTGTAAATTGTAGTAAAATGCATAGGTTGCTACTTTGACCTTTGCCTTTTTTTTTTTTTTTTTTTTTTTTTAATGTTTTGTTTTGCCAGACAGGGTTTCTCTGTCTGAAAAACTTATGTCCTGGAACTCACTCTGTAAGCTGTGCTCCAATTCAGAGATCCACCTGCTTCAGCCTCCTGAGTGTCAGGATTAAAGGTGTGCACCACCACGTAGCTTCCTTTGACCATTTAAGTGCATAGTTTGGTAGCACTGAGTACATCTACATTATTGTGTAGCCGGGCTGAGGGGACGGTTTAGACAGAGGAGTGCTTGCTGTACAAGCAAACAGACCTGAGTTCCAGTCTTGAATCCATGTATAAAACAAAAAATAACCCAGTTGGGTGCAGTAGTGTACACCTGTATTCTAATGCTGAGGAGATAGAGAGGAGTCCCTGGGGCTCACTGGCTAGCTGGTTTAGCCTAATCAGTGAGCTCCAAGCCAATGATACATTCCAGCTTCCAAATCAGGGTGGGATGGGTGAGATGGCTTAGTGGATGAGGTGCTTTGTACACACATAGTGATAAATGTAAAAACATAAAAATAAAAATGTGTAGGCATGGATGGTTCCTAAGGAACAATTCTAAGTTTGGCCCCTGGCTTCCATTTTCACCCATGTGCACACATGCACTCACACACACAAAATAAATAAATACAAACTTATTTCTTTCTCTCTTGCTTCCAGCTCCTGGAAATCACGGTTCCATGGATTTGGCTATTCTAACTGCTTCCACAATGGATCTGCATACTGTTTATCCACGATTCTTAATTGGTGTATTTCTCTTAGTGTGATGTCCTAAAGTCCATTGATATTGCTGTAGGTGTCAGAACCCTTTGGACCACTATTCTGCATGTAGTCACTACACTGTGTTTATCTGCAGTGACTGATGGACACTCGTGTCATCATCTGGCTATTGTGGGAAGATAATGCTTCTGTCAACATGTCTGCGTTAACTGGTGGAGTCTGGGCTTTTAGATCCTTTGGGTATATATACCCAGAAGTGGAACCAAGGGATCTTATGGCAGTTCAATATTTAACGTTTTGAAGACCGGCCAAGCTACTTCCTGCAGCCGCTGCATCGTCCTACATTCTCACTGACAACACACAATGGACCCAATTCTCCATACCTTTACACCAGTTTTGTTCTTTTCTCCTCCTCTCTTCTTCTCTATTTGGAACCTGTTCAAATAGGTGTGAATATGTCTTTGTTGCCTCATCATTAGTGATGCTGAGCACTCCTTCATCTGCTCAGCTTTCATTTGTATAGCTTCTTTAGAGAAGTTGTCTTCAAATCCTTTTTAAATTGGGTTGTCCTTTTGTTATTGTTAGAATGATATTTTACTCAACTCAAATTAGTAATAATTGGTTCTGGTGCCTTATTATTAGGAAAAAACAGGTTAAAAAACAAAACAAAAACAAAAACCCCTAAGTTCTTTCTCCTCTGCAGCTTAATGAAATTCTTGCCCTTTTCACAAAATTGAACAGTGCCTGTCAGATGACTCAGGAGGTAAATGCACTTTCCACCAAGCTTGCTGACCTTAGTTCAATCTTGGGGAACCTCTGGCGGTAGAACACATGCATACTGTGGCATTCAGGTGTCCCTGAGACACATACTCACACTTAAATACATAAACACAATTAATTACTTTTAATTTTAGGGGTCAGGGAGATAGTACAGTTAGCATAAACAACCGAGTTTGATTCCCAGCACTCATGTAAAATGCTAGGTGTGACTGTGTACATGTAAGATACTGGCAAAAGGGATAAGTACTTTGCTTCAGCTTGCTCCTCAGTCAGCTGAGCCTAATCATGGAGTCCCAGATCCTATGGTGAGAGATATTGTCTCAAAAAATAAGGAGGATGGTCCTTGAGGAAGAAACCTGAGATTTTCTTCCAGTCTTCATAGATGCTTACATACAGGCAACTCACACATTACATGCACATGCACACATATATGACCTTCACACAAATTGAGAATGTGACCAGGGAGTGGATATTTGAGAAGGACTGGAGGATATGGCCTTGTTGGAAGTAGGTGTGACTTTGCTGGGGGAAATGTGTCATTGGCAGTGGGCTTTGAGTTTTTAAAAGCCCACACCAGGCCCAGTGCCCACCCTCTCTCTCAGTCTACAGATCAGGATGTAGCTCTTAACTACTTCCCCAGCACCGTGCTTGCTGCCACCATGCTCCCTGCTGCCATACTCCCTGCCATGATGATGATAGACTTAGCCCTTGACTGTAAGCAAGGCCCCAGTTAAATTTTTTCCTTTTTAAAATTTGCCTTGGACACAGTGTCTCTTCATAGCAACAGAACAGTACAGAAGTTGGTACCAGGAGTAGGGTTAGTGACTAAGACACTTTCCAAAGCCTGTGATCAGCAGTAAGTCCAATAGATCCAGTAGCTTGAGTGGAAGAGGTCAGGAAAAGCAAAACAGCTAAAGAGTGGTGGGTGACTTTCCCAAGTGCACATCTAGCTCTCAAATCTCAAAGGCCAGAAGATGACAGAACTTCCAGAAGATCAGAGATGGGATGTGTAAGCCAGCACTTACTTGTCTGCAATGCTTTCTCCTGAGAAGGTAAGAGTTCTTATTAAAGAATGAGAGAGGGCAGGTGAGACATTCAGTGAACCAACGTGCTTGTAATACAAGTCTGCCAACCTGAGTTCAATCCCCTGAACCCACAATGGACTAAAGAAATGACTCTGAAAAGTTGTCCTATGACCTCCACATGTATACTGTAGCATATATGTGCACTTGCACTCACTGAAACACACACACACACACACACACACACACACACACACACACACACACACAAAAGTTTAATAAAACACATTTTAAAAGAGAAAATGAATAACTTCTTTCCTGTGTGTGTGTGTGTGTGTATGTATGTGGTTTCCCTAAGACAGGCTCTCATTATGCAGTTCTGGCTGACTCAAACTCACAGAAATCCTCCTGCCTCTGCCTCCTAAGTGTTTTGATTACAGGTGTGTGCCAGCATACCCTGCCTACCAACAAGCAAATGTTTAGAGATTTCTCTGGTTTTTATTTAGGTTGAATAAACCAATTTTAGCTTCTAGTTTGGGAGATAAGGTGTGGTAGTTTAAAAGAAAATGGCCCTCAAAGGGAGTGACACTATTAGGAGGTATGGCCTTATCGGAGTGGGTGTGGTCTTGTTGGAGGAAGTGTGTCACTGTGGAGGCGGGCTTTGAGGTTTCATATATATTCTCAAGGCGTGCCCAGTTCGACAGACCTCTTCCTGTTCCCTCTGAATAAAGATGTAAGAACTCTCAGCTCCAGCACCACATCTGTCTGCATGCCGCCACATCTTGCCATGATGATAATGGACTGAACCTCTGAAACTGTAATCTGTCACCTCAATTAAATGTTTTCCTTTGTAAGAGTCTCTTCACAGCTATAGAAACCTTAACTAAGACAGAGGGCCGCAGGCAGCAGGTAGGCCAGTCCCTTCTCAGAAACCCCTGTGGATGTTCATGGCCAGATCCTGTGTGTCACATGAGCCTACTGTGGCTCAAATGATCTCTGTGATGTCACTGCCTCTCTAAGCAGCTCCTTCTCTTTGCACAGGTAGCCTCAGCCTGAGGGCTTCCAGCACCAGTTCAAGCCTGAGGGAAGGAGAAGGAGCGAGGAACCCCAATTAGGAAGGATGGGAGCTGGCTGGCAGGCCTTGAGATTCCTGCAGTGGTCTCTGTCAAGGCATGGGGAGGTTCTCCCTACCGTCTCCTCCCAGGCCCACCAGGCTGCCAAGCTTCCGAGCTATGAACACTGGACCTGAGTCCTTCACTTCCTTTCTCCTCCCAGTTCCAGGGCCTCCAAATAGATCTTCTCGCCAAACCTGGAGAAAGGCTACCATGCTACACAACAGGAAATCTGTTCATGCCTAGGAAGACACTCTTTTTATCCTCTTGTGCTGGGCTAGTCCAGTCACACTCTGTCATCTTGCCCCTCACATGTTTTTCTAACATTTGTTTTGTCCAAGACTTTTTTTTTTTCAAAATAGGGTTTCTCGGTGTAGACCAGGCTAGCCTCGAACTCAGAAACCCACCTGCATCTGCCTCCCAAGTGGTGAGATCAAAGGCATTTACCACCACCACCTGGTGCTGCTTGTCCAAGACTCTTAAAGCAGCATCTGGCTGCCTGGAGGCTGATTCTCAGTTACAGGTGCAGGATATTTCTTCTTCCTCTTCCTTCTTTCTCCTCCACCCTCCTCCTCCTTCTTTTTTGTAATACTGGAGAATCAAACCCAGAACCTTGCACATGCTAGGCAAGTGCTCTATATCCCTGGCTTAGATGTGTTTTCTTTTTGTTTTAGGCTAAGTTAATGACCAACTTTTAAATTTATAGATTTACTTAAAATGTTGGGCTTCTGTTGCTGTGACAAAATGACTGGAAAAAAAAAAGTCAACTTAACTAAAGGGTAGGCTCAGGGTTTCTGTCATGGTCACTTAGCCCTGTCATTGGGACTGTAGGAAGATGCAACAGTGGTAGACTGCTCACCTCATGGTGATGGGAAAGCAAGACAGTCCCTGGCAAGGTTTAGAGCTCTGGTGATGCAGCTTTTCACAAGGCCCCGCCCCCTAAAGGCTTCAGTATCTCCCAGTAGTGTTGCCTCCTGGAGAGCAAACCTCTGCGGGCCTGTGTGAGGACACTTACAATTCAAACACTTAAAAATCTGTGTGTTAACAACAACAAACAGATAAATCAAGGCCAGTGAGATGGCTCAATAGGCAAAGGTGCTTGTCACCAAATTGACAACCTGAGTTGAAACCCAGGAACACAGAAGGTAGGAGAGACCAACACCCCACAAAGTTTCCTATAACCTCCACACATGCACAGTGGCATGTACTATATATAATATACATACTTTCCCTCACAAATAAATAAATATTAACAAAACTATCTGGATGGCAGGACTGGGGAGATGGTCCCCAGCACCACATCAATGCTAGGAAAATGTGGCAGCCTGTCTGTAATTCCAGGGACAAATTCCCCAGAGCAGTCTTGATAGCTTCAATTAGGGGGGTGAGCAAGATCTGTGTCCATGTGAGAGACTGCACCTCCATATAGAACATGGAATATGACTGAAGAGGACACACACTGCTAGCGTCCATATACATCTGCATCCAAACCTGTACACACATGTGCATCCATGTCCATATGAATGAGTGTGAGGGAGGGCAAACAGATACCAGGACTGTCCTGCCGGGGTCAGAAGACAACATGCAACAGTTCATTCTCTCCTCACCATGTGGGTTTAAGAGACTCGAGTTGTCAGGAAATGCCATCACCTGCTGAGCCGTCTCACCGGCACACTTCCCAATCTCTTGACCTCAGAAGAATCTGTCATTTCTGGATCCATTGTGAAACCTCGTAGCTGCATCCGTACATGATCAATCCTGCTGTGTCATGTGTCTTGAATGTTCTCTTTCTTGTGAGTTATTGCCCTGTCTCTCCATTGTAAGCTGAGGATAGAAAGGATGATTTCTTCCTATCCCCCCAGCTCTCACACAGTACGGTGAACAGAACAGGCACTTAGTTCAGAATGGTTGGCTGGTAACGAGAACACTCCTCCCTGGAAGTGGACACTGATTGTTTTGTCCGCAAAGTCGACTTCCTTTTCTGGGAATTGTTTACCGTCTCCCTCCTCCTACCTCCTACCTCCCGGTTAAAAAGGAAGCACCGCTCCTCTCCTGCAGACACTGCCCACCCCCACCCCGTTCATTTTCCTCTGAGTTCCAGAAAGGAACACATAGTCTCACCAAGTTCTTGGAAGGGATCAGCAGTTATGACAAACATTTGTTGAGTGTGTGCCAGGGACTGCTCTGGATGCTGTACAAACATTGTGTTCAAGTTCGTTAATTCCCTACAAGGCAGGTAATATTATTTTGTTTTGAGACAGGGTCTTACGCAGTCCAGGCTGGCCTTGATATATTGCTAAGGATCCTAATCCATCCACTTCCACTGGTGCATCTCCATGTGAATTATGTGCCTTCCTACTTCTACCTATGCTCAGGCCCAGGGAAATAGGACCCTCTGATTGGCTAGTGAAGGTCACATGTTCACCACAGCAGACCATTTCATTGACCCCAATGTGTGTGTATGGTATGTGATTTATGTGGTGAGAGATGTGTGTGATGTATGTCTTGTATATGATATATATATATATACATATATATATATATATACATAATGGGTATATGCTATATGGATGACATGTATGATGTGAAAGTGGAGTTCGATGTGGTATGTGTATATGTGTGATGTATATGTGATATGCCTATTCATCATATTCATTAGATGTGGGGTGCTTTTTTTAAAAAATCTTTAGTGTTTGTATCCATATGTGTGAGTGATGGCTCATACATATATGTGAGTGGAGGTCAGAGGACAACCTTGGGTATCAATCTTTACATTCCATCTGGTTTGAAAAGAGTCTCTTGATGTTTTGCCACTATGTACACCAGGTTAGCAGAACCTCAAATATTCTGTCTTTGCTTCTGATTTACCCAGAACACTGGAGTTACAGACCAATGCTGCTAAACCAGAGTTATATAACTACTGGGGATTTGAACTCAGGTCCTCATGCTTTACCTACTGAGTCATCTCTTCTGCTCCTTTTATTGAGGTGTGTGAGGAGAAGGAACTTCTATTGCCTAAGCAAAGTTGAACAGTAGGTACATGAGGCAACAACTGTGCTCACCGATTAGAGATGAGGGTTCAGAGAAAGTGTGCATGGAAGACAGAACAGGGCAAGGAAGCAAGACAGAAAGATCAAGGGTTTATGAGCAATTGCCATGAGGACTTAGTCCAGGAAGGTAACTTTGACCTTGACTTGGTGCAGATTCCATGGCAGCTCTGGACTTTGCCCTCCCAGGTGTATATTTACACACATTTTACCATCACCAAAAGGGGTGGAAGATGGAGAAACTCTTCAGAGGCCAGAGGCAGAAGCCCTGGTCCCAGAGCCGTGCCCAGCCTGGTATCACAGAACTGGCTGCCTAGGCAGCTAAAAACCTCAAGGGTCAAGGGGAGAGCAGGGCCTGTAGCACAAATTCTGATTAGTCTTAATTTTAAAAACCCGGAGTCAGATATAGGGGTTAATGTTGAAAGATCAGAGCTGCTAGTTCTTAACTCTACTGAATCCTCAGTAGAGGATCCTCAGGCCAAAGGGGCATTCCTGACCCTATGAATCCTTAGACTGAATGCCCTGAGCTCCTGTCTCCTCCCACCTTATATTCCTCTCTCCATCCAGCCATATTTCTTCTTGCCTCCACCATCCTAGTTCTGGGATTAAAGGTGTGATCCATCACCGCCTGGTCCTGTTTCTCTTTTAGACTGGATCAATCTCCAGTAGCCCAGGATCTGTCTGTCTCTTCCTCCCCAGTGCTGGGATTAAAGGTGTGTGCCAACACTGCCTAGCCTCTATGGATGGCTGACTAGTGACTTAGCTCTGCACTCTGATCTTCAGGCAAGCTTTATTTGTTAGATCACAAACAAAATATCACCACAAGGAACTGTTTCTCCAGTCCTCCCAGGACACTGGGTTCACTGAACTCAGTTCTGACACTAACTGCCCAGAATTGGTGTAAACCCCACAGGTTAATGATTCAGTTCCACAAGACTAGCCCTTTCTAATGCCAATCCCAATAAGTGGGCTCCTTGGTTACCCACAGCATCTTACAACTTGGCTCCAAAACAGAGGTTCCTCATGAGACTTTCTTTATGGTCAGTAACCAGCTAAAACATCTCTCAGGAAGCCAGCAACATTTTCCAAGTGGACAGGGCTCTGGCATGTCAGATAAATGGATTTGGAGCACAAGCTCTCCTGGTTCCTGCAACTTACCTGCCTCTATCCCTCTCAATGGAGAAGCCTGGAAACATTGGGCTTGGGCTTTTCACCTGCTGCTTCTGAAGCCCCCACCGCCCCCTTGTCTATCCTTCCCTCTTTCCTTGTTCTTCCTCAGGATATAGAGTAAAAAATCAAGAAATCATAAATAAAGAAATACTTTCAGAAGGAACCAGAGGGGAATTCAAACTTTCATAGCACCTTTCAGGTGAGATGCTTCTAAAAGTTGCCCCCAAACTCTATCCCCTGCTTGGTCTCTATCTGTTGGGAGCTGGCCTTGAGTCACATTCTCTTGCAGAGTTGCTTACACCTTAAAACACTAATTGACCATTATCTTGGTATTCAGAAAACTGCTTAATAGATGGTCTCTTCCACTCACCCCGGGTACTGAAATAAACCAGTGCCTGGGACTGAGCCTGGCACCAAGAACTGAGATAAGCAGACATTTATGGTCTGATATTTATGGCCTGGGATGGTTAACAGAGCCCCAGAGTTGGCAGAGCTACGCTCCCCTATTCCCTTCCCTCCTCCCTATTCCCTCCCTGCTTTGCTTTAAAAACCCTTTCTTTTACCAATAAAATGAGACCTTGACAAATGCACCGCTTGGTCTCCTTTCTTCTTTCTCTCCCATTATTTTCAGGTTCTAGCCCACCTCGACCCACGAATAACTAGGCCCTGCAGGTCGGGGCATCTATCTCCTTGATTAGTTAACTTCTCAGCCTCTATGTCAATACTCCTCAAAAACTCTGGATTGAACTAGGGATCTTTTGGTATGTATGTTTAAATATTGTACATACACACATGTACAAGTGTGTATGTCATAGTACATATGTGAATTTCAGGGGACAACCTCAGGTGGCAGCATTACAGAAAGCCTACCAAAAGTGACCACTCAGACACACTCTAGAGCCAATTGAAAGTCTTTATTCTGAGTTCAAGGCCAGCCTGGTTTCAGAGTGAGTTCCAGGACAGCCAAAGCTACACAGAAAAATTCTGTCTCAAAAAACAAAACAAAAACAATGACAAAAAAGAAAGTCTTTATTCCAGCCAGCTGGGACTACTACTACTCAGATATTTGTGACCCAAGTGTAGTATTGAACATTCAGAGCAAGGGGCTTTTAAGGGCAAAACCACACCATGCATCTTCCTTAGCAGCTGCAGTGGTTTAAGCAAGCAGTTTAGCAGAAGCCAAGGTAAGCAGTTACCTGGAACAGAAGGTTTGCACAAGCAGGTAGTTTAACAGAGCCAAGATAAGCTAGCTGGGGCATCTTGACCTCAGGCTCTTAGAATAGAGATGGGTGATTTTCCAAAGGAGACTCCATCATGGAGGTAAAATTCTAATTAAACCTACAATGCCTCAGCCACAATGCAAGAAGGAGGAACCCTCTGTACTGCCTTGCCTTGTCACATCAGTTCTTGCTTTCTATCTTTTTTGTTTTGTTTCTGCTTGTTTTTAGACACAGGGTTTCTCTGTATTGTCCAGGCTGTCCTGGAACTTGCTTTGTAGACCAGGCTGGCCTCAAACTCAGAAGTCTATCTGTTGCTTCAGAAATACTGAGATTAATGTGTGGCTCTTACTTTCCATCTTGCTTGACATGGGTCCATTTTTTGTTTTCCACTGTGTGCACCAGACTAGCTGGCTCACAAGCATCAGGGGAGCCTTCTGCCTCTGCCTCTCATCTCTTTATAACAGTACTGAGATTTCAGATGTTTATACTATGCATCTGACTTTACATGAGTCCTGGGGATTTGACCTCAGGTATTCATGCTTATGTGGTAAATGGTTTTACACACTGAGTCATCTCTCAGCCTCCTCCCTCCCTTTCTGACCCCTTGGTCCAGAAGTTTCCATCTTTCCACACACCATCTCCACCACCACAGACTCAAATATGGCAGAACTCATGTTTTCATAATCTTTCTCCCTCTCCCCTGCCCATATCATCTCACTCTGCAAAATGCTCCAACTAGACTCAGTGGTGCCTGTCCTTTGCCACTCATCCCTGAGAAGTGAAACAAATCATCCTTCTCTACACATCCTCATAGCACTTCTCTTCCGACACGAAATATGCACCTCTAAGGAGGTTCTTGCAACCACCATTCCTCAGCTTTCAGGTCCTCTCAATAAGCTGGTCCCCTTCTGCTCAACGTGGCTACAAGCCTGAGGTTTACACGGGTTCTTCTTCATAGTCAGTAATCTTCCAGATGGCTCCCTGAACCCAGGGCAACCACATTTCCTATTACTGATTTCTCACAAGAATATCTTATCCCTGTTCTTATTTTGGAGTGCTGGGACAGAACCAAGAGTTATATGACAATTCCCTCCCAAGCTTAAAGTGTGTCGGGACTCAGGATGTTCTAAAGAATGTTCTGCAAGTTTGAGACCAGCCTGGTCTACAGAGCAAGTTCCAGGCTAGCTAGGACTACATAGTGAGAACCTGTCTCAAGAAAAGAAAAGGAAACAACAAAAGCCAACCAAAAAAACCAAAACAAAACAAAAAAACCAAGCAAACAAAAAGGGGGAAAAAAAAGTGTCTTGGGAGAAGGATTGTGTGTTTGAGACCTGAGTGAGCTATATAGACTCAGTCTCAAAAAACAAACAAAAGAAGTTGGGCAGTGGTGGCACAGGCCTTTAGTCCCAGCAAAGTCAGCCTGGTCTACAGAGAAACCCTTTCCTGAAAAATAAAACAAAAAACAAAAACAAAACAAAACAAAAAACAAGTCCTGAGGTAGGAATTAAGCTCCACGACAGAGAACCTGTCCATCAAAAATTAGACTCTATGAACTCTGGGTTTCACCATAAACACTATGGTATAGCAGGGGGGAACGAGTTTATATTAACTAGGTTAAAAGGGTGAGATTAACAGCTGTAGAGCAAGCCGGGACTGCAAGGGACCTCATGGCCTCATTATAAGCAGCGGGGCATCTGTAACTTGCCCCTTGTTTGCACTCCATCACTGCCATTTCTGTCCTCCTCTGCCAGAGGCCTCTGTTTGCTAAGGAAACAGGGATGCAAAGAGAGGAGGAAATGGGAACTCAGCTGTGAACAGCCCCGAAATAGTCCAGAGTCTGAAGCAAGGTAAGAGCTTCCAAACCCAGTCTGCCAAGGATGCTCTAAATAGTTCAAACTCATGGAAGAGATCCACAGCCTTCCCCCATGGGCTGGGTTCCTGAGTTTCATTCTGTGTGTTTTAAGCAGAAAGAAGTCAGCTATAGACAAGGTGCAATGGAGGTGGCCCTAGGGGGATCATGAAGGGATGGAGGCAAGGGTCAGAAAGTTTTATGTGTATGTCTCAAGCATCTCTGGGTGCCAGTCCAGGGATTAAGGAAGGTCCATACTAGAAGTGATGAGGAGGAGGAAACAGCTAGAAGTGTGGGTCCTTGGTCCTCTTCCCTGTTCAACCCTAGCAGGACCCTCATACTGGGACAGACACTAGCTACAGGAAGAACAGAGAAGCTAAAAAACTTCATATAGATTCGCCATTAAACTAAAACCAGAATAACCTAGGTCCCAGCCCTACCACACTCCTGATGTAGCTGAGCCCGACCCCAACCCAAAGAGATGTAAGCTGCCTGCCTCTATGCACTGGTGGTCATCCTAAAGGATTATTTGGATGAAATATGCTGGAGTCCCGTCAGTCAGGGAATGAGGGTTTCTTTCCACTCCCCCACTCCTGCCCCTCAGAGGGCAGAGGCTCACAGAGCCAGTGTGTCAGATTAGTTACAGGAAACACAGAAGCAACTTCACTTCAGTATCTCAAAGCCAGCAGAGAGAGAGTAGCCTCCCGACACCCACTGCTGAAGGGACTTGGCACAGCACCCAGAGAGGCCCTTGTGGGTGGGACTGTTAGGATGGAAAAATATAGTCTAATTCTCAAGTGATCCCAGGAAGCTGGGAGTCTTAAGTCCCCAGCTGAGGGTCACCTACTTTAATGTTTACGGTAGCCTGTGAGTGAATGGACACAGGAAATGAGCCGTGTCACCAAACCCAGAAGCCTGTCTAAGAGCAGACCAGCAGACTTCCTGGTCTAAGAGCGGGCTTGGATGCTTTAAATTAATTGGTCTGTACTGGATGCTACAAGGTGATTGGTTCTCAATGCGCGGGCATTGTTGTAACCTTATAAAAGCTGTCTCAATTCTGTGCTGGGGGTCGTTCGTTGCTGAGCCTACCATCCTGCATGGTGTGTGGCCAATGACCCCAGTATACTGGAACATAAAGAACCTCATGCGTTTGCATCAAGACCGCTTCTCATGAGTGATTTTGGGGGGGGTTGCCTTTCCTGAGTGGGAGCGTGAGGGACCACGCCCTCGAGGGTCTTACAGGACCTGGAAGGTACTGTGTAACCATATGAGTGGTCACTAGTCTCCCAAAAGATGCCACCATGCTGTGGTTGCCTCTGGGATAGACAAATTCGCTGGTACAAATCAACACTGCCATTTACCTCCGACCTCCCTGCAGCTCCCCCCTGCTCCCCCCTGCTGCCATACCCATATCACCCTACTCCACCCCCATCAATTAAAAAAAGGCTTCCTATAGAAGAGCTCCCATTTGAGAGGCCAACCAAGGAGTGTTTCCAGAAGCTGGTAGACTGGGATATGGTCCATCTGAGGATTAGAAGAATCATGTTATGGTACCTGCCTAGGCTCGCTGAATCCCTCCATAGCCCTTGGCATTCTAGAAACAGCAACCCCAGTCATCTTTTCCCATGCTTCTGCTAGGAGGTTTGAATGTGGGTAATGTCAATGACCCTTCAGATTGGATGGATTCAGCCCTCTACACCCACACTGTCCCCAGCACAGCCGCTGTGTGACTGTAGGAGGCAGGTGCAGGAGGAGGGAAGGAGACATGGTGAACTGGGTGGGGCAAGTCCCTGCAGCTTTTGTTGCTTAAAGGGAGATTTAATAAGGAGCTACCAACATGTCAAGGAGAGTCTCACAGTGGGTGAAATGACCTTGTGATCCAGGCAGACCCAGGATCTGGGGCAAGTCCCTTCAGCCTGCCCGCAGCTGCCTCAGTTTTCAGGATGATTGTAGCAATTGGGAATAAGGGTAGCCACTTCACAAAGCTGAAAAAGAACTAGATGCGGGGCTGTTAAATAGTGTGGCCACATCGAGCTTGGCTCAGAGCAGGTCATCTGTTGTGCTCTTCCTTAGCTCTTTCCCAATCTGCACTTTCAGGACTGAATGCTCCAGCAGGGAGCAGTTCAGAGTGACTTTGAACCGGGAAGGCTGTTTGGTTTTCAAAGGTCCTTTGGAGCTAGGTTGTGTGGCCCTTGACCTTTGGTGTTCCTAAAGAAAGATTTACAAGTGTTTCTGTTGACCAGGGACGGAACAGTCTTGAGGGGGCTCGGTCCACCTACACTTCTGGGGAAAATCAGAAAAGACAGCCCAGTCAATGGGTGGTTTGTGACATCAGCCTCTGAGTCCAGGCACCTAAGTGGCCTTCGGTCTGCAGCAGGGATGAGGCACGGCCAGCTCCGTGCCCAGTGAGGGAATTAGGGGATCATGGTGTTTTCGGTGACAGTTGGTCACAGACAGAAAGTGTGCTCTCACCTCAGTCAAAGAATACCAATTCTGTCTTTCTTCCCCAAGTAACATGGAAAGAAAGGAGTCCCTGCCAGGTGCAGAAGAAAGAAGAAAGCCTGCTCTTGGCAGCAGGGGAATCAGGTTGCCACAGCAACGAGCCTCTTCCCAAGTCCACTCATTATATGGCTTTTGAATTAGACTTCCTCTGTGTATACACACCAGAGGCTTTGCCTCCCTCCCTGCTTGCCACCAACTTGCCTCCCAGGCTTCTCCCCAGGAAAGCATCATTGAAGGCAGCCACTGACTACCTCTTTCTAGGTCAGGTCTTACTTGCCCCTGGGACACATATTTACTTGTTGGTCTCCCCTAGGAAGAACACAAGGGTACCCAGGGTAAGAAGCCATCATGTGTTGGGGAGAGGCAATGAGAAGCACTTGTTTGAGCAGTGATTTGGCCAGATGTAAATGCATGCAGATCCTTTGAACTCAACCCTCTGAGACTTTTTTGAGACTTTTTTTTTCCTGAGGGGAGTACTTTTGAGACAGGGTTTCTCTGCATAGCCCTGGCTGTCCTAGAACTCACTATGTAGACCATGCTGACCTCGAACTCAAAGAGATCCACCTGCCTTTGCCTCTCGAGTGCTAGGATTAAAGGCATGCGCCACCGCTTCCAAGTGAACCCTCTGGGACTTTAACCTTGGGACTACAGCAGGGTTTAGAAGAACAAGAAGCTTGAAGCTGCCCTCACGTGACTGACAGGAGCCTCCTTCTGTTAACTATCAGCTTAGAGCAGCGCTTCTCAACCTTCCCAATGCTGCGATCCTTTCATACAGTTCCTCGTATTGTGGTGACCCAACCATAAAATTATTTCATTGCTACTTTGTAATTATAATTTTGCTGTTGTTATGAGTCTCATTATAAATACCTCTGTTTTCCAATGGCCTTAGGTGACCCTGTGAAAGGGTCATTTGGCCCTCCCCAAAGGGGTCACAACACACAGGTTGAGAACCACTGACAGACATTATGGAATACTACCAGCTGAAGAACAGTAAGCTAGAACTGATGTGCCCATATGCAAATATGGATTGTTAAAAAAAAAATCAAGCTGCTCAAATGCATAGAATAAGAAAGAACAGAACTAGGGGGAGAGAGAAGTAGGGAAGTGATTAATGGTTACAGAATTTTACTTCTGGAAACAGTGGGTTACCAGAAAAAAAAAAAGAGGACATATAGATGGGAAAGGGGACCTGTTGCATGGTGTTGGGGGTCATGGAGAGTGGGAGGGAGGAGTTGGGGTGGGTAGGATCAAGATACATTATACAGCTGAGCAATGATGGTACACAACGTTGATCCCAGCACCTGGGAGGCAGAGGCAGTGAGTTTCAGGACAGCCAGAGCAATTCAGGGAAACCCTGTCTCAAAACAAACCAACAAACAAAAGATTTTATATTTGTATATGCCATAACCCTACTGACCTCCGCTTTTCAAAACAGCATAGTAAATCAAACCTATAATCCCAGAAGGTTGAGGCAGGAGGATATGTGCTACACAGTGAGTTCTGGGCATATACATGTAATTAAAAATAATAAAAATGGATCTTTAAAACAGAATCAATATCCATTATTTTTATAATTTCAGTAAGCTTATAAAAACAGAGAGATGGAATTAATAAGCCTGATCTAATAAGCTTACAGTTCAACAGGCACTGAGAATTGGCAAGAGGTGGTGGAAGGGAGGGAAGAGGGTGGTCCTCACACTTATGGCACCTCTACTCTCATGGGCAGAGAGCCACCAGGCCATCAGGCAAGTAGTCATAGCTACAGCACAAGTGCTAGCGCGGAGAATGTTGTGGGCAAAGGCTTGCTTGACGCACTGGGTGATCTCTTCTTACACCTCTGAGGAGGTGATGCTTATACCAAGAATAGAAGGACTGACTAGCAGGACAAAAAGGAAACAGCCACAGGGAGGGAGAGGCCCGGGCACCCCAAGCTTAGGAGCAGCAATCACAAAGACCCAGAGGCAAGAGATAGCTTGACTCAAGGCTAGGAGAGCGGGTCATTTTGGTGAGAGGAGTGCAGAACTAGAGGAGAGATGGCAGGTAGTGGTGCAGAGGCTGCCAGTGTTCCCAGGGCAATGGGAAGGCACCACCACTGGGTTCCAAGCAGGGAATGCCATGACCCGGTCTATGTGCAAATGAGATCATCTAGCTGCTGTGCTGCTGTGGGAGGCTGGGCCACACAGAGGGTGAGAGTAGACGCAGAGAGACAGGATAATGATGTCTTGGTTAGCTTCCTGACATCAATGATGGTTTGGTTTTCGATGAGGTTAGAAAATGGCTGGTAATTACTGAAAGAGGTGAGATATGCTTTTACAGAAGCGGCCCACCCATACACACAAAACAAATGACACTTGTTATTTTAGCTGGGGTGGGAGGCTAGTTACAGCCAACTGTTCTCAAACTTTAAGGAGCCTCAAACTGGTGGCATCTTATTCAATGAAGAAAATCCTACAAGTCTGGGTAGAACCTGAGATAAATCCCTCTCCCCTCTCCTGCATCTTTCTGGCAGAGTTTCATGTAGCCCATGCTAGCCTCAAATTTGATGTATAGCTGAGGATACCCTTCATTTTTTGACCTTCTGTATCCATCACCCTAGTACAGGGATTTCAGGTACACACCACCAAGCTCAGTTTAATGCTGTGCCAGGAATTGAACCCAGGAGTTCATGCACAGTAAGCATCCCAGCCAGATTCCACATTCCCAATAGGTTCGTGGGTGTTGCTATAGCCACTGGTCTATGAAACACATTTGACATAGCAATACGTGATGAAGTTCCATTTCCAGAGCTTCTGGAAATATCAAATTCTTTGGTTAAAAAGTGTAGTTTGGGGCCGGCAGTACAAAGTTAGAAGAATGTTTGACTAACACGTACCCTGCTGGGTTCAGTCTCCAGCACTGAATAAAAAACAAACCACAGTAGTTCAGGCCTGAAATCCCAGCACTTGCAAATCAGAAGCAGGAGGATCAGAAACTCAAGGTTATCCGTGGCTACATAAGTTTGAAGCTAGCCTAGGATACATGAGACCCTATCTCAAGAGAAAAAAACAGTTGATCTTGTGCTGGAAAATAGATATTCTCCAGCTATATTGAAGTATAATTGACAAGAATTGTATATATTTAAGACCAGTCCAGAACTTGCCAAAGTGAGTACCAAGACTACACAGAGGAAACCCTGTCTCAAGAAAAAAAAAAAAAAAATATATATATATATATATATATATATATATGTATATATATATATATATATATATATATATATATATTACCAGATGACAGTGGCACACACCTTTAATCCCAGCTCTTGGAAGCCAGAAGCAGGTAGATCTCTGTGAGTTTGAGGCCAACCTGGTCTACAGAGTTCCAGGACAGGCTCCAAACAAACAAATAAACGAACAACAAAATAGGAAATTGAATATATTTACAGTATACATATAATGCTTTGACACATATACACTAGGAATTATTGTTAATAAATCAACCACCACTTCACGTGTTACTGTCTGAAAGAGCATTGAAGTTCTTTCTCTTCTTATTCTTCTTGATATGGTTTCACTATACAGGCCAGGCTGGCCACACTCCTGATCCTCCTGCCTCAAGCCTCCTGAGAGCTGGAGTTATCGGTGTGTACCACCCTCCCTACCAGCTCAAGATCTATGTTCTTAACAACATTCAGGAACCTTACACAGCCCAGCTGATTGCTCATGTGTGCTTATGGTTGTTAACTCTAAAACTCATGCTCAGATGTGGTCCCTCATGAAGCAGGGCTGAGACCCAGTGGGATCTGTAGGAAGTGTCTGAGCCTTAAGGAGGGTTGGTGAAGCTCTGCTCAGACTTAGTCCCTCCCCTCCACAGCAGGTTGTTACAAAGACAGGCTGCCCCTTCTGCATGAAACTTCTTGGTCTACTCTGTTATATCATGATGTATGTAGCATCAGACAAGCGGTGTGTGAAATAAGCCTCCCTTTATTCAACCTCAAGTACTCTGTTTTGGCAATAGAAAACAACAGACATCCTGTCTACACTAGAATATCAGAAGTTATTTACCTTGCATAACTGAAAATCTTTTACATTTTGACCAGAATCTTCTGTCTCTATTTCCCAGCAACTACCACTCTACTTTAGGTTTCTATGGGTTCAGCTTTAATTTTGATTTAACCTGAGGCCAGGGTACACCAACTAAGTGCTCTATGCATCGAGCTTCACCTCCTGTTTAAACTCAGTTTTTTTTTTTCAGATTCCCCATATGAGATCACAGTGTTTTGCAGTGTCTATTCTACAGCACCCAGTATACCTTCCATGTTTACCTGGGTTATTGCAATGACAGGGTTCCTTCTTAATTTTCTTCTTCCTCCTCCTCCTTCTGGTTTTGGAGACAGGGTTTCTCTGTGTAGCACTGGCTATTCTGGAACTAGTTCTGTAGACAAGGCTAGCCTTGAATTCATAAAGATCCACATGCCTCTGTCTCCCAAGTGTTGGGATCAAAGGCATGTGCCACCACCATATGGCTATGATTCATTCTTAAAGATTGAACAAGAAGTTAGCTGGTGGCTAAAGTGTTTACTGCATAAGAGTTTGGAGCCCCAAAACTCAAGAAAATGCTGGGTGGGCATGATGACCCAATTTGTATTCTAGCTTTGGAAGACAGATATAGGGGATCCCCAGAGTAAGATGACAAGGAAGAATACTCAGATTGACAAGCTTTGAGTTCGATTAGGAAATCCTACCTCAACAAATAAGATGGAAGAATGATCCACGATGATACCTAACATCTGCCTGGGGCCTCCCTGTTCACATGAACACCCACGCATGCATGCACACACACATACAAACACACACCACACACACCCAGAGAAAAGAGAAACTAAAGACTGAATAATACTCCACTGCCAATACATATTGCATTTTCTTTATACACTTGTCTGCTAACAATTAGGTTGTATCCAGAGCAGTGATCTTGGATACTGCTACAATGAACATGGGAGTTTATCTCTTTCATGAAGATACCAATTTTGTTTCATTCAGACATCACATATGTCCAGAAGTGGGACTGTTGAACTATATGGTAATTTCATGGGTGTCTTACTTTTCTATTGGCATGACAATACACTATGACCAAGACAACTTCTAAAAGAAAGCATTTAATGTGGCTTAGGGTTTCAGAGGATTAGAGTTATGATGATGGCAAAATTAAAGGATGGCTGAGAGTTCACATCCTGGTCTATAACCACAAGGCAGAGAGAGACACAGCTAACTGGGAATGACTCGGGCTTCTGAAACCTCAAAGTTCTCCCCCCAGTGACACACCTCCTCCAACAAGGCCACTCCTCCTCATCCTTCCCTAACAGTTCCACAAACTGGTGACCATATATTCAAAAATATGAGCCTATGGGCAACATTCTCATTCAAGCCACCACAATGATTATTTTTTATTTTGGGAATTTTCAAGATGTTTCCCATATGGTGATAGATATCAATTTACAATCGCAGCAAGGCTGTGCAGTGTCCCCTTTCTCCACATCCTTGCACAGCACCTGCTTTACTGAGGCTTTTTGTTTGTTTGTTTGTTTGTTTATTGGATTTTTGAGACGACTTTACTATATAGCCCTGGCTGACCTGGAGCTTTCAATCTTCCTGCCTCAGCCTTCTGAGTGCTACAACCACAGGTGTGTATCACCTCACCTGGTTCAGAAGAAAGACTTCTTTTACAATTTATTATGTGAGTATGTGATGTGTGTAGGGAAGGTATGTGTATGTATGTGTGGAGGTCACAGGATGACTTGAGGGAGTCAATTTTCTCCTAATCCTTTATGTGGGTTCTAGGTATCCAAACTGCTTTCAGTTTGGGTGTTTTAACTATTTTTGTGTATAGGGATGTTTTTTGCCTCTGTGTGTGTGTGTGTGTGTGTGTGCCACCTATGTGCCTGGTGTCAGTGGAGGGCAGAAACTGACATTTTTGTCCCCTGGAACTGGAGTTATAGATGGCTGTGAGCCACCATGTGGGGGCTGAGACTAAAACTTGGGTCCTCTAGAAGAGAGGTCAGTGCTCCTAACTGCTGAACCATCTCTCCAGCCCAGAAGAATAGCTTAGGTAAACCCCTATTGTACCTGAAGAATTGTATGAAGTACTGAGAGGAGGGGCTAGGCAGGCAGGAGAGACATAGTTGTAAATAGGACACTGTATCCTAAGTCATGGCACTAGGTGCATGGACAGAGTCACACTGCGGGTGTCAAGAAAGGAACCTTAGGGAGGGTGGGACTAGGGTAGGATCAGCCTTCATCTTCCAGGGCAAGCTAGAATCCATGACTCATAGGCCAGTGACAATGATGTATCTTTGCTGCATGTCTTAGGGCATCAAGCATGACTTGTCACTAAACTCCCAGGTCCAGACTCTGGGACTGAATCACCAGCTGTGCACAGGACCATCTCCCTTTCAGTTTCTGGGCCTCAGTTTCCTCCTCTGAAAAACACAGACTTTGCCAGGTGTTGGTGGTGCACGCCTTTAATCCAAGCACTTGGGAGGCAGAGGCAGGTAGATCTGTGTGAGTTCAATGCCAGCCTGGTCTATCGAGCTAGGTCTAGGACAGGCTCCAAAGCAATACAGAGAAACCCTGTCTCAAAAAAGCAAAACAAAAAAACAAACAAAAAACCCCACAGACATTAACTGATAAGGATGGTGCGAAGACTCCTTTATGCATTGTTATGCATTGTTACGTTCAGAACGTTGGCACTACATCATGACTCAACGTATACATCCTTACTGCACACCAAACATCCACTGTGATGACTGGCAAGCACAGGCCTCACTGTTTATCTTTCTGAGGGGTCTGTGGGTCAGGAGTATGAATGCCTGTTCTGTAGGTAAAGGCACAGAGGCTTGGAAATGTTTAGTTCTTAGAAGGAAGCCTACACTCTGCTCCCACCCTCTTCTAGAACTCTCCATGGGGAGGGTAAAGCCCCAGGGAAGGAGAGGTGATCAGGATCCTGAGTCCTACATCCCATTTCCCACAACACTCCTCATGCTAATGCCCAGATGCCCCGTGTTCACTCCAGATATTGCAAAACAGAGCCATGCCTGCCTCCCTGGCTTTGAAAACCCACCCCGGCAGAAACTGGATGCCAGCTGGGTCAGGTTTAAGTGTCTTTGGTAGCCAGACTGTGACATGTCCAGCTGTTTACTCACTTGGCACCTCCAAGGCAGATGAACCAGTCTGCAGGGGCCACATTACAAAAAACCACCCCCACTGCCTTGTGAGATGAGAAAGCTCACTCTCTCCATCTATCTACATCCTGCTGGTTGGATGCAAATTGCTTCCTCCCACTGAGGCGAAAGAATGCTGGTGGGTAGGATGGAGTGACTGGCGGGGGTGTGCAGCTGACTGTGGGAGTGGGGTTAGTGACAGGACACCCCAGGAATTCTTTCCTCCTCCTACTCTGACTGCCTCCCCCTCCCGCCCATGCTCCTTTAAATACCTGCACTTTTCTTCCCCTTCATTCTCAGCTCCTGGCATAGATTTTACAGACTGTGGGAACCAGGTCACTGTTTTTCTTGACATGGGGCAGGAAGCACTATGGAGGACCAGAAGTAACCAGAAGCAGGCTACTAGGCACTGGGCAGGCTGCACTGAGTACCAAGGGATCCTGCAAAATATTGAGGGAGAGGGAGGTGGGTGTTTCACTTCCCTCTGGGCAGAAGAGAGGTCAAGTTCACCTTTATGGGTATTGCTACTAATTCATATCTTGCTTAGGCACAGGGGTGGTGGTGGTGAGGTAAGTGGAGACGTTTTCACACACATATATGTTTATACCTGCTTCATTACACAACGTGCTTGTGACTGCTTACAAAAAATGTAAGCAATATCAAGGAATGTAACAGATATCTTTGGAAACTAAAGAGAAATTCAGAGGAGGGAAATTATGAAAGCCCATAACTGTGCAGTAAGTTGTCCTGCACTGTTGTTAATGTGATCCATAAACTTGGCTTTGGAAACACCAGCAGTCCAAAGCAAAGAGTGAACAATCTAACACAGGAAATGCAGAATCCATAAAAGAAAACAAAACAAAACAAAACAAAACTGGAACTTCACAAGAAATTTGGGAGGAATTCTTACATAGCTCCACCCAAATATAAACAACCATTTCTTGTTAGATTTCTTAGGCTGAGTCATGTTGCCAAAATGTTACTCAGGATCCTAATATTCATAACTTATAGTCCCAGAAATTGGAAAACAGTCTAAATAAATGCCCCTCAAACACAGTACTGTCCAAATGTCTGACGGAGTATTATACAGTTATTGAGAGGAAAGAGGAACAATTCAGGGAACTCGGGTGAAACAGTTTCCAAGATGTGCTAGGAATCGGAAGAGGCTAGAGGCAGAGCGTCTCTGACAGGGTAGTGCTCGTGAAAATCTTATGTACTTCTAAATGCTGGGTAGGACCTTAGTCCTTCCTAGGAGGAATTGTAGGAAACTATAACCGATACAAACTGTTATCTGGAAACAGACTTTTCACTATACAGCTGTTTGAATATTCTGAACTTGGTAGCATGGGAATATATTATATATCTTAAACAAATCATTAAACTATGAAAGAGACTGGGCGACGGTGGCATACACCTTTACTTCTAGGGCCTGGGAGGCAGAGACAGGTGGATCTCTGTGAGTTGTAGACAACCTGGTCTACAGAGCTAGTCCCAGGACAGCCAGGGCTGTTGCACAGAGAAACCCTGTCTAAAAAAAAATAAAAAAAGTATGAAAGTGTGGGCAGCAAGATGGTCTAATAGGTAAAGGCACTTGCCACCAAGCAAGATGACCTGAGTTCCATTCCCAGTTAGTAAAAAGAACCAACATCCTCAAGTTGGCCTCTGATTGCCACACCTGTGCTATGGCACCCACCCAGACTGACTAAATAATTGTAATTTAATTTTAAATATGAAAAAATTTAAATATGAAAGCAAAATTATTTAACTCATAAGGCTTTAACTAGACATGGCCTAATGGCCAAACTTAAAGTCACATAGATTTCTTCAGAGAGTAGGAGACCCCATTATCCACCGGGTCCCTCTGATATCCGTCTCTTTAGACTGGTCTCTGTTAGGGTTGCTCAGTAGTGTAAAGGAGTCTTCTCAACAAATGATACAACATCTATATGCCAAACAAACAAAACCAAAGTGGAACATTTCCTTTATAACATACACAAAAGTTAACTAGAAAACAAAGGAACGACAACAAAATGGATCAAAGACCTAAATACAGGACCTTATTTATGTTTCTTAGAAAGAAACATAGGGAAAATCTTCCTGATTTAGTAATGAGTTCTCATCTATGAAAACGACAGAGTCAGTAAGAACTCTTCAGCAAGCAAAGGTGCTTTTTGTTAGCATGATAACCTGAGTTCGATTCCTGGACTCACAAGGTAGAAGGAACAATTGACCCCTGAAAATTGTCCTTTGACCTTTACATATATGTAGCCACGCACATACCACACAATAAATAAATTAGTAAAAATTTTAAAATTGAAAAAAAAAATGGAGGCTAGAGAAATGGCTCAGTGGTTAAAATGTTAGTGGGGATCTAACATCTTCTTGTGGCCTCTGTGTGCCCTGCATACATGCAGTGCATACCTACAGGCAGGCACAATATACACATACAAGTAAATGTTTAAAAAAAAATTGGGCTACATCAAAATTAGAAATGTTTGAGCGTCTGAGAAAGTAGTCAGAGGGGAAAACCAATACAGAGAACGGGAAGGTGTGCTTGCAAATTGTCTACCTGAGGAGGAGTTGATGATCAGACTATAGTAGGAACTCCTAAAAGCCAAGAAGAAAAAGCATTCAATTATGAAATGAGCAAGGGAATTGCCCCAAGGAAAACATACAAATGGGCAAGAGACATTTTACATCAGTAATCTAGAACATCACAATGAGATTCCCACCTCACGCCCACTGAAATTGCTATTATAAAAACGATAGAGAAAGTGTAGGGGAGGCTGTGAAGTAGAGACTCTTGGGCTCTGCTGGTGAGAATGCAAAGATGGCACCACTGCCTTGGGAAACTGCCTGGTGACTCCTCAAAAATTAAAAATAGAGTCACCATAGGATCTAGTAGTTTCATTTCTGAAAACAGGGACTTGAATGTTCTCATACCCCTGTTCATAGTAGCATGCTTAAGTATCAAAAGATGAATGCAATATGAATGTCCATCAACACATCTGGGTGGAGCCAGGGAGATATGAGACAGCTCAGTGGGAAATGGTACTTGTTGCCTGTGAGGGAAAATTAATAACTAAAAGATATGGGACTCATGGCAAGAAGAAAAAAACAGAAAGAACAAGTGCTTCTGCCAATAGATATAGATAACTCCAGGTGCGCTAAACAATCCCGCCTTGTAAAAACTTTGTACTCTATGAGATCTCTGTAACCTTGGAAAACTTATGGGCTGAGACTTGCAGTCTCAAACCTTCCTTTCCCTTTAAAAAGGCTTCACAATTTAAGCGGGAACCTTACTCTTCTGATAGAGTGAGATCCCCGCTAGTTTGGTTCTTAGCAATAAAACCTTTTGCTTTTGCAGTCGGGAGTCGCTTCCTTGGAGGTTGAGGAAACCTGGTAGGTACAACATTGCTAAGCTTGATGATATGAGTTCAATCCCCAGGGCCCAGCCAGGGAAAAGCAAGGACTCCCTTAACTTGTCCTCTGAATTCAACATACATGCTATACCAATGTGTGTGCCCCAATAAACAAATAAATGAATAAATAAATGTAAATTTAAAGAAATATATAAACACAATGCAGGTTGTAGTTTGGGTTCTGAACGTCTGCAGGCACTGAAGGGTTGGTTCCCAGGATGGTGCTACTGGGAGGCTGTGGAATCACTGGGAGGCTTCGTTGAGAGGTATTCCTGAAGGTAACCGTGAGACTCTTCTGTCTCCTGGCATGTGTAGTAGTTTCATTCTGCCTTATACTCTGCTATGACAGATGAATGGCAGGCCCAAAACAATGGAGCAAATTGATCTTCAAAACCATGAGACAAAAATGAAACCTTTTTCTTTATATTGTTAATCCCACAGATTCAAGGAAAAAGACCACCAGCCCAAATCATTCATGGCCAAATTAATTAATCAAGCAACTAATTAAAGCAAATTTTTAAAAATGCCTGTACATGGGGTGCCTCCCTCTACAGTGGGTATCGAGTGGTCAGCCGTGGACATAAGTAGGATGTGGGCTTTTATAGTCTAGGAGTAGGGGTTTCTAAATGGGAGGACATGGCAGACAAATAGGCAGGGCCACAGAAGCAGAACATAACAACCCCAGAAACAAAGACACGCTTGCAAGGTGCTCATAATAACCTTTTAAAGCAAAGGCATGGTTGCTGTTCCCTGCAACAGGCAGAGCAGAGCCATTTGTACTTAAGGCTATAGGCAGCCATGACCAAAGTTTGTCTTTACGAGAAGATGGCTTTCAAGCCTAAGATGGACGCAGGTTGATTCATCAGTAAGTTTGATTATCTCAGGCATTTTGTAACACTGGCTGAATATTAACATGGTATGCTAGCATATTCAATGCTCTTCAGCTTTTAAAAGCCGTTAACGTGGATGAAGTTGCACAAGCACAAGTTGAGGACTTTGTGCTTAAGGAAAACAAGCCAGTTTCAGAAAGCAAGGTACGACACCCACCTAAAACCACAGCACTGGGGAGGTGGAGGCAGGAGGATCAGAAGCACAGAGTCATCCTCCTAACTCTGTGGAGCTGTTCCAAGCCAGCCTGGGGTATGTGGGACCCGGTCTCCACAAACAACAAACAAGGGCTAGCAAGAAGTTCAGCAGAAAAAGGTGCTTGCCACTGAGCCTGACTACACGAGTTTGATCCCCAGAACTGACATGGTGGCAGGAGAGAGCGGACTCCCCCAAGCTGTTTCCTGGCCTCCATGTGCAAGCATCCCACTCCACAGATGCATTCACACATACAATATCAGCACAAACATGCATCACGCATATCGCACTTCATGTTACACACATATCACAAAGACACAAATATTGCGATCATACTCCACACCTCTCCACCCACCACATATCCACTCCACCACACAACTGCATGTCACATATACCAGAAATGTAACAACACCCCCCTCATCCACACACACTATACAGAGCACACACAGACTACACACCTCTCCATATGTAGCACACACACACTGAGCACTTGATCAGTGGGTGCATTCAGACCCAGCCTGACATGCAGACATGCACGTGTCTCCTGAGTGCTTGAAACATAAATGAAAATATGCTGCTTTTCTGCATCGACCCCCTTCCTCTCACTGCCTCGGCTCAATAACTCATGCGAAATGAGTCAATCATAAATGTGTGATTCCCAGGACTCCAGGGAAGCCTGAGCCGCTCCTCCCATCCACCAAATCTGTTGCTTCCTGCCCTGTTCTGCAATTCTACAGGGAGCTTCATTTTGCAGTTTAATACCCTGAGAGAGGCACAAGACAAAATTCACAAGGGGAGAGGAAGTCTAGGCTTCAGTTAGCAGGAGAAAGCAGTGAGACTGGGGAGCCAGGCCTGGGCTGGTTTCCAGCAGTGATGGGAGGAAAATGCTTTGCTGGGTGAGTTGTGATCAGAAAGGCAGTCAGGAGCTGGGGTGGGAGCCATGCCAGCCTCTTAGGAGTTGTATCTGGCCAGCCATTCTTTCTTTTCATTGCCAACAGGGTGACAGCAGACCCTGGACAGCTAGCCAGATCTTGGAGGCAGTAGATAAAATGATGAGCAGGGACAAAGAGTTCCAGCCCTGTCCTGGTGAGAGCTGCTTAGTGGGACTGCGGATTGGCTCAAAACAACAGAACAACTCTGCACAGCCCCCAGAGTCCAGGGCAAAGTCCTGTTCTCACTCACCCTCTCACTGAACCCTTCCTTCATTGCTCTAGTTAGGATTTGAGTTGTTCCCCCCAAAGACCCATGTGTCAAATGCTCGTTTTCCCAGAGTGGCCCTATTGAGAGACTGTGGGTCTTAGAGGTGGGACCTAGTGTATGTGGGTGAATGGGTGGGGTGTGGGGTTGGGAGTGAGGGGGAGTGTGGAGGCAGATCCTAAGTCATTTGGTTAGCTGTTGGGTGAATGGGTGGGGTGTGGGGTTGGGAGTGAGGGTGAGGAGGAGTGTGGAGGCAGATCCTAAGTCATTTGGTTAGCTCTTGGGTGAATGGGTGTGGTGTGGGGTTGGGAGTGAGGGGGAGTGTGGAGGCAGATCCTGAGTCATTTGGTTGGCTCTTGAAGGGGCGACTGCAACTCCAGCCCTTTTTCAGTGTCTCTTTTTCCCTCCCTTCCTTCCTCCCTCACTCTTTGTCACAGCCATGAAGTAAGTTGCCACCATGATGCTCTGCTTTGCCAAGGTCACAGCAACAGAACCAGCCAGGCATTGGCTGGACCCTCCAAAGAGCCACAACAGCCATTCTCTATAAGATGATAACCTCAGCTATTTGTTAATGACATGAAGCCGACTATATTAATTATTTGTCTCTTTGCTATGACAAAAGCAACTTATGGCTTTGTTTTGGCTTCATGGTTTAAGGAGAACAGTTCATTATGATATAGAAGGCATAATGGCAGGAACTTAAGGCTGCTGTCACCTGACACTCACAGTCAAGACGTAGAGAGACAAACACTGGTTCTCAGCTATCCCTTTCCCTTTCTACAGAATCCAGGATCCCCATCCTGGTGTCATCCACAATTAGAATGGGTCTTCCCATCCCAATTAACCCAGACTAGGTAATTTCTCACAGGCATTGTCAGAGGCTTGTACCCCAGGATTCTAGATCCTGTCAAGTACACAGTACCAGCTGTCACACTAACATACCCACCATGTCCTTTAGAGCCCACAGTGTACTCTGATCCTCATAACTTAAGAAAACCTATATCTATGGATTGAATAACCCTTGTAAAGTGTATTTTAAAAACCAGATGTCGAGATGCATGCCTTGAATCCCAGTACTTGGGAAGGAGAGGCAACAGGATCTCTATGAGTTTTAATCCAGCCTGGTCTACAGAGTGAGGTCCAGGTCAGCTAGTGCTACTGAATGAGATCCTGTCTCAAAAAATTTATTTTAACCTTTAAATTCCATCAAAATAATGAAGTCTGAAGAAGTTAAGGCTAAGCCTTGCTCTTAGAGCATTGATGATAGAAAATTCAAGAATTCTACAAATAGCAGCTTTGTTGCCTCTACAGCCTTTATTCCTTTAGTGCTTCTGATATGGTTGAGAGTGTGCAAATGGATTCCTGTGTACTCGTGTGCATGGGCCTCCAAGGTTGACGCTGTAAGTCACACTTAATCAGTCCTCCACCTTATTCACTGAGGAAGAGTTTCTCAGTCAAACCCAGAGCTTATCAATATGGCTGACTTGTTCTGGGAAATCCCCCGTGTCCTCCTCAGGTTGGAATTACAGACAGGCTGCCATGCCTGGCCAGAATTTACATGGGTTTTGGAGGATCCAAACTCCAACCCTCATACTTGTGTGGCAAGAACTTTAACCACTGAACCACCTTCCCAGTCCTCAGTTTATATTTCAAAGAGGACAATAACACAGAAAGAAAGTAGGAGGGAGGACTGTCACAGATGAAAAGAATCTTGTCCCCCCCACAACAATAAAGAGGAGAACCAGAATATGATCTAGTAAATTTCTTCTTTCTACACTTACCTGCCCCTTCTGACATCACTTCATAAATAGATTTGAGGGACAGCTAATGGTCTGAGAGCCCAAGGACTGTTTGGTGACTTAAGTGACATGGCCAGAAGAAGCTGCAGGTATCATACCAGATCTGCATTCCTATCCACACTGCCATTCCTAGCTACTGAAGATATTGGCGATAAGTGGCCCACATTCATATCTTTACCTAAAGCTTGTTATTTGGCTAAGAATAGCTGGGAGCTTGTGGCCTCTTCCTAGGGCTGATGGCAGGACTAATGAAAGAGAACAAGAGCCTAGCCCTTTTGTGGGGAACCGCCTCTGTGTGGTGACTTCTCCAGAACACTCCACTCCACCAGACTGAGGCTGGACTCCTAAAACCAGATTTTATCCCAGCACCTTCCCCAATGGATTTCTCCAGAGAGTTCCTCCCCACCCCAACCCAGCCCCACATCAATCCCTTGGCTGAGAATCTTTACCCCAGGGATGAACACTCTTGGGTCTTACCCAGAGCTAAAGACTCTTGTTTTACATTTAACAAAATCCCAGGTGTCTGAGTTTCATTTCCTGTTGCTGTGATAAAACACCCTGACAAAACCAACTTAAGGAAGACAAGGCTTCTTTGGCTCACAACTCAAGGTCATAGTCTACCACTGCGGGACATCAGGGTGACAAGAACTTGAAGCAGCTGGTCATGCCACATCCTCAGTCTAGAGTGGGGACTGGTGGGGCCATGAATGCATGATGGCACTCAGCTCACTTTCTCCCCTTATTTATTTTTGAGACAGGGTCCCTTTATGTAGCCCTAGCTGTTCTGGAACTTGCTGTTGACCAGGCTGGCCTCGAACTTGCAGAGATCTGCCTGTCTATGCAGGTGTTGGAATTAAAGGTATAGGCCACCATATACAATTGCTGTTTCCACTCTGACACATACACAGGATCCCCTGCCTAGGGAATATGTTACAGGGAGTGGGTGCAGGGAGTCGTCTGACTTCAATGAATACAGTCAAGGTAGTAGTCTCCTGGGCTACAGAGAAGGCTCAGCAACTGCTCTTGCAGCAGACCCGGGTTCAGCTCCTAGAACTTACATGGTGGCTCACAACCATTCGTAAATCCAGTTACAGGAGATCCGATGTTTTCTTCTGGCTTCTGTGGAAAGTTGCACACTTGCACATATATAGTGCATATACATACATACAGGCAAAACACTCAGACAAAATAAATATTAAAATCTGAGTGTGATAGTAAACACCTTTAATCCCAGTACTCAGGAAGCAGAGGCAAGTGGATCTCTGTGAGTTCCAGGCCAGCCTGATCTACAGAGTGAGTTCCAGGACAGCCTTACTACATAGAAAAACTGTCTCAAAGCAAGCAAACAAACAAACAAACAAAAAGGTGCTTTTTGTTCTTCGGAGGACCTGAGTTTGGTTCTTAGCACATATGTCAGAGGGCATATAACTCCAGCTCCAGGCTCTTCTGGCCTCCTTGGTCATCTATACACAGGTGACACATGAGTACAGGAGGCAGGGGAACACACACACACACACACACACACACACACACACACACACACACTTGTTGTTTTCTTTTCTTTCTTCTTCTTCTTTTTTTTTTTTTTGATACTTTTGCTTTGTTTTGTTTTCTTACTCTTTGTTCTTTGGCTCTTTTGGGGGGCCTACTACCCAGCTCCCAAATAATCACAATGAAGACTTTCTTACTTATAAATGCCCAGCCTTGGCTTGTTTCTTTCCAGCTTTTCTTAATTTAAATTATCCCATCTACCTTTTTGCCTCTGGGCTTTTACCTTTCTCTGTTTCTCTACCTCTCTTCTTTCCTTCTTATTCAGTGTCTGGCTATGAGACTGGCCCCTTCTTTTCTTGCTCCTTGATCTCTTTTTTCAGGTTTCTCCTACTACTTATTCTGTCTACCTGACAGCCCTGCCTATCCTTTCTCCTGCCTTGCTAGTAGCTGTTCAGCTCTTCATTAGACCAACCAGGTGTTTTAGGCAAACTAGCACAGCTTCAGAGTTAATAAAATGCAACATAAAAGAATGCAACACATCTTTACATCATTAAACAAGTGTTCCATAGCATAAACAAATGTAACATATCTTAATATAATATTCCATATTACACACCACAAATCTTTAAAAAAAAATAAAAGTTAACTTTCTACAGACATGCCCACAGGCCAAATTGACCTAGACAATTCCTCATTGAGGCTCCAGACCCTGAATCTAGAACTCTGGACCATGTCAAGCTGACAAAACTAACCATCCCATCAGGTAACCTACGTGTTCCTGAAAACCAGGCCTGCTTCTGTGGAGCCCACATTTGCCTTCCTTCTTAGTGATTTTAAAGACACCTCCAAGTAGGAGTTTGGCTTCCTTTTTGAGTAACAGTTTCCTCTTGGGAGCCTCTTCACTGTAGTGTCTCATCATCCATCCTGACGGGGACCATTATCTCACTGTGTGCACAGAGGAATGGTGGGGAGGGGTTCCAAGTGTGGATGCCTTTCACCCAAATCTCTTAATACTTCTGTCCATGTCATGTTTGCAGATGCCATCGATGGGAACATGATAGCCTGTTAGTCTGAACAGTATTTTTCAGCAAATATCATAAACAGGGCAGTTCGATGCAACACAAGTCTATTGCTTGCCAGTCCATGAAGTTGGGAACCCTAAATCAAGGTGGTGTCAGGGCCACTCTCCCCAGAAACATGTAGAAAGCTTTCTTTCAGCTTCAGTCTGGCTGAAGTCTGCCAGCAATCTGAAATCCTCCCATTGCTATCTAAATGACCACATGAGCATCTGCATCTGCATCTCCTAGTGGGACACCACAGTCTGTCTGGGGGTGTGGCCACAAAGAATGGTTCCCTAGTGTATGTAACAGCATGGGTTCAGTTCCCACCACAGCAGGAAGAAAAGAGAAAAAGGTGCCAGACACATTAGATTGAGGGCCCAACCTCCTCTGGAATGTCCTCATTGGAACTAATTCTATCCACTCACCCCTATTTGTAAATAAGGTTATATTCTAAGGGACTAGGAACGAGGCCTATCAGAATTGAGACCAGCTCTGCTACTTGTTAGCTGTGAGATGGCAGTCATAGAACCTGGCCCTCTCCAGCCACAGAAAGGTGTAAATCAGGATGCTTTGTCTAGAGAGGAATTAATGAGATCACGCATGGCCATTTCCCACGCAATACCTGGCCCATGATAACAGCTCAGTACACAGCGCCACACGGAGGCTATCATTACAGCCCTTCATCCTCCCCCATGTGTACCAGGCCACACCCACACGCAAACGGACTGCAGGATAAGAGAACTGAAGCCTTACATCTTCCCCAGGGATCTATTTAGTATCAATGAAAGATTACCTGCGCCTTTTGGCAAGTTAGGCTTGAGGGCCCATTATTTAAGTGCAACTGCCTGTGACAACTCTCTAAGCAACAAGAGACCCGAGTGCCTGTGGGGGTGGGGACCGCTTGGGTGAGTCCAGTATTCATGAAAGAATTCAAAACACACAGCTCCTTTGGCTCACTGTGTATCATGATGGGTAAATCAATCTTCCAAGCCCTCTCCCTTGCTCTTCTGCTGCTCTGCTCCCCTAAGCGCTGCTAACTCCAACAAAGGGGTGAGTGTTCAGCATTTGTCTTAATGGGTGCCCTGACAGGTCCTTTCACTGGCATAGCCTGACATCTGCCTGCCTTGTTCTCTTCCACCTGAAAGTGTCAGCTGTTTCTGGAATGATTGGTTCTCTTCCTAGTCTGGGTTGATTTTATTCACTCCGTGACACATGTGAAGGTCATTTCGATAGTCAGTCTCCAGCCGCACCCCAGCTCACAAAAACAACAAGAAAAAATCACTCTGAGCTTGGCAAGCTCCTGGCCCAGCATCATGCCTCTCCGATCTGAATGCTCGCACATGTCACCAGGGATCTTGTTAAATACAAATGAAAACCCTGCAGATCTGGGTGAGGCATAGCACTCTGTATCCCTTCAAACCTTCAGATGCAGCAGTTGGAGTTGGTCCCCTGACCACACTTTGAATGCCACATCTCTTAAGATTGATAGAGATGCCTTGCACAAGACAGACCATGCAATTAGGCTGCTTCCAGCACTATTGGGGCAAGAGGAAGTTGGCACCTAACTACCTGAGGCATTTAAGGAACCCTGCTCCCATTCCTGGGTGAATGGAGGACTGTGTGACTTGTTCTAGAAGGGTCACTCTGGGTCATCTATTGCATGGAGAGTGGAACAGGGCCAGATGAAAGCAGAGAGGCTGTGAGAAGAGAAGGGAGTCTCGTAGGGGTGATGTCTGACTCTCAGTGGAAGGTGCTGGGTTTTAACGAAAACCCCACACTTAGACCCTGGGTCTGGCCAGTGTGAAGGAGGTATGTGGGGGTAGTGTCTTTAGGGAAGATGGAGGCCAAAAGAAATGTGATGTGATGAGGAAAAGGACAAGGCTCTCTGACACCCGGTGTCCCAGTGGGATGGCCCATTCAAGAGGCTTTTAGTGGGAATCAGGTGAGTGACAGCACCTGGGGCTTCGAAGAGTCCAGCTGGGTCCCATTACAGGGAGCCCAGGGAGGAGCAAGAAGCAGGCAGACTCTTCCCAAGATACCCATCCCCATCACTGCTCAACTCAGTGGCTGGTGGACACCCCTTGACCGCTCTGGTTCAGCCCCTCATTTGGCTTCTATTTTGCCTTCATCGTATCTTGTTTGAACTTATCAAGTTGGGTGTTTATCTCATTAACTTTTGGCCTTCCTTCTCTTCTAGAAGCATTTAAGACCATATATTTCTCTGAAATAAGGCTTTCCCAGCATCCTGTGAGTTTTGATATGAGACAGGCTCGTTTCCTCTGAAGAATTTAATATTAATCTTCTTTGTTCTCTGTGTTAGTGAGAGAGCACTTTTGAATTTTCAACTACTTTACATGTTTGCTTTTGTTTTTGTTTGTGGGGCTGGAGGTGGAATCTGGGAACTTGCAGGTCTCAGGCAAGTGCTCGCCCACTGCCTCTCAAACAGATGTTTACATTTTTTATCTTTAATTTCATGTCTATCTTCCGTTTTCCACTTTACTTCTAATTCTTTGTTTATAAACTTTCATTCTGTTCCACAGTTCAGAAGGGTGAGCAGGGGTTGTGGTCTATGTGACAGTGGTTTCATGGTATGGAAAGAGGAAGGCAGAGGAGAATGACAAGTCAAGTGTGCATCAGTGGGCAGGGCTTCCTAAAGTTTAGCCATACAGAGCAAGCCCAGGGTGAGCTAAGTACTAGCTCAACTGGAACAATATGGAAAGATTATATAGAATTTCCTATTACCCCACATTGTAGTAGATCCACCTTTATTTAATCAATCGTCTACTTTTAATATGTTAATTTTAAAAATTGTTTGTTTTTGAGACAGGGTGTCACTCTATTGCTCTGGCTCTATTGCCCACTATGTCACCTCAGCCTCCAAAGTGACTGGGACTTCAGGAGTATCTTCACAGATGGAACCTTTATTCTAGACCATGCCCTCTGACATGGGATTGATGGTTTGAAATTTTTTCTTTTATGCATTACTAGAAATCCTGTCATGTTTGTTTGTTTCAAGTAGCCCGGGCTAGACTTTAACTCCCAATCTTCCTGCCTCTGTCTCCATGTGGCACAGGCTGGCCCTCAACTCCTGATTCTCTCTCTCTCTCTCTTTTTTTTTAAGTCACATTTGTGTCAAGAATTGCAGCAGAAATGAGGTCTTTTTCCTTCTGCCTCTTAAGAAAAATCCAATATTGTATAACTTGAGGCTTCCAGCAAGGGATGATAACAGTGGAAGCAAAGAGTCCATTCTCAAGGTGAGTGAGCCTGAGAGGGCAGAGAGCAAAGGACATCTGTCCACCTATGTGCTGTACGAGGACAGCCCTCTCCTGCAGTGCCAGTGTGATGACAGCTCTGGCTGGGCCACCCTCCTAAGCTTGCAGCTAAATTTAAGCTAAGGTTGAATTGGAAATTTCTTTAAAGAAAATGACTGTCTTAAAAACAAGCGTTACCTTTGAAATGAGGGGTGTGGGGTGGTGGTGGGGTTCCCTTAAACCAACTTTCTCCATCTTCCAGCTGATCCATCCCATAGACAGACAAATGCCTAAGAACCTGACAATTATTTTGGAAACAGAGTGAATTATTAAGACCCTTTGAAGCAAGCATTTCAGGCGACTATAGTCAGTCAGAGGCCACAGCACAGTACTGTTTATTGCCTGCATCAGATTCTGCCTTTCTGCTAATGCCTAACTTCTGGCTTTTGTGATTGTTAATGGCAGTTATCAAGTGAGCTCCTCTGGGCTCCGTTTGTTCCTGCTCTTCTGAGTGACATTTTCCCCATTATAATGGCCTAGAAACATAATGAGCTGCATGAATCACAAGTAATAATGATAAAAAGAATCAAGGTAGAAACAAAGCTGGCCTCGTTACCCTGAAGGAGCTGCATTCTGATATAGAAAGGGAAACACCGAGATACAGGGTGGCACATTTAACAGGCCCTCCTGAGTATTGCTCACCCATCAAGCACTAGTACACATTCATCCATCCAGTGCTCACTGAGGAAACCGAGGGTCTGGCTGACTGGCAGAATGCTCCCAGGGTCTGACTGTATCTATTCTGCTTTTCCCCCAGGGCTGAGGCTGTTAAGTGTGTACACAATCCTTGGCTTTAAAAAAATGTTTATTATTTATGTGTATGTGTGGATGTGCACATGAGTACAGTGTCCAAGAAGGTAAGAAGAGAGTGTTGAACTGGGTGATGGTGGTGGTTTAACTCAGCACTCAGGAGGCAGAGGCAGGTAAATCTCTGTAAGTTTAAGGCCAGTCTGGTCTACAAAGTGAGTTCCAGGACAGGCTCCAAAGCTACACAGAGAAACCTGTCTCAAAAAATAAAAAAGAGTATTTGTACTAAATAAACATCTGTCTTGTTAGCCTATACTGTGAAAGTCACAGGTGTAGAAAGATGGGTGTGGCAGTTGGGGGGATCTCCTGCCAGCACTAGCTTTTCCACCATGCCTGGGTAAGCCCCTCCCACTGCCTTAGATATGGGGTACAGTTTATTCTGCCAGGAAACATCCTTGTCTCTATGATACTCGTTGAGCATGCAATCTGTGTATAACTGCACAATTTAACTCACTGCTTGATATTACAATGGATTTTCTTTTACATTGTGTGTGTATGCATGCATTTCATGTGTGCACACCACAACATACATGTAGAGGTCAGAGCAAAGGGTTGTTTGTATGTTCTCCCACCCTCCTTAGACAAGGAGTCCTTGGAGTTAGAGCCCATGTCTCATTCATCTCTTTATTCCTAGTATAGGATCTTGAGAGTGCAACAGTAAGTGCTCAATAAATAACTTGAACAGGTCAACATTCAGCACAAGTTCCCTGGTGAGTAAAGTTCCAAGGTTAACAAGAAAGATTGATAGGAGGTGTCTTCCTTCAAATCCCACAGGCAGCCACCATCTGTGTTCAAGTTCATAGTCTGCCCTGCAGGTAGGAGTTGACTACCACAAGGAGTCAGGGTATGCATGGCCTGCCCTACTTTAGAGGAAGATGAAGATGAGTCTCTTAAAATTCGACAGAGAGGGGATGAAGAGATGGCTCAGCAGTCACGAGCACTGGCTGCCCTTCCAGAGGACCCGGTTTGATTCCAACCACCCACATGGTGGCTCACAACCATCTGTAATTCCAGTTCCGGGGATCCAATGCCCTTTTCTAACTTCAGAGGGCACTGACACACACCTACATATGGGCAGGCAAAACACTCATACATAGAGAATAAACTTAAAAAATCACCAGAGAAACCAACTCACCCTCTCTGAGAGTTGGACGATTCTGTGCATAGGTAAAGTAAGGAGGCAGAAGATGTGGGCTGCTGTCTTTCTGCTTTATGAACTTGCTTCTGCAATTTTCACAAAGTCTTTTTTTATATTAGAACCAGAAAGATCCTTTTATATGTAAATCATATTCTCAGAGGATTTTTATTACTCCTAGTATCATAAAGCTAAGGCACATTGGAAAGATAAAATATAGGTCATTACTGCAATAATCTTATCTTTGTATGCATGTGTGTGTGCATATATGATGCATGCATGCATACATGTCTGTGTGTGCATGTGTGCACACGCCATACACATGTCTGCATTTGATCACATGAGGAGGCTAGAGGTCAATGTCAGGCTTCTTTTTTTTTTCCATTTTCATGTATATATGAGGTACCTGTGTGTTTGCATGTTTTGCAAGTGTGTGGTCACAAGTGCATGTGTGTGCTGGTACATGAAGCCCAGGTGATAATTCTTCATTGCTCTTCTACCTATTCTTTGAAGCAGGATCTTGCAGTCAAACCCAGAGTTCTGGATATGCTGTCTTGCTAGTCAATTTGCTCTGGGATCCCCTGCCTCTGCCTTCTTAGGCTGGAGTTACAGGATGGCTGTCAAATTTGGGGATCCAGATTCCAGTTATCATGCTTGAATGGCAAGTGCTTTAACCATGAAGCCATCTTCTTGGCTCCAGCATCAGTTATCTTTCTGAATTGCTTTCCATCTTATCTGAGACAACACCTCTCACTGAACTCGGAGCCTGCTGATTTGGCTACACTGACCAGTGAGCCCCAGAGGTCTCTGGTCTCTGTGGTCACAGGGCTGTGATTACAGGCTCACAATGCTATGCCTTTCTTCTTCTTCTTCTTCTTCTTCTTCTTCTTCTTCTTCTTCTTCTTCTTCTTCTTCTTCTTCTTCTTCTCTTCCTCCTCCTCCTCCTCCTCCTCCTCCTCCTTCTTCTTCTCTCTCCTCTTCTTCTTCCTCTTCTTTCTCCTCTTCTTCTTCCTCTTCTTTCTCCTCTTCCTCTTCCTCTTCCTCCTCCTCTTCTCTCTCTCTCTCTCTCTCTCTCTCTCTCTCTCTCTCTCTCTCTCTCTCTCTCTCTCTCTCTCTCTCTCATCCTCATGCTTGTCCAGCAAGCACTTCACTAACTGAGCAATCTCCCTATTATTTTGATATGATTTTTCAAAAGCCACTTTTTGGCTGGGCAGTGAGTGGTGGCACATGCCTTTAATCCCAACACCCATGAGGCAGAAACAGGTGGATCTCTGAGTTCCAGGACAGTCAGGGCTACACACAGAAACCCTATCTCAAAATACAAAACAAAACCTACAAACAGACAGCCTTCAGGTGAGATCCTCCATCTGCCCCAACGAGGTCTTCCTATGTAGCCTAGGCTAGCTTTGAGCTCATGGTCTTGCCTCTGTCTCCTGATTCTGGCTGTACACCCCCAAGTCTGGCTTCTTCTTGCCCTATTTTTCAACTTCATGGAGATTTTGCGCATGGTTAGAGAAGCCTGTCCAGCCAAGAGAAGGCTACCATAGGCTACTACCACAGAATGGAGGTATGTGTGGATCGTGGTGGAACCTGAACAAGAGGTATGGGAAGGTGTGGTATCCTCTGCCCTTTCTGTCTCCCATCCCAGAAACCTTACCTTAAAATGTACAGATCAGATTCCTGTGAGTTTGCTTTCTGTGAGTTTGGTAAGTCACTGACTGAGGGTCAAGTTTATTTGTGTTAAGAACAGTGTCAAACATATACTATGTAGTTAAAAAGAATTTACTGAACTGAACAGCAAGCAAATCTACAACACAGGGTTCAGAGGAAACCAATTTTGGAGGGGAGAGGGCATTAGGGAAGCTTTCCATAGAAGGTAATCCTGGATCTGTACCCAAGTCAGATGAGAACTTATCTAAGAGAAAAGGCTCAAAAGAGCATCCCTGGCAGTAAGTATATCTGGCAGAGGGTTGGCAGGTAAAAGGAGGCACACAGCACAGTGCTCTGCAGGCTTGAACAAGGGCTCAGTGCCCTTCCTCACATCCCTCACCAACCCCCACAGGGGCACATGCTTCTTGTATTTCCCCCTGAATCATGGGTGCACAGAGACCATGTCTGCCACTTACCTAAAGGTTATGTTTCAATTTCTATTGCAGCAATCTTAAGCTCCAAACATGATGTTATTGGGAGGCAGGACCTTGAAGAAATAATTAGACCATGAGAGCTGATCCCTCATAAAGAGGATTCATGTCCTTAAAAAAAAGGATACACACATACACACACACAGACACACACACACGTAGATTATTTTTGTCTTAGGTGTTTTCTCTGCACACTACACAAATGCAGTGCTTGGGGAAGCCAGAAGGGGGCACTGGGTCCTCTGGAGTCTGGGAACTGAATTCAAATCTTTTGAGAGAGCACCCACCCAGTGCTCTTTACTGCTGATCTATCTCTCCAGCACCTTGATGTCCTTTTCAGAGAGGCCAAGGAGCTAGCTTGCTTTTTTTTTTTTTTTTTTTTACTATCATGCGATTGACAGTTTGCCACCAGGAAGTGGGCTCTCCTCACAACCTGACTATGCTAGCATGAACTTGGACTTGAAGGCTCTAGAACTGTCTGAAAGGGAAATTGTTTCCAAGCTGTCCAGTCTATGGTACTGCATCATAGCATCCCAAGCCTTGTACACAATGTCCTACTTACTTACATATGCCCAGAACTTGGCACAGGCATGGCACCTAAGAAAGAAACATAACAACTGTTGACCAAATGGCATTGAGCTCAAGTTCAGAACTGATCATAATGTGGGCTTGCCACAAACCTGGCTGCCTTCTGCCAAATACTAACAATTTACAAGGATTGGATAAGAAAAAGGAGACACAGCTAAGACCGCCCCCATTAGTATAACAGATGAATGGATAAATGAATGAACAAATAGATAATAGAAAGTGTCTATTTCATTGTCGTGCAAAAGAAGTACTGGTAAAAGGGTGCTGGACAGATGGCTCAGTAGTTTAAAACACTGGCTGCTCTGCAGAGGACCTGAGTTTAATTCCCAGCACTCATATGGTGGCTCACAGCCATCTTCAATTCCAGTTCTGGGGGATCTGATGTCCCTTCTGGCTTCCTTGGGTACTCCAGGCACATAGTGCACATACAGGAAAATGTCATACACATAAATTGCACCTTAAAAAAAAGTTCCAGTAAAGGACAGAACTTGAAAACCATTTCTGCAAATGTTGATGATATAATTGTGTTCACAGACACCTAAAAAAAAAAAACCCTTTCATTCAATAAATGCATTTTGAACAAATGAATAGCCAAATATTCCAGTTCCTATTATGTTGGGCACTGCAGTGCTCAGACCATTTAAGTGCAAGAATGTTGGACCGGGTCATGCTCTGTGTAAAGTCTTCTCTTCTTGTTATTAGCGTACAATGCAACATGACTTGCTTCATTGCTGCATCTTCAAGTGTGTATTCTGCACTCTCCTCATCTTCACCCCCACATAGCATCTTCTTAGTTTTCTATTGGATGCTATAAAAAGGGGAAAGACCCAGTAGGGGAGAATGTCAGCCACCCATGTCGCTGGGCATTTTGCAGTGCAGTGACTAAGAAAGAAATCAACAATGTCAGCACATCCCCGCCTTGTCCACACCATTGGCCTGGATGAGCCTGCAGTTTCTATAGCTACAAGCCTGTCTCTTAGGGTGCACACAGTCATCTCCCTAAAGGACTGCATCTGCCTGTTGTAAGAGATGCAGATCTCGGCTGAAATAGATGTTTTCTTTGGAAACTTTAATTAATAAAGTAGCAGGCAGTGTGAAACGTGACGGAACAGGGCACAATAGGAATAAATGGGTCTGCTCATCTCAGATGGAGATAAACAAGCTGGTTTATTATGAGGACCCACAGGAAGTGCAAAGCCTGACCCTGCAATTATCTGTTCATTGTCATGTACTGACAGATACTGGACATGGCTTGTTTCCAAAAGGTCTCCTTTTGTGGGGGACACATGTTGGAGAATAGGAAAGTGAAACCCTTTTCAGGATGTATAGTAAGTACAGTGGGCTTATGTCACACTATCTAATACTAAAAATGGCACTTAATTTTGCTATACTTGCTTGCATATTAGTGACTTTTTTTCCCAGCTGAAGACCAAATCCAGAGCTTTGTGGATACAAGACTCTGTATCCCCACATTAACAAATTCCTCTAATCCTCCGCCATCCCTCTAAAGTGGTTATGTAAGACAGCCACTCTTCACAAGAGCAAAGCAAGCTTCAAAGATGTCAAGTGATACGCTAAAAGCCACTCAGACAATCAGAGCAAGAATGAAGGGGGCAACCAGATTTGAGCCCATGTTCCTTGGCCCAGTGAGCTTGTATTCAGTGAGCTTGCTACTGAACCAGTGACAATTAAAAAAATAAAAATAAAAGGAGCCCACTTTTGGATCTGAAGTCTAGAGACAACAAGTGAGATGAAATGACTTTTGGGTAAATGAAGGTGGTGGATGGATCATAAGGATTCCCATAGAGAGCCACATAACAGGTTTCTACAGACCAGGGCTTTGAGCCCCAGAAAAACCACACAGAGCCTTCATCAAGAGGAATGGCTTTTGTCATTTTTCCAGAGTTAAAAAAAATTAATAATATGCTATATTTGTCAGAGGACTGTATTTCCCTGAATTTATCCACTTTCTTTCCGAATTAAATTCTAATATTCATACTAAAACAACACAGTTGTTTCCCCCAGCAAAATAAAGGATCTTGTCTAGAAGCATAAACATGGTTAGAGTAGATGGACAGGAAACATAAATATTGCCCCTAATGTCTTTGGCCTATTTCCCCTAATGTCTTTGGCCTATGCCAATAGCTTTAAAAAAAAAAAAAAAATAGCGGCAAGGACATGCCAGGCACTGGTTGCTGAATGCTACCTTAATTTATTTAATCTTTCCCTAATCCAGTGGTTCTCAACCTCCTTAATAGTGCGACCCTTTAACACAGTTCCTCATGTTGTGTTGAACCCAATCATAAAATTATTTTATTGCTACTTCGTAACTGTAATGTTGCTACCATTATAAGTTGTAATGTAAATACCTGATATACAGAGTATTTGATGTAGGATCTCTGTGAAATGGTTGCTTGACACCCCCACCCCGAAAAGGGGCCAAGACCCACAGGCTGAGGACCATTACTCTAATTCCTGTGAGGAAGAAATCATAGTCATGTCAACATAATTGTTGAGGAAACCAGAGTGAACTAGCTTGCCAGAGGCCACATAGCCAGCAAGTCGTGCAGCTGAGGCTGCTAATTGTGGGCAAATCCGAGGTGAGCCACACCCATCTAGAGGAGACAAGGCTGGGCAGGAGGATCCTGGCTTTCTCTGGCCTCTCCACTTCAGCATCAACAGTTCCTAACTTGTGAGCCACAGCATCCACTGGGGGACCAGTGAGATGGCTCCGCAGGTGAAGGCGCTCACAAGCCAAGCATGATAACCCGAGGTCAATGCCCAGGACCTGCATGATGGTGGGAGAGAACTGACTTGTGCGAGTTGTCCTCTGACTTCCACACATATCCTAGGGCCCACACGCTTGTGTATGAGAACCCACACATACAAAACAAATACCTGTGATGGACCAGCAAATGGGTGGCTAACAACCACCTATAACTCTAATTCTAAGGGACTTGAAGCCATTTTCTGACTTCCTTGGCCACCAGACATACATGTAGTATACATACATATATGCAGACAAAATGTTTATACACATAAAGTAAATCTAAAATAATTAAATCAATCAATAAAAAATTTAGTTAAAAAAGAAATAACAATTACTAGAATTGCTGGGTGGTGGTGGTACACACCTTGACGTCAGCATTTGGGAGGCAGAGGCAGGCAGATCTCTGTGAGTTCAAGGCCAGCCTGTCTACAGAGTTAGTTTCAGGACAGTCAAAGCTGTTACACAGAGAAACCCTCTCTCTCTCAAAAAAAAAAAAAAAATTACAGACAGCTCAGTTAGCAGATTGGTTGCTATGCAAGCATGTGGACTTGCACTCAGTCCTCCAGAATCCACACAAGCCAGGCATGGTAGCAATCACCTGTGATCTCAACTCTAGGAAGTGAAGACATGTGGCTCCCAGGGCTTGTCAGCTGGCCAATTTAGCCAATTTAGCAAGTGCCAGGTTCAGGAGAGACCCTGTCTCAAAAAAATAAATTGGAGAATAATCAAGAAAGACATCTGATATTAACTGCTGGCCTCCACACATAAGTACACACACACATACATACGTGCACCCCACATGCATACATATATGAACACACACATACACATGCACCCACGTGCATACATGTATGGATGTGCACACATAGTTTCAAAACCACATCCTCTCACAGGGAACTAGGTGTAACTGCATGAAGAGCAATGGAAGCAGAATGCAAATTATCTGTTATTGGACCTAAATATGCACGTGTCAATCACAACTTAATAACACACATATTGATGAAGGTTGTTTGGCAGTGAACTCTCAGTGAACATTTCTTCACCCATTTAGCTAATTGCTCCAAGTTTACTTCAGTAAAGAAATTTGTAAAATGAGAGTATAAAATTTTAAATCATGTTGAAGTTGAGAGTAATTTAGGGAAAGTATCCTTGGGATGAAGGAGTATGGACTAGAAAACAAAACAAGAAGGAAAAAAAAGTACTGGTTACTATGGCAAGAGTTTGTTTTAGAACACAGGCCTAACTGCCCCTCACCACCCTCCTTCCCCTTTAATTCCAAGAGCATTTGAAATGATTCCGTCAGTAAGTAGCTAATACAGTCACCACAATTACCACGGCAGTATGGCCAGATGGCCTGTTAAGGGCACTCACAAGTGAGCCTGGGAAACCTTGCCTTCCTTCGTCCTCAGCATTAACATGCTGAGAGAGGATGGTGTTACACATGCCGCTGGTGTCACTGGCAAGGACCTCTCTGGCAGGATGCAAGTCTTAATTTTCATCTTTCTGCCTCACTTGGTTGGAGCCACGGAAGGAGGGGTGGAATTGCAAGGCACAGTCTTTGCTCGGCAGCTGATCCCGTTCTGTCAATAAGGTCTCCTAACTGTGCACACACATCCCCTCATTAAACCTTTGGCAACTGGTGGAATTCCCTTTCCAGATAAATCTCATAGTCCATTCCAGAGACACTTAAACTTGAGAGCATTGCTTTTTTTGGCAGTGCTGGCAACCAAACCCTAGTTTCCTACACTTACACATGCCAGGCAAATGCCTACCACTGCGTTACACCCCCACTCGAGGACTGCCACCTCTCCCTCCCAGCATCACCTGCAGCCAGCATTCTGAGCTATTGTGTTCAGACCTATTGTGTGGCCAGTGTAACAGGTGCAGGTGGGGTGAGTATCTCACTACACAGTCTCTGTTCCTGTGGGGCTTCTCCTGAAGGAAACGGCAGTGGGAGATGTGCAGACATTTTTAAGCCCATAAAAGCAAACCGCTTGGTAATGCCACCTATCTTCCAGAACTCCGAGCTTCCTGGGGTGGGGATTGTGCCATGTCTCTTTATGAACCTTTCAGGGTCTCCACAGTATCTCAGAATCAGTGAGACATTGAGAGCTGTTTTAAACTGAGAACTGTGATTCATGACACTCCTAAACACACAGCAGCATTGCCTCCCCCCCACCCCCAGGCTGCAGACACTCTTGCTGGAAGGATAAGTGAGCGTCTCCTTCCTGCAGCGTCTTGGTCAAGATAAGCCAGCTCTACCTAGTCACCAGAGGACCCAGGGGAGAGGGGACTTTAAAATCACAGTTTGAGAAATAAAAACACAAATTTAGGAGCTATCGGATCAAAGTGAAATAAGCTACATGGTTTCCAATGTGGAGTTCCCGTTAGTGGGCACTAGTGTCTAATGTAAAAGGCCTGAAGTCACTTCCCCCACCATGAAACATGACCTAGGTAGTAGGTCTTCAGCAGATGCTGCCTGCCATTGCCTTGACCTTGTATAATAAATAGTATACAATTATGTGAATGCGTTTGGTCATCATCCCATTTCCTAGCCTGGAAGGGTCAGTGAGCTGGCTCAGAAAAGATGCTTGCCTCTGAGCCTGACAACTTGAGTTCCGAAGTGTTAATCTACTTAATCATAACAATAAAAACCAGGAGTCAAATATCGGAGAAGCAGGGAGCAGCTGCCAGTTGCTTCCTACCTGTCTCCTTTCTGCATCCAAAAGGGGCTGAGATCCTCCCTACTTCTCGCCTTATCACTTCCTGTCTCCACCTGGGCCTGTGCCATCACTGCCTGGTGTTTATGGTTAACTAGTGGCTAGCTCCACCCTCTGATCTCCAGGCAAACTTTATTTGTCAAAACACAGATAATATATCCCACAACAGAGGTCAGCTCCTAGAACATACATAGTGGAGAGAACCAACTCCCCCCGGTTGCCTTTTGACATCCATTCCCACATACATATACACATACAAAATAAATGTTAAAAGGGGAGAGGCAGTAAGATGGTTCGGTGGGTAAAGGTAGTTTGCTGCTGAGCCTGAGATCCTAGGTTCATCCCTAGGGCCTACATGTTGGGAGGAGGGGAGGAGTGACCCTTGAAAGCTGTCTTCTGACTGGCATATCCATGCACATGACAATATTTTTATTTTTGTTTTTGGAGACAGGGCTTCTCTGGGTAGCCCTGGTCTGCCTGGAACTCCCTCTGTAGACTAGGCTGGCAGAGATCCACTTGCCTTTGCCTCCCAAGTTCTGGGTTAAAGGCATGTGCCACCACTGCCTGGTGACAAAAATTTTGTAATGTTAAAGAAATATGAATTGGACTAGAGAGATGGCTTAGCAGCTAAGAGTATGTACTGCTCTCTTGGAGCACCAGAGTTAAGTTCCTAGGACTCACAACAGGTGGCTCTGAAATCCCTTTACTCCAGTTCCAGAGGATCTGACACTTGTCTTCTGGCCTCCTCAGACATCTTTACCCACACCACATACACACAGAGACACACGCCAATATACATAAATAAAAATATACTTTATAGTTAAATAGTTTCCAAAATGATATATTCTGTGTGTTGGTTAGATAATTGGTGTCTCAAAGTCTCCGAGCCGCAAGGTTAGGGCTGGTTGCTAGAAATACCAGGTGTGGCTGAGGCTTTCAGCCCCACCCCAAGCATGGGAGCAAGAGGAGAAGGGCTGAATTGATCCCGGAAAGGGCAGTTGTGTAATCAGGCACGCTTGTGTGATGAACAGTGCGGTTTGCAGAGCATCCAGGCAGCCAGGCACGCGGGGTGCCTGGGGTTAGTACTGCTCTCTTCCCACATGCTTTGCCCTCTGTATCTCCTGCTTTTCCCTCCAGATCAACATCTGTATCCATGGTGATATCCTTTCTAACAAATTGGTACGTGCTTACATTTGTGTATCTGTGTCCTCCAAAGGCCCCAGCTTCCATCTGTTGGGAGGTGGTGAACATGTTAAGAGATGGGGCCTCAGGCCAGGGGTGGTGGTGCAGGCTTTTAATCCCAGCACTGAGGAGGTAGAGGCAGGTGGATGTGTGTGAGTTTGAGGCCAGTCTGGTCTATAGAGGTAGCTCCAGGACAGACGCCAAAGGTCTGAAACCCTGTCTCAAGAGAGAGGAGGGGGCTGGCTTGTGAGAGATATTTTGGTCTTTAAGTGTGAACCTTGACAGGGATGATGAGGCCATGGTCTCTTTCTCTTTCCCTTCCAGGCCGTGACTATGTGTTCAGCAACTTTGCTCCTTGCCATGCCTTCATTCTGATGTACCGTATCACCCTGGATCCTGGACTAGAACTTCTGAAGCAATGGAAATATTTTCTCTTTGTAAGTTGATTCCCTGGGTATTGGTTATAGTAATGGAAAACTAACACACAAGTGACACGTATTCTTTCTGAGTTCTGTAAGCTACTCAGGCAAATTGTTCGGATCCAAAGAGGGGAAGTCCAGTTCACAGCTAGTAGGTCAGAAGTACAGGTCACATCCTGCACTGGTATCTGAGGGAGCACTCTATGGGACTGAGCCTGCAACCTGACAGTGTCAGAATGGAATTAGACAGCTGCAGCTGGTGTTCACCAGCGATTAGCTAGAGAACTACTGGGTTATTCATGGGCACTAGAAATGGAGCATCATGTACTGTACTGAGTGAGAGTGGAGAACAGAGCCAGGCATTGGTAGAGCACGCCTGTAATCCCAGCACTCAGGAGGCAGAGGCAGAGGCAGATGAATCTTTGTGAGTTCAAGATCAGCTTGGTCTACAGAGCTAGTTCCAGGACAGGCTTCAAAGCAATACAGAGAAGAAACCCTGTCTCAGAAAAAAAAAAAAAAAAAAAAAAAAGTGGAGAACAGAAAAGGCCATTGGATATTGGTTTGCTTTTTACTGAACCCCAAATTGGGAGATACATTGTCAAGTACAATTAGAAAATTTATGATTTGTCATAAATTGTGTGTGTGTGTGATATAGTGATATATAGACTCATTTGTGTGGTTGTAAACATTCTTCTTTTTTTTTTTTTTTTTTTTTAGGAGGGAGGGGTTGTTGGGACAGGGTTTCTTTGTGTAACAGCTCTGGCTGTCCTGGAACTAGCTCTGTAGACCAGGCTGGCCTCAAACTCACAGATCTGCCTGCCTCTGCCTCCTAAGTGCTGGGATCCAAGGCGTGCACCACCACCGCCCGGCTGCATTCTTTTTATTATTACATTTAGAAATGTCCATGTGTATGTGCACATTTAGACACGTATATGAGTGTGGTCCTGCATGCGTGTAGGTCAGAGGACAACCCACCAGGACCAGTCCTTGCCTTCTTTTCATTGTGTGTGGTGTGTCTTGTCATCAGGCTTGGCAGCAAGTGTCTGTACCATCTGAGCCATGTCATTAGCCCAAACTTCCTGTCTCATGGCATAGGGTTGTCAGAAGAGGCAACCAAGGTGGATTGGCTGTGTGGTGGATACCTCAAGCTGAACCTGTCACAAATGGTCTCTGTTCCTACTGGAAAAATCTTAGTCTGATTTTCTTCATCACTGAGTGACCCAAACCCTTCTCCCTCACCCAATATCAGCCAGTCTTCCAGGGCATATTGTGGTTCCTATCCCTTCTGAGTTCCCTACCTTTACCATCAACCTCAAGCATCTGTTCTTGTCTAGTTCACTGAATAGATTACTATCTCTGTCTCTGTAAGCCCACCCCCTGCATCCTTGACATAAAATCAGACCCTGCCTCTCCCCTGCACATCCCTATGAGCTTCCAATAACCAGAGCACACTTCAGAGTCCTTCACAAGGCCTCAAGACTACAACCTGACTCCTGGCTTTCATATTAGCCTCCTCCCACCCCTCACTCTCCCTTGCCACTTTGGCAGTGCTCATGAGACTCAAGTTTCTAACTGCTAAGTCTCAAACCCTGGGACAAATGGCTGAGGTGTTTATTTAACATATCAAAGAGGACTGGCTGCCAGGTTCCCTCAGCATCCCTCAGTCCCTATCTGTTACAGGTTGTAGCTGATATAGTGAGGTCTCTACTCTGAGCTCTCCATCACAGGGGCTGGGCTGCCCTCCCCCAGGGGCTCTTCCCTATATAATCCAGACATTTTGGTTGCATGCCCCTATTTTGTACTTTTGGCCTCTTGGCTGCTGTGCCTCATTTCCCTTTCCTTTTCCCTCCCCTTCTCCCACATGGCCCAGTGGGACAAACCTAAGCTAAAGCTGGTCATTCATAATTAATAATAAGTCTCCATGTCTTTATTTGGGAGCTGGCTGGTGGGGCAGAGAAAAGAGAAAAGAGCTCAGCTACATTCTCCCTTTCCACCTACAAGAAACTTCCTCTTCCACCATACCTGGGAGCAGTCATGTCCTTCCCTTTTTCATCCTTTTTTTTTTTGCATTCACTGACTCGGGGCCTTGCCTTGCTCATGAGTTAGGACTGCTCTAACCCTTCCCACTTAGGGTGCCATCTCACCACCCTGTCTAGACAGGTCCTCTGTCAAACACTAGAAAGTTCCCTATTTTACTTCTCTGTACTTTATCCCCATTTGATATTTACTTTTTATTGATTGCCTATTTGCTCTTGTTCCCACCACTGAGCCCCTCCTGCCAAGGACAATTTCTACCACTCAGAAAGCACTCTAAAGGTACCTGAATGAACAGCATGTAACTATTTAAAACCTATCAATGGTTCTCCATTGTTTGGGGCACATTTCTCAGCTCCTTCTCTACTTACATCTCTGGTTAGATAATTTCTGGTCATGGGGAGAGTGTCCTGGGCATTACAGTGTGTTTAGCAATAACTGTAATTTCTATACTGTGAGTCAGAAGTCCCTCCCTTTTTCTGACAATCAAAATGTCACTAAACATGTCAAATGTATCCCTTAAGGGGTAAAAATTCCTCAGTTGAGATCCACAGTGTAACCATTTTGACAGCTCAGATGGGATGGACAGGGACTCTGGCACTGGGGAGCCAGAATACTGAGTGTTACAGTTCAGATGGAAAGATATTCTGGCACTCGGGAACCAAGGAATACCACAGGTCACAGTAAACATAGAAGCTTACAGCCCTGCTTCAGGGAAAGGCTTCCCCAGAGCATCAGCTCTGCTCCAGCAGGAGAGGATTTCCCAGGTGAAGTTGTTACAGGACACACACACACACACACACACACACACACACACACACACACACACACACACACACACACACACATCCCGCTCTGCTCAGGGTGGTCTCTGCATCTCTGCTCTGGGGAAATTGGCAAAAGGTCTCACCCAAACCTCATTCAAGAGATTTATTGAGAGGGAAGAATCCAGGAGAGTGGCTGCCTCTGCCAGGGTGTCAGAGGACAGCCGGAGGCCAAACAGCTACAAGCTGAACAGACACAGGGTTTATATAGGAATTCTTAGGGGGTGGAGTTTTCCTAGGGAGAGTTCCAGGGTGGGGATTGGTGTGATTTCAATCCTTGAGTTCAGACTGGTTAGATCTGGTGCTCAGGGATTGGTTGGTTTTCTGCACAGGTTTAGGGTCAGAGTTGGCTCTGGTTTCAGGACTGAAGTGCGTTTCTTTCACTGGTCCTTTTGGCTCTAATTTTAGGATCAGAGTGTATTTCTTTCACTGACTCTGATTCCAGGGACAAAGTGTCTTTCTTTGGCTCTGCTCAAGGTGTGTTTCTTCAGCTGGCTCTCTTTCCCTACACACAGATCTAGAGTGGACCAGTTTCATCTGAGAGCTAGACAAAACTCAAATCCTAGGCTTTTATCAGCTGAGGTCGAGGTCGAGGTCAAAAGTGACAAGGGACATGCTGGACTCCAGGATGGGCTCACTGTAATGATTCGGAATTTATGCTGGCCTGCCTCTGTGGCAGAGAGCACTCAAGCAGTACCCTGGTCAGTCCAAGGTTCCATGGCTGCATAATCTGTATGCAGGTGCAAAGGACCCCTTTAAAAGACAGACCCCTGCCCACTTACACTCTTTTCTCTGCTGTTCCCCAGGGCAGACAAGACTTTTCTTGTCTCCCTCTTCTCTTCTGTCCTCTCTCTGTGTTTCTTTACCTCCCCCTCCCTCCCCTTCCAAATAAAACTTCTCATTTAAGCTCTGTCTGCCTGGCATGTTTGTGTTTCTGGTTGGCCCCTGCCACCCCCCACCCCTGTCAACCTCGCCTGCCATGGAATCTGCCAAGGTCCCCCTTTGTCCTCCAGTCACTTGCTACTTTCTGGGCATCACTTCCGTCTTCAGCCACACTGCTGGCTTGTGGTTTCCTTTCTCTGTGTGTGTCCATTTTTCCTAACACAGAGCTGTTTACTAATCCTGGTCTCCTCTCTCTCCATTAGTAACACAGACTTTTGTTTTCCGAATAGAGGCAGAGATCACATGATCTAAGCCTACTAGTTGGAGAACCAAGAATCAGGAGATAAGATGTCCATGTGATCGCCAGATATGTCTGTCTCTCTCCTGTTCTGACCATCATTATATTGAAGCATTTGAATCTATTACCAGGTTCATCTTGTTTCAGATTTCTGGTCATTTTATCTTTTACTAGACTCATTCATCCTGAGCAGAGCTGAGTCTGCGACCTCTGGCATAGCAGCAACCAGACAGGTCATGAAAGAAAGCCCCTGCACTTTAGTCCAGGAGAATTTCTTCATCGGTTGATGTCTCTTGTTTTGTAGAAATGCCTGAAATTCTCTCTGGTAGCCTGATCCTCAGGCAAATTACTGGAAGAAGAGAATGTTCTCAGATTCACAGCCATGGAGGGCAAAGTGTTAATAATTAACACCTAGGACAGGACAACATGTATTAGCAGACACAGAAACAAAAAGCAGTCCAGGCCAGACCAGACCACCCTGAGCAAGCCTGGAGTCTGAAGGAGTCTCATTTGTGGGGAGGAGCATTGTCTGTGGCAGCAGCAGTCACATTAGCACAGAGTGCTAAAGCAACAACTGAATTAGATGCATCCTATTATGTCTACTGTGGCCAGGGATCATCAGCACTTTGAGAAGATTTAATAAAATGGTTAGAAAACAAAACCAAGCAGTGAGTCAGGACATTTTAGTGCAAAGCAACAATAAAGTGATGCTGGAAAGCTGGTGGTTAGTGTATTGATATGTATTCCTTAGCTTGGTGACAGGGCCCAACACAGGGCAGGTGTGCAGTCTTAAAAAGGAACAATGGTGGGCCTCTGGAAAACACAGAGTTAGCATCACATTCAACAGTATAAGACTGGATGCTTTTGCTCATGATCAAGAGCAAGACAAAAATGTCTGATTTTACCCAACATCGAATTTAAACTCTACCTGGAGTAATCAGGTAACACATAAAAGCCACCTACATTGGAAGACATGAAATTCCTAAGAAATATATTAAAAAATATCAATACCCCCAAATTAATTGTATTCATACATAGAATAAACAATGAAATTAAGTTTAACAAGCAAGGCTAAGCAGGGTAGTGGTGGCATGTGCCTTTAATCCCAGTCCTCATGAGGCAGAGGCAGGCAGATCTCTGTGATTTCCAGGCTAGCCTGGTCTACACAGAGTGAGTTCCAGGACAGCTAGTATTGTTACACATAGGAACCCTGTCTCAAAAGACAAAACAAAGCAAGGCTGGGGTTTGATGTAGAGAACACATCAGAATGTGAGCATGGCTTAACTCCTAGTGCTGAAAAGAATCTGTCTACAAAAAGCACCAAGAGAATAAAATAGGGCAGGGCATGGTGGCACACACTTTTAATCCCAGCACTCTGGACCCAGAAGCAGGTGAGTCTCTGTGCATTCAGGGCCAGCCTGCTCTGTATAGAGTTCCGGGCAGCTCAGGCCAAGGTAGACACACCATATTGTAGCCTATGGTGAAAGCACAAGACTAATAGTGTACCAGAGGAGCCACAATTACTTTTGCTAAAATGTATGACCTCATAAGAACTGATGCTCAAGATGATGCTCTGGTTTAGCCCAACCAACTGAACACCCAACCACATATGAGTTCCCAGCTACCTCTATATATTCAACAGTGAATATTTACTGAGTACTCGAGTGGTGCCCAGGTCATGTTAATGAGGACTCAGGGTTCTTCATCTGGTGACAGAGGGAGAGAAGTAAAGAAATACAAGTGAATGAAGAAGGGACTTGATAGAACTCCAGTAAGATCATGAGCACACTGGAGATGTGTGCACATGGTAGGGACATTAGTCACACTCACGTGATGGGCCTGTCCTTCAGCATATGGGCATGGCAGTTTAAATCCTACCTCAAGAAATGACAGACTAGTGGCGTTCAAAGTTATTCTAGTAGATGCTTGATAATGACTTCTCTCCTGGTCATTGCTTATACAGTGAATCTACTGCTCGTTTTGGAAAGAAAAGCAGTGTTGGTAAACCACTGAACTTACTCGCTAAGCATATTAAGCTAAATACTGCAATCACGAGTGGCTATTACGTGTGTGTTCACTAGACGGACTATGGGGTTGTTGGCTGGGGTAGCACTTACAGTCAGAAGCCCTTGTGTTGGGTCCTGATCTGTCACTCATTGCTGGGTAACTCAGTTAACGATCTAAAAGTGGGTCACACACAAGGCAGATGCCATCTATCCAGTCAACCTCAGAGGTCTGAAATCAGATGCCAGGTTGCTCCTCAAAGACAAAGGCATTCCCTGTGACTTTCTTAGATGGTAGTTCTTGCATACTGGAGCTCTACATCACACACACCCCTTTTGAGACACAGTCTCCTGTATCTCAGCCTAGCCTCAAATGCACTGTGGTGTTTCTAATGAGCATGCTTCAAATCACTATTCACACGTGCATGCAAATCTTTGTGAGCAAGTGGCACAAACATGCTCAACAAATAAATTAAAATGTTGCAATACTTGCCACAGATTGATGAGGAGTCCTTGTCAGGCGTATTCTAGAAGCTGCAGCAGTCACATTTATTTCATACGCTGTGGAAAGATGGACCCATGTACACCAATACACTTGAAAGGTGTGTTCTACTGACTTTTCAGTTCTCAGGTTGTCAGAATGCCACCTACTCTGTGCCGCTCTGTGATGCCGTCGCTTTTCTGCCTGCTTGAGCTTTTACACACAGGGTGTTAGCTGTGCCCCAGTCAAGTTATGCGTTTTTATTAGAGGCAATAAAAGCCACAAAGAGGTGGACGCTGCCAAAGATCGACTTCTATGTCTCTACTTCAATTTCTGTTAATAGGAAGGTAATGAGTTTACCTTCTGCTCAGAAAAGATTATTAATTATAAATGGCAATTCAGACGTTTAGGCACATGCTTAGGAAAGGGGATAAGGAAGAGAATGACATTTCAAGAAACCACCTACTCTGTTCTTCCCCTGGTTAGATAAAAAAGGATGCTTGCCCCTGTGTTCCAAGTTCAACATACAGATCCTCTTCGGAGTGTTCATTAAATGCGAAAAGCTTCTTGGAAACAGATTTCACCAGGCACCTCTGGAGGCTGGGTTTTTGTACCAGAGCCAGTACTGGAGGCTAACTGCATTGCCCTCTGGTGGTTTAAAGTATTTTCCTTAGCTACAACAGTAAAATTTAAAAAAACAAAAATACCCACAAAACAAAACAAAACACAAATGTAGCCATTTTTTTTTTCTCTTAAAAGGGAGCTCACTTATAAACCTGGAAGTCAAAATTGTAAAAGTCTTCAATATTTATAAGCACATTACAAATGCTATTCCATGGCAGCTGGGTGGTGGTGGTGGTGGTGGTGGTGGCGGTGGCGGCGCACACCTTTAATCAAACTCAGAAGGCAGAGGCAAGTGGATCTCTGTGAGTTCAAGGCCAGCTTGGTCTACAGAGTGAGTTCCAGGCAGGCTACAAAGGTATACCGAAAAACCTTGTCTCAAACAAACAAACAAAAAACCCTCCCCCCAAAATAAAACAAAACCCCCAAACCAAAACAAAACTGCTACTTTATGGCTTAGAGAGGTGAGTGATGAAGGGGCTGAGGATGTAGCTCAGTTGTCAGAATGTTTGCCTAACATGACGTCCTGTGTGTGATCTCCAGCATCACATACACCAGGCATGGTGGTACATGGCAGTCTTCACCCTAGTGCTTCAGAAGATGAGGGAGGACGCTTTGTATCATTGTGATGAAACAGCATGACCAACGCAACTTATAAAAAAAAAAAAAGAGTCTAATTAGCCTTACAGTTTCAGAGGGTTAGAGTCCATGATGGCAGAAAAAAGGCATGGTGGTAGGAGCAGCTACTTTCAAGTAGGAGGCAGAGAATGTACTGGGAATGGGGAGTCTTTTGAACCCTTGAAGCCTGGCTCTATTGACGTATCTCCTCTAGCAAGATCACACCACCTACTCTTCCCCAAACAGTTCGACCAAGAACTCATACATGTGAACCAATGGGAGATATTTTCACTCACAATACCATCGTGAGTTTGTGGCTAGCTGGGATACCTGTCAATAAAAATGGGGGCGGTATGATGAAGAATTCCAACAGGCAGATATTATGATCTAACAAAGTCACATGAGGTAGGTAGTTGTGCAGACCTAGAACCAAAGCCCAAAGAACAGAACTGTAGAAATACAGAAGCTTTGGGATCTTCAGGATTCAATAAATGATACAGATTAAGGTCTTGTGACGCCAATTGGTGAATAGGAGGTGCCTAGTTAATAGTAGCTATTGTTACGTTCTCTTAGTAGAGGGTCCACAATCTCAGCTATCCCCTGGGTGAGGACTTCCCACTATTAATGTACAGTTTACTTTGGTAAGTCATGTGACTCTGCAGGGCTATTATGGAGAGTAAACGTACATAGAACATGCGCCCGCTCCTCAGTCCTGCATCTTTCTGTCCATTCCATTTCCAGTGGAATTTCTGCAGCCTTCCAAGCAGAGGTGAAGAGAGTCCATGCTGCTGAATGAGTAACCCTGAATGTAAATGACTCAGCAGGGCAGTGGGGAGTGCACACCCTGGGTACACCAGGCACTTGCTTCTGTCTGGAGGTGGGTAGAGTATACCAGACAAGATAAAGTTTTTATTTTCATTTTTTAAAGTCATGGTCTTTGTATATAGCTCTGGCTGTCCTGGAATTTACTATGTAGACTAAGGCAGCCTTGAACTCACTGAGATCTACCTGCCTGTGACTCCTGAGTGCTGATTTTAAAGATGTGTGCTGTGATGTCTGGCCTAACTATTGAGTTCAAACTCACAATGTAGCTGAGGCCTAACTACTGTTTTGTTGAGACAATGTGGTGGTATAGTTCATAGAGTTTACACTCAAAGCCACTGTGTACTGTAGGCCAGCCTCACCCACCTGGTAAGACCCTGTCCTGAAAACCTACAAACCCTTATTGGGGTGGTGGTGGTGCACATCTCTAATCCCAGCACTTAGTAGCCAGAGCATGCAGATCTCTGAATTTGAGGTCAGCCTGGGTACAGAGCAATTTCCAGGATGGCCAGGGTTACATAGAGAAATGCAGTCTCAAATCAAACCAACCAACAAACAAAAAATAATGTGTGTGTGTGTGTGTGTGTGTGTATTTACACAAAAACAACGAAAAAACCCTACAGCTGCCCTCCCCACCAAAATGCAGAATGGCCAGCCTAGCCAAGGATGGTACTAAGGTGTGCTTGCTAGTTGATTTTGTACAAAGAAAACTAAAGACTTCATATTATGATAACTTTTAAAATTTTAATAACAAAATTTAGCATTTGAAGACCTCATCATCTCATTAGACCCAAGTCTAAATGTAAACACAAGACTGTTAAGACAGGGTTACTGAATCTCTCCACCCCAGGTGAAGGGCAGTGTCCATAGCCCCTCCCTCCCCTCCATGTCAACCTTCCTTTAATGCTCAGCTCTAGGCTGGAATGCTTTGGGATTAGTTCAGAGCAATGTTGAGAAAATAAAGCAGCATCCTCTCTCTGACAAACATTATTTACTTCCTTTGTCAAGACAATCAATCCTCTACTCCACTGCTTGGTGTGCTCCCAGGGCAAACCTCATCTTCTGACCTCAAAGGCCATGACAAATTAAGATCCTGCCTCACAGACTACAAAATGGCTGGAGAGATGGCTCAGTGATTAAGAGCACTGGCTGTTAGTCCTGATGCCCTCTTCTGATCTCAGTGTGCACCAGGCACCCATGTGGTACATACATACATACATACATACATACATACATACATACATACATCCCAAACACCTATACATATAAAATTTTTTAAATTAAGAATATACTTGTGTGTGTATGTGTGCATGCTCTAGTGTGCACAAGCCACATGTACGTATACAGTGTCCACAAAAACCAAAAGAGGCCTTTGGATCCCTGAAGCTTGAGTTACAGGTGGCTATGAGCTGCTGAAATGTGGAGGCTGGGAGTGAACTCTGGTCCTCTGGAAGAGAAGCAAGCGCTCTCAGCTGCTGAGCCATCACTCCAGGCACACAAAATGATTTGAACATTTACATAACATCTTTTTTATCAGAACTTGTCATCGGAAGAAGTCTAAGCTGTTGTCTGTCTGACTTCCACACTGAATAATGAATTAGAGAGGCAGAGCCTGAATATTATTTATCTTTCTAATCCCAGAAATTGGCATGTTGCTTGCATATGCCAAATAGTCAAAAAATGCTTTTTAAATCTATGAGCAGAACATTAGTCTCAAGACAGGAACTAGCAATTTAATGAGGCTATCCATATGGTACCCACGCAGGGACCACTGGTTGGCTGACCATCCACTCTCCCTACGGGCTCCACAGAATCTAAAGCAAACGAGGATGAGGCACACACAGAGCAGCCAGCAGCTGGTACAAGGTGGCTGCCTGTAAAGCAAAAACTAATGAGTGTTTAAAGAGCGAATACAAACAAACTGAAGCCATGCTGGGCTGCATGTGTCATCTCTTCACCTGCAAGGCAGAGGCAGGAGGATTGGGGTCTGAAGTTATAGAGACTCCATCTCTGTAAGTATGAACTAATTAAAGAAAGCTGAAAATACCACAGTACAGGGATTATAAAAACATAAACTCAAGAAAAAAAGAAAGAAAGAGAGAGAGGAAGGAAGGAAGGAAGGAAGGAAGGAAGGAAGGAAGGAAGGAAGGAAGCCAATGGTGGTGTATGCCTTTAATCCCAGAATTGGGGAGACAAAGGCAGGCGAACTCTAAAGGTGTGCCCAGGTGATTCTAGAGATCTGAACTCAGTTCCCATTCTTGCAAACACTCTTACCTACGAAGCCATCCTCTGTCTCCAGACTCTTTATTTTTTTATTTTTTGAGACAGGGTATTAGGCAGACCAGGTTCTCCTCAAACTTGTTATGTAGCCGAGGATAACCTTCAACACCTGCCCCTCCTGCCATCACCTTCTAAATAGCTGGGATTACAGTTGCCTGCCTGCCCTATGCCTCGTTTTTCCTTTATTTTTTTAATGCATTATTGTTGTGTGTGCACCTGGGGGAGAGGCATGTGTATGGAGGTCAAAGGGCAACTGGATTTGGCTCTCTCCTTCCACCTTTTCATGGATTCCAGGTATCATTCTCAGTTCAATAGGCTTGTGTGGCAAGAACCTTTACCCCTGACCCACCTCATCAGTTATCATTCTGAGCTATAAATTGTCATTGTCTTGTCCTCTACACACACCCCCTAGAAAACTTTCTTTTCTATTCAATTAGACCCCCTGAGCAACCTCTATGGGACTAAGTAGTGCATCCCACAAACATTGCCTTAACACAAGTTCTTTTTATTTAGATAGTGGCAAATAGCTTGTAGCATCTCAACCAGCCCACATTATCGCATGCATAAATACCTTACAAATGGGCCTTCCCACAACATTCCATGCTGCCAGGTAATTAACGCCCTGCCATCAGGAGCTCTCTCTCTTAGCCCTGTGGCATTTGACTCCAGAAAGTCACCACTCTTTAGCTTTTCTAAGGAGCTCAGGTGAGTCACTCGCACAGCCAGTGACTCTGCTATTGAACATGGCATGTTACTCAGCAACTGACAATTTCAGGGAGGGAAACCTAATTTGAAAACTGAGTAAAATAAAACATAATTGGATTTGGCTTCTCATTTTTGCTTTTCCCTATTTATTTATGATAAATATTCCACACTCATTATTGTCTCCCATTTTAAAAAAAATGGAATGCTTCACAAATTTGTATCACTGTGATGGCTTATCTTGGTTGTCAATTTGACACAACTAATCACCTGGTGTATTAGTTGATGTTCTTTATTGAAACAGAACCAATAGGATTAATAAATATATTAGAAGAATGCATTAAATCAGCTTAGGAGAGGCTGAGAACCCAGTAGCTGCCCAGTGCTCCAGTGCTTGAGGTGGGGTACTCAGCAGTTGGAGTAGAAAGTGTCAATCTATTTCATTATAGGAAGCACCATGATTGATCAGCGATCACAAAGGTCTGCATGAGTCATGCTATTGTAGACATCACTTTACCTGTGTTGTCCATTAGAGTCAGGCTATTATAAACAATGCTTGGCCTGTACTGCCCATTATGAGTCATGATGTTACAGACACTGGTTTGCCTGTGCAGCCCATTACGATAACTACAGTCCCTTGCCTTTGGAAATTCAATGCTGCCACCTACCCCTCTTGCTACTCCAGTGCCCAATGAAACACACTGTATTTAATTTGACAACTTGAGCAGCAAAGACTCCAGTCCTAAGGCCTAGCACAAGAAGAGTAATGCAGCTCCTCGGATGTGCCCCTCTCACCATTTTGTGTCTCACAGCATTAGTGAAGGGCATGTCTTCTGATTAGGTTTTAAACAACAAAACCACTCAAGCATTCCAATTCCCCTGAGCTTTAGAAATCCCTCAACATGAAGGCAAAGACTAGCGGACATCTCCAGCTCCTTCTCAGCAGGCCATCTTTTCACAGCTACTCAGGCAACCAATCAAATAAACTCATGGTACCTTTAACTTTGCAAACTTTAATAGTAAAAGCAGCATCTTTGCCCAGAGTCCTGATCTTGGTTTACATTCCTTCCACCATTTATCTCATTGTCTTAAAACTGTCTGCTTGAACTTGTGAACAAACTCATTAGTTCTTGAGGGTAATACTGCAGACAGTGGAGATGCATCCCCTGCTAAGGAGGAGGCTATGTCAACTCTTTCCACACATTACCAACCAAGGCCACAGGATCCTACTCTCTTCCACTCAGTGCCCTCATTTTAACTGCCAGCACCCTTAGAAGCTGGGAATTACATCTGCACTGTAAGTCAGCTAACTGTATAAGGAGGGCTTGGGTTTGATTTTCTGCAACTTGAGTTCTAATGGCTGCTGGATTCTCTTCCAGGGCACACTTAGGAACCTTTAGATTGTGTATGCATACCTGGGGACCAACGGTTTTGTTACTCAACTTTTTTTTTTGTCTTTCTTCTACTTGGTTAACTATCCAAAGACACTAAAAGGAAGCAGACAGCATCATTTTCCCACAAATGTTCAAAGGTTTTGTATAAAGTCACTAAATGCCTTGTTTCATACAAGAGGTGAATCAGGTGCATCAAATGTATTTATCTTGCATAGTGTTACAATAAAGCTCAAGGGGAACCTTGATGGATTCCATGGCAGGCAAGGGTGACTGAGGCAGGGGACAGACATGCCAGGCAGACAGAGCTTAGTGAGAAGTTTTATTAGAAAGGGGAGGGAAGGGGGAAGGAAAGAGAAAAAATGTTAAGAGACACAGAGGACAGAAGAGACAGGAAAGGTCCTATCTGTCCCAGGGGAACAGCAGGAAAGAGGGGGGAAGAGGAATGAGAAAGATAGGACATAAGTGAGTGGGGTCTTTCTTTTAAAGTGGTCCTTTGCACCTGTGTGCAGACTGCTTAGCCATGGAACCTTGAGCTGACCAGGGTACTGTCTGAGTGCATTCTGCTAGCTGACAGGGGCAGGTCATCATAATGCCTGAACCCTTACACACAGTTCACACCATAGACTTCCAGTCTTAGCCACACTGCTAGAGCAGTCTTTAACAACCATGGGTTTCATCCATTTAGAGAACCAGCTCCAGATACCACCAAACCTATTTGAGAAATTCATCTTTACAATCAATTGTTCCTTCGGAACAGCTCCTAGGACCACAGTTTGTATTAGTTCATGTGGAACATACACAAATAAAACACACATTACTATATACATGTATGTATATAAAGAAATTACTAAGTCAGCTTACAATGAAATAATAACAACAGGTATCTCATCCCTGAGGGGCTGAGCACTCAGTCCACAAGCCTGGGTACCTCAGCAGTCCCAGTGTGGTACTGTTAACTAGACAGTTTGTGGAGAGCCACTGGTCCTTTGATAAAGAAATCATCATCATCAGCAAAACAGGGAAACTCAGCAACAAGAGGGAAGGAAGCCCACAGGGACAAAAGAGAAACAATCCTCCTGTGAATGCCTTTGCTACCAGAAGGTGCTACTGCACTGTGGGGGGTCTTCCCACATCCATTGAGGATGTCAAGACAATTCTTCAGGTGAGACTTCCTACTGGGGTGATTTTTTTGTTTTTTGTTTTTTGTTTTTTTTTTTTTTTTTTGCTTTTGTTTTTTTCCCCCTGAGACAGGGATTCTCTCTGTAGCTTTGGAACCTGTCCTGGAACTCAGTCTATAGACCAGGCTGGCCCTGAACTCACAGAAATCCATCTGCCTCTGCCTCTTGAGTGCTGGGATTAAAGGCGTTCATCACCAACTCCCAGCAAGGGTGATTTTTAGCTTGTAGCAAACTGACATTAAAATCAACAATCACAACTGAGAAAGGGGAATCTCAATTGAAGGATTGCCTCCATCAGACTGGCTTATGGGAATGTCTGTGTAGCTTCCTGATTGCTATTTGGTGTGGGAGGACCCAATCCACTATGGGTAACACCATCCCTTAGCAAGTGTATAAAACAGCTACCAGGCGGTAGTGGTGTACACCTTTAATCTCAGCACTTGGGAGGCAGAGATCTCTGTGAATTTGAGGCTAGCCTTGTCTATTGAACAAGTTACCAGACAGGCTCCAAAGCCACAAAAAAAAAAAAAAAAAAAAAAAAGGTAAGAAAGAAAGAAAAGAAAGCTAGCTGAATAAGCCTGAAGGCAAGTCAGAAAGCAGTGTTCTTTCATGGTTTCTGCTTTAAGCTCTTTTCTTGAGTTCCTGTCCTGACTTCCCTCAACTGTGAACTGTGACTTGGAAGTGTAAGATGAACCAAGCACCTACCCTCCAAGTTGCTTTTGGTCATAATGTCTATCACAACAGAATGCAAACTTTACCAGTCACCTTGCACAGGGATCATGCCAATCTGTGTCCTTCTAATTTTACTTTCTTTGCTAAGAGCCTCATATAATGGGCGTCTAACCCAGTTTCGAAGAAGTGGTTAGTTACTCCCTAACACTATTGCACCAGTGAATGGTTGATAGTTGGGCAAGACTGCTCATTACCTTTCTCTTCTGGTAGCATGTATAGGACCTTCCAGCACTATGAACACTAGTCAGCAGGGGTGAAGCTTCTAGTTGAGCACCAGCTCAATTTCTCCATGTTCAATGACATAAGTGGTACATTCAGCAGTAGGACCTTGCCAGCCATTGGTTGTGGAGGGTAAACCAATAGCACTGGTAATAGTCTATAATAGTTTTTTTTTTTTGGGGGGGCTTATGAGGCCCCTTTGAACAACAATTCAGTAAGATGCAACTCATTCCTGGTACTGGAGTTTTTATGTGGTATATTATCATGTCAAATTGGGTCACTGTTTCCTTCATTATATGGTAATTTCTTTTATATATTTTAGGAAGCTTCTAGAATACTAGCTTTCAATGGGTTTTTTCAAAATTTACCCTTCCCTGTATTTCCTCTTTTAGCCCGTTCTCCCTCACCCTCATTTAATTCTCCTATCCTAGTTTATAAAACTATGTTCTACACCAGATCCAAGGGCACTCACTTTTAATTGTAGCACTTCAGGGGCATAGGCAGGTGGAACTCTGTGAATTAGACACCAGCCTGATCTATATATCAAATTCCAGGACAGCCAGGGCTACATAATAGACCATGTCTCAAACAAATCAAAAAGCAAACCTATATTCTATTTCCCCTTCCTTGGAAGATCACATACTCCCTCCTGGTCCCTGGAACTTGCTACATGGACCAGGCTGGTTTCAACCTCAGAGACCTGCTGATTCTGCCTGCCAAGTTCTGAGGATTGAAGGAATAAACCACCACACCTAGCTTTTGGCTTTTGTTTTATTTCTTGTTTCCTGAGAAAGAACATGAAATTGGGTGGATAGGAAGATGGGGAGGATCTGAGAGAACTTTAGATCAAAACACACTGTATGAAAAAAATTAAAAAATATAATAAAAAATAAAAACATGGTGTACCAAAAGAAATATACAAAGAAATTTTCTTGGTTCAAATAGCATTTGTTAAACAAAAGTACACAACAAATACTGTGCAGGTGCTTTAACACCCACACACCTGTATTTTGCCCTCTGAACAGCCTTAAGAGGTGATACTTTCATTTGACAGTAGAAGAAGGGTACTTTGAAGGTGAAGTGGCTGGTTTGTGGCCATGAGGCCATTATTACTTATGGAAACTGGGCCCATGTCGACTCAAAATCCAGAGTGCCTTCTATAAGGCTACAGTTATGTTTACCCCATTACAGCTACATCCCCAATCAGTATGATAGTAATAATTACCACTAATTTATATCCAGCTCTTACAATGTGTGTGTGTGTGTGTGTGTGTGTGTGTGTATGTGTGTGTGTGTGGCTGGGGTGGGGGGTAAAGGGGGGGGGGCTGGAGTGATCGGAGCACTGGCTGCTCTTCCAGAGGACCTGAGTTTTGAGTTCAATTTCCAGCAACCACATGGTTACCATCTGTAATGAGATCTGGTGCCCTCTTCTGGCATGCAGGCATACATGAAAGCAGAATGTTATATACATAATAAATAAATCTTAAAAAAAAAAGTGTGTGTGTGTGTGTGTGTGTGTGTGTGTGTGTGTGTGTGTGAGAGAGAGAGAGAGAGAGAGAGAGAGAGAGAGAGAGAGAGAGAGAGAGAGAGAGAGAGAGAAGAACTCTAATCCACAGTTAAAGAAATTGAAAGAAATTGAATCACAGAACCCATTCTCTTAGTCTTCCACCAGAACGCAGGAAACTCAACTCCAGTCCTGGCTCTATCTAGGCAAATCCTCTGACAGTTCTATTTCAATTTCCTTGTTAATTAAATGGGGGCCATCTTTACTTGTCCCTACCCACTCCACAGAGATACTGGGATGATGAGAGGAGAAAAAGCAAAAGCATTGGAAGGGAAATTACTATATAAATCTGGAGACTGTCACAAGTTTCACTCAGTCCCCACTGGACGATCAGAAGGGATTTAGCTGGCATCATTAACTCTCACATACCCTCTGAAGTGGGTGGGAAGTATTATTATCTTTACTTATCAAAGAGCAGAAGTGCAAGGAAATGATATACTTTGTGAGCTGGTGGCAAACCTGGGAATACAGTCTAAGGTTTCTTCCACTGCTTATGTTCTCAGGGTACAGTCCATTTCTTTATACTTCTAAGTTAACTGTAAAATAGTCAAAGGTAGAAATATCAGTGTCCACTTTAAAGAAGAAATTAAATACTTACAGAAATTAACATTTCCACTGCAGTGACATGACATAATCTCCAAGGTTCTTAACCCTCATAGTCTAAAGAAACTACATGATTAAGCCAGGCGTTGGTGGCTCATTCCTTTAGTCCCATCACTTGGGAGGAAGAGGCAGGATCCCTGTGAGTTTGAGGTCAGCCTGGTCTACAGAGAGAGTTCCAGGACAGGCTCCAAAGCCACAGAAGAACCCTGTCTGGAAAAAGAAAAAACAAAGAAACTACATGATTCAAGTGGGGGAAAAAATCCCATTTCCTTCTAAGGGACACCAGCTCTTCATCGTGCTCAATTAACTTGTTAGTCACCAAAGGCTACAAAGCTGGGTTTTATTACTTAGTTTCAGCTGGTGAGTCTTTTCCCTTCCTCAAGGAACATAAAACTTTATTACTAAACTGTACCTTCTAAGATCAGAGAAAAAGGGTCAGTCTTGGTGGTACATGCCTTTGATTCCAGAATTTGGAGGCAGAGACAGGGATTTCTGTGAGTTTGAGGCTAGCACAGTCTACATGGTGAGATCCATGTAGCCAGAGCTACAAAGTAAGACTCTGTCTTACTAAAACAAACAAAGCAAACAAAAAAGGATGAAAATGAAAAAAAGATGTCAGAGAAAAAGTAGTATCAAATACATTCTCACAGCATAGACACTTACCTGAGCTATATACTTTGGTTTGGAGGTTATCTTAACATTCCACCCCATCATACCTTGAGATCAACACTCTAGTTTCAAAGTGAATAGCATAACTAAAATGGTCATGAAAGCACACTAGTACCATCTATATCATTCTCCTCCTCTATGGAGCCCAAACAGTGGTCTTGTGCTTCCCACCCAAGACCTCCAACAGATACACCCAAATCTTACAGTAAAATAGAAAGTAGTGGGCCAGGTGTGGTGGATCTCTATTGAGTTTAAGGTCAGCCTGGTCTACAGAGCTAGTTAAAGGTCAGCCAAGGTTACACAGAGAACTCCTGTCTCAAAAAAAAAAAAAAAAAAAAAAAAGAAAAAGAAAAGAAAAAGAAATAATGTAGTAATGGTGGAGTAGGGCTGGGGATATGTCTTAGTCATAAAGTGCTTGAGGACCTGAGTTCGAGCACCAGGACCATGCAGACACAGCAAGGCATGACTACAACCACAGCATTGGGGTGGTGCAAACAGTTAGATCCTGGCCTTGCTGTCTAGCTAGTCTGGTCAAATCAATGAGCTCCAGGTTTAGTGAGACCCTGACTCAAAAAGATAAGGTGGAAAGAGGCTGAAGGGGCTACCTGATGGCAGCCTTTGGCTTCCACGTTCAAGTGCACATATCCACTTGCTTCCACTCTCACACACACACACACACACACACACACACACACACACACACGCACACGCACACGCACACGCACACGCACACACATTAGTAATAGAACCTATTCTGTCTTTAATAGGGAATGAATATTAAGTCTAGCTCTCGTAATTTTTTTTTGTTTTCTAGAATATCACAAAATTCCTTAGTTATTATTACTGAACAACCATACAATTTGAAATCACCATAGGAGTAGGAAGAGGAAACACAAGAAATTTCCAGAGTCCAGACCACAGAGTACTCATTACCCTCCAACTTACTGAAACACAGACTTACACACACAGTGTGTCAGAGAAACAAAAACCAAAGCACAAGAGTCAAAGTCATTTTACTAACAGGAAGCCACACTAGAAGGCTGAGAATAAAAAATTCTATGAGTGTGAAGAGAGTTCACTTTGTGGGCGAGTGGCATGAGCTGTCTGGATCCACATTGGCTGTGTGCTCTGACGGAAGGAACTGATGACATGGGATTTAGAGAGTTCTCAGAGGCTATCTTTCCTACATGATCTAGTTTCCCCTTGAAAGAAATACTTATCTGACATCTGCAATCAAAGTCAATCCCATCTTCTGTTGGGCCAGTGGACCTAAGATCTCCTGAACTTTATTATAGGTGGGAATTACTACAAAATGTGACTCGGAAGGCCTGGGCTGCAAGCTCTCAGCTGATGCCAACGCTACTGTTTGATGGGCCATATTTTACAGTAGTAGGACCCTAAGGAATTGTTTCCAAATAGAAATAACCTGCATCAAATGCTTCTGGAAATAGTCCATACAGATCTACAGGGAAGAGAGCATTCCATAGCCCTCCTGAGTGTCTGGTGCTCGGGGTAATTTTACAATCTTCCTTTAACCACTTGGCTGCACACTGTCCCAGTACTGGTCTAGGCTGTGATAAAACACCATGACCCAAGCAACTTAGAAAAGAAAGCATTTCATTTGGGGCTTAGGGTTTCAGAAAGGTACAGTCCATGACTACCATGGTGGAGAGCATGATGACAGGTGGGCAGGCATGGTCCTCGAGCAGCAGCTGAGAGCTCACACCTTGTAGCACAATCTTGAAGGACCCAAGTGGTACTGGTGTGGGCCCCCAGTAACACCCCTCCTCTAACAGGCCACACCTCCTAACACTTCTCAAACAGTTCACCAGCTGGGAACCATTCACACATGAGCCCATGGAGGCCACTCTCATTCAAATCACCATCACCACAATACCCATTCAATACCTTAATAAAGAGCAACTTTCAAGAATATTTGTGTGTGTGTGTGTGTGTGTGTGTGTGCTGACAATTTATTGAGGCTTGTCTAATTGAAGCTTGCATGAATGGACATACAACATCAGGGCTTTTTTTGTAATAAAAGACAATTCAAAATAAATATGTGTTTAGAAAACTATGTCAAACACTAATGAATAACCGACATTTACAAATTTTAAGAAAATCATTTAGGTTTAATAATTTTCATTTCCCCCACAAAATAAATAGCTCACTTAACTCTTGTTAAGCAGGAGGAAAAGAGTCAAACAGACATAAAGTCAAGCCCACAGCACAGTCATCATGTTATTTTCAATGAGGAGAATCTTTACCAAGATTAAGACATAATGTATCTAAGGAGAATTCTGGTACTGAATTATCCAGAACTTGGGAGAACATTCAGGAAAAGAGAACAGGTGGCAAAGTTGAGAGAAGCTTCAGATGGAAAGTCCATACCCTTGAGAAAATTACCCACAAACCTACATTTTCAGGTTTTCAAATTAGTCTAACCACCACCCCCCAAACCAACTGAGTACCACAGAAATTAAGTTGGCAATAGGTCTAGCCAACTATACTTGCTTAGCCTTTGACGCCTTTCCAGCCAATGACAGGAATGTCTGGGGTGAGGATGGAAAGAAGAATGACTCCTCGTCTCTCTGTGCAGCATGTGCATCTTCACACTGTCCTGTGGGAGGACCTCAGTGCTTTTGTGTGCTCTTCAGGCCCATTACGGTGAAGGTAGCAGCTGTCAGTTTCTCGTACACAAGGAACATGAGGGCAGCTGTGAGCACTGTCTGGAGCAGCTTGGCTTCAAGGCCTTTGTAGAGTCCCATTATTCCAAAGCGCCTGAAAGGAAAGAGGTTAGGAAAAAATAGATTGTCTTTGTAAAAACCAGCTCTTGTGTTACAAGAGATCTGCTGCCCCGATAGCTTCTCTCTGAGAGGGTTTTTCTTTAGAATCAAAACAAGCAATGGAGAGTTTCAATTCCCACAGACATCTGCTGGTGGAGTACTTCTTAGCTTTGAAGTCATTTAGGGACAGATGAAGTTTAGTATTCAGGGGCCATTGATAGTTTGTCTTTATTATAGTTGTCATTAATTAGTGGGATGCTGTCAACACCACACTACTAGGAAGCAGATCCTGAATGCATCTGGAACCATGGTAATGCCCAAACCAGAGAACTAAGAACTTCTAAGGTATAATGGGCCCCCAATTCAGTCATTTCAACTTAATAGTGCCTAAGTAATAGGGAAGCCAAAGATTAGATCATTTTAATCTCAATAAACTAAGGGAAGAGACAGAAATGATTCTCAGTCTGATTCTCAGACTGCCCACAGGGCTCAGCTGAAATTTGGCAAGCACCTAAGTCACCTGAAGAACTGGTTAAAATACAGATCTGCTAGCCCATTCCCAGAATATCTGATTCATTAAGTTTGGGACAGGACTCAAAAAACTTGCATGTCCAACAAGCTCCCAGGTGCTGAGAAGGAACATGCTAGCCTGGGAACCAGCACTAAGAGTTCCTCAGAGATTGCTTTGGCTAGAATCTGAAACTCAAAGCAAGTAACCACTCCAAAACTATTTGCTGAAAGTGAGTTAGTGTCTTACGCTGGCTCAACAGCAACACCAGCCTGTGGATTGACATTAGTATTAATTGGGTGCCTGAATCAAGCTAGTTTATAAACTTGCTGTGGAAATCTATTAAGTGGTAATCTTGTGAAACATAGGATGGAAGTGGACCCATGCGTTTCCCGTTCATTGTGCTCTTCTGAGTGACATCCACCGACAGTGGAAATCCCAGGGCTGCTGAGGCTGAGACTTCCTCAGAGGGAAGGCACAGATGTATATTGTGACAAGCATTTCAGGTGCATTTTCTTTTTATAGACAGGGCCTTTGCAGCCTACACTGGCCTCAAATGTCTCATGTAGCCAAGGCTGTCTTGAATTTTTGATTCTTCCACTTCTACAGGTATGCACACCACACCTGGCTCCAGTTGATACTGTGTGTGTAAATGTGTGAATGTCTTTGTATATGCATAGCCCAGAGGTTGACTTGAATATATATATTTTTTAAGTTTTTTTTTTTTCCTTTTTCTTTCCTGAGACTGGGTTTCTGTGTAGTCCTGGCTGTCCTGGAATGGGCTCTGTAGATAAGGCTAGCTTTGAACTTAGGGATCCACCTGCCTGTGTCTCCTGAGTGCTGGGATTAACCACTGCCTGGGCTGACTGGAGTATCTTTGTCTATAGCATCCCACCTTATTTTTTGAGCAAAGCCTCTCACTGAATCTAGACCTTGCTGTTTTGGCTAAAGTGGTTGGCCAAGCAAACCTCCAGGACCCATATGTCTTCACCCACCATGCTGCAGGGACCAGCATACACCGCCACACCTGAATTTTTATATGGGTGGTAGACATCTAAACTCTGGTTCTCATATTTGCACAGTAAGCACTTTACCAACTGAGCCATCTCCCCAGCCCTCCAGGTGATTCTTAATCACATAAAACAGAGAGGCTTGGTATGGCATTGCCGTATCAATGACAGTAACCATTAGGCAGATGTGGTAATTAAAAATTAAAACAATGGAAACTTGGTTTCTCAGTAGTGCTGGCACTACCACACATGTTCAATGACTCCATGCGGCTCGTCACAACCTACTGGACAGTGCAGGTGTTTCTGTCATTACAGAACATGATACTGAAGAATGGCAGCCGTTCTCCTGGCTCTGCCTCTTGTGTTGGACAAATCAGTTCCTTTAAATCTGTTTCTTGATTTGCAGAATGGGAAGATAATCATTTTTCTACTGGGCTGAGTGAGGACCAAAGAAGACAAATAGGTAAAAACACTTAATTTGGAAATTATAGGATCTCATTAATTTCCAAATGACAGCATCTTAGTTAAACCTCCTGGTAATGCCCATCTTTCTTAACCCTCTCACTGCTGGCAAAAAAAAAATGTAATTGCTGTTATTCCTGGGGATAAACTGGCAATGGCTAAATACACACTTCTTGAAATTATGAAATATGAATTGTATGTGCTCTGGCTGTCTTAATTGGTGATTCCACACAAAAGACTCTATAGTCATGACTGCTTCATTGCATGCAGTTCAGCCTATACTCTTCACTCAGCACCGTCTGTGAATGAAGACCTAGCGCTCATCAGCAGGAGCACTGGCGAAAATCACAGCATGTTACATAGCAGGAAATAGTGCAAGTCTGCACTTGTCAACAGGAAGGGATGGGTGTGATGCTAAGGTTACAAAAAAAGGGAGAAGATGAGGCATAGGATGACCTCATGTTTGAGGCCAGCCTGGCCTACTTGACAAGAACCAGACCAGTCAGGGCTTCATAGAAAGACTCTGCCTCAAAAAAACAAAACAAAACAGTAAGTTAGATATATAAACTGAAAATATTCGTTTCATATACTTCTCCAGAAATATGCATACTTTACAGGGACTACCTCTTAGAAGAGAAACAAGAAGAGAAGGAAAATGTTTTGTAAATAAATGTATATATGTATCTTTTATTGACATTTAACTGGCTTTAAGTTGTCAACTTTTCTGTTGTTTGTTTTGTTTTATTTATTTATTTTGAGGCATCTCACTATGTGGCCCCAATTGTCTTAGAACAGACCAGGCTGACCTCAAACTCACAGAGATCCACCTGTCTCTACAGCCCGAGGACTGGGGTTAAAGGAGTATGCCACGATGCCTGGCCTCTTCTTTATTTTTTCTTGGTGCTACAGTTTAAATCCAGGGCTGTGCATGTACTAGGCACAGGCTCTGCCACCAGGTTCCACTCCCGGCCCTGGGGGCTTCCTTTGCAAAGTAGTTCTGTGCATTTGTAACTATGAAGGAATAAGGACCTGAACTTTTCCATAATTCCCAAACTGCCCTCAAATCACACTGAGCTCCTAAACTGAGAACCCTGAACACAAGGGAGAGGGTTCTGAGGCTGGTGCAGCACTGAGGCAGGCAGAGCTCATCCGACTCATCCACCCACCCCACACCAGTCCCTGGCACAAGTAAAGACTGGACGGAAACATCTATAGAGCTTACTTGACTCGCTGGTGAAGAAGACAGAGAACATTCCGAAGACTCCCCAGTGTTCTATTTTCTGGGTTTAGTCTATGACGTCCAAACTGCGAAGGAAGGAAATGACAGAAAGAGGGGGAGGGGAGGGAGAGGGGAAAAAGGGAGGGAATTACTTATCGATCACTGTTTTATCTTAAATTTCAGTTTTTAAAAAGATTTATTTTTATTTTAATCATGTGTATATGCATGTCTACGTATGGGTATGTACACACTTGAGTGCTGGTGACCACAAAGTCCAGAAGAGGGTGCTGGGTCCCCAGGAGCTGGAGTCACAGGAAGCTATGAGCCTCCTGACATGGGTACTGGGACATGAACTGGGATCCTCTGCTCTTAACCACTGAGTTATCTCTCAAGCCCCTCTTCATCTTAATTTCTACTTAGTAAATTACTTTGGAGTAACATCTCATAGCACAGCATATGGTAATAAAAATATCTAATTAGCATCATAGACTTTATTAATCCTCTTTTTCAATTAAATAAACCAAAGTAAAAAATATTATTTAATAAAGAAAGCATTTTTGTTGTTGTTATTGTTCTGGGGGTTGAAGCAAAGGTTTTCAATATGCTACAACAAATACCTTTACCATAAACTTACATCCTCAGCACCAATAACTTTCGCTTTTACAGAGAATATGGGAAACCTCTTCCAGCAAAGACAAAAACAAAGCAGAGGCACATGCCTGGGATGATACGTAGACATGCTGGGGGTGGCAGCTTCCAGTTATTTAAGACCCTGCTATTAAGAGCCAATTAAAAATAGCACATAAAAAAGGCACAATAGCAAAAACACTTCTTGTAGAAAGTTGTGGTTTTAACTAATACACTGCTGTGGTGGTTTGAAAGAAAATGGCCCCCAAAAGGAAGTAGCACTATTAGGAGGTGTGGCCTTGTTGGAGGTAGTATGTCACTATGTAGGTGGGCTGTGAGGTCTCATAGATGCTGAAGATACTTCCAGTGGGACAGACAACTTCCTGTTGCCTGAAAGATGTAGAACTCTCAGCTCCTCTAGCACCATGTCTGCCTGTATAATGCCATGTGTTGCCAGGATGATAATGGACTAAACCTCTAAACTGTAAGCAAACCACTCCACTTAAATATTTTCCATGGAGTTAGAAACCCTAAGACAACTACCTTCATCTTCTCTAACAATAAATCCTTCAAATCTTCTCTCTAGAAGAGATTTTTAACAGTATTTTTTTTTTTTTTTTTTTTTTTTTTTGGGGGTGGTGCTAAGTAAGCCCTGGTATAGTGGTATTCTGAGTAACACATCAAGTGCCAGCACAGATCTCAAATCTGTCCACATCCTAGCTCCACTGCTGTTAACTTAGCTAGTCTAGGCTATCAAGCTCTCACCTGGTTTGGTCCTCTTTCTCTTTAGTTTGGGGTGGGGGTGGGGGACACACCTGTGTACATGTGGAGGCCAAAGAGGGCCTCTGCTGTCTTCTTCTCTGGATTCCTGCTGTACTGTCATAACACAGGTTCTCACTGAACCAGATCTGCCTTCTTCCACCCCCATATGCCCCAAGCCCATGCTGGGGATACAGGCACAGGAAGCCATGCCTGACTCTTTCAGTGGGTACCAGAGATTTGAAATCAGGTTCATATGCTCTTAGAACAAACACTCTTCCCCCGACCCTTCCTCTCAGCTTCTGATCTATCCACTGCAGAAGGCTTTCTGATAGCATACTACTTCAATCTTCCAGCCCACTTTCCTAACCTACAACTTTCTACTAATTCTTCCAGACCCATGCTGGGCCCACTCCCAGCCACAGAGGCCTCCTTTCAGTTTCTAAGATCTTCATCTTAGAAAGCTCTTGACATGGCTCTCTCTCTTCTGGGATTCACCGTCCTCCATCTTTGTATGGCACAAGCTTCATATTTCCTTGTACCTTATTTCCGTGTGCCTTCTCAGAAGGGCAGGCATCCAGCTAAATGTCTAGGAAGAACCCCACAGTTCCTCTTTTGTAAGCCAGTGCTGTTCATGTCCTTAACAGCCTATTCAGCTTATAATAATTACTTGGTTCTTTCACTTGCTGTCTTCGTGAGGACAGGGGCTACAATGCACCCTCAGCTTCTCATGGAGTGTCTAAAAATGTGTGAATGTATAAACAACCAAATGTATGAAAAAATTAAATCTGAAAGTGGTTTGGAAAAGTTAAATCATTAATTACTTGCCAGTGAACTGAAGGCAATAATCTCTGATTTTGCCAAAGGTCATCTGGCTCCAGTGCACATGGCAAATGATGTGAATGGGAAGGAGGCAAACTTGGGTTGTCCTAAGGTTCTTGAGGGATCGTTTTGCACATAAATCTTTCCTGAGACAATACATTACTGAAATTCCAACAAAAACCTCATTCCAGGTCACACAGAAAGCCAGCTGAAAGCTGTAAGCTGCAGAGTATTGCATGCAGGGAAAAATGGGCTAGAACACTAAGGTAGAAAACCACCTGCATTACCAAATTTAGGATGTATTTTAGATGTCACTGGACTCACTTTAGGAAGAACTCCCCGCACTTACCCTCAGAATAGACTGTACTGTCTGCATGGGATAGGTGACTGTGGTGGCAATCGCTTTGGCTATTGCACCAATGATGAACACATCCAGAGAAGAGAGCTGGAAAGCAGAAGAGGAAGCATTTCAACCCGGCAAGGAAACAGGCATTTTTCTTAGTCACTTTTAAAATTAGGGATTACCTTCATCCGCTTCTTTAAAAGCTGCCGTTTTAAGCCTTCGTAGAACATGAATTGGATGGCAGGGTTGAAGACCAACAGCAAGGAGGGAAAGGTACCATTCCACAGAGCCAAGATTCCTTCATCTCGAATAATCTGGTGGAATGCATCTAAGCAAGAAGTCAGGCTTTTGTAAGGCACCATGACAGTGCCCTAACTAGAAAAGACAATTGTTCTGTCATCCTCTTTTTAGTATTTTGAAGGCAGATTCCCTACTTGGATACCTTTCTGGTCATTTGTTTGTTTTTAAAGGTGGTTTTGCAATATAACCCAGTATGGCCTTAAACGCTATATTTTTCTGCTTTCACACAAAAGGTGTGGACTGCCATGCACTGGAGTTAGCTACCTTTTGTTTTGTTTTGTTTTTCAAGACAGGGCTTCTCTGTGTATCCTTGGCTTTTCTGGAACTTGCTCTGTAAACCAGGCTGGCCTTTAACTCACAGAGATCCACCTGCCTCTGCTTCTCAAGTGCTGCGATTAAAGGTGTGTGCCACCCTGCTTCCCCCCCCCCCAACTACCTTTTGATAATCACCAAATTCCAATGTCAATCTCTATCGTAGGTAACTTTCCCTGACAATATGGGCTAGAATGCTGCATGGTCAGCACACTTGGGACTGTGTATTACACAGAACTGAACTATAAACCACATTATTTCTTGAGGCCTAGCATAACACAAGATCTTTTCTTAGAATATATGACAAATGGCTTGTAAGAAAGCCGATTCTGTTACAGAGAGAAATGCAAGCCTGGCCATGTTCCACTAAGAAGCAGAAGCTAGGCAGTATGTGGTGGTGGCACACTCTGGCAATCCCAGCATTCCAGAGGTTAAGATGGCAGGATCAGGACTTCAAAATCAGTTGTACAGTGAGACCTTGTCTTAAAAAAAGCATAAGTTTAAAGTTATCAGATACTATCCTTATATCTTCATCCAAAGACATCATTGCAGATAGAAGGTGTGATAAAAATATTAACTTGGGCTGGTTGAACTGTAAACAATTGTAATACCAGCACTGGGGAAGCTAAAAGGCAGAAGGATCTCATGCTTGAGGCCAGCCTAGGTTACACAGTGAGATTGTCTCAGAAACTGTAATAAGCTGGATGTGGTGGGTCACACCTGTGATCTCAGTACTTGGGAGGACTGTTATGAATTGAGGCCAGAGTAGGTTATACAGTTATACAGTGAGTTTGAGGACAACCTGGGAAATGGCAAATTCTGTCTAAAAACAAAACAAAACAAAACAAAACAAAAAACTAAACCCCTTGAGCTGGGGATGTAGCTCAGTCAGTAGAGTGCTTGCCTAGCATACACAAAGTCCTGGGTTCAGTCTTAAGCATGGCACTGTGATGCACTCCCATAATCTCAGCACTGAGAGGTGAAGGCAAGAGGATCAGAAGTTCAAGATCATCCTCAGCTATGAGCTTGATGCTAGCCTAGGCTATAAAAGACTGTCTTAAAAATAAAACAAAGCATAAGACTCCCTTAGACTCCCTTAATATAGGTGACAATGGTGTGGCTGAGATAATACATGAGGCCACTAGCAATGGGTCCAAGACCTAACTTTAATGAATAAACTGACTTAGTGAAGCCCATTTGATAAGAAGAGATACCTTGCTCAGCCTAGACAGAGGGTGTGGGGAGTGGAGAGGTGCCTTAGCCTCAAGGAGATGAGACAGACTTAATAGACTTCTTACAGGAGGCCTTACCCTCTCTGAGAAGCAGATGGGAAGGGGTGGGGGGAGTGGAAGGAGAAAAGGGAGGGGAAACTGGGATTGTAATGTAAAAAATAATTGATAAAAAATGTTAGAACAAAACAAGGCCTGATGGTGGTGGTACAAGCCTTTAATTTCAGCACTTGGGAGGCAGAGGCAGGCAGATCTCTATGAGTTTGAGGCCAGTTTTGTCTACAGAACGAGTTCTAGGACAGGTAGGGCTACATGGAGAAACCTTGTCTTAAAAAATAAAAACAATGACAACAACAACAAAAATATTTAGTTTAGGGGTGAACACTTGTCTAGCACACTTGAGGCCCTAGCTTTAATACCTAACACTTAAAAAAGTTAAATAAACTCATGTACTCACAGTCTTTCCCTGTACTCCACGGGAACAGTACTGTCTCTACCCCAATCTTAGGATTGTTATCAGGTAAGACAGGAACAGGGGCACAGTAGATGCATCCTGTGGTATTATGCCATTGTTATGAGAAGAGTATATTCAGATCTGAGGAGACTCAGCTATCAAGAGTTCAGATGAGTTCCTATCAACCACAGACACATAAACAAACAATGGTTTGCTGGGATCTGAGGCTGTCCCCTAGGCAGCTTTACTGTGGAAACAGATTTTAAATACAAAGGACACATCCCAGAGACACCTACCGATAATCCCTTTGTAGTTAGTTGGTATAATGTCTTCATTCCGGAATTTTGCCCCTTGCAGCTTCAGTCTGGTGTTTACCACCCAGAGTGGAGTTGTTAGCAACACATTCACCACTCCTTAAAAACAGAGAAAGACACCTGGTAACACAGTGTTACCTACTAACAATACACAATACTCCATTTATAACTCTGCCACTGCTGGGGTACAACACGTTACTGCCATTAGAAGTGATTTGGAAGCATGGCTGATAGCAGGCTTCCTCACATAAAAAGAGTGGACCATTTCCTTACCCACTCAGTGAGGGCAATCATTTGTTGATGAAAAAGAAATAGCACTCAAAATGGTGAATTGGTGATTTAGCTCAGGGCTAGAGCAGCTAGCTGCCTAACACATGCAAGGCCTAGTTCAATCAACCAGCAATGACAAAGAAACAAAACACAAGGTTACTCAAAAAAACAAGTAGCAGTTTCACACAGTTTTAAACACAATTGTTAAATAAGAGCTTCTGAGAGGGAGGAGTAGTCTATTGACACCATGCTAAACCCATATCAACATCAGTTAAAACAAGGGTCAACTCTCATATAAAGACGCTCACACGGCTTTAAACAAGTATGATCTGGTACTAACAGTGATAGGTGGGAGGACAGGGTGACATTTCCAAGTGCTTCAACTCGACCAAAAGCTCCCAGAAGAGCTCATCCATCACTCAGAGGATCAGGAAAAACAGCAGCAGGCAGCAGTCAGGAATAACACACAAAAGAACTCTAGAAGCCTGTGATCCTTACAAGCACAAAGATGAACCTTGGCTTTGTAAGGCTGCCTCAGAACAGCACTTTAGCCAGACGCTTCTTTGAAAACACACGGTCCCAATTTAACAGCATCTTGAGATATTAAAACTTCCTCATCGTCCTGAAATGATTAAAGAAAATACCATACAGGATTGTAACTAAGTGCCTGACAAGTAGTGCATACTTTGTAACTACAGGTCAACCATTGAATAAGCAGTGGGTATGTATAAAGGAGCTGTCTGGCTCCTGCTGAATCCTAAAGAACACAGAGGAACAATCCTAAAGAAGAAAAAGAAGCACCACCCCCCATACACACTTTGCTGAAGATTCTTTAAACACAAAATAGAGGGGGGAAATGTTTTCATTTAAGGAATCTCCAAACACTCTATGGAGAAAACAGTTTACCTTTAATCAAGGATAAACTTGGTGAAAAGCCAAGAGACTGAAATCTACCTTTTTATTTGTTGTGTAGTTACCAAAGTAAGATGTTTTTCTGCTTATTTTCCAGGATGTGTGCCAATATATTTCTCCCAAATAAAAGATAGTACCAAATAATATTATGAATTGCATTTCTATATAGTTTGACATAATACCAAGGAGCCACCTGTAGCGGACTACTCATACATTGTCCTGAGGTATTGTTGAAGATCTGAAAAGGCTGTGCCTACCACAGAAGATCCTTGCAGACTCTTTCTAAAAGGGAACCAGTGCCTTACAGCCCAAGACACATGCCCATCTGCCCAGAGTTCAGAATGGATACCTACTTGATAATGAGAGTCTTGATTTGTATACTTCACAGAGACAAATCAATAACTGGGAAAAACCAGGCTAGAAAGTGCTAGTAACTATAAGAATTGCAGCAAATCAGACAGATAAGGATTCTAACACTCAGGAGCCAGGGATTACTGAGTGTTACAGCTTGGATGTAAAAGTATTCTGGTAATTGGGAGCCAAGAAATACCACAGGTCACACTAAGCGTAGCAGCTTACAGCCCTGCTCCAGGGAAAGGCTTCCCCAGGGAAGTTGTTATAGTTCAGCTCCAGTTTCCCAGAATGTAACAGCTCTGCTTCGCTAAGGGAGGGTTCCCCTGTGAAAGTGTTACAGCCCTGCTCAGCTCCTCTCTGCTCTGACTCCACCCAAAAATTGTTACATCTCTCCTCCAGGAAGAAAGGTCTCACCCAAACCTCATTCAAGAGATTTGTTGGAAGGGAAGAATCCAGGAGAGTGACTGCCTCTGTCAGGGTGGAAGATATCCACAAGAGAATATCCACAAGCTGAACAGGCACAGGGTTTATATAGGGCTTCTTAGGGGTGGAGTTTTTGCAGGGAGGTTTCCAGGGTGGGGATTGGTCAACTTCAATCCCTGGCTAGATCTCGTGCTCAGAGATTGGTTGGTTTTCTGCTCAAATTCAGGGTCAGATTTGGCTCTGATTTCAGGGACAAAATGTGTTTTTTCCATTGGTCCTTTTTAGCCTTTTGGCTCTACTTTTGGGGCCAGGGTGTGTTTCTTTCACTGGCTCTGATTCCAGGCACAAAGAGTGTTTCTTTGGCTCTGTTTCAGGGCCAAAGTGTGTTTCGTTGGCTCTGCTCAGGTTGTGTTTCTTTGGCTGGCCCTTTCCCCCATAGTAACAGTCAGTGGCTTTTGTTGGTCTCTCTTTCCTTTCTTTTTAATAGAAACACAAGAAAGTTTGGAACCCATGGATACAAAAGAAAAGCACAATGTATGCACCTTCCCAAACAAGTGAGATGTATCGTCCATTAAGCAGATCCTTCAGAAATTAAGACATCCTTCAGGCTCTATTCAAGAAGTAGGCATGCACAAAACATTTGAGGGGCAGCGCAGGCAAGACTAAGATTCAGTCATTATTTAAAGGTCTGTTTCCCCGTTCCCACTATTAATACAGCTGAAAGACTGGAAAGTTCTGATGTCAGCAGAAAGACTGGAAAGTTCTGATGTCAATCTCACGGACAAAGTGCACCACAATATTTAAATGAAGGGATCGAAATTCATTCCATAGCTTTGCATCTGAGACCTTCAAGTACATCCTTCATCCTCTAAGTCAAGATGAGTGGAGAAGTGCCTTTTTATCATGATAATCTTATGAATTTTTTTTGGGGGGGGTAATACACTCAAAATACTTGACAATGTGTTTTTGAAAATTCATCACAATTTGCAACTTACATAATCAAGCAAATGGCAGCATTCCAGAGCTACTCGTGACTAACTCCGTCCCTAATAACACACCACAGGCAGCCCCTCAAGGGAACTGGGGCAGCACTTTTGTTAGTTCCAATCTGTGAGTGTTACTTCAGCTCTCAGACCTGAGTACTAATTAATACCCTTCTTACCTAAGGGGAGGGGGCTATTCTTCCTTTGAGTATCTATAAATTTACTTTTTCTTTCCTTTTTCTAAAACAAATCATTTAGGAGAAAGCGGAACCAAAATCAAAATCTGTGAAATACTAACCAAACACAAAAATTACTCTCCCACTCTGGCAAAGGAGCCAGGGTACACTACCCTAAATTCAGCAGTTATTGTGCTCTTGGAGGTTGAAGAGGCTCCACTCAGATGTCCACTTATTTGCCTAAAGACCATTTTTGACTATCATAGGAGGAAACTGGTTGGCACTACATCTGGATAGACTCTCACAAACTGTCTTGCCAGCCCATTCACTTCCAGAGAGAATCATATAAACCACTCTGGTCTCTAGCCCACTCATTCTAAGGGCCATTTACTATTACCACTCAAAAAAGGACCTCTTTCTCTCTGACAAAGAAGACTGCATAGTTTCTTTGTGTAGCCACTGACCTGAAGTTGCATCCTGTCTAATTTAAATACATTCGTTCTATTGTATATCATGATATGTATATCTGCCTCTAGAGAGGCAGAGGGAATTTGTGACTGTCATCTGTGTACTGGCTGGTTTTGTGTCAACTTCACACAAGTTAGAGTCATCAGAGAGGAAGGAGCCTCTGTTGAGGAAATGCCTCCATGAAATCCAGCATAAAGCATTTACTCAATTAGTAACCAATGGGGGAGGGCCCAGCCCATTGTGGGTGGTACCATCCCTTGGCTAGTCCTGGGTTCTATAAGAAAGCAGGCTGAATGAGCCAGGGGAAGCAAGCCAGTAAGCAGTATTACTCCATGGCTTCTGTATCAGCTCCTGCCTCCAGGTTTCTGTCCTGTCTAAGTTTCTGTGATGACTTCTTTCAATAATGACGTGCAAAATGGAAGTGTAAGCCAAATAAACCCTTTTCTCCCCAACTTGCTTTTTGGTCATGGTGTTTCATCATAACAACAGAAATCCAAAGACTAGTGTAGTGTGTTATTGCTGTGACAGACCTAATCATGTTTTGGGGAGGATTGTGAAAGGACTTTGGAACTTTGACCTAGAAAAAGCAGTGATATTGAAAGCTCAGTGGGATGTTCTGTGGGAACTTGGAAGATAAGAATGTTGAGAGCAGTGCAGACAATGGTGGCCTGGTTTGTGGAGTTTCAGAGGAAAAATGAAAGACTCTTATCAGGGCCATTCGCTACTTTGATTTAAGATCCCGTGGTTCTGATTAGCTGGGTCTGAAGAATCAGCTGTGATTAACAAGGTACCAGAACTACTGATGGGAAACCTTTATGTTAATAGGACCATTGATGCTGGTCATCTGGAGCTAAGAAATTAGCAGTGATTAAGAAGAGACCAGCATCACTGAGGTGAAATCTGGGAAGTGTTTCCTGAGAGCACAGGGAAGTTGTGTTCCAGAGGTGGCCAAGCTTGTGCCTCGTGCTGGAAGCTGGTCTTGGTGATGTGTAAGAGTCACCCAGGTGGCACTGGTTTGAAGGCATGAAGGGGTCATGGCGAGCAGCTGAGGCTTGGTACTGTCAGAGGCCAGCAGAGGCCATTGGTGATGGTACTGTCTCAGTGGCAGTTGAAGGCCCAGGACTGAAGGGGTCATGCATAGAAGCTGAAGCTTGGCACCATGAGGAGAGCATGTGAGAGGCTGTTGGAGAAAGTGCGTGCAGTTGCAGCAGAAGACCATGTTTGGAGGTGCCAGGACCATGGATGAGCACCAAGAACAGCAGCGGCAGTGGAGTGGGGCAGCCGGAGCCCAGAAGATGAGCTGTGTGTGCTGCAGAGGGTGGAGCTGGGGAAGTGGCCCAAGCCCTGTGGGGGAGTCCAGAAGATAGTGATTGAATCCCTGATAAGTGGACATTGAGTTATTTATACTGTTGAAGTTTGGTTTTGCTTGGTTCAGACTATGACTGTGCCTTGATCTTTCCCTATTGAAGTAAGAAAGTATTTTTAAAGGAACCCTCAGATGAGAGACTTGAACTTTTAAAAGAGGTTGGATATTTTAAAGAGACTGATTTTTTTTTTTTAAAGAATATTTATTTATTTATTATATATACAGTGTTCTGTGTGCATGTTGCCTGCAGGTCAGGGAGGGCACCAGATCTTATTACAGGTGGCTGTGAGCCACCATGTGGTTACTGGGACTTGAACTCAGATCGCTGGAAGAGTAGCCAGTGCACTTAACCACTGAGACATCTCTCCAGCCCATCGCCCCTTTTTGAGACAAAGTTTGTCTGTGTAGATCAGACTGGCCTTGAACTCACTAAGATCTGTCTGCATCTGCCTCTTGAGTGCTGGATTAAATGTGTGCACCACCACTACCTGGAGAGACTGAAATTTTAATGTGTTTGAATTTGTAAAGACTGTGGAACTTTTAAAATTATTTGTTTTTAATGTGATATCTTGGGGATGAGTAAGAAAGGGATATGTGGCTTAACAGTGATGTGGTTGTTGACTAGGGGACAGTTGTACTAGCTGGTTTTGTGTGTCAACTTGACACAAGCTAGAGTTATCAGAGAGGAAGGAGTCTTAGTTGAGGAAATACCTCCATGAAAAATGCTGTTAAGGCATTTTCTCAACTAGTTATCAATGGCAAAGTGTCCAGCCCATGGTGGGTGGTGCCATCCTTGGGCTGATGCTTCTGGGTTCTCTAAGAAAGCAGTCTGAGCAAGCCAGGGGAAGCTAGGCAGTAAACAGTAACTCTCCATGGTCTCTGTATCAGCTCCTGCCCTGTTTGAGTTTCTGTCCTGACTTACTTCAATAATGAAGTACAACATGGAAGTATAAATCAAATAAACCCTTTCTCCCCAACTTGTTTTTTCATCATAGTGTTTTGGCACAGCAATAGAAACCCTAAGACAATCTATCATTTCATTTTATTTCATTCTGTCTTCTTTTTGGTGGGGATTGCTTTTTGAGACAAGATCTCATTTGTATATCTTTTTGCCTGTTAACCTGTCTACTGTCAGCTAAATTCAGAAACCTTTCCAGGATAAAGAAGCACAGGTTGTTCATCCTCACACCAGGAGTAACTGGGATGTTGCTGTTTACTTTTAAACTCTTCAAAATAAGCAGCATTGTTAAAGAGGGAAGATGAAAATGTGTCTCAGATGCAAAATTGGGAAGTGTGTAATGACAGCTGATATGAGAAAATGTTCAGGGTTGGGGAGATGGAGTTCAGATCCTCAGCAACCCAATGAAAAGCTGGGAATGGATGGCTACATATGCCTGTAACCTCAGTGCTTAACCTACCCAGAAATGGGTGGGTTCCATATTCAAGGGCTGTAAGGAAAGACCCCACCTCAGGGGAATAAGGCAGAGCTATAGAGAACAACATCCAGTATCCTCCAGCCTCCACACATATGGACATGGGTAACAGGCATGCATATGTGCACGCACACACAGTACTTAAGTAAATAAATTTTAAAAGAGAAAGAAAATGGCATCTCAAGGGTGGAAGGCTAAAGTAGGAAGGCTGTGAATTAAAAAACAGCAGTCTGTATAGGGAAAGCTTGTTTCAAAATGCAATCCTCCTCCAGGCCATGGTGGCACATGTCTTTAATCTAAGAATTTAGGAGGCAGAGGCAGGTGGATCTTACTGAGTTCAAGGTCAGCCTGGTCTACAAAGGGAATTCTAGGACAGCTAGGACTGTTAGAGAAACCAAACCAACCAAAAACATAAATAAAAGAAATCCTCAAGCTCCCAAAAACAGAATGTCAGATGAAAGCCACAAGTCTAAGTTACTGTCTCCCTAGAGAGTCGTGCAACACGATATACAACAAGAATAAACCTGACTGGCCAGATTAAGGCAGAGGTAGGCAGTACATTTTCAACTCTGAAAATGGCAACTGATATTCAAAAGTGCTGCTGCTCAAAATCACAATTTCATAAACATGGCAACCAGTTTTCATTTATTATGTTATCTGTAAGAGTCTACTGCCAAATTCTTCTAGGTATGTTTATGGGATTTTTCTGTGGAAATATAATAAATAATAATCTAAGTTTTAAGTAGAATCTGAGTAAAAAACCAGCAGTTCTCAACTTGTGGGCCATGATGCCTATGGGGATCAAATGATCCCTTCACAGGGGTCACATATCAGGTATTTTGCACATCATATGTCTACATTACAATTCATAACAGTAGCAAAATTACAGTTACGAAGTAGCAATGAAAATAACTTTTTGTTTATTTTTTTTTTTTTTTTAGGAAAGAGTTTCTGGGTGTAGCCCTGACTGTCCTGGAACTCACTTTGTAGACCAGGCTGGCCTCAAACTCAGAGATCTGCCTGCCTCTGTCTCCTGAGTGCTGGGATTAAAAGTGCGGACCACTATCACCCAAAGAAGAACTATAGTAAAGGGCTGCAGTAATAGGAAAGTTGAGAACCCCGAGCAGTGGTGGTGGTGGTGCTCAAAGGAGAACCTGGTCATGCCAGCCCTCCACATGGGCATGGTCACACATTGTTACTGCAGCATCATCAGATCAGATGAGACGCCTGGGAATTTTTAAAGGGGAAATTAAGTTTAAGAAAAAAAAAAAAGGGGGGGGAAAATCTTTCCCATGTTAAAAATCAGAAATACCACAATGCAGAGAGTTAGGACCCTGTTTAGTGCTACTATGGATAGTTTGAAAATAAAAATAAATGAGGGGATAAACAACTTAGCTGGGATTAACATAATACTGATTTTAATTACTATGAGTTTGGTAATTCATATTTTATCCTTAAACAGGTTTGATAACTTTGCCAAATATGAAAATTTGACTGATAAGATACAAACCTTAAAAAGATTTACTGATGAAAGTAAGAAAAATATTCAGACACAGACAGGAATTTAAAGCAGAACCTACTGCACCATTGCATTATGAAATTGAAGAATGGCCTAAAGTTATTAGAATACCAACTTTAGTTTATCCAGTTACCATACAAGAACAACCACCAGATGAAAGGCATCCCCAAGACTATGCAGAAGTTGACTGGAATCCTTTAGCACTTTAGATTTGAGATTTATAGAAGCTGTCATTTCATATGGTACACATTCACCTTTGTGAAACAAATGTTAAATTCATGGGCAACTCAGAACAGAATTACCCCACAAGACTAAAAAAGATTTAGCTACAGTAATATTGGAGGCTGGCCCTCAGTTACAGTGGAAAATATGGTGGAAAGAGGAAGCTAGGATCATAGAAAAATGAGGTAGGGCTAGAGATACGGAAATTTCTCAAGACCAGCCACTTGGTAAAGGCCAGTATGTTGATTTGCAAAGACAGTTTAGATTTGATAATCACATCTTGATGCTATGTCTTGTAGCATCTTTGAATGCTTGGAATAGGGTTAAAGAATCAGGAAAGAGAATTGAGTCATTTACAAAAATTATACAAGGTCCAAAAGAAGCCTTCACTGATTTTTTTTTTTCTTTTACAAAGATTGACTTCAACTGTACACACACACACATTTTTTGAGAAACAGTTTCTCTCTGTAACAGTCCTGGCTGTCCTGGAACTCACAGACCAGGATGTCTGTGGACCAGACTTTGTAGACCAGGATGGCCTTGAACTCACTGAGATCCACCTGCTCCTACCTCCCAAGTGCTGGGATTACAGGCGTGCATCACCACCGCCACCCAGCAAAGTTAGACAAATATTAATCAAGTCCTTGGCTTTTGAAAACCTTTGAAAATGTTAAGTCAGAATGCAAAAGGGTGATCAGCACCAATAGATGAATGGATTAAAAATACAGCTGATATTGGGTCTCACACTTATGATGGCTGTTTTGATGGGAAGGTAATTTCTAGAAATTTTAAGAAAAAAACAAAATGTGAGGTTTCAATTGTGGTAAACGAGGTCATTTGAAAAGGAATTATAGGTGAGATGTTCCTAGAAACAACTTTTTTTTTTTTTTTTTCTAGAGATAATCTGAACAGAAGGCCTTCTGGAATATGCAGAAGGTGGGGCAAAGACTGGCATTGGATTAATGAATGCAGATCAACAAAGGACAGAATCCTTTGTGATCAGGGAATACTTGATGGGTTTCCTGCAGGGCCCAATATCAAATTTGGTTTAATCATTCCATGACAACATTGGAGAAACTCATCCACAGAGCAATTAAAAAATTATTAATAACTTGTTAAAATTCCCCTTGCTCTAGATGTGATCAAAGAGAAAACAACTTCTATAGATACAACAAGAAGTTCAGGAGAGACTAGAAAACAAATATTTTGGCAAACTACTATAAATGAACAGAGACCAAGGCTAAAAATATATTTAAATGGCACTGAAGTTGAGGGTTTGGTAGACATAAGTACAAATGTAACAGAAATTTCCCCAAAATCCACATTGATCTCTTAAGAAGCTTCTTGGGGTTGGAATTTTATCTCAGGTAAAAGAAAGTGCAAGCTGGGTCAAGTACATAGGGCCCGAAGGAGATAGGAAAATTAAAACCATATGCGGCTAGCATAGCAATGAATTTATGGGGATTTGATTTGTTGCAGCAATGGAAAACACAGATTAACATTCCTCCAATCTCAGAAACAAACTGTAAAATAAAGAATGCTTCTGAGAGAAACATTAATGTTGTACATAAGCAGGGCATAACAGCTGGTGATCTTTCAAGGGTACCAAGAGCCTTACATTTAAAATGGTTTAACTGACAAAACTGGTAGGCAGAACAATGACCTTTGACATCAGAAAAATTACAGGCACTAGAACAGCTGGTACAGGAGCAGTAAGATGCTCAACATATTGAATAATTGACCAGTCCTTAGAATTCTACTGCATTTGTCATTAAAAAGAAGTCAGGAGCCGGGAGGTGGTGGTGCATGCCTCTATTCTCAACACTTGGGAGGCAAAGGCAGCTGGATCTCTGTGAGTTCAAGGCCAGCCCTGTCTACAAGAGCTAGTTCCAGGATAGCTTCCAAAGCTACAGAGAAACCCTGTCTGCGGGGTGGGGGTAGGGGGTGGGGAGAGGGCAGAGTCTGAGATGTCACCAACCAGATAAAAAGGAAGCAGGACATGCAAGGGAGGTAAAAGTCACAAGGCTCGTGGCAGCACATAGATTAACAGAAATGGGTTAATTTAAGTTGTAAGAGCTGGCTGGAGACAAGCCTAAGCTATTGACCAAGTATTTATAATTAATAATTCTCTGCTGAGACACAGAGAAACTCCACTAACACACTTGAGAGGAATTCCCAAAGAGATACCCACTCCCATATTCATGAAGCATATTCACAACAGCAAGAGGTGGATGAAACCCAAATGTCCATTAGCAGATGAAATGATACACACAATGCAATATATTCATACAACAGAATATTATCTAGACATAATAGGAAAATATATGTCAAATGCTATAATACAGATGAATATGGGGGATACTACTAAGTGAAATTAGCCTATTACCAAAGACAAATGCTGTATGATTTCACTTATATGCAGTATCAAATGTAATCAAACCCTTAAAGGCAAAAAGTAGAATGAATGATGGTTACCAGGTGATGGGGGAGGAGAGATGGGGAATTTACTTAGTGGGTATGAAGTCTATACGGTAAAAAAAAGCCTCTGGTGTCAGTTTTAAAATGCAAACATACTTCACATGACTAACCTTAAAATGGTTATAGTGACAAATTTTATGTCATGTGCTTTTATCACACTAAGAAAACATGTCGGAAAAACTGACCATATTCCCTACAGCACTACTGGGTGCTAAAATGATCTCTTAGAGGATATAAAAGCACAGCTCAATATTAAAATACAAAGATATTTTATACCCAGAAAACCTTGTTACCTGCAACAAATCCAACCACCAGATCTTTTCCAGTAGAAGAACGTTGACCTTTGACCCATACTGCTTTGAGGCTATTAAAAGTGTAGAAATAGACAAAATTGGAGCAGCAGAGACTCGAAATAACTGGAAACCATCCTCGGTATGGTGCCAGGCTATGGAAAAAACACAATAAGCAAAGTAAAGTTTACGGACAAAAGCCACAGGAAATTGCCAGAGAAGCCTGGCCAGGTTCAAATGTAAACCGATCCCTGAAGGCTTATGTATTTGAATGCTTGGTGCCAACCCCTCTCCCTGGAAGGGTATAAGAGGCAGAGCCGTGAAGAGGAACTAATCACTGGGGACAGGCCTTGAACTTGACAGCCCAGTCCCACTTCCTGTGGAGGCAATGCCTGCTCTACTGTGACAAATTGTAAACTGTCTTTGTTAGGATGGAAAAATTTAGCCTAATTCCCCAGAAAACCCAGGAAGCTGGGAGTCTTAAATCCCAAGCTGACGGTCACCTACTTTAATGTTTACAGTAGTGAATGAACACCCAGAAGCCTGTGCGAAAGCAGACTTCCTGGGCTAAGAGCAGGGTTGAATACTTTAATTGGTCCGCACTGGATGCTACGAGGTGATTGGTTCACGATGTGCGGGCTTTGCTGTAACCCTATTAAAGCTGTCTCAATTCTGTGCTAGAGGTCCTCAGCCCTCTACCCTGCATGGCGTATGGCTGACGGCCCCAGTATACTGGAATATAAAGGACCTTATGCGTTTGCATCAAGACCGCTTCTCGTGAGTGATTTGGGGGGGCCCCGCCTTTCCTGAGTGGGAGTGCGAGGGACCACGCTCTTGTGGGTTTTACATCTTCACATGTAAGTCAAGATGAACCCTCCTAGGCACTTGGTCACAGAATTGAGAAAAGTAATTAATATGAAGCCTAGGAACATGAACAGTCTGGTCTACATGAACAGTCTCCAGGCTTGTTAAGACATCTGCAGGACTTTAAAAGGTTCTCCCCATGGATGATTAGAGTTGCAGGAAAAAAAAATGGTTACACAGAAAGTAGCCAAATCACATGGACAATATGAGGTGGGGTAAGTGGAGAGAAAGAGAGAGAGCAAAGGAGAAGCAGCAAGAGGGGAGGGGAAAAGGAGAGGGGAGGGGAAAAGAGAAGAAGGAAGAGGGAAGGGGAGAGAAAGAGGGAGGAGAGGAACAGAAAGAGTAGAGAAGGGGAGAAGGAGAGAGGGGAAAAGGGAGGGAAATGTTTCATCATACTGAATAGCCTGGCCCTAAATCCCTGTCCTAAGCAATTCTTAACCAGCCTTTTTGTTTTGTTTTGTTTTCCGAGACAGGGTTTCTCTGTGGCTTTGAAAGCTGTCCTGGAACTAGCTCTTATAGACCAGGCTGGCCTCGAATTCACAGAGAACCTCCGGTCTCTGCCTCTGCCTCTGCCTCCTGGGTACTGGGATTAAAGGCATGCACCACCACCACCACCACCACCTGGCCAGCATCCATTATTCTTCTCAAGAATGCAAATCTAACCATGAGGCATATGTAAAACAAGAACTGAAAGCCACACCTTTAATCTCAGCATTAGGGAGACAGATGGATCTCTTTGAGTTCAAGGTCAACACAGCAAATTCCAGGACAGCAAGGGCTACATAGAGAGGCTCTGCCTCAAAAAAAAAAAAAAAAAAGAAAAAAGAAAAGAAAAATGGGAGAATATCTTATTTTAAAGTGTCAATGGCATAGAAGTTAAAATGTTTTGATGCATGTAACTGATTATTTAAATAACTGAAAAAAATTATATGTAATATGCATGTGTGTGATAGAAGCATAGAGAGGGCAAGCATGAGCATAATTAGTAATATAGTAGAAAAAATGTCAAAAAACATGTAAAGCATACAGTGGTGTTCTTTGTACCAATTTCAATTTTGAAATTGCAACTCTGGAATTATTTCAAAATACAAATTCAAAAAAAATTTAAAAAAAGGATAATGCAATCTGTCTGGATGCAACTGATAGGAATGAACTGTGTGTGTGTGTGTGTGTGTGTGTGTGTGTGTGTGTGTGTGTGTGTGAGTGTGAGAGAGTGAGAGAGTGAGAGAGAGAGAGAGAGAGAGAGAGAGAGAGAGAGAGAGTGTCTTCTGGGTGTATATGTATGAGTTTTATGTGAATTGTGTATGTATGTCTTGTGTGGTGTGTATGTGTGTGTCTTATATGAATTGTGTGTATGTTTGTGGGTTGTGTGATGTGTGCTACTGGCATTTAAACTAGGCCCTGTAAAGGCTAGGCAAACACAGTGAGCTAAATCCTCCACTCCTAAGCAACAGTACTGCTGCTCTGTAATATATTGAATTTTCTAAAAGGCTCCATAATAAAAAAAAAAAAAAAAAAAAAAAAAACAAATGATAGGGGCTAGAGAGATGGCTCAGCCCCTAAGGTTACTTGCTGCTCTTGCAGAGGACCTGGGTTTGGTTCCCAGCACCCCATGGTGGTTCACAACTATGTAGACTCCAGTTCCAGGGGATCTGACATCCTCTCAGGGCCTCCTTGGGCATCAGGTACTCACATACATATAAGCATAATATTCATACACAGAAACATATCTAAAAATAAAGATCAAGTGGCCAACAGACCTGTAATGAATTAAGAACAGATACACCTCTATTTGTCAGGCAATTACAAACTCTCAAGACTATAAGCCTATAAGCAGGTCCTTCTGATTCCTGCCTGGCATGTGAGTCTCCTAACAAGCCACTTTAAGGGAGTTGTGAAATAGGTACTCACAGGCCTTCTTCCTTAATAATTTCCAGGAGCACTGCATGTGTAGTTTTTGACTTTCTTTTTTCATCAACTGTAAGAATGAAGAGAATTATTATCTCTAGCATCAGCAAGTTTCACTAGAATGTCTTCATACCACCTGCACAAACTCTCATCCAGTTTTTGAGCTCCCTACTTTGCCTCAGATCCATGGCTTACTTCTCCAAAGTAAATTCCTTGGGTTTCATATATTATTCAGAATTTTAATTTAAACCCTAATTTCCACAGTAAAGCAGAAATGTTATTTCTGGGATTTTATAGTGCTCTTCCCCCCTTCTCAACCCATGGGGTCTCTCTTTGTAGCCTTGGCTGTCCTGGAACTCACTATGTAAACCAGGCTGGCCTCAAATAAGAGACCCACCTGCCTCTGCCTCCCAAGTGTGTACCACCACCACCTGGCTCCAGTGTCCTTCCTTAAAATATTTATTTTATTTTTAATTTTGTGTCATATGACTGCAGGTGTCCTTGAAGACCAGAAGAAGGTGTAGGACCCCTGGAACTGGAGTTACTGGGAACTGAACTTGGGTGCTCTGGGAAAGTACTACATGCTCTTAAACAATAAGCCATCTCTCTAGCTCCATACACAACCCATCTATCCTTTCCCTTCTTCCTTCCTTCCCTCCCATGTGCCTCTGTGATTTGATGTGTGCTATATGTACACAGGAAACCTTGGAGGACAGCGGGCATCAGATCCTGTAGACCTGGAGTAAAGGCAACTACGAACCTCATGATGGGGGTGCTGGGAACAAAACTTTGATCCTCTGGAGATCAGCAAATGCTCTTAACTGCTGAGCCAGCTCTCCATCCCCATATAGTACTCTTTTCAAAACTAACATGCATGTTCTTATTTTAATTCCCACACCTTATAAAATAGAAAGTAGATTACCTTCTCTTTTTTTTAAAAAAGAGATTTATTAATTTTATCTTCTATGTATGAGTGTTTTGCCTGCATGTATATGTGTACCACATGTGTGCCTGGTACCCAGGGAAGCAGAAGAGGGTGCTGGATAACCTAGAACTGGAGTTACAAATGGTTGTGAACCACCATGTGGGTACTGGGAATTGAACCTAGGTCCTTAGCTAGAGCTACAAAAGCTCTTAATCTCTGAGCCATCTCTCCAGCCCCTGCTCTCTTCCATTTATAAAAGAGACCAGGAAAACAAAAGCAAAGTCGGGATTAAAACTCAAGTTTCAAAAAAGTTGTGGCTTTGTGCTGCTTCCTAACCTAAAAAAAAAAAAAAGAAAAGAAAAGAAAAGAAAAGAAAAAACAATCCCAGAAGAGCAACATACTCATTTTTTGGTGCATTATCACTGAAAACAATATGCACTTCAATTAACTTTAAATTTCCTGCTCATACTAGAAAATTAATCTGAAAAATGTGGAGATGAACCAATTTCCTCATCAGAATTAAAATTGGTACCACCAGTATATCTTATGAAATGGCCAGTTAGTCAGCAATCTGGCGTTTACTCAAAATTACACATACATTTACCCCTTGATTCAGAAGAAATCCCACATCTGGGAATTTATCTCATAAAGTTTACAGAAACAAAATGGCCTATGAACAATCTATTGTTACATCATATTTGCAAGAACAACAATAACAAAAATGTGACACAACCTAAGAATTCTTCCACAATAGGGTAAGCAGGTTTTGCTGCATCCACACCAGACTACTTGACAACTGGAAAACTGGATGAAGAAAGAAACACACTGCCTAGCTGAGGATGGAAAGTATGGGGGGGCTAGAGAGATGAGTCAGCAATTAAGGGCTCTGCTGCTCTTCCAGAGGACCCAGGGTTCAATTCCCAACATACATGGTGGCTCACAACCATCTGTAAGCCCAGTGCTAGCGAATCTGATGCCTTTTACGGTCTCTGTGAGCAAGCACCAGGCACGTATGTGGTACATGGATAAACATTGAGTACAACACCCATATACATCAAATAAAACCTAAAACATTATTGTTTAAATGTATGGTCTAGAATAAAGTGTGCTTTTTGTATGAGTAAGACGGAAGATTCATAATCTACTTGACTTGCTTGTTATTCCACAAAGTCTGAAAACCAGAAAAGGCTGACTGACAGTCATGCTTCACTTCTACACCACACTGGACTTTTGACTCTGCACTCTTTTTATTTTGCTCTGCCTCTCATTCTCTCTTCTTCCTTTCCTCTCTAAAAGGTCTCAGTTTAGCTCTTGTGTTCAAATGGTACACAAGTCTCAGCCTTCCAAATAGCTGTGATTACAGGTGTACACACAGAGCCCACCCTACACCGCCATCCTGAAGGATGTCCAAATCAAGAAATCTTGGGACTGGAAAGATGGCTCAGCAGTTGAGAGCTTGTACTGCTCTTGTAAAGGACCTGAGTTTGATTCTCAGGTGGTTCACCTGCCTGTAGCTACTGCCTGTAGCTCCAGGGATTCCAACACCTCTGGCTTCTGAGGCCATCTGCACTCGTATGTGCAGACCCCCAGATATACAGCATACATATAATTAAAAGTAGTTTTAAAAACTAAGGGAGAGAGACCTATCTTTCCTATCAAGGTGAAGTTGTGGTATCCCTATACAGCACTCCTTCCTATGTTTGACTTTGGGAACCATGTAATTACCTACCTAAACATTCTAACTACAAGCAGTAGGCACAAAGTGTTTAACCTTTGAGTTAGTTGCCAAACTCAAAGTTAGTTGTGGCATCAGTTTATAATTTTAAGTTGAGCCAGATGGTGGTACAAGCCTTTAATTCTAGCATAGGCAGGCAGATCTTTGAGTCCAAGACAAATCTGGCCTACTGAGTGAGTTCCAGGACAACCAGGGATACACAGAGAAGCCCTGTCTTGAAATACCAAAAATAATTATCATAATAACAACAACAACAACAATAATGATCATTTCAAGTTAAAATAAGTGAAAGACAATTCCAGCAAAGTGCAAAATCCTAAAGTGCTAGAGATAGGTTAGGAGGACATATCTGGACTAACAAGGACAGCAGGGTATGTCTCCACTGTCTCTCAGTCTCTCGTTTTAGAAAACTTCACTCCTTTAAAAATGACCAGTTTAGCCAGGCAGAGGAGGTGGATGTATTAATTCCTAGCACTAGGGAGGCAGAGTGTTGAGGAATATTATTTTAAGGTGTGTGACTTTTGTTTATCTCTGTGGAGCTGTTACTGTGCCTGTTTAAAACACCTGGTGGTCCTAATAAAGAGCTGAATGGCCAATAGTGAGGCAGGCGCAAGGGCAGGTGGGGCTGGCAGGCAAAGAATACAAATAGAAGGAGAACAGAGGACATCAGGAGTCAGTCACCAAACCAGCAATGGAGTAAAGAGTGAAAGGAAGATTACAGAAGTAAGAAAAAGGACTAGATGCTTGTACAAAGCTCTAGGTTCAGCCCCTAGCACAGAAAGAGAAGTAAAGAGAAGTGGGGGAATCAAATATTTAAGTCAGATGCAGTGGTGCATACCTACAATGCAAGAACTTTAGAGGTGGAGGCAGGAGGATGAGTTCATGGTTAGGAATACATACACACATACACACACACACACATATATTAGAGAGAGAGAGAGAGAGAGAGAGAGAGAGAGAGAGAGAGAGAGAGAGAGAGAGAGAGAGAGAGAGAGAGAGAGAGAAAGAGAAAGTTTGAAGCCAGCTCAGGCTATATAACCCTGTTACAAAACCAACCAAGCAAGCCGACAACCGTGGTTGTGTAAACAGAATATTCTTATCTTGGTACAGTATGTACCAGAGAAATGTTTGCTTCCCAGAGTCAGAAGATTAGTAATGTGATCAATACTCACCCTGAAGTCTAAGTCTAGCAGTATCCAAGGGAAAGAACACGGTCATGGCAGTCACACTTCCCTACAAAGTTAAAAACATATTACTCATTACAATAACTTAAACATAACCACAACTTTTAAAAAAAAGTGTGGTTTTAAATTTTTAAATTTATTTTATGTGTATAGGTGTTTTTATCTGCATGTGGGTCTGTGCATTATTATTTGCATGCCTGGTGTACTGTGGAAGCTAGAAGAGGGTGTCACATTGCCCAGGACGGGAGTTCAGATGGTTATGAGCTGCCATGTGGGTACTAAGAATTAAACTAAGGTCCTCTGCAATAGTAGCCAGTGTTCTTAACCACTGAGCCATCTCTCTAGACCCAGACTGCAACTTTTAAATGATCAAAAACTCATTAGTACAATCAGTTAAATTCAATTCTTGTCAAATAAACACAGTACTTTAATCTATTGGGATTATTTACATTCACAGTTCAATTATTAGATACTTAAAAAAGTTTAATTTTTCAGAAATCTTTTCTCTTATGCTGAAAAAGAAACAAAACTATAGCACATTTGAAGACAACAGATAAATATAATTTTGACTTTTTTCTCAGTTCAGTTGCTACTATAAGGTCTCTAATACTCCCTAAAATCAAAATAGTACATAAATTAAAAATCTATTCTAAGTCAGACATTTGACACATATCTTTAATTTTCATAATTCAGAAGGTAGAGATAGACAGATCTCTATCAGTTCAAGGCCAACCTGGTTTACATAGCAAGTTCCAGATTTAGACAAAATGGGAAAGTGTTGTGATATTTTATTTGTGTTCTGACAAAGCTTGCCTCGAGATCAGAGGGTGGAGCTAGCCACTAGTTAACCATAGAGGTCTTGAGCTTTATACAAAGAAGAGACAAGAAGTGATAAATCTGGGTGAAGACAGGAAATGATAAGATTGGGTGTAGACAAGATCTCAGCCCTTTGGTCGGAGGATTTGTAGAGGTTAAGAGGTGCCTATGGCTGCTCCTGTGCTTCTCTGATCTTCAGGCATACTTTATTAGTGAGAACACAAAATATCACAATAGTAATATACTTATAAAAGTCTTATACTTTATTGACTTGGGAAGCTTTTTGTTTTGCTTTGTTTTTGAGACAGAGTTTCTCTCTGTGGTCCTGGCTGTCCTGGAACTCTCTGTTGACCAGGCTAGTCTTGAACTCAGAGATCCACGTAAGTGCTAGGATTAAAGGCGTGAACCACCACCATCAGGTATAGTTTTTGCTTTTGAAACTGAGGTAAAATTCATATTATATAAAAGTAGCTATTTTAGAGTACATCTTCAGGGCTGAGGATGTAGCCCAGCTGACAGAGTGTGCCTGCCTGAAAGGTACACACCCTGGACTTAACTTGCCAGTTCTGCATAAACTGAGCATGATAAACACCTGCAATTCCAGTACTTGGAAAAGGCAGGAGAGAAGTTCAAGACCATTTTTGACCATTTATCAAGCTCAAAGCCAGCCTAGAACATGAGACTATATTTCAAAACAAAAATAAAGCCCAAAGATACAATTCATAAGCAAGTGCTCTCCATTTACCTCTCTACTTAACCTCTGGCACTCATAAGTATGTTCTCTCTATTGACATACACATTCTGTGTATTTCCTATAAGAAGAATCTTGTAACCCACAACCGTTTCTTTTCCTACACTCAGTAGTGTGTCAATTGCTGATTCTTTCTCATGGAGCAGTAAACCCCATCATGTGTATGTACTCTACATTCATGTTTTAGCAGAAGCTGGGTGGTGGTAGCACATGCCTCTAATCACAGCACTCAGGAGGCAGAGGCAGAGGCAGAAGGATCTCTGAGTTTGAGGCCAGTCAGGTCTATAGAAAGAATTCCAAGATAGACAGGACTACACAAAAAATCCATGTCTCAAAAAGAAAAAAAAAAAAAAGGTAGTGGTTGTACAACATTCTTAATGTACTAAACACCACTGAAGTGCACGCTTTAAAATGTGTTATGTGCACTACACCTCAATTTTAAAATGAGTCCCCATGTCAGCCTGACATTATTGGGACTGCCATCCTGACCATTTTACAGTTGGGAAAACGGCTAGAGAGGTTCAGCAGTTTCCCTAACAAGATCAGAACTCAAACCTGGCAGCCTCTTCAGAGTTCACACTTAACAACTACTGTATTTAAAATTTGGGACATGGGTATTTTACACATTGAGGACACAGAGGGCACTGTTACCTGCAACTAAATATTTATTTTATATGCATGCCTTATACTGGATTATACAAACACATGCTTTTCAGAATCTGAATGAAATTCCTCTAAATATATTCATTTTTTTCCTGAGAACAATTTGTACACATACAAAATGAGAAGGCACAAATGAGAAAGCAGTCATGACATACCATACTGCTATGCCAGATAGACACAAAATAAACCTATCGAGTCCCACAGAATTCTAACTATCTGAGTAGGAGTGCTGTTGCAGACAATAATTACAATTTACAGGAATCTATTTCTAGAGAAATCTATTTCAGAGACTTCGTTCTTTTACCAAAACCATTTTGAGTTACAACACTCTGTGCTGGGAGAACAATTAAATTCCTATACTGCATTAGTACTTGCAGCCGGGAGGTGCCTTCAGCTGGAAAGGAGAGTCTGGGGCCAGCAGCGAGGGCCAGCCAAAGGCAGACAGAAAGGCAGGATGGAAGCATCCTTGCTCACCAAGTCACCAAGCATTAATTCACAGTTAAATCTCAGACTTGACCAAACATATAAGTTCCTTTCACATTTTTTTTTTAAAGTATTACATTTATTTATTTATTGTGTGTGACATGTTTGGAGGTCAAAGGACAATTAATTTGCATAAATTTTGTGTTTTTTTTTTTCCGAGACAGGGTCCCTCTGAGGCTTTGGAGGCTGTCCTGGAACTAGCTCTTGTAGACCACGCTGATCTGGAACTCACAAAGATCCACCTGCCTCTGCCTCCAGAGTGCTGGGATTAAAGTTGTACACCTCCAACGCCTGGTGTGGAAGTTTTCATCTTCCACTATGTTAGTTCCGGAATGGAATGCACAAGTCATCAGGCAGGAATTAAGCAATTTTTCCCACTGAGCCATCTCACCAGCCCTTGTGTGTGGACACCCACAAGCCCCACCCCCCAGAGTTGGAGTTGTAGGTGGTTGTGAAATGCCCAATGTGGGTTCTGGGAACCAAACTCTGGTCCTCTGTAAGAGCGGCAAATGCTCTTAACCACTGAGCCATCTCTCCAGCCTCACACATATGACTTACTTTCATTTGCCTATTTTTTTTAGACAACATCTCATTGTGTAGGCTGGTCTGGAATTCTCTATGTAGACCAGGCTAGCCTTGAACTCAGTAATCTGCCAGCCTATGCCTCCTGAATGCTGGGATCAAAGGTATGTGGCACTGAACCCAGCTCTTTCTTCTTGTTCAGGGTTAATTTTTTGGAGGTTTGGTTTTGTTTTGATTCACTTGCCCTGCCTCTGTTCTACAGTGCTGGGATTTTAGCAGTGACTAGAAATGGGGACAGGGAGGAAATTAAAAAGGGTTTCCATTCCCCAAATTAAACACCAATAGAATGTGTTCAAGACAAAGAAACCCTGTCTTAGAAAAAACAATTGTCTAATGTGTAGGGTGTTTTGTCTGAATGAATATCTGTCTACCTCGTGTGTGCCTAGAGCCTGAAGAGGGTTCTGATCCCCTGGACTGGAGTTACAGATGGTTGTGAGCTGCCATGTGGGCAGCGGGAATTGAATCCTGATACTCTGCTAGAGCAGCCTGAGCCATCTCCTTTCATCTCCCTCAAACCCCTGCCCCCTTACGGACAAAGTCTCTTGTAGCACAAGCTTTATCTCTCTGAGTAGCTGATAATGACCTTGAACTCCTGATCTTCCTGCATCCATTCTTTCAGTGCTGGGATTACACACCTGTACCATTATACAGTTTATATAAGGTTAAGCATCCAATTCAGGGCTTTGTATATACTAGGCTGCCATGGACCACATGGCAACCGTTGTTGCATGACAAAGTTCCAGCATTTCAACTTTTCAGACCACCATCCTTCAGTACTCCTTTACTTTTACTTTTAATGATCCCCACTTTTGAAGTTTAGATGGGAGGAGCCCTGGAGTTCAGCACTAGAAGGATGAGGGGAAAGGGAAAAAGAGAAGAAATGCATCTTGAGGGTATCTTGGCACTTGCTGACAAGCCCGACAAGCTGAGTTTCATGCTTGAAATGAGCATGATGAAGGTGAGTGTATTATGAATACAGCTGTAATGTAGACCTTTGACAGATCCCCTGGCACATGAGGGACAGACAGTGACCAGCAGACAGAACTTATGTGGAAAGTTTATTGGGGGAAGGGAGGAAAGAGAAAAAGAGGGAGAGAGTAAAAGAGAGACAGAGACAGAGACATGACCTGTCTCAGAGAAATGTAAGAAAGAGAAAGTAGGAGGAGCTTGTTTCTTAAAGGGACCTTCACACCTTCATACAGAGTCAAGGTACTGCCTTCAATGTGCAGAGGGGTGACATAATGTGCCAGGTATACCTGAATTACAACCTGTCTTAAGATCTTCACACAACTGCCATGGCACACAGGCCAAACACACACACAATACTATAAACAACGTTAAAGAAAGACACACATTTTTAGAGTCCAGTAAATATACTTCTTACCTTCTTTCCAGTTTTGTTTGTGGTTTTGTTTTGTTTTGTTTTTGTTTTGTTTTATTTGTTTTTCTAGAGAGGTTTTTTTTGTACAGCTAACTGTCCTGGAACTAGCTCTGTAGACCATGCTTGTCTAGAATTCAAAAGATCCACCTGCCTCTGCCTTCCTAGTATTGGGATTAAAAACATGAACCACCATGTCCAGTTATGGAATATCACATATTTTTAAAAATCAATGATGTTTGAAAACTTTTGATTTAGAAACAAAGTCTCTCTCCACAGCCTAGACTGGCTTAGAAAGTGGTATCCTCCTTCCTACCTTAGAGTCCTGGGGTTTGAGATTATAGGTGTGCACCACTACATCTGGCTTCAAGGTATTTTGATGGCCTGATATATAGATGTCAAAAGTTTTGGGTCACATAACATCACTCTTTTGCTGATTTTCTTTTCTTATTTTAAGTGTGTGAGCGTTTGTCTGTGTACCACAGGCATGCAGTTCCTATGGAGGACAGACGGTGTCAGATACCATTTGATGGGCGTTAAAGATGGTTTTGAGTAGTCGTGTGGTGCTGGAAATTACCACGGTCCTCTGTAAGAGTAGCCATAGCTTCTAACTGCCGAGACATTTCTCTAGCCTCTAATTTTCTTGTGAAGAATTACTTGCCCTATTGTGTACAATCTTGACAGGATGGAACATCCATGTGCCACCCTCTACTGCAGCCCTGAAGAGGCCTCTATAGGGTCCTTCTACCCATACCTTCCTTTCACACCTTAATTATAAGAGACATGTCAAGGCTTAATTGGGCACAGATCTTTGAGTTCTGGTAGCAGGAACTCTTCGCAGGACTTCTGAGTTTTAAGCAGAGTCCTGTAAGGGTAGAAGGCAGAACAAGCCCTCTGACTCCACTCAGGTGGTATCTGACAGAGACGTTCTAGTGACTATTTCAGAAATCTTTCAGGAGCTACTTGGCTCCTTTCCACTCCGAGTTTTTCAGCTTCCCCACTGACAGAGCAGGTCTCAAACAGCCTTTAAAGAAAACTCATCTTAATGATTAAAGTACCCAGTCTGCTTCTCCACCCTGCAACAGGGAACCCTAACTGAGTCACATGGAATACTCTTTATATTCCAAAACAAACACACTCATAACAAGCAAACAGAAAAATCCCAGGATATGAAACTCTACTAATAGTTATACAAACAACAGCAACAACAAAAATCTATTTATGCACATTCACTGTATATAAACATAGACAAAACAGAGGCCAAAGATATAGCCACATTTTGTTTTGTTTGTTTGTTTGAGGCAGGGCTTCTCTGTGTAGCTTTGGAGCCTGTCCTGGCACTTTCTCTGTAGACCAGGTTAGCTTTGAACTCAGAGATCTGCCTGCCTCTGCCTCCTGAAAGCTGGGACTAAAGGCATGTGCCACCACCACCCGGCTTTGACAAACATTTTATCTGACCAACTTTAACCCAAACTCTTGTATAACATCGGAGACTATTAGACAATCTCACCTACTCAAGGATGTAGGAGGGTGTCTTGAACCCAGAAATTCCAGGCCAGCCTAACCAATATAAAGACTGCCCTGCTAGATAAACAAAGCAAGCAAGCAAACAAACAAATAAGTCAAGATAATTTAAACAACCAATTGGTACAAAAGAAGTTCCCTGAAAGTTACTGATCAATCAGGCCAGAGAGATGAGTTAGCAAGGATAAAAGCTCTTGCTGAACAAGTCTAAAGACCTGAGTTTGATTCCTGTAACCAAGTAGTGAAAGACAAAACTGATTTGTACAGTTGTCCTCTCATCTCCACACAAATCCCAGCACACTGACTAATAAATAAAGCCCAGTACACATTCTTGGTGGCTACTGCAGCTTCCTTCCTCCCTTGAAGTTGCCAATTGCTCAACTCCTGGCCCAAAGCATTTAGTTTTTGACCATATTTGAGCACAAACCCAGCTTGTGGCAGGACATGTCATCACCCCTCACCTACAACCTATAAAGTCTCTGTGCTTTAGTTTGGGGTCAAGGATTCTCCTTTTAAAATATGATTGCACATAGGGGCTGGGAGCACACATCTATGGTAGAGTGGATATTCAGTTTATGCCAAGCTCTGCATTTGATACCCCACATTGAAAAAAGAAAGTATGCATATTCAAATAGCATTCCACTTGATGTAGGAGAATGCTCAACCTAGTAGGACCTAAACAAACAAGCCAGAAATGACAATTCAATGACCACAAGTCAACATCTTAAACAATCATTCAACACAGCAGCAAGCACAACAATAAAACATGGCCAGTTGTGGTGACACACACAGGGAGGATTGCTAACAGGAAGTGGTAGGATGATCACAAGTTCAAGTCCAGCCTGGCGCCACACACACACACACACACACACACACACACACACACACACACACACACACACACGAAAACAGCTGGATACTGTAGTACATACCTTTAATTCCAAGGATTTAGGAGGCTTAAGGCTAAATGATTACAAGTTTGAGACTATTTTGGGCTACACAGTGGGATCCTGTTTCAAAATAACCAAAAACAAAAACAACAAACAAAGCTACTTCTCATACATATATTATGAATACTACTTCCCTCACAGAAAGCAAGAGTAAAATGAATTATTCTTACAAAAGCATAAAATAGATAATTTAGGGGGAAGAATAGTAAAATCAGGATGCATAATTTCAACTGACACTTTTTTTTTTTCTTCTTTTGAAACAGGATTTCTCTGTGTAGCCCTGGCTGTCCTGGAACTCACTCTATAGACCAGGCTAGCCTCAGACTCAAAGTGATTTGCCTGCCTTAATCCCAGTGCTTGAATTAAAGGTGTACGTCAGCACTGTCTGGCTTCAAGTGAAATATTAATGAAAGAAAAATAGGCAATAAATCAATGAAAATGTTTCTTTTGTAGAACAGATATATATCACCTCTGCCTATGGCCATGCTTTATCACAGGGCTCAGAAAACTGGTCTGTGAGCCAAAACCAATGTACTGTCTGTTCGTATGACAACAGCTTTATGGGAAACAAAGCTCTGCTCCTCCATTTACTTCCGGTCTATGGCTTCTTTCACACCACCATGGTTGTACTGCGCAGCTATGACAGAGACTGTACATAATACATAAGATATCTGTCACCTTACCTTATATTTAAAAAAAAAAAAAATGCTTGCTTAGCCCTACTGATTTAATAGCACTTACTCAAGTACTGTCTGACTTCTGCACTGGAACCAACAATTTGTGAAGAAAGTGATTTTGTTCCTACATTCTTATAAGCGAGAAAAGCATACAACCTACAGAATGAACTCAACTAATGGCATCAGATATGAGAAGGAAAAAGTAACAAGGATTTTTCTTCCTCCTATTTTCTGCCACATTCCACCCTTCCCACCAATCCACCAAAAGTTTTTCTCAATTAACCACTGGATTTATCATTTTAATGAAACCCAGTAATTAGTTCTCAGTCCTCACCTTACTTGACCTCCTGGCAGTAGATGACCCACTTGGGCAACACACTTCTTCCCGAAATATTTTCTGTGAACAGCTGGCAGAGCACTTTTTCAGCTTCTTCCCACCCCACTAATTCTCAAGTCTTCTCTATACCCCCAAACTTACCTCCCCTACCTTTAATGTCAGCCTGTTCTTCCACTCATTCATGGTCATTTTTCTTAGTCCATGCTCACTTCCTTGGTGAGTTAATAATTTAATGTCATGCTACTCTCATGGACTTCAGATTTAACTTGTTCAAAACTATAGCCAAGTTTATCTTTTCCCCCAAACCTATATGCCTTCACAACCATTGTCAGCTCACTCAGGAGGAAGGCCATCATGTCAAGCCAAAAATTTGTCAGAGACAACCAACCCTAATCTACACCCAACCTATCACTAAACTCTGGTGGCTCTTATAAATACATTTCAGATAAATGATCACTTACCACTGCTTCTACTACCCTTGTCTAAGCTGCAACCATTTCTTGTCTGACTATTGTGCCTTCAGTACTCTACTCTCTACAGAGAGGCCTGGAAGATCAAGTTTGAAATGTAAATTAGTAAGTTCAACAGCTGACTCTTTCCTACACAAAGTCATAAATAATTTAATCCCCATTTGCATTTCCACTCCAGTCACACAGGTCTCTGTGACCAACTGCAAACATGCAACATAAACTTCCATCCCAGTTCTTTCAGAGTGTGTGGAAGGCTCTTCTTGTTGATTTGAATGAATGAGGCTTCTTGAATAAGACACTTCATGTAATATTCCCACACCTAATTCTCAAGAGACTAGGAGAAAACTATCATTTCTTCTGCTTTGCAGATTACAAATGAGAGATTTGAGATTACCTAGTAAATAAATGACAGAACTGGAATTCAAAAACTCAGATCCTCTTACAGATCATGAGTGGTTCCTGAATTAATTTTGGGGCCTGGACGTTCAGTCATGGTCCACAGCGATTCTAAAAGGCTAAAGGTAAAAAAATGTTGGTTGGAAGTTAAGGAAGGACATAAGAACCAAAATAGGAACGTTACTCGTGCCAAGAATGAAAAATTGCAAGGAAAATGGAAGTGTGTTAAATGGAAAGAACTCAGACCAAGAATCGAGTACTTAACTCATAGTAACTACACATGTAGTGGATAACACCGATTTTGATTTTAAACATCAACAAAAACACTCTACTTTTCCCTGGCAATAAAGTTGATCAGAGATAACCTATCATCTATTGTCATTTGCCTGTGGTAAGGAGTGACAACAGGCTGTCAGCAGGTTTACATTAAACACCCTAGCCTCACACCTTGTTTCTCCTCATGACCAGCTAAACGAAGTTTGTGTGCAGTGAGGGTGGGGGTAGAAGGATGGCGAATAGCAACTGTCTTCTTACTCCCTCTGAACATTTGTGAGAGCCAGTCCAGACCGGCTCTGGAAGAGCGCTGCAGGGGCAAGGGCAGGGAGGGTGTGGGTGCTGGCCTCACCCTCACTCTTGAAGCAACTTTCTGTTTATGCCCACATTTCCATCGTACCCATCTCCCGGCCCCATCCCAGACTTGACTTCGAAAACCACTCCTCACCACCGCTCCGGCCACAGCGTGTACCAGGCTTTCGTAGGACAACACAGAGGCCATACCGCCACACTTTCCCCTCAGCCGCAGGACTCCTGAAAGGAGCGTCTCAAGCTCCACCTCTCAGACGCGCCCGCCTCCACCGCCACAAGCATTTCCGGGTCACAAGTGCCCTCTGTCGCCCGGGAGAACAACCGCGGGTATAGGACCCAGGAACGTCTCTGAACACCGATTGGTCCGGAGAGCGCAAGGGGTGGGACGATGATAAGCGGACATGGACAACCAGTGTTTAGAGAACCGCTTGCGAGGGTTACTGGCTCCTGTTTGCAAGCTAACATGGTTAGTCATGACTATTCACAGAAAAGCCCCTAATGACCTCTGTACCCCAATTCCTTACAAAATAAGTTGACAGGCTGAGGACGTAGCTCAAATGTAAGAGCTCTTGCTTAGCACTCCGTTCAGCATTCAGCAATTCGAAAGTGGATCAAGGGACTGGAGGGCTGCCCCTGTGAACTCTACCGCTCTTAGCGGGGTGGTGGTGGTGCACGTCTTTAATCCCAACACTCAGGAGGCAGAGGCAGGCGAATCTCTTCTGAATTCGAGGCCAGCCCGGTCTACAAAGCTACACAGAGAAACCGTCTCCCGCCCCCCCCAAAAAAAAAACCCTCTACTGCTCTTGCAGAAGCACCCTTACTACAGAAGAGCCGTCTTTAGTTCCCAGCATCCATATGGCGGCAACGAACTACAGATCCAGGGGGTACTGAGACATACATATAGTTAAGCGTTACCTTTGGCTACAGGGAAGGCTTGAGATCCTGCGTCTCGAATCAGACCCCACAACCGCCCCTGCCCCAAAGCGTCCTAGTGATCTTTCCATGTCACCCCAGTACCGTGGAGGTGAATTATGCCAGCCTAAACTCCAGAAACCATGTCACAATAAAAACATCCCTCCAAGATAAACTGATGGCCACCGCTAAAATTGGGACAAGTCAATAACTCCATCCTTTGTGTGTTCATCCAGCCATCTCCAACTCTGACGCTAGACGTTGAATCAGAGGACCGAGGCATAGTAGGAATGAATCACTCTAGCAAAAGGTTTCGGGTTGCACGAACTGACAATTTGAAGTTGGATAGATGGTTCAGCAGCTAAGACTGTTTGCTGCTCTTCTAAAGGATCAGCACAACAACCCTCCGTAATCCAGTTCCAGGAGAATCCAGTCTTGTCCTCTGCAGGCATCAGATGCATTTACATAAATGCAAGCTCATATGCACATAGAAATATAAAAAAAAAATAAGTATTTTACGTTTACACTGTGACACAATACAAAGTCTCAAAGGATTGTCCAAACTTTCAAAACTTGCTATTTTGTTTTTGTTTTCCCCTTCAATCCAAGCCCTATTTGTGTTTGTGCACGTACATTTGGAAGCCAAGAGGGCTACAACCACCTGGAGCTGGAGTCACTTAGGTCCTATGCAAAATGTGCTCTTGACATTGAGCCATCTCTCCAGCATCAACCATAGCCTTATTAGTTGCACATAATGCTTGTTAGAATTATGCCTTACGTTTTAAAAAGACCAAGAACTTCAATTATGCTGCCCTTTACTATTCAGAGAATAGTCATGTTGTATTCAACACACACAGTAACTGGATATTCTTTTATTTTACCACTCAAATGTCCATTTTAGCTTTTAACTTCTTCAAACACATACACACCATACTCACCCACAGACAGTGTTTCTCTGTGTAGCCTTTGCTGTCCTGTAATTCAGTGTAGAAAAGCTAGCCTAGAACTCATTCTAAGCCTCTGCCTCCTGACTTGTGTTTAAAGGCGTGTGCCACTACCACCCAACAACCTATTTCTTAAAGCAGCAACCAGGCATGCTGACATAACTACTCTCCTAATATTAGTAGTTGGAAAGCCAGTCCTAATATTAGCAGTTGAGTAGTTGGAAAGCCGAGGCAAAGACAAGAATTCATGCAACAGTCTGTCTGGGTTACGTAGCAAAACACCAAATAAACACCATTAAAAACAACACAAAACAAAAAACAAAACCATAACAGCCTGGTCTACACAATGAGTTTCAGTTTCAAACCAAAGTTGCATAGTGACATTTTGTCTCAAAAATATTTGCTTAAGTGCACCATGGGCCCACAAACACAAACGTCTATAGTAAGAGTAAGGGATTCATAAAGAGCTGGGAAGCCAGTGTCTGTGAAAATCCTTGCTCCACAAATGTTATACTGAGCAACCAAAGTGCTTCAGTTTCTTCATGTATAAAATTGCAAAGTGACAAAGGTACTTTTACCTTGGACTATTAGGATTTACTGAGGAACTTATTACAATATAGTGCCTGGAAACAAGTTCTACTGGTGTGATTTGTTTAACTCAGGTTCATTAACATTAGGTGTGTGCCAATTTCTAAAATAGAAGTCATTTCTCCTTTATGAAGCTGTATCCACTGGGATTTGAAAACATAGCTGTTAATGCCATGTATTATCAGCATCTCCACATTTGTGTCCCTGACCATACCTACTTCTCCGGACCTACATGTTACTTCAATGTAGAACTGTTAACTTCTAGAAAGCTAACAAAAGTAAGTAAACCTCTGAATTTAGGTGAGTGTAAGTAGGGAGGTGGTTCTCAGGTTTTCAAGTCTTGCTATACAGTCCAGATTGGCCTCAAACCTCCAACTCCTCCCTCATTCCCTCAAGTAATGGGACACATGTGAACCAGCATACTCAACTATCTATTAACATTTAGCAATCCACAGCCCACTGTACCCATCACATAACTTCAACCATGCTAAGAAATTGGCAAAGGGAGGAGATGGGAGGGAGAGGGAATTGGGATTGAAATGTAAAACAAGAGTGTTTCTAATCTAAATTAAGAGAAAAAGAAAAAGACAATCTAAAATCTAAAAAGAAAAAAAAAAATTTGGGAAAGTCAAGATTCAGTTTGAAACCATATTTTATTTTAACAATTTAGGAAATTAACTACTTATCTTTAAGCAGAAAACCCTTTTATTTTCTTATAGCATTTTTCTTATAGTATCTTTAGTGGAAAAAAAAACCTATTTCTGGTGTAGAAATAAAGATACTGAGTCTTTATGAAAAAAATGAAGACTGGTGGGTTTGTTTTTTGTTTTGTATCTGTGGAACTCAGAAGTCTAAAAACAAAGAACATGGTTTTCAGAAGAGCAATTTCACCCCATTTATGATAATATTTGCAATACTAGAATATAATTAGGTCATATATTGCCAGAGTCCAAGAGAAACTAGTCTTCAGTAATAATGAACAGCACACCATGTAAACTATGAAAGGAGAACACACTTGAACAAAAAGAACACCGTGCAAAGTTCAAATTTAAGAATATGTGATATTTGTCAAAGACTTTAAATGCATGCTCTGTTCAAATACAGCTTTTTCTTACAGATAACAAGATGCATCAGTATCTACTGTATGAAGCAGCTAAAACCTGCATGAACATATGATTTCAGATATGTGCTAATTTAAATATGCACTCTGGATTTATCGTTTTCTTTATCCTTGCAGCAGGAGAGAAAACAGGCATTAAATACATCTGAAGTATTTAAGAGCTAAATAGGACAAATGAATCTTTGATCATATGTAAACAATTAAACTCTTCAAAAATACAAAGATGTATACTTCAACATGAACTCTAAAATCGTAATTGTTTCTCAATTTCATAAGCAACCTAAATAAAACCAAAGGGATCCTTCTTTGCAATGACTTCTGATATGATAGGAGTTCACAAATGTAAAAGTTTAATATTTAAACAAGCAACCCCATGGCCAAGTAAGACATCACAGCTGTTACAGGTATGGCCATAAAATTACCCTATGTGCTATATATGAAATTAAAGCAGCAATAAATATGCTTCCACAATTATGCTGTGAGTGAGAGAAGTGAGGATGTTTGTGAAAAATCACTATCTTTAGTTCAAGAAAATTAAAAGGACAAGCAGACAAGTATTTCTAATAGGAAAGGTAATTTTTGACAAACATAGAAAGCATTTTTTCCTCTATATGGGAATGACATGGAACATTCACTTCAGTGGAGAATGGCAGAACTATTTTAAGTCCACTGTTAACACTTAATAATAAAAATAAAATAATAAAAATAAAAATCGCCCCTGCAGTACAGAGTAAGATTTAAATGCAGCTTGTACAAGGTCAAACAAAACTTAGGACTTGCTGCTCTGAACCCTTCAGTCCCACTCAGGTCAGATCCAAATACTGGTAGTCCCATGAGATTCACTGAAATAGATCATTTTGAAATAAAACACTAAAAAAAGACAAATCAAGATGCTTCAGTAACCATATGTCCAACTCAATCAACTTAAATGGGTTTTATTTGCTTCCCACTAACAAATCTTTATTTCCATTCATGAGAGCAGTAAGTCGAACATATTCAGCTTCCTTGCCCAGTTATTCAAAGGAAAAACCCAAAAAGATTAGTAAAGAAAAATGTAGAAATTAATACCCCCTAAATTTTTAAAAAGTATGTTTAAGGTTGAAAAGTGTTTTAAGTTTGTAATTCCTAATAGGAAAACATTATCTGAATGAAGACCCTAATGGCAAACCACTGTAAAATGCTTCAGCCACATTTGATGCAGAAAGGAAGGGGTTATCTTCGAAGCACCCCAGCTCTCCAGAAGAGGTCAGAGGTACACTGGTTTGTATTATTGCAACATCCAGTAAGTGAGCTAAGCTGCTCTTCATTCAGCATTGTTATGACATTATGCTTGACCTCCAAACTTGGCTGACAATTTACTGATGAGATTCATAACCTTTGGGTTGCTCTGATATTTTGACATATTTGCTGGGTTCTGGGCCACATCCTGGAAAGCCACCATGACTTCTGGATCCTGAAGAAAAAGAAAAGAACGAGGTGAGGTACACTGAATATTTTAGCTATGTATGGTGTTTTCTATGTGCAAGCTAGCTGTCCTTGAACTCAGAGATCTGCCTGCCTCTGCCTACTGAGTGCTGCCATTAAAGGTATGAGCCAGTACCAAACAGCAAGATAAATAAATCTTTAAAAAAATTAATAAAAACATAGAACAATGCTAGGCTGCAAAAGTAGTTAATTGATAACTAAGAGGAAAAATAGCAAAGTGAGCTGTCATCACATATAAATAAATAGAAAAGCAAAGCTTTGATGACCGATGCCCAACTTTGTTCTTCCAAACCTTACCTGCATAGCCGCAAGAACCTCTGGGTCACTGAGGATTTCATTGAGCCCAGGCATTCCTGCCATTCCAGGCATGCCCCCTCCCATGCCAGGCATTCCTCCAGGAAAATTACCAGGCATTCCCCCAGGAAAACCACCTACAAGGATAAAGGACATAATTAGGGACATCAACAAGTTTCTATTGAGCCTCTCCAATACTCAAATGCACAGGTGAGTTAAAAGGATACCCTGGGCAGTCAGCACATTCTATTCTCAACACAGGAGGCTATCAAGCATAACTTCTAATTTTTCCTAAAAGCAAAGCTGTAAATTAGACTTTTCTCCTTTCTGGACTTGCTTTTCATTACTTGAAAGTGCTCAACAAAACTAATCTTGCCTTTAAAAAATAAAGAATCAACATGTGCTGGTCCTCCCAAAACATTAATGCCAGGCATGCTATTCTTCTTCTTCTTCTTTTTTTTTTTGGGGGGGGGGTTGGGGTGATGGGAGAGGGATGAGGTATTTGATACAGAGAACTTATCCTTGAACTTAGAATGAATGTTATGCATCAACCCAGCTGGCCTGAACTCTGGATTTTCTCCCTCTGCATTCTCAACGCTACGACTGAAGGCAGCCATGATCATGCTGGCTCAATCAATCTTTGAATTTCTCACTCCAGAGTATTATTTGTCTGTTTCAATTTAACTTCTATCAGTCTAAGCTTGTTTTATTTAGTTTTGACAGTTAACTAGAGCAGTTATGACTCAAATCTTACCTAAAATATGGTTAACAAAAATTTATTAGTTTCTCATTTTAGTTATTGAGTGATGAGACAATCTTCTAGAGCCTGGGCTGGCTTTAAAACTTGTTCTGTAGGTAAACATAGAAATCCTGAGCCTACAACCTTCATCTCCTAAAGTCTGTGTCCTAGTTAGGGTTACTATTGGTGTGATGAAATGCCATGACCAAAGTTGTGTGTGTGGGGGGGAAGGTCTATTTGGCTTACATTTCCACATCACTGTTTATCATTGAAGGTCAGAATAAAAACTCAAACAGGGCAGGAAGATGAAGACAGAAGCCATGGACAGTGCTTCTTACTGGCTTCCTCAGCCTTCCTTTTAGAACCCAGTACCACCAGCCCAAGAATTGAGATAGGACCACAAAGGTCTCCTATCAATTACTAATTAAGAAAATGGCCTACATTTGGATCTTACAAAGGCATTCTCTCAATTGAGGTTCCCTCCTTTCAGATGACTCTAGCTTGTGTCAAGATGACATAAAACTAGCCAGGAGCACCTGAGCTGACAGGTGGTAAATCTACATATTTATGAGTCCCATATTAAACCATCAAAATCTCTAAAAATGATAATATACAACTATTAAAGGGGACGGAGTTGTTCAATTTAGGTCACCTAGATCTCACCTATGTAGCCAAGACTATCCACAAATTCTTAGCAGTCTTTCTAATCCCCAACATAGAAGTACAGGCACATGTCACTACATTTGGCAGAATTTACACTTCTAATAAGCACTCCCAGTATTCTTTCTAGAGTAATTCTCCAGCAAAAACAACTTCATTCTTCTAAGCACACTATTAAATTGTAAACCCTTAATATTTTCTACTTCTGTTTTTTCAAAGATTCCATTTATGTGAATATGTGTGTACAGGTATGAAAGCCCATGTGAACCCTGATGCCAGAAGAGAGCATCAGATCCCTTGGAACTGGAGTCCTGGGTATCTGTTGCCTGGTTTGTTATTTGAATGCATGTCCTCATGACTGCACAGAAAGTGCACTCTACCTCTGAAGCAACATCTCTCCAGCTCCTCTATTTCTGTATAATAAAAACCTCTACTGGAGACATACATTCTGAAATGACAATTATGCCAAAATAGGGTATCCTAAAGAGAAAACTAAGTAATATTAATGTATTCTCTAGACATAGAATCGTGACAAGCTGTAAAAACAAACACGATGAGCAGTCCTTTCTTCTATCATGCTGCACAATACATCAAACTATCAGCACTAGTAACCCGAGGAAGGGGATAGGAAAAACAAACTAAGCTTCTCTGCAGTTTGTTCTCATGGGTTTTCAAAGATCAGTTCCTTCACACTTGAATTACTAGAACAAGGCTTGCTAAATTAGCTATCAGAACGCACTGAGAAGAGCTGTATCTAGTATTAGTTCACATTAATAAAGCTTTCTCTATAACAAAGCAAACCAGTAATCAGATTTGTATTTTAAGCTAGAAGTAAGCTATGAGCTATAATTTTTCAATCTTAATGTTGATGAACATGTTGCATTTTTTTTTCTGGTTTACTTTTTTGAAACAGGGTTTCTGTGTGTATCCCTGGCTGTCCTGGAACTTGCTCTGTAGACTAGGCTGGCCTCAAACTCACAAAAATCTGCCTGCCTCTGCCACCACTTCCTGGATAAGTTTTATTTTCTAGCTTTGAAATAAAATGGTTCTCCCCAATGGTGTATATATAAGCATAAACGGGTGCCTAAATTTTCTTTTGAGAGAAAACTGGTTACCACAAAGTAGAAGACAGCCTTTATTAAGCAAACAAAATCCAATTTTAAAAAGTGTATTGTTTATATAAACTTCACACTGCCTCTTTCAGGCAGCAAAACTTATTTTCTGTTTCTTTGCCCTCTCAACTACCTGAATACTAGACCGTCACTAACACTCAAAGCCTTTGTCTTGATAATAATTTCTGATTATAGAACATTTGCAAGAAAAAAAGAGGGCCTAGACAGATAGATCAGTAGTTAGGGGTGCTTGTTGCTCTTTGAAAAAGAGTTCAGTTTCCAGCATCCAATTTAGAAGGCTCACAACTGACTATTAACTAACTGTTAATTCCAGGTCCAAGGAATCCAAAGAACTCTTAAAAACAAAAGAGGAAGAGAGAGGAGGAGAGAGTGAAGAGAGACAGACATAGGAGGGGCATATTCTCTCTCTCTGGATTTTCAAGAGATTTAAGACAGGGTTTCTCTGTGTAGCTCTGGCTGACCTCAAACTCAGAGAACCTGCTGCCTCTGCCTGCTGAGTGCTGAGATTAAAAGCATGAACCACTGTATAGTTGGATTTTCTTTTACTCTAGCCCCACGCTGACACGCCAAAATGTTACTATTTGGCTTTTACTCTTTTGGTCTTTGGTGATTTGTTCTTTTAGCTCTTCTGAGGGGCCTGCCAACCAGCTCCCAAATAAATCACACATGGAAAGATCTATTATTACTTACAAGCCCTTTGCTTGGGCTTGTTTCTTGCCAGTGTTTCTTAAATTATTCAGTCTACCTTTTGCCTCTGGGCTTTTACCTTTCTGTTATTTCTGTAAATCTTACTTTCACTCTTACTCCATAGCTGCCGAGAGGGGCTGGTCCCTAGCATCCTTCTCCCCTTATTCTTTGTTGCTCCTTCTCTCGGCCCAGATTTCTATTTACTCTCTCTGCCTGCCAGCCCCACCTATTGTTTCTCCTGCCTCACTATTGGCTATTCAGACATGCAAAGAACCACAGCTTCACAGAGTTAAACAAATGCAACATAAACAATAGTAACATATCTTTACATCATAAACAAATGTTTTACAGTATGAACAAAAGTAACACACCTTAAAATAATACTCTACAACAAGCCACCATGCCTAGCCAAATTCTTTTCCTACTGAACTCAAAATACTTATATGTCCAAATTCTCTTTTAAGTTTTGTCTGCATGTATTACATATACATATATACCTATACACAGGACATACATTCCTGCTGCTTTTGGAGTCACAAAGACAACACTGGAACTACAATTAGAACCAGTTATGAGGTACTGGAAATTGGACTGCGTCTGTGCTGAACAGCCAGGGGCTCTTCACCACTGAGCCATTACTCCAGCTCTCCTTTTTTTGTTTTTTCAAGACAAGGTGTAACCCTGGCTGTCCTGGAACTCACTCTGTAGACCAGGCTGGTGTCAAACTCACAGAGAACCATCTGCCTCTGCCTCCTGAGTGCTCCAATTAAAGGTGTGCAGCATAATTGCTCTGCTAGTCCTACGTCTTTAGGCAGTATCCTCATATTATCACATGTAACAGGATGTATTCTTACTGATTTAGAAACAGATAGAGTATAATACTCAGCAATCAACAACTACTAACTTTTCTTAAAGCATATTATTAACTTTTTCTTAAAGTGCATTATAACTCAAAATATCAGGGGAAAATAATGTTTTTACTCCATAAGAAAAAAAAATTGTTAATGAAAATGAACATTCTTTGGAGCTTCAAGATCTATCACACACACGCACACACACACGCACGCACGCACGCACGCACACCTGGGCTTCAAAATCAGGAGGAGATAGCTTAATGATTTTTAACACTAAGATGTTTTCCTTTAAAATACCTGGAAAAGAGCCATACTGAGCTCCAGACTGTCTTCTGGCTTCTTCTTCCTTGAAGGCAAAATGAAAACAAATTATAAAACAGTAAAAAAAAAAACCAACAGCAAAGAAACCCTTTTCTCCCTATACCTAAACCTTAACAGAAATCCAGGAAACCAAAATCAAAAATAAGATAGAAAACAGAAGGTTAAGGTTCAACCAACAGAGGAACCACTTCCAACTGTCCCTGGAGATTATGTTACTAATGATTTCTAGCATTTTTACTTCTCTGAAAAGTTAAAACACATATGCTTCACTTATGCAAGCTATAAATTCTCACTTGTTTTAAAACTCCAAAACCAAAAGGGCATGTCTAGACTACTTTCCAGGTTCATCTCGTCTACATTCTTACAGGAAAATGTGAAACAACACTGAAGAAGGCTTCCTGAGCTGTTTTTAAGAACAAAGAATGGCCACTTAGAACCTACCTTCATACCCAGTTACAAACAATCAAGACAAGACTATATATCCCAGTGGTACAGCACTTGCCTCACATGTGTGAGGGCCCAGTTCAATCCCCAGAAAACTAAGTAAATATACACACATAGGTATAATTCTATAAACTATGATGAATAAATATGAACACAGTATGATGCTTATTAAATGACTAACCCAAAATTAAGACTTACTTGTTAGAAACAAGTAGATTACAACTGATGAAACCAACTGTTCCCTCCAGAATTAAGACAGTACTCTTTGTAAGGAAGCTATTTACACAGGAAGGTAAACAACTCAAAAATACCTTTAGTTAATCCTTGAAACTGACCAGATTCTCTAGGCCCCCTCTTTCCCAAAAGAAAACAAGTCAAGCAGCTCAGAATCACTTCCAGCCAAGCAAGGTGCAGACCATGAGACCAGCCAAGCTGCCTGGAAAAGGTCATTAGGAAAGGCCACTTTCCTGTTGAGCAGCCAGTGCAGTGTGCTCCAGGTTCCCAGCTGTTTGTGAAATGTCACCCATGCTGGGTGGGCTTTGTTGATGCAGCTGTCTCTAAGTCATTATTCTCTTGTAAGGAACCCCTTATCCATATTTCTGTAATAAAACTGAGTGTTCACCAAGTTGGACTTTATATCCATACTTTGGTCTGTTGTGGACTCCCTACCTGGGTCGAGTAAACCTGTGCCTAGCATCACCCAAGGAAAATTCTTGTCATACAACAGGATTATATAAAGTACAAGGGAGAAAAACAAAGAAAAACAAGAAGAGTATTAATAATACTAGAAAAACTATAAAAAATCTCTTTCTACATTTCTACAATACAATTAATTACTTAAAAAAAAAAAACAAAAAAAAAAAACACCTTATTTTTTTCCCCTGTGAGACAAACTGTAGCCAATGGTGACTTTAAACTAAAAATCCCCCCACTTAACATCCAGAATGCTGGGATTATAGATGCATAGCTAGAATCTTTTGTGATAGTCATGAATCCACAGTTGGAAAGTTAAGAATCATAAAAAAAAAAAAACAAAACAAAACAAAAAAAAAAACCACAGGCAAAGAATCCTATGGGGAAGGACTAGTACCCACACAAAATGACCTTACTATCAAAATTTAATTAACCTGGCCAGAAAATTTTAAGTTTGGATGGGGGAATGGGTTGCTCTGCTGTGGAAGTGCTTTATAAGTTATATTCTTGACCTAAACTTGCAAATTTAAAAGAAGAAGAAGAAGAAGAAGGAGAAGAAGAAGAAGAAGGAGAAGGAGAAGGAGGAGAAGGAGAAGGAGAAGGAGAAGGAGAAGGAGAAGGAGAAGAAGAAGAAGAAGAAGAAGAAGGAGAAGAAAAGAATATAAGTTAGTGAAATGCAAGTTCACATGACCTTAGAAACTAAAAACAGAAAGGATAAAATGAAAGAAGACTCTTGTCCAGGGCTGACACCCCACACATCATGGAAAGACAGAATTAGGGGACAGTGTCCTGAGGTTTCGTTTAATGTTAGCTATAGCAATTTACCCTTTGGGCTCTCTCATGTTCCTCTCGAGCCTTCTTTACCCTTTCTATTCTTTCTTTTATCTCTCGCTCTTCACGTTTGCGCTCATACTTTCTTCGATGTTCAGCAATTTTTTGCGCCTGGAAAAAAAACACAGGAAATAAATTTGCCTGAAATGCCTGATAAAGTTAAGTGAAGAAGGTTTGTTAAGAGTTCCTTCTTCTAATTGGGCACTGGGGATGCATGCCTTTAATGCCAGCACTCTGTCAGTTCAAGGCCAGCCTGGTCAAGTTTAGGACAGGCTCTGAAGCAATACAGAGAAACCCTGTCTCAAAAAACCAACAAGAGTTCCTTCTACTAGTGACCTAAAAGTGACTTCTTACTACATAGCTCTTAAGAAATGACAGATTCATCTTACAGAAAAAGAACCTCAGCCATGAAAGCTGGAGGGAGACTGAGGAGGTTTCATACCACTCTGAAGAGCTACAGGTACCTCAAGGTTGATGGCGGGGAAGAGACACTTCCTTAGTTGTACAGCACTGCTCCTATAAAGAAACCCTAAGAAAACTCAATGGGTCAGAATGAAAAAGACATGAAAGCGTAAGGGGAAAGAGGAACCTAGCTGGAGGGGGAGAATGGGAAAGAGTAATGGGGAACAAGAATGATCAAGTGTGTTAGCTTGAATGTAATTGGACCTCATAAGCCCATAGGGAGCAGTACTGTTAGGAGAGTGGAATTACTGGGAAGAAGTGCTGTCACTGTAGGGTAGGCTTTGAGGTTGCATATGTGCTCAAATTATAACCAGTGACACAGTTCCCTTTCTGTTGCCTGCGGATCAAGATGTAGAACTCTCAGCTCCTTCTCCAGTACTATGTCTGCCTGCATGCTTCCATGTACACCATGATAATGAACTGAACCTCTGAAACTGTAAGTGACCCCAAGTAAATGTTTTCCATTATAAGAGTTACAGTGGTCATATTGTCTCTTCAGAGCAACAGAAACTCTAAGACATGTAAATTATATATAATTAACATAAGCTAATGAACTCATTAAAAATGACCAAACATAAAGCTGGGCTTTAAGAGCAATGCCAAGTGCATTACACACCATATAATTAAAAAAAGAGAGAGAGAAAAGGAGGAAATAGGGGAAGAAAAGAGGGGAAACAATTTGGTATGTAAAAATAAATGAAAAAACATTATTTAAATAAAATAAAAAGTCTACAATATACAGTTTAAGAGAAAATTTCTACTCTCAAACACATGACAAAGCTAAAGGATAAATACATTACAAATTTTAGGACAATTCTTACCTGATGGCTTCTAGCCACTACATAGTACTCAGGACTCACATGTCACAGATCAGTTCAGCAGAAAAACTATCATTAAAAATGTCTGCCACAGGAAGGCAGATAGTTAAAACATATACCACATTTTTGCCATAGTCTGTCTATATTTAAAGTTTCTTCATCTATGAAATGGGGGTATGGTAGAGCTGGAAAGACTGCTCAATGGTTAAGAACACTAGCTGGGTTTGATTTTTTTATGACCCACACCACAACTTACTACTGTCTTTAACTCTATTTCCAGACAACCCAATGTCCTCTTCTACACCCTGAAGGCAATGCAGGAGCATGGTAACCTAATACACATGCAGTCAAAACACCCATACACATAAAGTAAAAACAATACTTTTAAAAATAGGGAATATGGCCAGAAACAATTAATCTTGGATCCTGGGGTATAGTTTTGTGGAAGTACATGATTAATACACACAAGGCCCTGAGTTTGACCCCTAGAACCACCCTAGGGGTGGGGGTTGGGGGACAGAAACAGACCTTTCAAATACTTTGGAGATGACCAGTTGGTATTCAAATGTTACTTTAGTGCCTATACAAATTTTTAAGAACTTTATGCTAAAAAAGAAAACTCTTCTGGGGGCCAGTGGTGGTACATACCTTTAATCCCAGCACTTGAGAGGTAGAAAAAGGCAGATCTCTGCTAGTTCCAGGCCAACCTGGTCTACACAAACAGAGATCCAGAAGAGCTGGACTTACACACAAAGAAACCCTTTCTCGAAAAGCAAAATTTATCAGTAGTAAAGACTTAAAAACAAAACAAAACAAAAAAAAAACCAACTGAACTTGAAATTCACCTCAGAGAGGCCTTCCTCCTTAGCACACACCTACTACGTAAGTAAGGACAGAGCAGATGTTCAGTTGCTTTCCTTATTGTAAATTTTCCCTTTCTTTTTTGAGACACGGTCTCTCTACATAGCCAAAACTCACAGAGATCTTCCCGCTTCTACTTCCCAAGTGCTGGGATTAAGGCATATGTATACCACTTTCTGATTTTGTGTCATTTCACTGATGCCTTGCAGAAGTCATACAGCCTATTCTCTGACTTTAGCCTCTACATGCTTTCACCACCTGTTTTTCAGCAGATTAACCTTCCAGGCCAAGTACAAAGCCGTGGAGTCTAAAGTAACAACTGGCATACCCGAGCCATGGAGTCTAAGGTAACCCTGACATACCCGAGGCTGAACTTCTCTCAGCATTGCACTGGCATCCTCATCATAATCCAGCTTACAGGCAAGGGCGAGGTCATGAGCTGCTTCTTCCCAGTGACCCAGGAGTCTGAAACAGAAGTAAACTCACTGAAAGAGCCATTTATAAACACAGAGTACAGAAAAATTTCCACTCAATTAATTACAAATTTTTATCACCAAAGTGAGCACTGTGTTACTGTGATGGTTAACTTTCTAAAAACCTGAAGGAACTGAACTTTCCACAATGATAATTCTGATGTATTTAAAAGAAGGAGGTAAAGCAGTAATTTTCTAACATGAGACACTTTACATGGCATGTTCTATGTAGGCCTGAGGTGAAAGACATGCACATGTGCCTGCATTATTGAGAAACAATCAAACCCAGTACTCAGAACTAGAAGACTGGGCCAGAAAGGCAGAAAACAAGATGGAGACCATGTACACCATGACATGAAATACTGCCACCCTCTCAAGATAAATGTAATAAAAACTGATAAGGCAAACCCTAAACCTAGATATAAACAAAAATGAGACTACCACATTCACAACACAAATACACACACAAAACATGAAATTATCTTCCTAAATATTTTGTTTTAGCTACATATTTTAAATGGGCTACATTCTTAAAGAGAACCCTGATGCCAAGAAAACTTAACAATTTATTTGGAGGGTGTGGTATGCTAAGTTAGTAACTATGAAACACTGTTAATGTATATGATAGGGTTAGAAAATCACATAGGGACAAAGTCTTAAAAGGCAAACATTTAATTTTTATTGAAAATCTCAGCATAAATTCAACTTATAAATTCTTCACTCACATCATGAATTTATAAAGATTAATTTTTGGTTGCAATCAATGAAATAACAATAAAGACAGTAACAGAAGCAGTAAGTATACCCTACCACACAACTTTTAGTGTCCACAAAATGAATTATGGTTTCTTAGAAAAATAGTTTATTCTGAATCTCCACCACTCAGTGTACAAGATGAGTCTATGCTGGTACTAGACAGCAAATCACTACTTGAGGACTAGTGGTCAGCTTCAAAGAAACCAACAACAACGTCTGGGTGTCTACTGCACCCACACAACATTCATACATTTTATTTCAACCTTTTATCCCCTTTCTCTTTGATTTCCCTTCATAAAAATCATTACTCTAAGTCATTTAACATATTTGTGCAAAGAATATCCCTTCTCTCCAAACAGTCGTGGAACCATGCCTTGAATCCTAGCACTTAGAAGGAAAAGGCAGGTGGATCTCTGTGAATTCCAGACGAACCTGCTCCACAAAGTGAGTTCCAGAACAGTGAGCACAGCTTCAAAAAGAAACCCTGTCTTGAAAAACAAAAACAAGGTCTAGAGAGATGGGTCAGATGTAAGAGCACTATTTGCTTTTCCATAGGTCCTGAGTTCAATTCCCATCAACCAGATGGTGGCTCACAATCATAGATAATGAAATTTGGTGCCCTCTTCTGGCACGTAAATGCAGGCAGAATACATATAAATAAATAAATAAATCTTAAAACAAATAAACAAACAACAATGACGACAGAGGGGGAATAAAAAAACCACCCATTCTCATCTCTATTCACATTTGACCTTATATCAGCTTCTCAATCCAACTGAAAGTCTTTAGACTTCCCTAAGACATGTGAAGCACTAAGTTTTACCACTAGAAAATGATTACTAGACTGGGTGAAACTGCCTTTATATCCAGATTTTTTTTTTTTTTTGAAAAGTTCCAGTAATAAATAAAGAAGTTTAGGCCTATATATTCAATATAGGATCATCTCTCTTTGATTCTTCTATTTGCCACCATAAAAGGGTTTCTCTGTATAGCCTTGGCTGTCCTGGCACTCACTCTGGACCAGGCTCAAATTCAGAGATCCACCTGCCTCTGCCTGAGTGGATGGGCAGCACCACAACCCATTCACAACCAGCTTTTTAAATCATGGGTTCTATGGGTCAAACTCAGTCCTCCGAGCACTGTAACAGTTAAGCTATTCCCCCAGCCCTCTTTGCTCATTTACCTGTGTGCTTTCCCTCGCCACTTGTATGGCTGAGCAGAATCAGGATTTATTTCAATGGCTCTGTCACAGTCTCGAATGGCAGCATTTGGCTTCTGTAATTTGACGAAGACACTAAAAAATAAAGGTAGTATTAAGAAAATCTTCATTTCAAGCAATAAAACCTTTGAGATTTCCACAGAATCAAAACTATTTAAACAAAAGATTATAAGAAGTCTACAAAAGGTACTTTTGTACTTAAGTGTTCTTACCTGGCTCTCTTGGCATACAGAATAGCCAAACGAGGATTAAGCTTGATGGCGTCAGTGAACAAGTCAATTGCTTTCTGCAGCTCACCTGAAGTTAAATAAAACTGACTATGAAATATCCAAAGGACAAAAAATTAATAAAATACTTTGACTGTTTAATCTGACTGAGAATTATGTATTCTTTTCTCAGTCTACTTTAAAAAGAGAAAGACTAATAGAGACAGGAGACATAGCTCAGTGCTATGTACTTTCAAACAAGCATGAAGTATTGTGTTTAGTAGCCAGTACTTTAACACTTTTTAAATAAGGAGCTATAGAGATATCTCAGTGGTTAAGAACACTGACCACTATTTCAGAAGACACAGCACCCATATATAAGCTCACAATCAAGAGTTCCAGGCCACTCATGCACATAAAATAATAAAATAATTTTTAAAAATATTTAAGAGTTGGGTGGGGTGGCACAGGCTTTAATCCCAACATTTGGAAGGCAGAGGCAGAAGGATCTCTGAGAGTTCGAGGCCAGCCTGGTCTACTTAGGGTGCTCCAGATCAGCCCAGACCTGTCATGAAAAACAAAACAAGACAAACAAACTAGAAAAAAGATAAAGCAAGATGACACACATTTGTAAACTCCAACACTCAGGAAGCAGAAGTGAGCCTTGGCTACACAATCAATCCCAGAAAACCTAGACTATATAGGGAGACTGTCTCAAAAGAGGAAACCTACATAGTAGCATCAGAGAATGAATTCCTGAAAGCTGTTCTCTAACCTCTACGCACGAAGTGTGCACATGTACCCCAATCCCAGGCAAAATATTAACGGGGAGCTGGAGCAAACTTAATACTCTTGCAGAGGACCCAGGTTTGGATCCCAACCCTCACAAAGTGGCTCACAAACCATTTCTAACTAAGGCCCTGTTCTGACCTCCAAAGGCACCAGGGCACAGATGTGGTAGACACACATACACGGAAGCAAAAAAAAACACACACAGAAACAAATCTTTTAAAAATCCAAAACATTGCTAGGCAGTAATGGCCCACTCCTTTAATCTCATCATCAAAGAGGTAGCAGCACAAGGATCTCTGTGTTCATTGTATGAACCTGTCTCAATAGAATTAAATGACGGCTTTAATACAGGCCAAAAAACAAAACAAACAAATCAGCAGCTGGGCAGTGGTGGAGGCACACCTTTAGTCCCAGCACTCGGGAGGCAGAGGCAGAGGCAGGTAGATCTTCTGTGAGTTCAAGACCAGCCTGGTCTACAAGAGCTAGTTCCAGGACAGCCTCCCAAAACCACACCCACACTCCCCACCCCACCCCCACACACCCAATGGTACAATGAGCTGGGGATGATGCCAAAGCCAAAATCCCCCAGCATTCAGATGCTGAAAGAGGAAGCTCTTGAGTTCAATAAAGACCAGACTTGGCTACTGAGTGGAAGTTCTAAGCTAGCTCTACTACATGCAGAGACTAACACTTCTCCCATCCAAGCTCTGTCCCCCAATGCCAAAGTCAAGCAGCCAAAACATAACAACACTGTTAAACTCATCCTAAAACTTGAGTTATCTTCTAAATCAAGTGCAAATGCGCATTAGCACGTGACTTAACTATCAGCATTAAGACAGTGACATTATGAAGCAGTATGTGTTAAATGTTACTAATAATTGTCACAACAATCCCAAGTTTAAGATCATTTGTTCTAACTGTAACTAAACATAAACAATACCAAGCCTTTCTGATAATCTTTTTTTTCTTAATTACATTTTTAGGGGCTTGAGAGTTGGCAAAGAGTTAAGAGCTCTTGCAAAACTCAAGTTATCATTCTCAGCACCACAAGGTGGCTCATACCATACTTACTCCAGTTACAGGGGATCTGACACCATGTCTTCTGGCTTCTACAGACACCAGACACAAAAATGGTGCACACATATAAACACTCAAACATTGAAAAAAAATAAATTTTTGACAAGAGCTGGAGGGGGCATGCCAAGGAATACAAGGGGGTCAGAGGGCAACCTACAGAAGTCGTTCTCTCCTTCCACCACGGGGATCAAACTCAGGTCAACTCAACTAGGCCTGGTATGAGTTCCTTTGCCTGCTAAGCCAGTATGGGGTCACCAACAACAATTTTTTTTGAAGATGTAAAATGCAGGGACTATATTCCCAGTGTAACAAGTGTTTGGCCTACAATACCACTTATGGAAGTTTATGGATGGCAAAGCTTTTTTTTTTTTTTTTTTTGCGACAAGGTTTCTCTATGTAGCTTTGGAGCCTCTCTTGGACCTTGCTCTGTAGACCAGACTGATCTCAAACTCAGATAGATCCCTCTGCCTCCTGAGTTCTATAGGACTAAAAGTGTGCATGACCAATGCCTGACTTGACCTTTTTTTTTTTTTGAGTCAACGTTTCTGTGTAGCCCTGTCTGTTCTGGGGCTCTTCTGTAGCCCAGAGAAGCCTCAAACTCAGAACTGCCTGTCTCTGCCTTCAAGTGCTGGGATTACAGACATGCGCCGCCACCACCTGGCCTCTTCCATCTTTTTGTTGTTGTTTTGTTTTTCAAGACAGGGTTTCTCTGTAACTAGCTCTGTAGACCAGGCTGGCCTCAAACTCAGAGATACACCTGCCTCTACCTCCAGAGTGCTGAGATTAAAAGTGTGCACCACCAATGCCTGGCGCTCTTCCATCTTTTTAAAAGCTGCTTCTAAGTAGAGAAAGGTCATGACACATACAGGAAGAGGTAAAGTCAGATCTGCCTATACTGAGGTAATGTAACTGTTGCTGAATGATTTTAGACTCTTTGCTATGAGGAAGGGAAAGGCTGGATAGTAGGATCCTAACATCTTCAGTATGGTAATTCAATCCCTTCATGATTACACTATTAACAGTTATAAAAATACAGCAAAAAGAACACACTACTCACCATCATTTAGGGCTTCAATGGCAGCGCCCTTCTTTTCATTTGCTTGATCCATCATGTCCTCAGTTATCTAATAGAAAATTGAAGGTTATCTCAGAAGTAGTGAAGCAAGTAAGAGAAGGGAGCAATGTGAACGTTCTTAAGGATGACAGTCATTATCCACACACCTCTACTAGTGAAAAACTATAGTGTTACCTTTTATACTACACATTTCACACCTTACCTTAGATCGTCCTTCCTCTTCCATGGGAACTATCCATGAAAATTAAATCCAGTCTCTGTATAAAAAGTGAACTAATGCCTTTCACACTTCAATCATAGAAGACATACGTCTTAATTCGTTCTTCTCATAAAAATCCTGAGCACCTATACTCATTATGAGAATAAGTACTAGGAACAATGCTGACAAAGACTAACAATGACACATGCAGAATATCCTATTTAAAGTTGAATGTTTGGGAGAGATGGCTCAGAGGTTAAGACTGCTCTTCCAGGGGGCCTGAGTTCAATTTCCAGCACCCACATGGTGGCTCACAACCAACTGTAATGAGATCTGGTGCCCTCTTCTGGCCTGCAGGCATACATGCAGACAGTACACATAATAAATCTTTACAAATAAAAAAAATAAAAGTTGAATGTTTGGTAGTAACTTTACCCATACCTACTTTATCACCTCTACTATGTGAAACACCTGCAGGTGTCAACTAAGAAAATGAGCTCTTCGATTAAAAGCATTGAAAGCTCAGCTTGAATCCCAGTATAAAGGATTATATCCAACAGAAGTGACAAATTACTTGATCTGTAAAACAAGAATACAAACACCAAGCAAGCCAGCTGAGAGTGATAGCACACACCTTCATCTCAGCATTTAGGAGGTGGATGCAAAGGATTGCTAGAAACCCAAGGCCACCTTGGTTTACTGGGTAAGACTCTTACAATGCAAAAACAACAACAAAAAGCAAAATGGGAGTCCCTGTACACCACAAAAAATTATATAAAACACAAACCAAGCCTATAAAAGTTTTCAAAACCACATAAGACTTCCACAAATAAGAAAAGGTAAAATTCTATGAAAGAAACAAAGGCTTTCATGAAAAATTTATATCACATAAATCAAAGAAAATGTAGTATTGATCTCACTGAGTCTGCCATATTTCACTTAACAGGATTTCCAGATAGACCTATTTTCTAACAAACAATATAATTTCATTCTTCTTTATGGTTTAGTAAAACTCCACTGTGTATACACACACATTTTGTTCTATGTGGTGGATAGAATGAACATGGCTACCATAGGCCCATTTATTTGCACACTTAGACCCAGTTAATAAACTGGGAAGTATTAGGAAGTGTGGCCGTGTTGGAGTAGATGTGTTCTTGTTAGAGGTGTGTTGCTGGGGGTAAACTTAAGTTTCAAAGCTGAAACCAAGTCTAGTGCCTCTCCTCTCTGGCTGCTGCCTATGACTCAGAATGTAAATAGCTCTCAGCTATTACTTCAGCAACCTGTCCCTACCATGTGATAATGAACTAACACCTGGACCTGTAAGCAAGCCCCCCAATTAAATGTTTTCTCTTGAAAGAGTTGTTTTGGCCATGGTGCCTTTTTACAGCAATAGAAGAACCCACTCACCTGTTGACAGGCAACTGGCCAAGTCCCTAACTTGGTACATTGTGAAGTGCTGCAATAGCATAGATATCTCACTGTGCCTATGGCATGCTGACCTTGCTACAAGTCTGTATTCAAGAGGGAAATGGGATAGGGAGAGAATACCTATAGTCAAAGAATCCATTTCAATCTGTCTTTATCAAAAAGAATAATTACTCTGATTTGATCAGTATACACTGTATATATGTATGTACTGAAATTATCACACCATGCTTGAAAAAGTTTTGTGTTAAAGTGAAAGTACATGTTAGATCTGTATCATGTTAATTGTATTCATTGAAATATTTTTATCTACTTCTAAGTTATTTATTAAATTTCTATGTTATATGTTATAAAACATATTTTTAAGAACAAAGTCAAAGCCGGGTGTTGGTGGTGTACGCCTTTAATCCCAGCACTTGAGAGGCAGAGGCAGGCGGATCTCTGTGATTTTGAGGCCAGCCTGGTCTACACAGCTTGTTTTAGGACAGTAAGTCTATGTAAGTAAGTCTATGTTGAATAGGAGACCATGGCAATCTAATTCTAAAATTTATTTGGAAAAAATAAAACAAGAACAGCTAAAATATTTGAGTTCTAAGTCCTTGTCCTACCAGATAACAAGACTTAGTACACAGCTGTGTAAGAAAATGTGGCATTAGTATAAAGAAAGGAATTAAGACATACAAAACAGATTAAACATACTAAACAGTGTATCAGCACTGATGAAAAAAACTTCAATAAAGGTTGAGTGAATTAATGACAAGATACAAAGCTTTAGAGTTAGGCATGATGATACACTTTTGTTAACACCAGCAATGGAGAGATTGAAGCTATAGGATCACCTTGTTTGAAGACAGAGTGAGCTATGTAAAATGCTCTAATAAACAAGTGAATGAGTGAAAAAATAATTAGAAGGAGGGCTTCAGATATAGGTTGGTTGAGTGCTTGCCTAGCATGTACAAAGCCCTGGATTTCGTAACCAGCATCCCATAATATTGGGTGTAACAGTAAGACCTTTATTTGGAACATTTGGGTAGCTAAGGCAAAAACTTCCAAGTCAGCCCAAACTAAGAGATCTTGTCTAAAAAAACAAACAAAAAGTGGGGAAGGAAAAGCATAAAGGAAAAAAACCAACATAATAAAAATTGGGAAAAGGCCTGAAAAGACTGTACAAATGACCAAAATAGATCAGAATATGCTCCAACCTATTAGAAGTCTAGAAAAGCTAAAAGGCATAAGAACAGACTAGCAAAGATGACTCTCATTCATAACAGGTGCTGAAGATTTATTATATTACTATTTATAAACTTCTTTCCCTAGCAGACTTCACGAGACATTTAAAGTACTGTTGCCCTTTGGAAGGCCACTGATCACTGTTCATTTAAAACTTTTCCCGGTCTTCAAGAGGTCCTGAGTTCAGTTTCCAGCAACCACATGGTGGCTCACAACCATCTGTAATGAGTTCTGGTGCCCTCTTCTGGCTTGTAGGCATACATGAAAAATCTTAAAAAAAACAAAAAAAACAAAAAAAAACACCCAACAATAAAACAAAACAAAAAAACTGTTTTCCATACCTCCTTTTCCAGTACTAGTTTTCATTTGGAAAAAATGTGCCACTAGATATCCCATCAAAAGACAATTTTAAACTGGGCATGTTGCCACAAGGCTTTAATCCCAGCACTTGCAGGCTTATCTGCGTGTTCAAGGACTTGCAAATATTTCAGATAGTAAGACTGAAAAATGTGTCAAAATGTATGTCAAAGGAAGATTTATTATGCAATTCTTGTGAGTCATTGATGGGAGATGTGATTCTGTATATATGTTTCTCATACTGTTAATAAAGCCCTGTGGCCAATAGAAAACTAGATAGGTGGGGCTAAGAGACTAGGAGGAGGAAGAGGAAGTAGTAGGTGGAGTCGAGATGTAGCCCGGGAAGAAGCAGGAAGCCTGCCGCGCGGCTCCCGGATAAGACAACCACGTGGAAATACTTAGATAAGTAGAAATGGGTTAATGATTAAGGCAGAGCTAGCCCATTAGCAATAATGGTAACTGGCCAACAGGATTATATCAAATATAGAGTCTCCTACATGTTATTGGGGGCCAGGACGCCAGACCAGCGGCGGGCAGGCTGGCGGAAACTTACATGCTACAAGTCATGTTATAAAATAATCCCCAAACAGAGGAACTTCACTTTCCTAAAATAAGTTATCAAATTTACCTCTGCATTTTCATCTCCCATTTCTTGAGGGGCACCAGTGTCTGGCTCAATTACACCGTCATTGTCAATTTCTGCAAAAGTTAACAACCATGAAATTAAAACCTAAAAAATAAGTGTTGTGTAGCCTAATAGCCACTACTTACTTGAAACTATAAGAATCAGATGAACTTGCCTTGACACTGTAGATATTACAAACAACACTTCAGAAAGACAATGAACTAATTGCTAGTATAACTATGAGCTAGTTTCACCTAAACTCTGATTCTTTACAAAACACATAAATATTAAAAATAATTACTAGTAACTACTAGCCTACTACTTTAAGCACTATGATTAAGAGCACTGGCTATTCTCTTAGGACACAAATTCAATTTCTAGCACCCACGTGATGACTCACAACCATCCATTAACTCCAGTTCCAGGGGATCTGATATCCTCTTCTGGCTTCTGAGAGCAACAGGTATGTATATGGTATATGGTATAGAGACCCATATGCAGACACCTGTGCACATCAAATAAAAACTTCAAAACAATGCCAGGCGTTGGTGGCGCATGCCTTTAATCCCAGCACTTGGGAGGCAGAGGCAGGTGAATCTCTGTGAGTTCCAGACCAGCCTGGTCTACAAGAGCTAGTTCCAGGACAGCTTCCAAAGCCACACAAAGAAACCCTGCCTTGAAAACAAAAACAAAAACAGAGAGAGACTGAGACTACTACTTGGCCAAATTAGGTAAGTTATTGTAGTAATGTGTACAGGGAACTATATAAAAACACCACTGATTTAGTCAGTCTCCAAATTTACTTGGGAAAACCTCTGGGCCAGAGAGATGACTCAGCAGGCAGAGTGCTTAAAAGCCTGAACCTGAGTTCCTTTCCCAGAACTCCACTCAGTGAAAAGAGAAAATTGATTGCCAAGATTTACCATCTGGGGGACTAAAGAGCTGGCTCAGCGGTTAAGAGCACTGGCTTTCCAGAGGTTCTGAGTTCAATTCCCAGCAATGACATGGTAGTTCACAACCATCTGTAATAGGATTTGGTGCCCTCTTTTAACCCGCAAGCATACATGCAGGCAGAACACTGTATACATAATAAACTTAAAAAGTTAAAAAAAAAAGTGTCCTCTGACTGCCACAAAACCTTCCCCACCATCAAATTATTTAATAAACTTCTCAAAATTTTTTCAGAGCTGTATTGCAATACAAGTTATAGAGAATCAATGTATCTAATGACAAAAAAACTATTTCATTTTAATAAAATTAATTTTAAAAATCAGGTGTAGATAAATTCTATTAAAACACAGGGAAAAGTCTGTAGGTCAATATTATAACCAAACTAGTAAATAAGACCAGTTACCTGACACTGAGGCTGAGGCAAGACTGCCTCAAATTCAATGTCACCTGTGCTACATAGTTCCAGATCATCCTGGGCTACAGGCCAAGATGCTGCATCAAAAACAAACTGATAAAACAAAAACACCACCTACAGGATTGAGTTACCAAGGTTATCTAACATGTTACCATGTGCTCACCTAGATCACTCTCCTCACTTGATGGTTCATCCGTCTTTATGTCTTCCTCTGTTTTATTATGCCTTTTTTCTTCCTAGCAGGAGAAAATTAAATAGTGCTGTCAGAACTTAAAAACATAACACATTTTAGCACTCATATAAAACATATACATATAAATTTATACCTTATTCAAATATACTATATATTTCAGTTAAGTATCCTTCTTTTACTTCTCATTTCTAATGAACTATATAGGTCTGGTACTTTGTATCCAAACCTTTAAGCTAGGGCATTTTAGAATTTAAACTGGCTTTACAAAGCAAATACAATTCACATATTACACACTAGGCAGCAGTCTGTCACAGGCACTCTACCCCATGACTCTCTATAATCTACCGTTTTGGCTGTGCATAGAAACTCTGGCCTATATCCACAGTATTCAGGTAGAAGCCTGAAGATCAGTTTATGAGGCCAGCTTACATTCATTACACTCTCAGAAAACAATATCAAAAATACTAATATTACATGCAAAATAAATCACACTATTCGTGACTAATGGTAAAAAGACTAAAACAGACAAGAAAGTAGGGTCATTTGAGGACAGGATTTTGAGTCCAGTCAGAATAAAAACATGAGACTGTATGCAATAAGAAGCACATCTTCAAATTGTGAAGTTTTTTGTTTTTTTGAGGCAAGGTTTCTCTGTGTAGCTCTGGTTATCCTAAACTCGCTCGCTCTGTACACCAGGCTGCACACTCAAGAGATCTGCCTGCCTCTGCCTCTTGAGTGCTGTGATTGTGTTTTAATGCCCAATGTGTCCTGAACACTTCAGTTTTCAAGCTTTGCTCAACTGTAAAGAACTGTAACACTGAAAGAATTAAAAAGGGAACATAAGGAAAGTACATTTCCTTTCTACCCTCCAGTACCACACAGCTTCTTATCTACTCTGACAAAAGATAAATTTGCACTGCCTTCTCCTTCAATGGGGCTATGTATATTAGAAAAAATATCACTACCAGCTAACATTTACGTATCCAACTGCCAGTAGATCAGAAGTAATTTAACTGTGCTGTTTTTTTTGGTTCCTTCCTTCTTTCAATCTTATAAAAATCAAAGTTAGCCCAGGAGTAGTGGCATATACCTCTAATCCCAGCAGCCAACAGATCTCTCTTTGAATTAAGAGCCAGCCTGACCTACAAAAATTCCAGGTCTGCCCAGGATATACAGTAAGACTTAAAAAAAAAAAAAAAAAAAAAAATCAAAATGGCTCAGCAGGTAAAATATCTACTAAATTCTAAAATATTTGTTGAATAACAAATGTGCAAGTTATGATGTTAGCATATACTTCTATCACTGAAAATTTTGTTTTTTGAGATACTATGATGGTTGAATAAGAGTGCCCCTCCCCCCAGGCTCATATTTGAATGCTTAATTATCAGTGAATAGCACTATTTGAAAGTCCTTGTTGGAGGAAGTATGCCACTGGGAGTGTGGGAGGCTTTGAAGTTTCCTTCCTAAACCCAAGCCCAGTGTCTCCCTCTGTCTGCAGATCAGGATGTAGGTCTCAGCTACTGCTTTAGTACCTTGCCAATAAAAGAATGGAAAATACAGCCTAACTCTCCAATGACCCCAGGAAGCTAGAAGTTTAGAAATACTATCTAAGACCCAAATAACTTAAATTCCAGACCCTATCCTCTGCCAATAAATAGGTGAAGGTCTAGGAGTCCACGAAAATGCAGACCTTCAGGGCTACAGAAAACTGATTGGTCTATAAAGCGCAGGCTTGGATGATTTAAAATGATTGGTCTAAAAACTATAAAATAGTTTAAATTGATTGGCTCACACCATGCAGGTTCTTGATACTGTGAAATGATTGGTTTGTGATACACAGGCTTTGTTGTAAACCCTATAAAAGCTGTCTCCATTCTGCACTCTGGGGTCCTCAGTCCTCTACCCTGTGTGGCCTTTGAGTGTGGACCCCAGTGCACTTGGAATAAAAAAAAAGTCCTCATGCTGTTTGCATCAAGACTGCTTCTTGTGAGTGATTTGGGGTATTGCCTTTCCTGAGTCGGAGCGTGAAGATCTAGGCTCTGAGGGTCTTTCACCTACTGCCATGCATCCTGCCATTATAATAATGGGCCTCTGAAACTGAAAGCAAGCCCTCAATTAAATGCTTTCCTTTATATTAATGTAAGATCTTAGACACAAGATCATACTTATCAAGGTCGACAAGGGGTGAAATGGGAGTTAGCCTCACCTGTCAACTTGACACAACTGAGAGCCTTACTTTAAGTGACTAGATCATAATGACCTGCAGCCGTATCTGTGAGACATTTTCTTAACTGCTAATTGATGTAGGAGGGTCCAGCCAACTGTGGGAGGTACCAACTCTATGTAGGTGGTCTAAGCAATCTACTAAGCATCATTCCTCCATAATGTCTGCTTCAGTATCTACCTCTAGGTCCCCACCCTGAGCTCCTGCCCTGGCTTCCCCATATGACGACTGTACCCTATCAGCCAAAATAAACCCTTTCCTCCCCAAGTTGTTTCTAGTCATGGTGCTCACAACAGCAACAGAAAGCCACCACACCTAGCTCTGGTCTCTATGTGTAGTCCCAGCTGTCTTGAAATTTGCTTTATAGACAAAGCTGGCCTGGAAATCAAGAGATACACCTGCCTCTGCCTCCTGAGTGCTGGGATTAAAGGCCTGCACCACCATCACCCTGTAACATCCAGCTTTTGAAGTATGGGCTGGGCCCTCATGTAAAAAGTACAGGATGTGTTTTAAAAAAACTGAGCCATCTTGTGAGCTTTTTTTTTTCCCCCCTTGGAGGGATGGGAGGAGGGTCTCACAAGGTAACCCAAAATAGCCTGGAACTCATTATGTAACCCAAGATGACCTAAGTTTTCAAGCCACTTGCCTGTCTCAAAAATGTTAAGATTATAAGCATCTATAGTCATACCCAGATTATAACTTCTATTTTCTTATACAAATTAATTAAGTCTTTAGAGTTCCGAGTAGGACAGATTCTCCCATCAATTTAAGATAATTAGAAAACTTGGGAAGAAAAAAAATATCTCAGTACAGGAGAAATGAAAGCTACTGAAGAATATGTTATGTGTCATTTGCCCCCTCATATCCAAACTTCAACCATGGGGCAACCTCCCCATGTAATTCTGCTAAGTGTGCTAAAACAAAACCAGGATTAAATTCTTCATCCTTGGCAATCTCCCTCAGGTAGCAGGGAGGGAGAATGAGAATGCTCTGAGGTATTTATTTCCTCTTGCTGCTACTAAAGAGACAAGGAAGAGCAGTACAGAGTTTGCTATTTACACACAGGTGACATTATTCTGAAACAGCTGGCATCCAACTCCAAATTCTCAGTTTTAAATCTATTTCCAAATTTGGTCTAAGAGAAAAATTTCAAAGACAACAAATTTAAAAGATCATACTTCCAAGTGGGAACATTAGAAATAATAAAACTTGTGTCAGCAGTTAAAAACAAAAAGCACACACTAGCATCTTATCCCTAAACAAAGTAAAGAAATTTGAACTTACCTTGACATTGTCTTCTGGCTTAGCTTTATGAGTAGCAGGTGGTACTTTACCCCCCATGCTTAAGATAAGAAAAAGACAGTTGTTTAGAATATTCATCATGAGCTCACTAAAAAGCAACAAACTTATACCTAAAAAGGCTTAATGTTTTGATAACCTTTCAAAGCTTAAAAGAGTACATTCTCAATTAATATGAATGCTTTGCTATGAGTAAGTTTGTCAACTTCAAATTGTCTGGGGCACACTAGTTAATGAAACCTTTCCCGTATCTCTTATGAGCCTAATAAACTTCTACTGTAGCTCTCAGTACCCATTCTCAAAAGGAAAAGCAAAAGGCAAAGAAGTCAGTAAATACACAATGATAAAATCATTTCCTAAGCCATTAGTTCAGAAATTAGGGGGTATGACTGGTGTGTGTGTGTGTGTGTGTGTGTGTGTGTGTGTGTGTGTGTGTATCTGAATGGCAAAATCAGAGGTTGACATTTGGCAAGAGTATGTTAAGAGCTCAGTGGTAAAGTGACTGCCTAGCGCATGCCTGGGCCACTTAGTTCTTTGCAAAGCCCTGATGCTCAGTCTAGGACAAAAATAATAATACAAAAATAATAAAATACAAAGGAGAGAAGACTACCAAAAGAATAAGCTTATATGCTGTGTTTGCAGGAGTGGCTGATGAGTGAAAACAAACCAGCAGAAGCAAAATTAATTTAAGGATTTGGTAACATGTAAGACCCTTAAATGTAATTTTTAAAGATTTATTTATTATAAATATTGTTATGACTGCATGTATGCCTGCAAGCCAAAAGAAGGCACCAGATCTCATTATAGATAGTTGTGAGCCACCATGTGGTTGCTGGGAATTGAACTCAGGACCTCTGGAAGAGCAGCAAATGCTCTCACCTCTGAGTCATCTCTCCAGCCACTTGTCATTTCTTTTTAAAATCTTTTATTGTTATTATGTGTGGTGTCAAAACCAAGTGTACAAATGGACATGAGGTTAAGGAGTCAGTTCTCTTCCACTATGGAATCCCAGAATCAACCTAGGTAGCAAGCAAGCACTTCTACCTGCTGAGCCATCTCATCAGTCCACCTTTTGTTTTATAACTAGAGCTGCACTACCCATATTTACATTCTACATTCCTTCCCACTGGTACAATCTGGATGTAAAGTATATTTAGATAGGCATCAGTTATACTAGTTATCAACAATGCATGAAAAATTGTCATTATTCAATCCTAGACTTTGCTAACCCACTCAAAATTCCTAACATTTGTGGGTATACAGTAACATTTCGTTGTATTAAATCCCTTTTCATAGATATAAAATCTTGACCATCTGAGGACCCAGTTTTATAATGTTCAACTCTCATCTGGGTTTCCATTACATTATCTTATTCATGGCATTTTTAAATATTCTGTCCATGAGCCTGTGTCAGTTTCATGTGTTACAATACAAATACCTTCTCTGTGACATGCCTTAATCTCTCGTAATAAACCCAACAAATGCAAAGCAGCAAATGGAAATTTTTTTTTGCTTTTCCTTTAAAATAAAAAGTTTATGTATTTGAGAAATGGGTCAGTGGGTAAGTGCACTAGTGCTTGTCTGCATGCACACATGCATGCATGCATGTGTACCAAGTGGTTCCCCTGGTTGGTTGGTAGGTAGGTAGGTAGGTAGGTAGGTAGGTAGGTAGGTAGGTAGGTATGTATGTATACCAAGTGGTTCCCCTGGAAGCTAGAAGATCCCTTGGGACTAGAATGACACAGTTATGAGCAATAACATCAGTGCTGGGAATTGTACCTGGGAAAGCAGAAAATGCTCCTAAAAGCCACTACCTTTCTCCTGCTCCTGGTTTTACTTGTTAAGACAGAGTCCAAATGTGTATGCCTTGGGACCCATACATGGAATCCATTCAGTCCTTGAGCTCCCTGAATTCAAGGAGCTCAAATCACAATGGCTTCTACCTAAATAACAATAGACTTGGGCCCAGATGGGTTTACACATACTTGCATAGAGTACTTGCAGTTATGTAGTATCTTCAGGATTAAGGAAAGTAATTGCTATTTGCCCTTCATACATGATAATAGAAGTCTTTTGTCATTGTCTCCACTTTTGATTACTTAAATTGGAGTATGAATACAGTGGGGCACATTCAGTATGAACTGAACGTGCCCTCTTGATATTATCTTATGTTTGTCTTTCTTTCACTGTCAACAGCTAGCTTTTCCCTCATGCACACACCCTGGCTCAGGAAGGGACCCAGGGCTGACTGGCTGGTTCCAATTGCAGTTCCACAAACCCAAGTCTGAGACATGTATGCTACCAGGCCCTACCAAATTTGTTATTTCTTTTTAAGGATCACCATTTGAGAAAAATGTGGCCAGGTGGTAGTGGTACACACCTTGAATCCCAGCACTGAGGAGGCAGATCTCTTTGAGTTTGAGGCCAGTCTGATCTACTGCATGAGTTCTAAGACAGCCTCCAAAGAAACCCTATCTCAAAGAAAAAGAAAATGTGTACTTTTTCTGTTCTAATTATATATATATATATATGTAAGTACATATATATATATATATATATATACACACACACACACACATACATATACACACACACACACACACACACCTACCTTCCATTACTCAATATACTCAATGAATAATGGTTCCTATATGACAAAAAAAATCACAGAGTGATGGGTGAGGGTGTGACAAAAGCCTTTAATTCCAGCACTCAAGAGGCAGAGTCAGGAAGATCTGTATAAGTTCAAGGCCAGCCTGGTCTACAGAACTTGTTCCAGGATTGCCAAGGCTACACAGAGAAACCCTATCTCAAAAAATTTTTAAAAAACTGCATGATCCAAAATGCCTTAATTTCCAATTCAGGAAAACAAAATGACAAGGAACTAAGCAACAAGCATATAGTCAACAAGCTTGACTAAGGAACAAGCATATAAACACCTCAAACATTTCTACATTAAAAACAAAACACTTTTCAAAGGTACACAGTAACTAAACATTGGCTCTTTGATGTTTAAATTTTAACGAAGACACAGGGTTTCTTAAGCTGTTTTTTTCCTAGATTCCAAACTGCAGTGTTAGGAATGTAGGGTGACATCCAAACATAGTTACAACAGTTTAACTCTGTGAAGTGATAGCCCTGCCAAGAAATGCAATTCTCAGAAAAGCTCAGACAATTTCAAATTAAGGGAAATGCTGAAATATCTGACTTTTAATACTCAAATTGTCAAAATCATGAAGCCAAGGTAATTTAGAATGAAAATAAAGCGGCTGCACTGTAGATGGTCATTATTAGTGGGAAACAAACACTCAATGGGGTTGAGCATGTTGGAATCAATTTTGAACCAGAAATTGCTCAAAAGAATAAATACAGAAAACTTTTTTCATGAACTATACCTCATGTTTCTCACATTCCAAATTGCAGTTCACTATTCCAAGTCTGAGCCAATTTTACATGTAGATTATTTTGATCAATGTTCCAAAACTTAGAATAAGCTAGCTTTCTGCAAAAAAGTTAACATTTGGACTCCAGCATCTTGTTTTCTTTATTTCATTCTAACCTGACACTACCACTTATGGGTGGACATGTGGCACAGTTGGTAGAGCACTTGCCTAGCATGATCTGGATTAAGTCCCTAGCATTGAAAATTCATTTTTGTATATGTGATCATTTTTAATTATTATCATTTCTTTCTTCTCTGCATTCTTGTCAGTCATTGTAAATCGGGCTAAATACAGAGATGGCCAGATACAGAAATACTCATGTTATTAACACTCCTGTTACCAGGCAGGGGTGGTGCACACCTTTAATCCCAACATTCAGGAGGCAGAGATAGATGGACCTCTGTGAGTTTGAGGCCAGCCTGGTCTACAGGGCAAGTTCCAGGACAGCCAAAGTTAAGTACAGTAACCCTGTCTCTAAATTTAATAAGTCCAATTATGTTACTAGTATTAATTATATTGTTATTAACATAGTTTAAACCATTTCAGAGTTCTCTTTTTCCATATAGACAGTGTCCACTCAAATTTAAAATACTGAAAACAGTATGTTATAAATGCTGCCACTGTTCACAGACTAACTTTATATCAGAATTCACAGCAGCCAGGTGTTGGTAGCACACGTCTTTAGACCCAGCACTCAGGAGGCAGAGGCAGGTTCGAGGCCAGCCTAGTCTACAGAGTTGAGTTCCAGGACAGGTTCCAAAGCAATAAAGAGAAACCCTGTCTCAAGGAAGGAAAAAAAAAAATCATTGGTTACCAGGCAGTGGTTACTAGGTTACTAGCAAGCAGATCTCTGGGTTCAGTGACAACCTGGTCTAGAGAGTCAACTCTAGGATAACCAGGGCTATACAGAGAAACCCTGTCTTGGGGTTTAGGATTAACAAACTGTTCATCAGGGAAAAAACACTAAACTCCTACTCCTCAATTCTTAGTCCTAACAACTATCTAATGCCAACTCATGATGTTCTGTTTTTGAGAAAGCAAAGTTTAAAAAAAACAAAAACCTGAGATTGTTGAAGGCAGAAAGCCATGTTGCACAGGTACACCACCAGGCCTACAAATCGGGTTCTTTTCATTGTTTTAATAAAGTTACAATAATAAATTCTTGGAATTCTAGTCATTTAACAAATACAAATCCTAGAACAGCTATAAAATTGGCAGAGAGAATAAAAGAATTAACAGGGGAAAACTGTTACCACACAAAACAGTATTTTAACTTGCTTCCTGAGACTATGCTTGTTCAAAGAAATATTCTCAGGTTTTTAGAAATCATCAGTCCCATTTTCCACATAGAAAATTACTTCAGCAGTTTATTGCTCATGTGTTAAAGCAGGACCTGTTCATTCTCTTGAAATGCAACTTTAATGTGAGGGTCTTATTCTTTAGTGGGGTGAAGAGTGGGATTAATCCTTAATCAGGGCCTTGCATTTGGCCAGGCTGACACAGCCTCAACCTCCAGAGTAACTGGGAACTTAAGAACATGTGGCCCCACTCTTCCCATATAATTCCCTACTAATAGGTGGCTTTTTTCTGGGGAGTGGGATGCTGGAAGTAGCACCAAGCCCCCCACTAGAAGTAATTTTTGAAAGTTTCCTTTCCTGAAGAAGAGTTGCAGCCCTCCTTTAGTCAGCTGAGGAGCCTCCTCTCCAACATGTAGATTGCTAAACTATTAAAAAGTAATTATCAAAACAATTTTTTGTGTTATTCATCCATTTCATCCATAGTCCGTGTCCCGTCAGTGTGTCATGCCACACACACACACACACACACACACACACACACACCCAGCAGGGCTTCTCTTTGTAGCGCTGGCTGTCCTGGAACTGCCTCTGAAGACCATGGTGACCATGAACTCACAGAGATTCACCTACCTCTGCCTCTTCATGTTGGGGTGAAGGGTATGTGCTACCACCACTATGCTCATCTGTATGCCTAAATAGTACTCAGCTCTACAGACATTACAAGGGTTGATGCCCATTGTAAATGGACCTCTTCCCTCATAATCAGCATTGGACCATAACTCTTGTTTCTTTGTTAATCCTTGAAAAAATATCACCTTTGCCTTCTAGTAGGATTTAATATAAAGGTTGAAGAGATTAGGGCTCACCAGTTAGGAGCACTTGCTGTTCTTCCAGAGACCCTGAGTTTATTTCCCAACACCCACATAATGGTTCACAACTGCCTGTGACAACAGTTCCAAAGTATTGAATACCTATTCTGGCTTTACTAGAAGTCGTATTGGTGCACTTAACAGAAGTGCAAGCAAAATATATAAAATAAATACACCTTTCTAAAATGAGTTTAATCATATAACAATGCCCTCCACAGGTGGGAGTTATCAGGGATTTGGTGAGGCTGGTTAAGGAAAGCCATTTCCTCCTACTCAAAGGAACAGAATCTGAGTTCCTCCTGTCCCTAGAGAGACACTACATTCTAAACCACCCAAATCGTTACATACTGGGGCAGAACAGATGGCTGAGTGATTAACAGTATTTGTTGCTCTTACAGAAGATCCCAGGCAGCATTCCCAGCACCCACAATAGTGGAGTACAGATATCCACAACTCTACTTCCATGGGATCCAAAGCCCTCTTCTTCCCTCCTTGGGCATTAGGCACGCATATACTTGCAAAACACTCAACACACATAAAATTAAAAAAAAAAAAAAAAGAAACAGCTGGTGTGTGTATCTTTAATTCCAATACTTGGCAGAGACAGGTAGATCTCTGTGAATTTGAGGTCACTCTGGTCTACACCGCAAGTTCTCAGCCAGTAGAACTACATAGAAAGATACTGTCTCAACAAAAAAGCAATTAAATTTTTAAAAAGAAAAAAATCATATACTATTTATTGGGGCCTCCCCCAAAGAGTTAACCCAATTGGGTTTGTCTATCATCTGGCCAGAAAAATCACCTCTCAGAAAAGCTGAATCACCTGAAGATATGCAAAAGAAATAATTAACCTTAAAGTAAAGCCCATAAGTCCTTCCCTCCGCACAACTTCTTTCATACCTCCACAGCTAAGCCTGTTTTTTTCGGGATTCGAATTAAAAAGATAACTTCCCCCCCCATTTCTTCTTTGAATATTAACCGAAGCCCTTAACAAGCTCGACCTGACCCTGAAATCTCACTTTTCCTGAAAATCCTCCTCCTTTCTACAAGTACTGGTAAGCGTCCACTTCCAGCTGTAATTCTGAAGGCATGACTTCAATTTCTCTTCATCTCCCTCCTCCCTGGCAGCTACAAAAGATTTACAGCTTGCCTGCACTGTTTTTTCCCCAAATTCTAATAGTACCCAAGCTTCCTTCTAATTCTGCCTTTAAAGAAATCTTTTATCAACGAGCCTAAAACAACGAAAAGGAAAACCAATTCCCGAGTAATGTTGTTTTCCTGCAGCTGACACATCATCTATTCATGGAATTCCTCGTACGCAGGCGAAATACTCTCCAATTAATACTGCAAGCATGCTGGTCTTTGAAAAATCATTTTGCTACAGTGTCTAAAGTGGCAGCGCTACAACTAACGCGGATATAAATGATTCCCAAAACAATTCCATGCTATTAAAATCTCTGCAAAGTACAATACAGGTAATTGAAATTACTAGAGACTAAGTTACCACTATTAAGATAGTATTTAAACCGATACATGGGTCAAGGCGTCTTAAGGAAGACGCCAGTTTAAAGAAGAAAAAAAAACCGTCTACAAAAAACTTTGTCTTGTTTCTCCCATTATTTCCAGTGCTCAAATCCCCACAATCCTTCCCATTCGTTTCTCCCAAAACACACCCCCTGGAGACTACATTGTGGGAAACCCAGCTCTACCCTCTGCTTCCCCCCCTCCCCTAAATTACCCAAAGCTCCGGATCCCCCGATAACTTCTCAAAGCCACTAGGGAGCGAACCACGAAGGCGGCCTAGATCTGCTACCCTCCGCCCCACGCCAGCTCGGGCCCAGCTCCCCCTTCTTCCCGTCCTCAACGGTCCGCGGGGCCCAGGGCTCACCTCTCCACCCACTCCCTCAGGAAACGCATTTCTTCGGCGTGCAGGACGCTCGGGTCCTGCTTACACATCTTCACGAAGGCCCGAAGCTCGCTCACTTTGCGGGGATCCATGGTCGGGAGGTGGAAGGCTGGAATCGGTGGAGGCCCAAGGCCAGGCCCGGGCGCCGCTAAACGTGACCGAGGAAAAGGGGGCGGCTGCCGCGAGGCAGAACAGACTAGAACCTCCTCTGCCGCTGGCTCCTCCCCTACAACGGCCTCGTGACCCCGGTCCTTGGCTCGTTCATTCCTACTCCCTCTGCCTCTGGACTTGGTGCACCGCCTAGAACCTTCTAGAAGTGTAGCTGTCCGTGATAGTGCCTGCTTCTAGACCTGCACGTTCTTATTCGTATTTTTTCCTCTGACCTAGTTCCTGGATCGATGAAGGACCTTGCGTGTGTGCGTTCAAGCGGGAGGCAGGGAGGCATTCGAAATAAGATAATCTGCTAAAGTGGAAATTAAGCAGAACGAGATGCCTTCTGGGGGCTGGGTAGGGAGCCTATGGGACCGGCGCGCCAAAAAAAAAAAAAAAAAAAAAAAAGCGGGTGACGTCACCGCTCTGCGCCGCTGCGGGAAGAAGGCCCCCGAGCGGCGCCTGCAGGAAGGGGCTGGGCGGTTCGCTGGTTTCCTGGCGACGCGGCTGTGCTGGCGGCTTCTTTCCTGCAATTTGTGCTTTTTCTTCCTGACGTGTGTGTTGACCATGCCTTCCCTGCTCTCAACCCCCAAGCTGGTTCCCGTTATAGCAAGACTCCGCTGCCTCTCAGGTTAGAGTCCTTCCCGCCGGTATCCCCACCAGCACTTCCCTTGGAGAAGCCTAAATAAAGCAGCCCAAAGAGCTAGAAGTTGATTCCTGGTTCTGAACCGGTCGGCTCCTGGGCCCCCACGGATTTTTTTTTTTTTTTAAACAGGCTGCTCTGAGAAAGTGGGCTTTAGTTTCTGATATTCTGGGAAGTTGAAATGGCTGAAAAGAAGGGAACCCCAAAGGGCTGCCTTCAAAGATACTCGAATCCAGAATTTTTACCTTTTGTAAAAATTCATCACACTTGGCTAAAGTGTTTCATATCAGATGACGTTTGTTTCTGTTAAGGCAGCGTAAAATCGGGTTTTCAAAGGTTTCATGGGAGAGCTAGCCCAAAAGGTAAACGTTGAGGAACGAATGTTTTATGCAGTTTCGTTTACAAAGTACTGGAGGTAAGGGGAACGTGCCTAAAAGTTATATGAACAGTCAAGCTAATACAGCGCAGAGAACGTCAACCCTCTGTGTACATAAAATTTTATACTGAAAAATTAGTCATCCATCTTGCAAGGGTATCTGATACTGGATTGTATTTCAGATGAGGTGTGCAAAATGCTAACCAAAAAATAGAGTATTTGACATCAAAAGTTGTCTTTGGCATTTGTGTGTAATACTTAGGTTCGCTGAAAATGAATTTTTTATATCAGATTTCTATTAAATTGTTCGTCGCACAGAGCTTGTTTCTGTAGTCCTAGTAAAGTTGTGCCTTTGATGGGAATGAATGAAAACAAATGTGATTCATCAGTTATAATCTTAGAGACCTGTGACAAGACTAGAACCAACTTTTTGCTTCTAATCTTTAACTTTCTTGAAGCTTTCATGTAAATCCTGATTTGATCCAGCTTTAAGACTAGATACTGGACTACAGTACATAAAAATCTTATAAATTCATTGTAGTTTGCTCCTAAGGAAAGTAAGTTCAGCATCTTATTATATTACCACTAATGTTTTTAACTTAATGTTTTTTAACATTGAATCTTCAGTTTACCAAGAACCTGAAACACAATTAAGGCTGATGTTTGTTCAATGATTGTGTCTAGTCTTTTATACCACTTATAAATCTTAATTTTTCTAGCGACTTCTCTTTTTGTGAGCCAAAAAAGTGCCGTTTCCTCCAGCTGCTTTTGAGTCTGTAGTTATTGTGGCTGCGTCTCTACTTCCCTACTGTAGCTCACAGTGAGATAGACAAGCAACAGATAACACTGGCTGAGTGATTGTAGTCTTGACCCAGGGATTTCAGAACTTTGGAAAGATAGGAATGCATTTGCATTGTAAGTATTGTGTTATCCATGGTTTGACTTTCTTATGACTAGGACTTGGAATATCTGTGGTGTTGGTTTCTCTTTTTTTTTTTTAATATATTTTTATTAATTCTTTCAGACTTCCATACAATATATTTTAATCATTCACCCCTCCTCCCAGAACCTACCTCCCCAGCAACATGTGGTTGTCCTTTAGAAAGGCTCTAGAGCAGTGGTTCTCAGCCTTCCTAAGATTTGAGCCCCTTAATACAGTTCCTCATGTGGTGACCCCAAACATACAATTATTTTCATTGCTATTTCATAACTGTAATTTTGCTGTTATGAATCAATATAAATATCTAACCTGATATGGGACCCCTGTGAAAGTCTTCAACCCCCAAAGGGGTCATGGCCCACAAGTTGAGAACAAGTGTTGCAAATTAAAGACTATTGGCTTCCAAAAGAAGTGTTATGCAAACTTTTTATCCCATCACTAGGGAGGCAGAGGCAGGTGGATCTCTTGAGTTTGAGGCCAGCCTGGTCTACAAAGCTAGTTTCAGGAGCAGAGATACA